>CM052799.1:189414574-189518746 GCA_028533885.1 Nasua narica | reverse complement strand
GAAATGTGTAAGCCTGATGATTCACAGACCTGTACCCTGGGGTAAATAATACATTATATGTTAATAAAAAATTTTTAAAAAATAAAATAAAAAATACATAATATTTTATGCTGAAAAATATAATGATAATAAATTGAGATACATCAATTCAATTGAATATTTTGCATCCATTAAAAGAATGAGGTCAGAAATGGGGAAATCTGCAAGATACACTGTTTAAATAAAAAAAAAAAAAAACCAAAGTGAAAAAAAAAAAAAAATGATCTAAGCTTCCACCTTCAGAAACTAGAAAAAGCAAATTTAACCGAAAGGAAGGAGAAGAAAAAGAAGTAATAAAGAGAAAAAAAAAATCAATGAAATAGACTAAACAGAGTAAGAACGAAACAAAAAAACGGTTGTTTGTAAAGATTAGTAAATCTGACGAACCACTAGCAAGAATAACAGGGAAAAAAGGAGAAAACAAATGATCAACATTAGGAACAAAAGAGACAATATCACTATAGATCCTCAAGAAATTACAAAGATAATGAAATATTATTGTAATTTTCTACTAACAAAGTCAACAACTTAGATGAGGACAAGTTTCTTGAAATACATACCTACCAAAATTGACTCAAAAAGAAAACCTGAATAGCCACATATTTATAAAAAAAAAATATGAGCTACAATTAATAACCTATTCTAACAAAGAACATCCCCAGTTCCTGATAGCTTCATCAATGAACTCTATTAAAACATTTTCGAAAGAAATAATGCCAATCGTATATAAATACTTTCAGAAAAATCAAGAAAGAATACTTTCCAATAGTTTTATGAAACCAGCATAATCCTGAGATCAACATCTAATGAAGGTATTACATACAATTTTAGACAAATACCATTTAAAGACAAACTTCCTACCAATATAGAATAACAAACTGAACCCAGCAATACATAAGATGACAGTATGTCAAGGCCAACTGTGGTTTATCACAGGTTGAGCTTAATATTCTAAGTTAATTAATGTATTTTACCACATAATGGGAGAAAAATCATATGATCATCTCTATAGATGCAAAAAAGAATGTGACAATATTTAAAACCCATGAATGATTTAGAAAAACAAGCAAAAAAATACTTCTCTAGTATATGTGCTGCCGAAGCGAGCACAAAAAAATACTTCTCTAAAAACAAAGGAAACTACTCTTTCAACCTGATAGAGGGCTACAAGAAATATACAATCCATACCATACTTAAAAATATTGAATAAATGTATGCTTTTCCCACAACACTGGGAACATGGGAAGATGTCTGCTCTCACCGTTTAACTACTCAATATATAGAAGTTCCAGTCAGTATAATAAAATAAAAAGATAAAGGCATACAGATTGAAAGAATAAAACTGTTCATTTGCAGAGGATTATAATTAAGTAGAAAGTCCTATAGAATCTAAAAACAAACAAAAAACTAGAATAGGTAAATTTAGCAAGGTCTTAGGATACAGAGTCAACATAGAAAACTCAGTTCTATTTCCACATATTTGCGATGAGAAACTAGAAGAGAATACTTTAAAAAGGACAGTTAAAATTGCATCCAAAAAATTAAAAATTAAGAAAATAAGATATGCCTGAGACTTCTGCACAAAATACTCTAAAATGCTGCTGAGACAAATTAAAGACTAAACAAATGGAGAAACGTTCACAGACTGGAAGACTCAAAGCTGTTAAAATGTCCATTCTCTTGGATGAACTTCAAATGCAATCCAAAGAGAAATTCCAGCAAGATTTTTTGGGTGCAAATTTAGAAGCAGATTCTAAAATTTATATGTAAATAAAAAGGACCCGGAGAAGAGAAAAAAATTTTTTCTTGAGACAGAAGAAAAGAGCTGGTGGATTTACATTACTTGAATTTGAGACTTACCACTCGGCTACAGTAACCGGCACCGCGATTCTGGTTCAAGGACTCATCCAACAAAGCAACACGACAGGGTGCAAATACAGACCCACACATAAAAGATACGTTTTTTGGACAAAAACTCCCAGATCAACAGGGAAAGGCAACAATTCAACAAATGATGCTGCAGTGTTTAGGGAAGGATCTGGGGATGTGAACATCAACTCCTACACCTCGTTCCATATTCAAAACTTAATTTAAGATGGGCGCCTGGGTGGCTCAGTTGGTTAAGCGACTGCCTTCAGCTCAGGTCATGATCCCAGAGTCCCGGGATCGAGTCCCATATCAGGCTCCCAGCTCTGTGGGGAGTCTCCTTCTCCCTCTGACCTTCTCCCCTCTCATGCTCACTCTCTCTCTCTCTCAAATAAATAAATAAAATCTTAAAAAAAAATAACTTAAGATGAAGCACAGAATTCTAACATAGAAACTAGGTTTAAAAAAATCTTTTAAAAGAAAACACAGAATACCCTCACAAACTTGAGGAAAGCAAAGCTGATTTATTAAGATACAAAACCTACTACTATTCATAAAAACCAATTGACAAATTGAATTTCATTGATATTAAAAATTTTCCCCTCAACAAAAGATACCACCAAGAAAAGAAATAGGCAAACACAGTCTGGGAAAAAAATACTGACACTAAATGTGACAAAGGACTTATATCCATTATACATAAAAAACAAAACAAAACAAAACAAACTCCTACAACTCAATAATTAAACAATTCAATAATAAATGAGTAAAAGACTGGAAAGATAGTCGCAAAAAAAACCCCTGTGAATGGTTAATAAGCACATACTATGAGTCATGGAGAAATGCAAATGAAATCACTATATAGACCCGTTAGAAAGGCTGATTTCAAAAAAGACCAACCACACCAAATGGTGAGGATGTCATGCAACTGGGCCCCTCCTCATTTACTACAGGAATATAAAATGATAAAAATTTGAACTGTATTTTTTCGTGAAGGTAAACACACATATACCCTATGACCTGGCATGGCAATTCTACCTCTAGAGTGATCCCAGAGAAATGAAAACACACATGTACAAAAGATTTATACAAGAATGTTTCCAGTATCCTTATGCATAAAAGGTCCAAATCACAAACAACCCAAATGTCCACTGACAGGTAAATAGAGATAAATTACAGTATTTTTAGTCAGTATAATACTATGAAGTGGTAAAATAACTTTTGAAACACACAATAGGATGAATATCCAAAAACAGTGTTTGTTAAGTGAAGGAAACAAAATAATAAATACTATAGGATCACATTTATACAAATTTTGCTATGAATAGGCAAAATTAACCTATGATGACAATCAGAAAGTGGGGTGGGATGACAAAAGGGTCACAACGGAATTTTTAGGGTGGTGGAAATATCCTGTATCTTGTTTTAGGTAGTGGTTCTACAGTTACACATGGGGTTAAAACAAAATGAACACTTAAGGTATGCATATGTTGTTGCACAAAAACAGATCTTAATTCTTCATCCACTTTCCCCACCAAAAAAAATATACATATAGCAGATTTTATTACTAGGAAGCTAAAATGGGCTCTTGAAACATGAGAGAGAAATTAAAAATAAGAATAAAATCACTGAGAAAATAAAAACATAAAGAAACCCAATGATAGCACATGCACTCAATTTAGACTTATGGTTAAATTCCATAGTGTATCCTTTATAATGTTATCATTCAGTTCTGGATTTGATTTTTTTTTGTTATTGCAAAATTCAAATAGTTACTTTCTACTCTGAAAATTAAGTTAAAGTCAGTTGCTAATTGCAGCGAAGGGAAATCTCATAAAACCTATAGTTAATATGTATTAAATGTAGGTCAAGATACTCACTTTCAATTTTAAAAAGGGAAAAGACCCATCTATTCTTTTCTGAAATGCCCCCCCTTAATTTTTTAAAATAATAATTATAGCTCAATTTGGGAGAAATGATAGGTTACAGCCCATAGTGGCTTAACTGTGGTCTTATAAGACAGAGATATGAATGCGATGAATGTTTTATTTAGAAAAAAGAAAAAACTGGCAGAAGAAGAAAAGAACTTCAAAATGGAGAAAGTAGTAGCCTGTATTGAGAGATAAAACATAAAGGAGGTTTCATATCCTCCATGCTAATTCAAATCGACTGGTAGGAGCTACTTTGAATGCTGGGGAAACTAGGAAGGATTCCCAGGGCTGTGTTTTGGTTCGAGGGGAAAGGGGCCAGGCCTGACGAGCTAGTGATGTGGATAAAGGCACAAGCACTCAGGAGGCCTGCATGGTATTTTCCACCTCTTTCTTAAGGAGAATAGGCACAATTTGGCTGCCAGTTATTACACTGCCTGGAATTTTTAGACAATCAGGCAGGATGCAGTAAATTACAAATCAGCTGTGAAGGATACAATCACAGATATATTTTTAAATATTCTAAAGAAAATCGTTCAATATTAAAAGTTGAGACTCCACAGCTCAGTTGTGAAGGTGAATTAAAGCAAATAACCATCATCTTCAGTTCACTGGAAATGACACCTGGTGGCAGCATCGCTAAAATGCAAGGGCAAAATTAAAAAATGGAGCAAAAATAAATCTCCCAAGTTTAAAAATGCAAAACTATAATCACAAGGTGTCTGGCATATATATCCCATACAATCAGATATTTATATATTGCATTCATTTTATACTACAAACAAGCTAGATTACAAAATATGATTATTTTTTAAAAGTTTAAATCAAGATGCAAAATCGCCATCATTTACTCTGTTAAACTGACACCGTTTAGGTATCTGGAAAAAAGTTCTCAGCTAAAAGAAAACTATTAAAACAAACGTAATGATCTGAAAACCTCATTTTGAGGATTTTGGAGATGTGACATTCCTGCTATCCATGCCCCCAAGCTAAGAACCAGCACTGAAATCTATCCAAGGACTCTAGTCAGTTCATAGTCTTGTCACAAACTGCCTAAGTCAAAAATCTTTTTCTCCTAGCTGAAATTAAAAAAAAAAAAAAAAAAAGGCGATTTACTGCAATTATGACCTCTACTGCTCACAGGTGAACTACTGTTAGCTGTGACTTCATCACAGACCCCCACTGTGAGGGGAAAAAAGGTCAAACTTACTGATCCTACTGATGAAACAAGGCCTGGTGGTTTGATTGGCTGTCTCACAAAGCAGACTTGGGTTTTTCAAAATGAATTTTTAACTCTAACCATGAAACAAACACTGGTCCATACAGACAGTTCAGGTCAGACGATACCCAATGTTTAAAGAAATACACGCCTAAGTTATTCATGAAATTGTTAACTGAAACACGGATGTCAAGTAAACACAAAACGAGCTACAGAAAGACAGTTCCAGTAACATAAGTAACAAGGGCTCAAAAAACAAAACATTTCCCTATTTTACCCGTTTTCCATCTTTGGTCTTCTTTAAGTTCCAAGTGCCATCTGGCAACTTCTCAAAGAACTTTCTTGCTTTTGGTGCTTGGTCAAGAATATGAGCAGGTGGGATACTCAGAACTTCCACTATTTTATTCATCTGATCGACCTGCGTTAAAATACAAATAAAAAAGCCTGTAACTGCTACTGTAGTGCATCCTACTTCTGCTCATCAATTCATCCATTCATTCATAAATGATAATTAAACAGAGTATCTCCCGTGTGTCAGGCACACCTCCAAGCACTGAGCATACAATCATGAACAAAAGAGATAAAGTCCCTGCAGGCCCCTCATTCCACACAAGGCAGGAAGGATAACTAAACAAACACATAAAATCAAATAACCATCAAAAAAGAAAAATTCCAGAGGCTTCATCAAGTGTGGACAGAATAAAGTTTTCTTGTTTAAGTGCAGATTCCTTCACTCAAATACCAAGTATTGTCTACCACATGCTAGAAATCACACTCGGTAGAACATAGCCATAAACAGAAGTTTATTCCAAACAGAAGAACAGAAGTTTATGCCAAAAGTTTTTATTATAGGGGAAGAGATCACTAATATAATTAACTATATTATGTCGATGCCAAGTAAGAACTAGAGAAAAGGGGATGAAGAGTGACAAGGGACACTGCAACGGGTACCAGAGGATCACAGGGATGTAGGGAGAGCAAAGACGTAAGGCAGTGAGGGAAGGAGCCATGTGCTCCCTGGGGACAGGGCCTTTAAGGCACAGGAAAGAACTAATGCAAAGGCCTTAGGATGGGCCTATAGCTACTGTTTCCAAGGGACCACAGAGCAAAGCTTTGTGCTGGGACTGAGACAATGAGGGGACGCAAGGCCGCAGAGAGAAAGCAGGAGTCAGAGGGAGTAGGGGATTTTCGAGCCACTCAAAGGACTTAACTTTTACAATGAATGAAATGGAAACCACTGAAGTTTCAGGTGATTTAACAGAACAGTTAATTATATTTTGTCATATTTTAATTATAATTAAATACAATGGAATTTAACTTAGTACTGTTTAAGCTCATGAAAAAGATACTACTAAAGGGTAATATTACTGATAACCAAACCAAACCAAACACACACTATGCGAGTTACTTGAGTTACTGCCCAGGAGTGGCTCACTAGCTATAGTTCAAGCGAATTAACGAGATGGAGGGGAAAGGTTTCTGGCATCATACTAGCAGTCGTATAACCCAGTATAAGTCATTAAATTTTGTTGGCCTTTCTTTTCTTATTTATAAATGCATGGACTGATCAAGATCTGTAATGGTTAACTTTCCTTTAAAAAATGAAAACCCCCGTAAGGTTTTAAACCAACAAAAGTCCGATTCCTCTGACTGCCAGAGAGCCGGGCTTCTCCCACGCCCTCCTAGGCACTGCCTCTGACCGCGAAACACCTTCTGAGAACACAGACTGAAAACCCATGCATTAGAAGAACTACACATCATCTGCAGCTGTAAACTTCTATAACCCTAACTCACCCTCAATTATGCAGATCAAATACCCATCAAGGCCACTGGTCATCACTTCTTAAATTCCAAATCATACTTTCAAAATTTACAGTAATGTTTACATTGTTCTCAAGGTGGCCCTCATGCATTTGTATCATTTCCGTTACATTATATGTAAAATCTGGTTTAAAATTTAAACCAGAATGCTTAACTTTTACTAACTTAAAATTTTCCTCAGTAGCAAATTAAAAGATCTCATTTCCCATCTCCAAATCCTAAACTCACCATTATGACAACTGAAAAACTTTAACATTGGATAATATAAATTCAAAAGTGTCCCAACATAATATAAATATCTGAATATTTAAATTAATAGACATCTCTTCCTAAAAACAACGTTCAGATTACACTGTCATAGATTAAAAACAGAAATTATGAAAACAGAAGCAGAGTTTTGAAAGCAATCCATCATATACCTCATTGGCTCCACTGAACAGAGGTTCTCCAGTGTGCATTTCAACCAAAATACACCCAAGGGACCACATGTCAATAGCAAGGTCGTAAGGCATTCCCAGTAGCACCTCTGGAGACCGATAAAAGCGACTCTGAATATACTGGTATATCTGAAATATATTTCAATATTGTATTAATTCCAACATAAGTTTTAATTAATTATGGTCCACACTGAATTAAGTACATTTAACTAATATTAACAGAAAAAAATAATTGGCTAACTCCTAAATTTGGGTTCCATTTACTCATTTCAACCTCCTACTACAAATATTGTTTAAACGACTAAAAATTTCAAGAGAGTGGTTACTCTATGAAATGCAAAACACAAGTCCCTCCATTTAGTCCAATCCTAACTGGTAATCAAGATGCACACCCTAAAACAAATAATTAGAAATTTATTAGAAAAAAAACATTATTTGAGAATAGTTTGTTTCCCTATTAATTATCCCTTCCTGCTATGGCTGGCACTTGGTTTACCATTAATGTAGAGACTAAATTGTATTTAAATTAACCTTAAGAATGTACTTCAGCATTAAGTCAAACAAACTATACAATGTAAATGAAAATTCAGATATCTATACTCTACTAGTCTCACAGATAAATGTGAGAAACGCTGCTATGTAAAATTCAACTGGGAGTCGTTTCTGACCAATCACTTCTTTGCTGCTCTGTCCTCTTCCACCTCAGTCTAAGACTTCTTAGAAAAAAGAAAATCTTGAAATGAATAATTTTCAACGAAGTAATTGGAGAATGTCTTAAGAAGCCAATTCATCTTCACTTAGCCATTGTAAATTTGTATCTAGCAATATCGTGAAAGCAAAGAAAGTTTTATTTAAAAAGAGAAAGAAACAAACAAAATCCTATTAACTAAATTTCCTCACTTAACTCTTAACTAGGCGGCCAGCAGCATGGTGCTGCTTTCTCCTGAATGTTTTTGTGGCTCCCACCTGAAACTCCAGCCAAATCTCCAAGAATAACCTGATGCCCCCACAAGCAGGTCAACCCAACTTTAATGCCTTGTCAGAGTAAAGAAACTGAAATTCAAAGGGACCAGGAAGAAGCATTATGTTTCCAAAGTTTCTACAAGCCAACAGCACTGGTAAGCCCCAAAGACTCCTTACTACTGAGATTGTCTTATTCCCCAGCTTATGCAAGAAGTTTGTCAGTCACCTATTCATTTTGGTTAAAGCAGTGTTGGGTCATCTACAATGCTGTGCACCAAAATCCCCCCTGAATACACCTGCCCTGCCACCTTCTGAGACTGAGCCTAGGCTAGGGCCACTGCATGTGTATTTTAGAAAGGATCCCTCATTCTAATCTGATACAGTCAACACAGTTTAAACCCACTGAGCTAAAGAGACAGTTGTCTCATTTTGGTTGCAGAGACACAGCAGTGTTTGATATTAGTACAGAACATATGATTTTGTTTAGATAGGGAGGAAATTTTTCCAGATCTAAATCTATTCAAATGATTCTCAAGATGGGCATGTATTCTCCATTCACAATATACTTTATCCCACATTAACAACTATGAACAGCTCCTAATTTTCAGAGGCATCTGAAACTGCAAATTTTGCTTCCTAGTCCTTCAATTTATTTCAGTGATCTATACAACACCACTATCATGAGTAAGTTGCAGAAAGGAACAAGCCTGATAATCCTGTTAGCTGACTATAAATCTTCACAATTGAATTAATCAGCCATATTTAAAACACAGAAAAAAGTTGCATAGGACAAGAACTCTCACTCATTTGGAAAAACAAAAACTGGAAAGCCAGTATGAAACAGTATCTGAATGTTAGCTGTGGCTTTTCTTTTTTCCCCCCAAGAAATTCAGCTTCAGTACTTGCAATAGGAACATTGTTTAAAGTGAATAAAATATTATCAAATGATGATTTTAATTCCTTTCAAGAAGAAAGCAACCTATCACTTCTACTTTATATGTGAAACACACTGTTAAGGGTAGCTTTTGTAACACTAGAAAGAACAGTAGGAAAAATCTGCTTTCTTAAATCAGCTAAACCTATATTTGTATTATTGCTATATACAGGTTTATTTTTAGCAGTCTGAGGAAAACCAGTTTGGACACATGTCAGAATTTATAGAGGGGGAAAAAAAGATTTAAACTTATTTATCAAAAACAAGTATGACTAACCAACTGTGTAATTTCTGTACTGTATCACCACATGTAATGCAAAACTACCTGTATTTTTTTAAACCCATCAGTTTTTGAAGAAAACCATTTATCTTGATCTATCTTTGGAGAAGAATTTCACAGCAAGGGTTCAATGTTCTAGTACTGGAATATCCCCAAGTTCATACTAGAACCTCTACTTGCAAAATATAGTTACAAATCACCTAGTACATCTCCTGTTTTCTCTGCCTTTTAGGCGAACGTATAATTTTTTAAAATCTACTTTTCAAAAAGCCTAATACCTTCTAATTCGGAATCTTGTATTTGTATTTGAAGAGTTATGTCCCCCAAACAGGTTTCAACACAATGTGATCAGAGTGGCGTATTTTAAGGATAACCATCCTGCAATTAGCTCCAAATTGTATACACATTATTAACACTGCAAGTACCTACCGACACTATTTTACCTAATTCTATTTTAACTTACAAGTCCTGAAAGACACTTACCCGCTGCCCCAGTTGACAAGAACTGCCAAAGTCAACGATCTTGATTGCACTGCGTTTGGGGTTACAAAGAAGGATATTCTCAGGTTTTAGGTCACAGTGAATGATACTAAGTTCTGGAGTCGCGAGGAAAAGCAGTGCAGTGCACATCTGCTGTGCAAACTTTCGTGTTAGGTTCAAAGAGACACCTCGAAAATTGGTGTTCCTCAACAAGTCATAGAGGTTGTACGACAGCATTTCAAAAACTAGACAGAGATGGTTTCGAAACATAAAGTGGCGTTTCAAATGCACTGAAAGAGAAAAAAGTTTCATTTCAAATTATACATACCGATAAAATGAGAATAATGTATGCGTGAACTCTCAATCTACAACCTTTCAATGTCAAATGTAGAGTGAAAATCAAGTTAAAATTTAGAGGTCGGCATTCTGTGGTAACAGCACATTCTATAATCAGTCGGGAATACCTAAATTGTTCATCTGCTGAATAAAACAGGTGTGGTGTCTGCCAATAAATAATATAATGTACGAAGTACCACCAAAATGCTTTGCTTTAAAAAAAAAAAAAAAAAAAATGAAGCCAGGTCTGAAAACAAGTAGCAAAGTGACAAGCAGTACTGAGAATACTTCAGTAACTTTATGCTCACTTCTACGAGAAAGCATTTTCTACTTCCTGAGAGCCCAACCTCACAACTTCATCTAAGCCCCACCCACTGGGATCTCCAGGCTGTGACAACGCTGTGCTTGGCTGTGCTCTCTGGGAAGGTTTTCAGGCTCTGATACACATCCACATTCCGCTTTGCTGAGCCTTAGATCTCACTAGTAATTTCCTGCAACAACTGTCAAAGGAAGACACAGATCTTTTTTTCTTTTAGGAAAATACAGCAAATATTTGAAAAGCATGCTTTACGAGATATTAAGAGTTCATAATCAAGGCATTTGATTATGTTCATCAAACTGGTATATGGTATATCTTGTGCACAAGTGAAGGTGTAGGAAAACTTGAAAATAAAGCTCAATCAAAAGAAGAAATTATAAGCAGGCTTATGAATGAGAAAAGAGTATAGAAGCCATTACATGCTATCACTGCTGACCCTCTAAAAAGGCCTAATACTCACTAAATTGCTTCAAAGATTGTGCTTTTAGCACTAACTAGATGAGGTCACTCAATAAAGTGCTGCCTTCACTGTAAAATTCTTACATATACCAAACTGAACACTTGTAACTCAACTGGAATGACATAAAACCACCCATTTGTCAAGGTTACCTTCATTTTGGTCTTTTAGTTTCATAAAAACAGAGGTTCCTCCACAGACCTATCTGGAATAACCGTGGTATTCAGGGTCTGGTCCCTGAGAACGGGGGTACACTGTGCTGTCCTGCACTGCTTCCTGGGGAACAGGGCACACTGACGCTGATTTCCCATCATTCTGGACACACGCGACCCAAAGTTAGGACAAGTAACAATACAAGTCCTTCATAGCTCTATCAGAGCCGACACTACAACTAACACTCTACCAATAAAAAGAGTCCTTAAAGGTTACTGAAGAATGTATAATATCTGCTCCAAATCACTGAAGTTCATAGGTTTAATACTAAAAACAGAGCTCCACGTGCAATAAAGACACCCCTGAGACATGGTCCAGAGTTTTAATTTTATTACGCAATAGCCACAAAAAGAACACAAAAAAGTAAATGATGCCAGAATTCCAGTGTAATTATAAAAATTCCTTTAAGAAGCTCTGTGATTAGGGGTGCCTGGGTGGCTCAGTGGGTTAAAGCCTCTGCCTTCCGCTGAGGTCGTGATCCCGGGGTCCTGGGATGGAGTCCCGCATCGGGCTCTCTGCTCAGCGGGGAGTCGGCTTCCCCTTCTCCCTCTGCCTGCCTCACTGCCTACTTGTGATCTGTCAAACAAATAAATAAAATCTTTAAAAAAAAAAAAAAGCTCTGTGATTAGAAAGTTCTTCCAATGGGGGTGTCTGGCCAGCACAGTCGGTAAGCATTCGACTCTTGATCTCAGGATCATGAGTTCAAGCCCCAGACTGGGCATGGAGCCGACTTCAAAAAAGGAAAGAAAGTTCTTCCAGTGGAAGATCAATCCACTTGGTTCCACTTGACTTCCCAATTCATTATTCATTAACCGAGTATCTACAATGTACTGAGCAATAAAGACATTGTCAAAGAAATCTCCAACACATTTACGTATCTTTTAAAACTGAACTTGGGGGATAATGGAGGGTCAGTAAGACTTTGTTCTAGACCTAAACTGAATTTTCTTTTAACTAGATCATGACAGGTACCAAATATCCAGGTGAGAAATTATGCTACATGGTAAAGTAGTGGATTTTTTTTAAAGTTTCAAAGACTTAAGACTACAAAACTCATCAGAAAAAATTATACTTATCAATCGCTTCAAAACACGTTATTTATATCATAAAAGAGCAATGTGACTTTGAGACATCTCAAATTTAAGTATCAACTCTGCCCACAGGGCTAGGTCTAAATCTAAAGTTTTTGTTTGCCTTCCAACATAGAACCTCAGTTTCTTGAGATACTGTGCATTCACCACCTTCCTAAATAAGAACTTAAAAAAATAACTCATCCAAAGAACATCTACCGTGATTAATGCAACTTTCATAATCATTAAAGCCAGTGTATTAAAAACAAAAATGACAGGCATTATTATATACAACCGAGTGGCTAACATTTATTGAATACTTACTATATACTTGCCATGTTTTCTTTCAATAAGGCAGAATTAAAATGTTACTATCAACATTTTCTCTACTAAAGGAAACACTCAACAAGTGTTTCAATAAGGCAGAATTAAAGGCAGAATTAAAATGTTACTATCAACATTTTCTCTGCTACTTAAGGAAACACTCAAAATACAACACACAAAAGTGAGGAGGAAGAAGTGGGGAGGCATGTTCACAGATTACTTTGTAAGCCAAGTATCCTTCGAATGTCCTTCTTGTGCTTCTATGTCCCTTAAATGAAAATACGCTCAAACTTACACTAACTTATAGCTGACACTGAACAGTAAGTGTTCAGTGAGGGGCGCCTGGGTGGCTCAGCGGGTTAAGCCTCTGCCTTCAGCTCAGGTCATGATCTTAGGGTCCTGGGACTGGGCCCCACATCGGGCTCTCTGCTAAGCAGGGAGCCCGCTTCCCCCTATCTGCCTGCCTCTCTGCCTACTTGTGATCTCTCTGTCAAATAAATAAAATCTTTTAAAAAAAATAAGTTTTCAGTGAATATGAAAAGCTTTTAAACACAAATGTTATTACTATGGATTATATCAGATATCTACAGAGAAGAAACTAAGAAAGAAAAATTAATAGTGTAAGCTCATTTTCTTGTCATACTGGGGACAAGAAGGGTGTTCATAAATGAAATGTAATCTTGGTATTTGAACCTTACATTTTTAAACACCAATTTTTTTGTTTCCACCATTTTGGACAAACTAAAGAACCATAATGCCCTGCTTACTCATAAAAAGGTGTTTTGTTACATAAAATTGAACCTCATGTTTATCGGGTAAAGCCGACATTTCTGAACAAGGGTTGCTATGTATACATGCCTACAGGAACTTCTATAGCTAATTGATCCTAAGGTCTCAATCCTAAAATTGATGGCATTTTATATTTATACTTGACAGCAATTTATTTCTCAGGGGCACATAAAATAATGGGGTCTTATAATCATTAGCATCATAGATTTGGCTGAGAATAGTATTAAAGAAGGTATAATTATTGATGTTATGCCCATGTATCAACTGATCCTAGACTTCACTATCTTTTTTATTTTATTTACTTATTTGAGAAAGAGAGAGCACAAGGGAGGGGCAGAAGGAGAGGGAAAGGGAGAAGCAGACTCCCTGCTGAGTAGGAAGCCCATCACGGGGCTCAATCCCAGGACCCTGAGATCACGACGTGAGCCAAAGACAGACGCTTAACCAAAAGTGAGCCATCCAGGTGCCCCTAGACTTCACTACTTCCATGATTCTTCCATCTCCTCCTTTGTTTTCAGGAGAAACACTGTAAGGCAATGAAACAAAGAGTCTAGACTCAGGCAGAAGTAGGTTCAGATGCTAACTGCAGAGCCCTGGCAACTTGGTTATGTTATTCTTTGTATAAACTGTCTATAATATAAGGATTTCCTTGTAACTATATATTTTATATACATAAGTTTCCTTACAGGACTGCTGCGACTATTGCAGATGATGGAGAAAAGCACAAGGAAGGAGTATGATAGCAGTTCGTTAAAAAGTGGCTATTACCACTTTTCTGCTATAGTTTTTAAGTCTTAACAGCTTCCAATGCTGCCAAACTGACAGAACCTGGGGAGGAGCCTGAGATCTGGGTTCATATATTCCAAAACTGGTTCTATAATATGTTAACTTACTTCTAATTTCTAAGCTATATTAGAAATGGTTAAAGTTACCAAAAGCGGACCCCTGGATAAAATTGCATCATTAAAGCAAACAAATGGCACTAGTAAGTTGCAAATTATGACACTATTCTTGTTTGTTTCTAAATTATACACCACCTGGAATGCACATTCCCCAAGATCTAGAATATTACTGCCAGATCGATTAACTTACATAAATCTACGCCCTCCAACAGAAATAAACAGTTGAATTTTTAACCTAGCACTTTAAGATATAATCGACATATTTTCATACATAAATAACCATTCACTCAAACTTCTGGTCCATGGGAGGACACATGGCTTTGTTTGCCTGTTTGTTTACCTATGTAGTATTTCATCTCAGTGTCATGTTTGTTCATGAGCTCAAGAAGTCGCACTTCTATCTGGGCTTGATTCAAAAAAGCCTTCTTGTTCTTTATTATTTTAATGGCAACCCATTCTTGCTCCACGCGATCGTATGCCTTTACAACCTGAAAGAGAAAAAAGATGAATAATTCTCTATTTCATGAATTACCACGAAAAAAGATGAATAATTCTCTATTTCATTAATTGCCACAATTTCACAACATTTTACAATTCACCTTAATTGTGTATTTACCTAATTCTCATTTTTCTGACCTCCCTAAGTAGAAGAGGTCCAATTCATTTCCTTTTGGTATCATTCACCTATTACTTTACAGGCAACTTTTTCTTAAAGTCAATCTTTTTCTCAAAGATTTTATTTCTTTATTTGAGAGAGAGAAAGAGTGCATGAGGATGACTGGTGGGAGGGACAGTGGGAGAGGGAGAAGCAGATTCCCCACTGAGCAGGAAGCCCCATGCTGGGAAGATCCCAGGACCCCAAGATCAAAACCTGAGCTAAAGGTAGATGCTTGCTTAACTGACTGAGCCACCCAGATGCCCTGAAGTCAGTCTTTCAATTAACTTTCTTTTGTATCCTTACACTATTTCTAAATACCCAAAATATCGCTTTCTTTTTAACAAAAGCGAGATTAACTCTTTTCCTCCAGAAGTTATAAATCTTGTCAAGTGCTTTGGTTTTTTGCCTTTCTTACTGAATAACGCTGTAAAAACAATTCTTCTGTTCTTTTAATGGGAGAAAGAACCTGGTTTAAATCTCAAGTACACATGTAAAATATTTAAAAAGTTCAAAGTCATTTGAAAAACATAGATAACTTCCTAACCTTAAATTAGATTTTCATAAATTACAAGTCAGGTATTTTAACAAAAGACAAATCTAATACAAATTATCAGGAAAGTTTCATGATAAAAGTTAAAAGCCACAATTAGTCTTGATAGTTACAAAATCAATGCCAAGGAAAGTGGAGTGCTCATAAGCAAACCACCATGTACACCTCGTTTTAATTTTACCCATTTAAAAGCAGTTTCATATTATTAACAAAGAGATTTACATAAAAATTAGAAAATCAATGCATGAATAAAACTATCCACAAATCAGAAACAACCCACTATAACTGATTAAAAGTTAATTTATAATCTATGTAGTCTGAATAGGCAATAGCTTTATCTATTTTCCAGCACATTCACAAAGTCTGGAAAAGAAGGGAGAATTCCATGGGATTCCGATACGTAGGCTGAGTCCCACTGGAGGAAAGGAAGAGAGTGGAATGCATGTTCCAAAATTTATATCAATCAAGGTTAGAGCTATTGTCAAGGATTATAAATGGTTCAGTAAAAATCAAACTTGGAATGAAAAATGAAATTATTTCTGGTTTCACCCAATTCTAAAAAATACTATCTATTGTCTTTAAAATCAAGAGATTATCCAGATAAACATCTGACCAAGTGATTTCAATATTCTTCTGTTTCACTGACTATATTGCCAGCACCCAAGAGCGGCAGTTCGGTGCCCATATCCCAATGGTCTCCAGGACAAAGGCCACCAACAGGGCCCAACTATTTACTGACTTAGCAAATAGTTAACCAGCTAAATGCTAAAGCAGTGGTTTTCGACCCTGAATCACACATTCAACAGGCAGTCTGAAAAAATACAAACACCCAGGATCCAGTCACAGAGATTCTGATTTAACTGGTTTAGAACCTAGGCAACCAGTCCTTTCCCCCCAACACATCGCCCCCCACTCCCACAAAGCTCCCTGGGAAATTTCAATGTGCAGTCAGGACTGATAACAACCCCTGGCAAAAGAAATGAAGGAGCCCTTTATATGACAAAGATCTGGCAGAGAGTATAGAGAAAGTCTGACCAAGACAGTATGGAAGACATTAGTTGGTGACTGACGGGTCCAGAATCTAAACAGCCTTCAGCTAAAGGGAGGCATCAGTTTGACTTGATGAGATGAGCTGTGCTGTCAAATAAGCCTCTATTTTCAAAGGTCTAACCACGCTCACTTGCTCTTAGGAATTAAAGTATGAGAAAATCAAAGTGAAGAGGAGGAGAAAAACATCACTCTGAACTCAAAAGACTACACATTTAGCGAAAACTTAAGAAAAGAAGAAGGAAAATGAAGTTGAGAGTCTGTTGTATGGCCACAACTGTCATGGTGGACAGCACATTAGTTAGAAAAATGTCCTGCTGGGGCCCCTGGGTGGCTCAGTCCTGAAGCGTCTGTCTTCAGCTCAGGTCATGATCCCAGGGTCCTGGGACTAAGCCCCGCATCAGGCTCCCTGCTTGGCAAGAGGCCTGCCTCTCCCTCTCCCACTCCCCCTGCTTGTGTTCCCTCTCTCACTGTGTCTCTCTCTGTCAAATAAATAAATAAAATCTTAAAAAAAAAAGAAAAAGGTCTTGTTGAAGGCAACTGCCTGAACAAGTGGTATAACTTCCTGGATGGAAACAGCGATCCCTCTATCTAGGGTGTTCTTCGACTTACTAAAAATCTAGGCCTCAGAAATGCCTCTCCTTAAAAGACTGGTAGAGAAGCAGAAGCTGTTTCTCACAAAAAAGAAGTATTTCATAAAAAGGGACTCCCACAATACTGAGAAACCCTGACTCAAAGAAAAAGAGCTTACAAATCAAGGAAAAGTTCTCTGAGTTATGTACAAATTACCAAAATTCCTTGAAATCATGGAAAGGGGGAGGGTAGGTGTTTTATGCAGATGACAGGAGGGCCTTGGAGAGCCACACTGGAATTACAGAGGTCTTTTAGCAACCTTGTGCATATCTCCTTACAGGTTTAATAGCTGCGATTTTTCTGGGTCCACACCTGTGGCTGCTAATGACCTATCATATACCTTTTGTCCTAAACGTGATCAGACTGACACATGAAGAATTTTCCCCTCACTGGTTAAAAAGAGGCATTTTTTTTCCTTTATCTTAGGGCAGGAACAGGTAAATAAGATCATGCGGTTCCATACTTTAAAATAAATTAAAAAAAAAATTAAAAAACGGTAGTTCAGGAACAGTCATTTTGAACCACAGTCTATCCTCATTACTGAGAAGTCAGAAGTGTTTGGACTGCAGGTTAATAAGGGACTCACCACCCAAAGGCTGCAAGGCAAAGGAGACTGGAATCAACAGTAAATCACACCTCAAACCAAACCAAACCAGAGTGACTCGATGAGATAGGACGGTCAAGTGGGAGCAGCTGGGGCGTCCACAGCCAGAGAAAGAGTTTCTTAAAAGTGCAAGGACGAAGGTGTGATGGCTCTTGGTCTGAGCACAGACGTATTTAGGGTTTTGATACAAGAGACAGGCGTATTTAGGGTTTTGTGCTTTGTACTGAGGCTGGATGGGCAGTGAGGACGGGAGAGCTATGAGCGGAGAAGAGGCCAGGAACAAAGAGAAACACCAGGTCTCTTGGGGAGCCCCTTCCTCATCCTTCCTGCTAGAAGCTGCTGCGGAATGAGCCTTTCCATCACAAACACCCCCATCACAGTATCAGCCATGCTGGTGCTGTGGAGAACAGGAAGAGGAAATCCTAAAGACCATCTGACCATCTGCCCACTTCAAGGCCTGATAACAGAAGATACGGTGAGAGAAAAATCCAGGGCATAGCCCCTGGCTTTCCCAGATTCCAAAAAAGTGACAGGGCACCTGCTGTGCCAACGGAACTCTTTATCTTTTTGAAAAGGAGTATCAGACAGGAAGGTAATTATTTCTAGCATCCACATCAAAGAATCATCCACAGACTATATGAAAGGGGCAATACCATGTATTAGTGATTACAATCTACCACTCAGTCATTAACAAGATACGTACTAGATAGCTGCTCTAGAACGTAAATACGAACAAAGAAAGTCTCATGGAGTTTTAAAGCTGATGTAGTTTTGCTCCCATATCCATTGTTTATGACGTATTTACAAACACTGAAAGCATACTACTGAGGGAAAGGTGTAACATGATTCACTATGAAGTTCTAATTTAGGAAATTCAGCATTTTCCATTAAATTACCTGTCCAAAGGAACCTTTGCCAATCAAGGAGTCAATTTCGTAACGATCCATCCACTTCTCTCCGTTTTTTACAATATAATCATAGTTATCATCATCATAACCATCATTGTAAACCTTCCGCTCCTTCTTATGACTAGAATCGTCTCCCTGGCCCTGTTGGTGTCTTCGCTTCTTTTTTGCATAGTAAACCTGAAATCAGAGTATACAGTGTTTACTGTATAATTTAAATCTTTGGGGGTTAGCAGGAGGCACATACATACACACACACATATATATGATATATATCAAGAACATGTATGAGACAAGTCTGCCATCAGGAGGAAATTAATGGATTTTTATTCTTTAAAACAAATACAAGAAATAAAGAAATAAAGAACTTTCTACAGTTGCTATTTGAATTATATAATAACATAGATATATAACCAATGAAAAATATCTACGCTAAAATTCACTTTTCAATTACACTGTTTGTACATTTAATAAATAGTCCAAAGTAGCCCATTCGAGAAGACTAACAGGGTCCAATTTACATTTATTTCTTAAACTAGGATATAATTTGTATACAATGAGGTGGCACAGCTCTTAAGAGTGTAATATAAGGGATTTTGGGGGCAAAAATATGGAGAGAAGCCGACATAACCAGCAAACGCCAAACCAAATAAAGAGCATTTTCGTCCTCCTCATGTCAATATCCTGCATGCCCTCTGCCAGTCCACCCCAATTTTACATTTGCTCTGAAGGCAAAAAGCATTAAATATGAAAGTTGAGATATATATATGAACTGAAATTCTACTAATAACACAAAAGGCCCTCTGAGAAGTGCCCACTTTTTAAGCCTCTAACAAAGTAACAATGAAAACCAGCCACTCCCTCCCCTTCTCCACACTAAAGGCCATAAATCCTGTGGCTGATCGGAGTTACTTTCCTTCTGTTTTTCTTACAAAATTGTTCCTAAGACAAGTAAAAAATAACAGGTAGACTAGGCAATAGCCCAAGTAATTTGTAACTAATTGAGGAAATTATAAATTACATTGCATAGAATAACATCAGAACAACTCTAGTCCACAAGATGGCAAAACAGTTAAAAAACAAGCTTCAGCAAAGCTACTGTTAAACTCTTGTTTCACCAAAGCTTAACAATAGCTTTGTTAACAATTTTTTAGCTTTGTTACCAATTAACCAGATATTAACAAACTGACATGACTAAACTGTTAATAATTTATCAGATTTTTCAGGTAATCAAAAGCTAGTTTGGCACATCTTTTCTAAATCATCAACTGTGTACAAAATCCAACTCAGAAATGTTCCTCATCGAGTTCATTCTAATCTTATCTTTCTGCATTGCCACAGTAATATAATGATACTGGCATTAAACAGCATCAAACTGCAGTAAAATTTACACATATGTAAGAACATCCTTTTAGTTAAACAGCTCCAGAGCCGGTAGAGCATAACCTTTCAGTGTGACAGGATGCAGGGCTCCCATGGAGCGGAAAGGAAGCAGAGGCACGTCCACTCTTCTCCAGAAAAGCTCATTTCATAATTAATGACAGAACTAGAGCTGAGGCTAGAAGCAAATGGCAATCAAGTCAAAGGTCTAAGACAGCAGAAAAAAATTTATGCAAGTGAAGAGCCACGTTGGAATAGGAGTAATTCAAAGTTCTATGTGAGGTTGTTTTTTTTTTTTTAACTCTATTTACATCCACCAAAAAGGCTTTCAAATATCTTACAATAAAATAATACACATAAAAATTTAAAAGACAATTTAAAACCATGTACCATATATATATGGTATATATACATACATATATATATATGTATATATATATATATCTCTCTAATAAACTAGGACAAATGCCTATTAACTGGGTATTAAATAGATCTCTCAGCTTCCTGACATCCATGGCAAAAACAGAAACAGATATATAAAAATTTAAGCAAAATTCTAACATATACATCATTTTACAGTGTCATTATTCTCTTTTCTTCTTTCTTGTTTTGGAGAAGAGTTATTACAGAATTCGTACCTTATCATATATTAAATACAACTTTGAAATAAGTTATCCTCAAGTATCTTAATTTTTGGCAGTCTCTGTTAATAGATTTTTCTTTTACATTATTATAATTATACTATCTATAAATCTTTAACTTACCAATAACCATCAACATTACAATCACTGGGAATAAAGTTTACTATGTTTAAAAGGGCCACAAAATAACTTCTTTTCTGCTCTACTGTAAGATATGCTGTTAAAACAAATCAATGGTCTTACCTCATTAATATGCTTATATGTTTTGATCAAGTCAACAGAAAGTTTTCTCAGGGGAGCAGTTGCTGGATCACGGAAGGTTTGGGGCATCCGCCTCTGTAACATGACAATATCAGGCATCACCTTAAATAGACAGAAAAGACTAGCACTTTAACTATACTTCACTGGTGCAAATCCCCTCTCTTCTGTAACCTGTGTATATGTAGTAAAAAAAAATCTACATTAGAAGATTATACATTTTCTCTCAGTTATCTCTTTCAACCGGATTCCAATGAAGACAACCACTGGAACAAATAAATGAAATGAGAAGATGATGTACCAGCTGCCCAAGGCTTTCGATCTTGTTCCTCACATTAAACAGTAGGATCACAGACACTGCTGGGGCCACGAGACGCATAGGATGCTGCCCAAAGAGGGCTTCTCCACCGTACAAGGAAAAACTTCTGAATTAGTCCTAAAGCCTGACCTGGTTGACAACAGAGAAACCCAACATGCAGCTTCCTAGGACAAGATTTCAGGCCCCGCTTGGCACCACGAAGCACAGCAAGGCGGCCACGGAGCAGGGACGGAGCGCGGCACTGCAGAAGCGCAGCTCCCAGCACCCCAGACGCTAGCTACGTTTGCACTAGTTTCTCTCTTTTTTTTAAAGTGGGCTCCCCATTCCTGAGATCAAGAGTCAGACGCTTAACCAACTGAGCTACCCAGGAGCCCCTGCACTTGTTTCTTTAACACAACTGAGGAAATCATGCTCTCCCCAGTAACTTCCCAAACTCATGCCTGACCTTACCTTCCACATTCCTTTTCCCCCTTAGCACCTAGCACCATCTGATAGACTATATTTACTCCCTTCTCCTTCCACTACAAGAAAAACTCGGTGAGGTCAGGGATTCCTTTGTTCAGTGTTGTATTTCCTTTACCTAACACAGTGGTGGGCCCGTAGATGTTTAATAAATATTTGTGGAATAAACAATGAATCCATTATGCCAAAATCTCTACTTAAAATTACACTAGGAGCTGACCATAAATAAGTTCCAGAAAACACCTTAAAGCTCATGAAACTCTTTTAAAAAAGGAATTTCCACCACATTCCATTAACAACCCTGCCCCCACTACCGCAATCCTAAATCGCATGTCCTTCATCATCTAATAGGTAGTCAAGAGTTCAACAGTGAGCTTCCTTCTAGATAGACACAGCAGAGACCACCTTCCATACACATACCAGGAATGCTGCAACTAGCATGTCCACGATCCTGGACTACCGTTCATACCCCACTCTTCCACCCGTAAAGGGGTCTCAACAGGGATCAACAGATCCTCAAAACCAATTAATTATATCAAGGTACCTATAGTCACCACTAGCCACCCGTGGGTTCCTGTCTAGCTCTCACAGACACTGAAGCCAGTAAAATCTACTGAGCCAAAAGCCCCTAGCAGAGCCCCTCTCCAAGGACGTTCAGGTCAATCTGAGGGGCTGAGAAACAGCAAATGCATCATACCAACAAGGCCTCACAGAAATGTCTGGAGTCTTGGGATAATTAACCAATTTAACCAACACCAACAAAAAAGAGAGCTGGGCTGTAGGGTGACAGTGGACATAACAGGAAAGAATCTCCATCCCCTTGGTATGAAAAGTTGGAGTGATCATAGCAGTTTCCCAGGTACACGTTCTCTGAAACCAATATTAACATTAGTTTCCTCTGCCCCTATACTCAAACTCTAAAAAGCTGTTATCCAGATGGTAAATTTACTGAATTACTGTAGTAAGTTTTAAATTATCTTTTCTCACAATCCTCTCCTCTTTAAGGTTCCAAATAAGGTTTAAGGGGATAAAAATCTTCAGTGGTTATTAACTACTTGTCTGAAAAGAGAGCAGCAATTAATAAGAAAATTTGAATTACTGAATTGTTTAAATATATACTTTTTCATTTTGCTAAATGTAAACAGTATGTACAGTGAGGTTCACAGGATATTTTATTCTTATACTATTCCTTAGAGATGTAATTTAATGAATAAACAATATCGGTAATAAGCATACCAATTATTTTTATGTGAATGAATGCAATAAGCATTTAAAATAATGAAAAAGGGTTCCCTTCACAAATTTTCTTTTTTACTTTTTAAGACCCCGGCATTGTTTTCATGCAGGGAATTTACTCCAACAAGACCCTTCTTGGGAGTGCTGGAATGCAGCCACACCCCACTGTGAGGTCTCACAGAAACCAGTGAGATAATCATGTTATTACTGTGAGAAAAGTTGATGGAAGGTGTAACTGTTAGAAACAAATGAATTACTGAAGTAGTTAATAATAAAATAAGAGGAGCAGGTATTTGCTATGCCTGTTAGGAGCATACATATTTTTGCATCTTTCATATAATCCTCTCAACAATCTCCTGAGAATGAGCTGATGTCTTGTCACCAGCTCACAAATGGGAAACCCAAGTCTCCGATGTGAACTGTTTGCCCAAAGTGCCACAGCTCACAGAGGGCACAGGGAAGATGGGATCCAAGATCCTGCAAAGTCCCAGGCTCTGGACCATAACACTGGGCCAAGAGGTCCTGGTCACGTTTAGGCTTCAATTCTACCCTTACGATTGAGTCATTTTTAGGCTACGTGGAGGACAACATAATTGAGTTATCCTTAATAAACCCCAACAAAATAAGCATATGAATTTGTTAAAAATTCACTTTATTAAAAACAGTCATGTACAAAACTGAGTGTGTTTTAAGTTTCAGACTTGCCCATCTACAATTCCACTGATATTCAAACATCTGAAAAACAGAACCAGTGACTCCATCTTTCCAGGAATGATTATGCTCACTCAAAACACCAAAATCACACAATCAAGACACCAATTTTGAATATAGAGACATATAAGAAACTGGATAGGAACCAATTTTGACTGAGTAACGACGGTTTTCCTGCACTCAATAGGAGTCTGTGCTGTGTGCTTGGCATTTCATAAAACATCGCTAACCTCTTCCAAAGCTGGCCAACGCTGTCTATGAGGCCCAACTGATGAGCTAACTCGAAATACCTTACTTTTCTTATATACTTCTTGCAATAGAAATTACTACTTCAGAAGCATCTGTATATATAAACCAGATGTTTATAAACTCTACCCACAAATAATCGGGCTTCCTACCAGACTACATGTCACCGCTTCAAATGGTACCTTGTATAGAGCAAGTGCCCAAACTATATGATAAGAACAAACTCAATTCTACACACTAAGTAACACTGCGATGTGTTTCACTAACTTCCTTCACTAACTTCCTTCACTAACTTCCACTTCACTAACTTCCTTCACTAACTTCCTTCACTAACTTCCTTCACTAACTTCCACTGCGATTTCGTGTTAGGTAGCCAAATCTGTGTTTTGATACTGTGCTGCTTGTAAGCACAGTTAGGAAAGAACATTTCCAAACACGCAGTTACACACCTACACTAGACTCAAGGCTGACCCCGAAGAATTTAAGGCTTCTTCCTTTCCTGCTACTTCTCATCACAAAGACAGGAGAATGTAGAGGAACAGAGCAAGCTCCCTTCTTCCCTTCCGCAGTTAGAAGAAAACCCATGGTGTTCAGAGAACCCAGAAGGAGCTCATCAGGCTGCAAGTGGCTGCTCCCGCCCCTCAGGCTCCCCACCTGTCCTCACAGCAAAATGGCCAGTTGATGAGCTATCCTCCTGCTGCCTCAAGCTATCTGGCTCCGGAGCTAAAAAAAACCCACATCCCCAGTGCTCACAGTTCTTGGACCTTTCTGGGTGAAAATACAGATCACAAAGTGAAGAAAAGCATAGCTTGCATACCCCTGCTTAAAGAAGTTGCAAGAGCTTAATCTCTTTTTTTTCCCCTGTAAACATTCCAGAGTGTATGCTTCAGGAATTTATTTAAAAACTGTCTTCCAGCTTAATAATACCTATTCTACCCATTTTATTTATATTTATCTCATATTTTCATATAATGAAGAATTAGAAACACTGTATTTTGCCTTTCTTGCTATTCTGAGAGTTACTGCTACAGCTGAAAACCGCAGGTAGCACACATCCAGAGCACCGGGAGAGTCCATGAACTATGGAAGGTACTGTGAAAATGCTCACAGCTCAAAAGGACTGAGCATTCCTAACATCAAGCACACTTTTCGACAGTTCCTTTTACTACATTTCTCCTGCTTCCTAAGTTTATCTTTTGAACAAAACTGGGTTTAAACATTTATATAAAACACACCACTCATAAAACCAGAAATAAAATGTTAAAGTTAGCTCATTTCAATTATTTGTTCAATAAATCTTTTTTGGGGGGAAAAAAACACACTGATAGGATGATTAGTAAGAAACCACTGAAATCAAGTAATAAAATTATAGAAGTTTACAGCTAGACTTAAGTTTAGAGAAGTTTAGGTTTGGAAAGGGGAGGTAGAGTCTAAGGTCCCAATCTCATATTCAAGGAACAGACAGAAGGGCCCATGTGACCTGACTCACCTCACACAACTACATCATGAGTCAAGACCTCGAGCCCATGTTTTAGGACCTCCAGACCATGCCATATCAACACAGTTTAGTGTTTTACACTTTAGTTATAAGAAAAACCTCTTTAATCTGCCTCATTAGGTTCCGAAATTCCTGGGGTTGGTAGAAATATTTGGCTGAATAGTGTTACTTAAAAGACATTCTTTTTAGGGGCTCCTGGGTGGCTCAGTGGGTTAAAGGTCCACTCAGGTCATGATTTCAGGGTCCTGGGATCGAGCCCTACATTGGGCTCTCTGCTCGGTGGGGAGCCTGTTTCCCCCCCTCTCTCTCTGCCTACTTGTGATCCCTCTCTGTCAAATAAATAAATAAAATCTTTAAAAAAAAAAAGACATTCTTTTTATATCATATGAATCTTCAAAATATTTTATAACTTAAAATGGAAATATTAAATGAATTATTTATATTAAAATCACCCACAAATAAGATGTTAGTTGTATCTAAAAACAGGTACTGCACTAACTGAATTATGTGCTACAGTAATAGAACCACAAAAGTAACTGTAAAGGACTGGAATTGTTTCCAGCCCTCCGCAGACACCAGGTGTATAGACCAGAAGAGCACTGTGTCTAAGAAGAAGGAAGAAAAGAACCTGGGCTGGGCCTCCAGGTCTGCTGCTTCAACACTTGGAGAAGTCACAGACCAGAGCTCAGTCTGTTCAGCTGTACAATATTAGAAACAGGCACCCTGCCTACGAGGCTGGTTTTTGAACAATTGAGAAAATGAATCCAAACATACTGTTTCTTAAAAGTACAGGTGACTCCTGAACAACTCGGGAGTTGGAAACACCAACCCCTCTGCCCATGCAATTGAAAATCCACATGTAACTTCTGACTCTCCAAACACTTGGTTACTAACAGCCTTCTGCTGACCAGAAGTCTTGCCAACCAACAGCTGATTAAAACATACTTTGTATATTATACATTCTAATCTTAAAAATAAAGTAAGCTAGAGAACGGAAACTATTACTAAGAAAATCGTAAGGAAGAAAAATATATTTAATTACTATACTGCATGCATATATATATATATATACCCATAAAAACCCCACATATAAACGGGTTTAATTCAAACCCATGTTGTTCAAGGGCCAACTGTACAATGCAAATGGCTCATTGTGCTATTACTACTTTTTGGATGTCCACAGAACTTTCTTCTGGTATACACACACTTTCCTGCTTTGAACATTCAACTAACTGCTCCAATTCTCAAACATAACCTTCTCAATTTACTACATAAAACAAACTCTTAAGTCTTACCATAACTCATCTTACCATGAACTCTGAATGTCACTCACGTGCTACATACACTTTATAAATGTAAAGCCAGACCAACTACTGACAAAAATCTTAATACACACCAGGGGTGCCCCCGCCTCATAATGCTACTTTACTACAGCCAATAGCTCATTAAAACTACATGCTGCTGAATTTGAAATAAACCACATTTCCTATAAATAATCCAGCATAAAAAATACATTGAAATTTTCCAAGTTTTTGATCATCACTTGATATATTAAACTATATATAGTTTAATATATATATAGTTTAATATATATAGTTTAATATAAATATATATTAAACTATATATAAAAGTGGCAACCCCAATTCCTAAGTGCGTGGAAAAAATCCTTGGTCAGCGTTCCTCATACCCTCCATCCCAGTGGGGAAATAAATTACTAGAGCTAGTAAAAAAAATTCAAAACCAATCAACGTAGTGAGTGCAGTTAATTCAGGAAACATTATGAATGTCCACATACACACACGCACATATGCACACATGTATGTGTAGCGAGATTTTCCCACATTTATTCTGTTAACTATCCATTTTTTTAAAAAAAAAAAAAGGCTGAATCTCTAGTCTGATTATTAAAATGACCGGCAAGATTAATTTGCTTTACATTTTTTTCTTCTTCATTTTAAGAAGTTTCATACTTACTGTGATAAATGTGCACTAAAGTAGTTTATAACAGCATAACATCAGCTCTCTTAAGTCTGTGATAATGGAATCTAAATGGTTTTCCTTTATTTTTCTTGCCCGTCTTTTCATAAAAATAAGCTTTCAGTTTATTCTAATATTCTTTAAAAATAACTTTTTCCCTCCCTATTACAGAATAAGAGAATGTGGTTATGGTTTATGAGTGTTTTTTAATTAAGTGGGATACATAGAAAAAAGAGCCAACAAACTTTTTAATGCATACTTATCATCTCTCGTCAATCCAGAATCTCATGTGGCATGTAAAACTGAAAACCATTAAACCATTTCTGTCTATTTACTGTTGTCCCATTGTAAGGAATAAACTACCACACCAACAAATCATTTCTGATACATTGTAAACTTACCTGGTTAGTTAGAGGTTGCTGAATCTGGTCAGAATAAGATAAGGCAGAAACCTGTTGGTCACTTATGTTTGGCTGGCGACGGTCACTGTACTGATGTGAATGGGGCATCTGTCCAGCCATCTGAAGGCCAGCAGCATGGAATGAAAATGACGGTGCAAGCCGAACAGATGAAGGTTTGCATGCTGAAGTCTCTCCTCCTACGAGAAGACAACAAGTGAAGTTGCAAGGATGTTATTTATACCCTAATGTCTGCATCTTTTGACCTGATAGTTCCTTCCATAAGGACCTTAGGATGTTTGATAATATTAAAAACTCTTAAAACTACAACGTGCAAACTAGAATGTGCACTTGACAAAACAGTTCTTTGTTAAATGTCATAAAAATACAGTGATTTAAGTGTCTATAAATCTCCAGTAAGAGAAAATCTTAGGTAAATCTTTTTGTAAAGCAACAGGAATAACAACCCTTAATACTTATTTTCACACATGAGCTTTTCATCAATTGAGAACTATTACGTTGCACAAGTAATCTTTGATTTCTTGAGAAAGATCTCGCCAATGGATCAGCTCCTTAGAAACCAATTCAAAGGAACACTGCTGAGATACTGCTTTGTACCTGCCAGGTGTATGCAATCAATATCCCAGCAGCCCCCAAACCAAGCGAAAGATCTGTCTTCGTGGTGCTCACCACTGACTCCGGTAATTAAAAGTTAAACAGACAACACACAGGCACAAATTCACAGGATGCTGGATTCCTCCAAACTCTTCTGACACAGTCCAAAGAGCACCCAGAGTAGTAAGCTCATCCCAAGTGGGAATGGCCAGTAATTATTCCACAGCTAGGCTGGGACCACAGCCATGATTTTCATTGTAGACATGGAAAATTAACACATGGTCAAAAGCATTTCGTAGTTAATTAGTCAAAGTTACTTCTTCCTTTAAAAAAAGAAAGAAAAGAAAAAGAACTTTTTTTCTTAAATTCAATCACACTTTTAATCACAGACTAAAGCCAAAAGGCAAAGTGGCAAATCCTGGACAACGAACTGAGGACCCAGAATTCTTGGCTTGTCGTCCTGAATAAACCAGCTAACTCCAACCATACAAGAGATCATACGGTCAGCACCAGGGTACTTTGGCTAAAGTACTATTTTTGAGACACACAGGCGCGCTGGCCCAACAGCGCAGAGCACGGATGCTCAGCCGGACTGCTGCAGTTTGAAATTTCAGCTCCACGCGTACCAGCTGCGTGGCCTGCACACCTAATGTCCTAACAAATGATAGCAGTATCTACCTCAAAAGCCTGTGGTGAAGGTTAAGTGCTTTCATGTGTAAGATACTTAGAATAGCCTGGCAATTAATAAATGGTCCAATATTGGCTGCAACGGCTATACTGTGATGTAAAGGATGATGGAGAGAGTACCCATTTTTGTGGAGCTAACGAGCTCTAATGGAATTTCACACAGACTCCCCAAACTGAAGAGAACAAAGCTCAATTCTCTCAAAATACAAGTTCCACTTCTTTTTCCTACCACAGCGAATGACACTGTCTTCCGCCCAGTCAACCAGAATCGACGCTCCCAGAGTCAAGTGAGAGTTCTTTTCCTCCACAGACCAACCTCGTGCAAACAGCTGCCCAATCTTGCTGGCTCCACTTCCCACAGAACATCAAATACAACCGCTTCTCATCTCCACCAGCCTATGTCTCACTTAGAGGACTAGAATAGATTCCTAATAGCTCTTTGTCTTTACTTTGCCCATTTCTGATTCCTTCTGTAAGATACTAGAGTGACTTTTCTAGAGTGCACATCTCAAGTGCCCTACCCCTACTGAAACGTAACTTTAACCTGCCTTGGCCCTGCCTTCAGACCTTAGCTTCTGTCTCCCTCCATCAGAGTGAGGTTTTAACAGACCACAGTACCTGATCAATAAATACTTGATGAATAAGTAAAAGGACAGTGTTACTATCATGATAGATGGGCTTGTTTTCTAAATATTTCATTACTTATACTAAAAAAAATACAGTCAACTTAACTAAATAGAATAACTTTGTTCAGTTAAAAAAAAAAAAAAAAAAACAGGGTGGGAAGGCACCTGGGTGGCTCAGTGAGTTAAGTATCTGCCTTCAGCTCAGGTCAGGGAATCAGGGTCCTATAATAATAAAGCCCCAAAGCACTGGGCTCTCTGCTCAGTAGGGCGTCTGCTTCTCCCTCTCACTCTACCGCTGTCTCTCTCTCTCAAATAAATAAATAAAATCTTTTTTTTTTAAACCTGAAAATTTATCATAAGGATATAACCAAGGACGCTCACAAAGACAGGGAAGAATATTAATTCTGGTATTGTCTGCAACAGCAAAAAAACAAACAAAGAAACAAACCTAAGTATCAAGTAATAGAGGGAAAGGGAAGTTTTACATTTCCATGTTAAATCACAAAAAAACTGGCAAGGAATATAAACATACATAAAAAAAGATTGAATTCCCTGATACATAAATAGCTCTTATACATAAACAGTAAAAATAGTAAGGCCCTAAATGACGAATTAACCACTGTAAGGTCTTAGTTTCCCTATCTATGCAGCAGAGTTATTATTATAATAACCCTATTCCCTTAGGTGTATTATGAAGTTTTAAAAATAAGACACCATAAGCCATGAATCCTAGTACTTTAAAAAAAATATTAGCTTCTCTATTATCAACATTACTATAGACTATGTTTAAACTTACTTATATAGAAATAAGTATAAAAACCACTAGTATACAGCTTAATTATAATCCGTTGAACCTGTGACAAGGGAAAAAATGGCCATCATGCCAGAAATCCCCCCAACACCACTCCATGACCATCTCAATCAATACCCAATTCCCCAAAGTTACTGTCTTGATCTCCAAAACCAGATTAGTTATAACTTTACAAGTTCACTTCATGTTATGTTTAAACCTGTGGTTTGTTCATTATCATTATTTTATGGTATCCCATTATGTGAACATGTGATGATTTACTTATCTCTTTGACTTTTGATTGACATTTGGATTATTTCCAGTTTACAGGTATTATAAATAATACCAGTAGTGGGGCGCCTGGGTGGCTCAACCCTGAAAAGTGTCTGCCTTCGACTCAGGTCATGATCTCAGGGTCCTGGGATCCAGCCCCTCGTTGGGCTCCCTGCTCAGCGGGGACTCTGCTTCTCCCTCTGCCTTTCCCTGCTGCTCCCCCTGCTGTGCTCTCATGCTCTGTCAAATAAATAAATTAAATCTTAAAAAAAAAAAAAAATGCCACTAGGAAGAATCTTGTCAAGTGTCTTTTCGTATACATAGAGATGCTGTTCTGCTGCTTTTCCAGGTTTTTAAAATTGCTCTGTTTTTCCCCTAGCAATTTATGAAAAATCTCCTCTGTTCCCTTCCTTCACGAACACTTGGAATCTTTATTCTTTCTAATTTTCAGCCATTGCTGGAGGTGTGCTGTGGTACTCCACTAAGAACTGAACTTGTATTTTCCCAGTGACTATGATCATCTTTTCATTTATTTAAGGCCAGTTAAATATCCACTTCTGTGAAATCCCCATTCAGGTTGCTTTTCCGTTTCTCTATCAACAAAGTCTTTTTCTTATACATTTCTAGAACTTAAAACATTCAATTTTAACATATTTTGAGTATAAGCCCTTTATTGGTTGTAAGTGGTTTACATTATCACCTTCTTAATGGTGTTTTTTAATCAGCACAGTCTCTTAATTTTATCACTTTTTGTTTTAGAATTCATATTTTTGGTGTCCATTTAAGAAATGTTCCCTTTTACCAAAGTCATCAAGAAATTCTACGTTATCTTCTACAAGTTGAGTTTCACCATTTACATCTAGATGGCCAATGATCTTGGACTGGATTTCTGTGCATGTGTGCCAGAGGAATCAGGTAGCATTTCCCTCCCCCAACAACCCCAAATGGACATTTGATTTACTCAGGACCAATTATTAAAAAGATAAACTTTCCCTGCTGCTTGGCAATGCCATCTTTATCATAAATGACATGCCCGTACGTGCTTAGATCTGGTCTTAAGAGTCTCCATTCTATTCTACTGGACACAGGCCTACCTAGATTTCTTAAAACTTTGTGTAAGAACCAGTTTTACAAGTTTCAATATCCAGTAGAGAATTTTGTGCTTCTTCAAGAATACTTTGGTTATGATTTAGAATTAGCTCATCAAAATCACAAAACAAACTTATGTTGGCACTGTGGTTTAAATTGCGCACTGTCCAATCAACTGACTGCAACTGATCCAATCAATTATGTGCATTAAACTGAAGAGTGGACTGTCCAATAAAGAGGTTTTTTTGCAATGATGAACTTACCAGCATTGTCTAATAGGCAGCTACTGGCACTACTGGGCATTTGAACAGTTTTATTTTTTCCTTCCTAATCCTTATTCTTCCTTTTGCCTTATTCTACTTGCTATTGTCCCTCTAACATAGTAATGATCAGAAGAGGAGGTACGGGTACCTCTGTCTTACTACTGTCTTACTCCCAATCTCAGAAAGTAAGCTTTCAACATTTCTCCAGTACTGTGGTTGTTGTAGATTTTTAACTGATAACCACTATCAGATGAATCAAGTTCCTTTCTAGTCCTAGTTTGCTAACGCCTTTTCCTCACAAATGGATGCTGAATTTTATTAAACGTTTTTTCTGCACCCACTGAGATGACATCAGTTTTCTGATCTACGCTGTTAACATGGTTTAATACACTGATTGATTTTTGAATGTTAAACTAACTTTGCATTTCCTGGAACACAGACTGGTCATGATTATCCTTTTGTGATAGACTCACTGACGAAACCATCTGGTCTTGGGAGTTTTCTCTGTGGGAGTTAAAAGTTAATAATTAATTAAAAGGGTGTCTTTAATAGGACTACTCAAATTTTGTATCTCCTGACATGTCTGTTTTGAGAAGTTGTAGTTTTCTAATAGTATCTCTCCATCTACACTTGAAACACAAGGGCATCAGGCTCTTCATTATACCCTCTAAGCTTTTCTATCAATGTAGGTATAATTGTAGCGATATCCCATTCAATTCAGCTCTGGTTAATGAGGCCTTCTCCTACCTTGTGATCAGTTTAATCAACAGTTTACTAATTTTATTAAGTATCTTCTCTTAAATAGGGTTTTCTATTTCTGCTCTTATCTTATTCCATCTGTTAACAAGAGAGGTATATTAAAAATATCCCGTTTAAGCATGCTATTGGATTACATAAATCTAGAGTTGTTCTACATTCCTGATGAATAAAACTTTTAATCATCATAAACAGCCCTTCTTTATTTCCAATAATACTTCCCCCTGTCTGATATTAGTATGGCCATTCCACACTTTCTCTTATTCTTTGTGTGATATGCCTTCTGTACGCCCTTTACTGTCAATTCCCCATTCCCTTATTTTAGATTTGACTATTATCAATAGTTTGTAGTTTATAAGTTTTTAAACTTATGAATGTACACTAAGAAGTGCATATAAGTACACTATAACTATACTAGTATAATGCACTATAACACAAAACTTTTAAGTTTATTTAGTGTACGAAGGTGCACTAATAACCTTTCTATTATTCCAACTGTTTTATGTTCCTTTCCTACCTTCTGCTAGACTGAAATTTCTATACCTCCCCGAGACGCAAATTATTTTATTATTTAATATTCTTACAAATTGCTTCTGAATCCTACTAGAAATGCAGATTCTGGTTCAGTACATCTAAGACAGGGCTTGACAGTCTACATTTCTAACAAACCACCAGATGATGCCAATGCTGCTTCGAATAGTATCTCAAAAACAATAATAATCAATTAAAGAAAGAAAGCAATTCTCCAACTAATCCAAGTAGCAGATAATCCAAAAAGAAGCTGAAGCTATAACCCTGACTACCCAATACACCACAGGGCTGTTTCTCCCCCCCCAATAGATACGCCCTCCTAGTTATATTTTTGGGCCTTTTTAATTATTATTAAAACACTAATACAGAAGGATGGTATGCTAGGTGACAAAGAATCCAATGTTCTTTTTAAATGCTAATGTAGGTAATGTGAACACGAGCTAACAAGAAATAACTATGTTTTTCGCTTGTGGAACTTTTTTTAGATGTTTACTATAACACCTATCAAAACTCCTTAGTAACATTACCAGTTGTGGGGCTGTATACACATGTATTTGCCACATGCTCACTGTCTCTTTTCTTAGCTCAACTGCTGTGTGTGAAATGCAGAAAGATACTCAAGTTTAATTTCCTCCCGCAATGCCAAAAAGTATTTAAGTTATCCATTCATTCATTCGTCTCTTATGATAATACTCCAAGAAGGCAAACTAATATGAGAATTTGTCAGCCCAATTTAATAATTAGGCCCATCACCACGGCTTAATAAGAGCAAGGACTCATTCATCCTATGATGTTAATAAAGTATTAGGCTGAACTGCAGGAAACTAATATTAGGCCTCCTTTGGCCTACAAAACAGCAAGTTCATATGGTTCAAGCTGACATCTACACCATACTAGATATAATCCGTGTCCGACTAAAACTTAGTTCTAATATTTTAGCCCAAGAATGTGTCAAAATATATGCTGCAACATCGAGTCTTGTAATTTAATGACCATCTTAAAATATTGAACCCAAAAGTATCTCCATAATCATTATTTGCAGTTTAGTTCCAAAATAATAGTTTAAAACTGCTGCCTAAATAATATGAAAGACAAATTGGAGAAAGGTATGCAAGCAGGGTCCTATCTGCAGTTTTTATATCTTTCTGTACTATATGGATCTTTTTTTTTTTTACCATGAGCATGTTTCTAAAATTTCTAAAAATTGTATTTAGCTTACATTTAAAAACAAAACAAAACAAACAAACAAACAAAAAAACCCAGGGCACGTGAGTGGTTCAGATGGTGGGGCGTATGCCTTTGGCTCAGGTCATGATCCCGGGGTCCTGGGATCAAGTCCTGCACGGGGGCTCCTTACTCATGGAGGGTAAGCAAGCCTGCTTCCCCTCTGCCTCTGCCTCTCTCTCTCTCTGTCCTTCATAAATAAATAAAAATCTTTAAAAAAAATGATGTAGCTTTTTCATTCCACTTAAGTTACTATGTTTCAGCAAAAAACCTGTAATAACCAGAGACCATAACACTAGTAGAGATTAGCAGTGATTCTAGTCTGTAGACAGAGAAGCACTCCAAGAACAGATCTGAGACTGGGAGATGTCAAGCCTCCAAAGGAAGAGGTAGACACAGGGCAAACATCAAACAGAGAAGCCTGGGAGCAGCCCTGGAATGAAAAAAACAGCCTTTTAATTTATCTGTGATGTAAGACCAACAAGAAACTCCACCTGTAGCTAAGTTAAGTTTCTTTTGTTATTAATATGTGGAGAGAGGACCATTCTTGTGGTTACTGTAATCAACATTTGATTTCAAAGAGAAAGAATATTAAAGAACAAAAGTAAATGAAAATAATTTGAGTTAATTAAAACTATAACATCCAAAAGGTGGAAACTTTTATGAGGTTAAGCTTGAGACAGATTCCCCTAAGAAAGGAAGGGAGGATAACCAACACTACGTAGGGAAAATGTGCAAGGTCACTAGCAACAAGACGCGTCCGTAACAAAGGGGAAGACAAATGTCAAAGGAATAGCTGACTGCACTTTAAATGAAGCGTTGGGAATACAGGCACAGGATTAAGAGGGTAACTGAACCCAAGTCCATGAAAAAACTCTTGTTCACCAAGATATCATCAGTACCAAGAACAGTGCCTGGCACATGGCCTGCATTCAATAAATATTTGTTCAATGAAACAATGAACTGAATCCATCAAGAATATTTAGAATATGAAGAAATGGTTGAGAAAGGGAGGGAGAGAGCCGAAGGGGGTAAGGGTTAAAGAAGTATTTTTCCAATGAGGGACACATGAGTCAGAAATAAAGAGCCGGCTACTGCTCCGCAGTCCGTTTCTCTTGCTCAGTTTTGTATCCCAAGAACACAGCACACGGCATGGCTCCACAGGAGGTGTTAAATAAATACAGATGAAAGTCAAACTATGTCAGGGCTCCATCAACTACCTAATGATAAGGACAAAGAAATTGATTTCTTATTACCCTCTAGTTAGTGGCCAGTATTTGTCATGACGGAATGTGCAAACACACACACACACACAGTTTGTTTTAACCTACTAGCCAAAACAGCATATTCAGTTTGTTTTAACCTACTAGCCAAAACAGCATATTCAGTTGTCTACAAACATGATGAAATTGCTCATGTAAGATCTAAATAACTGTTCAGGTTTTTCAGTCTGGAAACTCCCTGATTAAATTTGTACATTAAATGAAAAATAACAATGGGATAGAGGTTTAAAAAAATATATGTATCGTTAAAAGCCTGTAACATCAGACTTGCACTTCTGAGCGCCTTATAACTGAACTACGTCACTCACCACGAAGGGTAACAAAACACACACATGGAATAAGTGCTCTCAGACACCACCCAATGGGCAGCGCAGAGCTGTGATCACGGACAAGAAGGAAACAAACCTGGTGAGCTCCACGGTGACCCTGGCTTTCGATGTGGGGACAATTTCAAGAGTACAATGAAGGGAAGGGAGCCCAAATACAGCAGTAGTGGTCTTGCTGAGTGGGGAAATACAGGAACCAGGGTTCAAGGCTACAGAGCTGGCAGAAATTTGTGAGGCAGGGCACAGAAAGAAGGAAGCTTTGCAGAGAAGGCACTCCATTAATCGACACCTAGAAATCTCCTTGGTTCTTCGGCCAAATACTAAGCTGCCCAAGTGCCAGGTGCAGGTCCAGGAGGCAAGGCAAAAAACAACTGCCAGGGAGCGACGAGGTGAACTACCAGAACTCACACACAACTGGGAGACAGTAAGTGCTCCAATCAGCTAGACTGGAAAACCCTGAGAATACCACAGACATTCAAAACAGACCCCCCAAAATTCACACTTCAAGAGTAGAGCTATCCTGGCCCTACAATCAAAGCTGCCTTCAGCCTGTCCCAGCAGACACTGAAACATATCTCAAAGGATCAAGATGGTGTGCAGTCTGCCAAGACAAAATTCAACACCTTTTAAAGGACAACAAAGCCCAGATACTCAACTACCTCACATTCCTAATGCCCACATCCAATCAAAAATCACTAGGCCCAGGGTGCGCCTGGCTGGCTCTGTCCACAGAGCATGCAACTCAATCTCAGGGTCGTGAGTTCAAGCCCCATGTTGGGCATGGGACCTACTTAAAAAAAAAATGTAAACAAAATAAGAAAAATCAGCAAATCTTCTCTTAAATTTATTTAAGTAATCTCTATACCCAAAATGGAGCTCAACTCACAACCCCAAGATCAAGAGTCACACGCTCCTCCGACTGAGCCAGCCGGGTGCCCCAAAACAGCAAAATCTTAACAGATAAATAGAAACTATAAAAAGAAACCAAATGTTAATTCTAGAAATGAAAAATAACTGTAAATAGGGGTGACTGGCTAGCTCAGTTGGTGGAGCTTGCAACTCTTCATCTGGGGGTCATGAGTTCAGGTTCCTCACTGGGCACAGAGTTTACTTAAAAAAAAAGAAAAGAAAAGAAAAAAGAAAGAAAAAGTAACTGAAATGTAAAATTCACTGAATGGATCAAATAACAGATTTAACACAGCAGAAAAAAATATCAGTGAACGTAAGAACAATGCACTGTAAATTAACCAAACTGAAAATAAGTATAAAATATAATGGGAAAAAATACTAACAAAGCCTCCAAAACTTTCAGAATAAAATCAAGGTAACACTGCTATTTAGAGGAGACTTCAAAGGGGAAGGAGAGAGAAGCTGGGGAAGGAAATTTTATGAAGAACTAAGTCAAAAGTCTTCCAAATTCAATGAAAAGTATCAATCCACAGATCCAAACTCAATCAATCCAAAGCAGTGTAAACACCCCCCCCACACACACACAAAGGCACTCAATTGTTAAAAACCACCAACAACAAAAACACCTATAAAAGCGAGGGGGTGGGGAGGAGAAATACACATTTACATGTAGGAGAACCACAGAGTTCTCATCAGAAATCATGCACACCAGAAAAAAACAAAGCACCATCTTAAAATCATAAAAGACCTTTAACCCACAATTCTATATCCACTGAAATAAACCTTCAAAATGAAGGCAAAACACTTTCAGACTAATGAAAGTGAAAAAATTTCTCAAGAGCAAACTTGGCACTCCAAAATGTCCAGTTCACAGAAGGAAAATGATCCCAGACAGAAACTGAGATCTGGACAAAGAAATAGAGACCAACAGAAATGGTACAAATGTAGATAAACAGTAAAGACATTTCTCATCAGTATTTTTAAGAGATAACTCATTGTTTAAAGCAAAAATAACAACATATAACAGAGTCTATAACATATATAAAAGTCAGATGATAACCACAGCACTAGGGACAGGAGAGATAAAAATGGAAGTACACAATAGCATAGCTTAATTAAGGCTGCACATGGTAAGCCCTCAAGCAACCATTAAGAAAGACCAGATGGATAGATAACTAGAATACAGAAAATCTTACTTAACCCTACTGTAAATGGGTCCTTAACCCTTTCAATTACAAAAGGCAAACCAAATTCTTACAGCTGAAATAAGAGGTCGAGAACTTATTTTTAGTAATAGCATCTGGAACACAAAAAAGATTAAAATAGTCACCCAAAATATAGCTGCTGGATTCCAGAAATTATTATACATGTTGTATGGTTATATTTATATGCCCCCCAAAATTCTAAAATTACAGAGTATTTTTAAAATAGTAAAAAATAAATAAGCACATAACTTTATAGATTATCAGTAGTCATGAAAATTCCAGGTAAATATTTTTTCGTACAGTATTCATAATATAAAAATGTTATATCAGTAATAAACCCATTTAAATAAAATTTTTCCCCATTTCGCAGAAAACAAGGTGCAAGCAACCTTTGATCCTTTAATTTCTAGGAATGGGGGAGGGGTGCTTGAAACAAAAGGCAGATACACAAAGATACACAATGTCTCTAGAGATACTTTAGAGGTGAAATTAAACTTTTTATGAACTATAAACCCCACCAGGACCTTCCCCTTCAACCTGCTGTGTTCACAGCTGAATCCCTGGGATTTAGAACAGGGTTCAGCACACAGAAGCTCTGTTTAAGAAACTAATGCCTAACTGACTAAATGTGTAGTGTATAAAGAGCACAGACATTCATCAACTTATAAATGTGAACCCGCCATTTGTAAAGTGAATCTACCATTAGAAGATTTAGAAATGCCAACACAAAATGGAAGATTACTAACATGCTGCAATAAATAAACATTCAAGCTGCTCAATTTTAGGTATGAATCCCTAAATAACTGATTTTAAATAACTGCAACAAAACTTCTAGAACACTGAAAACAAGTACTCCAGGAAAAGTATATGCAAAAGAAAGCACTGTATTTAACATAACAACTAAAATAACAGTCACTTGCACAGAGTGTTCACAAACATGCTTTTGAGACAAATACAAGAAAAAACGGTTTAACTTCATGATTGTAGTCGCACAATCCTTGCTGGCTTCTACCGGTCTTAAACTTATATATGCTCTAACCCCCCCACCCTCCCACATGCACCCCAGTCCTTTGGGGAACAAAAAAAAGCAGAGTTGTTTCTAACAGAAGTTTAATTCTAGTTGTTGTTTCACTGGGCGGCCCTGGAAAGGGGCAGAAAACAATGCCTTCCAGACCAGCAGAATCCAAGGAATAGCACGAGGGAACAGCAAATGAGCCCGGACCCGCTGGAGCAACCTTTTCAGAAATATCGGTCTTAATACCAAACCAGTATGTTGGTCACATATACAGAACCTGAACTACGAAAAGTTTCTTTCTAGCAGAGTATTAAAATAATATCATTTATTTAAGAGGTAACTAATTGGGCTAACCTGAGACCAAGCCCCCAAGAAAAACATCTACAACCACAATGAGAATATCTAGAAGATCTACACAGGATGCGATGGTTGCCCTTCCAGGCACTCAGATTAAGACCACAGAAAATGAACAGATAACTGGAGTCCCAACTAGACCATGTGAATGAACGCGAGCCACTTCTCTAACGGAAGGAGGCGCCCTCTGACGGCAGCCACCCTGACTGCAGCCATTCGGCCTTCAGTAAGTCTGTCACACAGGCGTCAAGATTTCAGGAGTTTTTTAAAAACGACTTGTCATTCAAATCATATTAGTTATAATCAAGAAACCAATCTTTTAAGCAAGCTAAGAAATTATCATCACTCAGATTACAGGGTATGCCAGATCCTGAGATTCCAGTGTCTTTCAACAAGAGAAACGGGGACACCAACCATACAGCTCAACACTACCAGTCTTGATTTCAAAACTCTCTTATACAAGTACCAGTCGGGATGATGGCTCCTTATTTATGGTTTAGCAAATCCAGTCACCTGAAATAGGATTAGCAGTAGCCAGCCTAACCGGCAGTAGCATGACAAGAGCATGCTATGAATGCCACTTTCTATTTTCAATCACAAGATGGGGTTTCCATTCACTTCTTCCCAAGTCAGTCATCTGTGGGACAGTTAAGGAGAAGCACTGGAACAATCTAGACAGGATAAGTGCAGGTTTCAAGCCGTTCATAATCACCTTTGGGAAACCTTATGGTCCAGCGTCCTGCTTTCTAAACCCTACGGATTCCTCTGTAACATGCAAATAGCGCATTTATTTATAACACAGGAAAAATGAGAACCACATCTGGAACGTTCAACTTGCTACATAGAAATACAATGGACTAAGATTTAAGACCTCCTCTTGCTTAACACAAGTGTAAGTGCAGCATGGTGACAAGTCCGTTTCCTCATACATGAAATGAGATGATTCATCATTTTGTCCAATCATGTAAATCCAAAGCATTCCCTCCCTTGTAAAATGCCATGGATCTGAAATATTATACAGATCGTTGCCAAAGGAAAGAAAAGACTGTGCTCAAAAGTCTGTTTAGAGCTTAAAAGACACATTTTAAATAATGTCAGTTATATTCTTAGTTCTTTCTTAAAAAATGCATACAAAAACATAGTAAAATGCTACTTATCAAAAAAATATTAAAATGTTATGTATACGCATGCGTTCACACACACACATATATATATAGTCTATATGTGTACATATATACAAAACTTGAATTACCCAAAGACATGCCCTCTCCCACTCTGTTCTTCAGATCCCCTAACCATAACTTTGGCAAGGCCTGTATAAGCACACTAAAGTTGACTTCCCAAAACCTGAAGAACAAAAAGAAAAATTACATATTATAACACATCTAAAAGATGAAATATTATGAAGTCATTAAAAAGCTAAACAATGCTGCTTAGCCACCTTCCCCTCGAGGGAAGAAGGATCCGAACACAGAAAGAGACAGCTAGGAATACAACACAGGCAGAAATGTCACCTACCACAGGCCACCAAATCACCTTCAACTATGCCACAACCATGGCATTTTAAGAAATGTCTGAAGATGCTACTAAGTTTCAGACACATAAGGTTTCTCTGGAAAGAAAGAGGCCTCAACCTTCCCTGATCTTTACCTCTGCTTTCTCCCAAAGCAGGCAGAGCAAGAGCAGCTGAGAAGAGAGGAAAAAAACAAAACAAAACCACCCAACTTATTTTTAAAAAACTTTCCCCCTCTCCTGTTCCAAGGAGAAAAGAGAGCCATACACATACTCCCCATTCATTTTTAGTTCTAGCTAAACAGCTGTAACACACAAGATATTTTTAAATCTAGTGAAGTACTTGAGTACCTATATTGAATTGCAGCATAATACTTAAAATTATCCAATGAGGCAATCATTTGGCTTTGTGATCCCAATTAAAACACTGTATATTTACAGGGATTTTCCATTACAAAATGCCCAAAAGGCAAGATATTCATCTGACCAAAGACAGTTTAAAACTTAAGCACTGAGCAAACTGTTAACTGTTCAACAGAGGCTATAAAATTTAATAATATAAAAAAGTAACCGTTCATTAAAAGTATATTTATGTAGCAAATAAACACATCATTTTAGAGCTCATAATTAGTTTTCCTTCTTCCATGTCTACTGTGCAAAAGTGCTTAAAACTTTTAGCTTAGTTCTATGCCACATGGAAACAGCATAGAACACATTATTGTCCAAAGTATTATACAATATCCCTAATATATAAGAAAGCTCTAACAATATGACAGGCCCTTCACTTGAAAAAAACAAAAAAAGCAAAAGATGTAATTCTTACAGACCAATGATAAGTATATAAGAAAACTTTCAAACTCACTAGAAGTCAAAAAGTCATTCAATAAACAAAACAAGCAACATTTTTCAGAGTATCCTCAATAATTACTGTATGATTAAAGCAGGTTTCTATGACCCTTGACCAGAATACTCTTGAGTAGTCACTCAATTCAAGCAAAAGTAATCAAAATAAAATTAGTAACAGTCACTGAACTTTTAATCCATGCCAAATATTATTCCAATATGCCCTTGCACTCCCCAAAAACTTTGTAAATGAGGTGGCATTATTACAGCATCTGTCTTGTTTTATACAGAGAGAAGCTCAAGTCAAGCAGCTGGAGAGGGGTCCCAAGTATGGTGGCCCCATGTTCCCAGGCTCACATGGGACCACACAGGCTTCTACGTGGTTAGGAAAACCAGACTGGCCGTTTCCAGAGAACACTCTCTTCACCACTCTGAGCTGGGCCTCACAAAGCCAGGAGTGAGCAGGAGAGTGCTCAAGAGACATGAGAAACCCCTCCTAAAAGTTGAGACTGCTAAAACCCTGCACACGGACTAAAGACAAATTGAATGAGCAAGGAAAAGAGACATGGGCTAAGAAACAGCACTCAGCTTCAGAAGGTCCCTTCCCAAATACACCCTGCACCAATTCAGGTGAAAATGGGACACACAGGTGGCTGTGGCAGCAGAGAGGTAAATTTAAAAAGGAGTCCAGGAAAAACAAGTCAACTTCACATAAAATTTTACAAAGAAGAAAAAGCAAGCTCTCTAAGTATCCATGAGTTTTGTAAAGAGCTCGTGCAAATGTCCTGTGGGAGAAGACAGGACTAGGAAGCGGGCCACAATCTGGGCCTGACCTCCACCCGCAGCCTCATCTTGCGACATTCCCTCTATGAGGCTCTAGGCCCTCAGAGGTGCCCCCATACCCTCAGGTGCACCCCCCTGCTCTGCTTCAAACATTACTGCCTTACGGCTTTGCCTGAGCCACTCTCACTTTTCTTCCAAGTGGCAGTTCAAATGTTGCCTGAAGGCTGGCTGGAGAACACACAGGAGTAGGTTAAGAACAGAAGGGCAAGTTGGGCCCAGGACTCTTATTGCCAGGCTAAGGAATGTGGATTTTGTACGACAGGTAAGAGGGTGCCAGGGAAGGCGTGCCAAGAGTGACATGACTCCAGTTGTGGTTTTAGTTATAGCAGTTAACACTCTATAGAGTATCTAGAGTCAATTTTGCCACTTACTACCTAGCTACTATGGGACTCTGGATAAGTTAATCAAATCAGTGCATCCCTTTTTCTCTGCAGAATGGGTTAGTGACAGTACTTGTACCTTAAGATTATGAAAATTAAAGAGTTAATGTTTATGGCACATGGTAAGTGCTCAATAAATATCCTATTATTTAACTCTGTCATAACAGAATTGACATGTAATATGGGTTGGAACAGGGAGAGACCACAAGCAGAGATCAATCAGGGGCCTGTTTCAAGAGTCCAAGCAAAGGACTCTGAGAGCATTTAGGAGGGTAATGTTAGAAAAGGGAAGGAGACATGAGAACAGGCACTGTGGAGCAGAAGAGACAGGACCTGAGCAGTTGGCCAAATACGGAAGAGGGGGAGCAAGCTGGATTCAAACATGACTCAGAGGTTGTGAGCCTAGGTGACCTGGAAAATGGTGGTGACACTTAACAAAGTCAGGCAAGAGGACTAAGCTAAATGATGATAGGTATCTCCTTAAATGTATTATGATCTGAACTTTAAAGACTGACTTCTAGTATGTGTCTTTATCAAGCATATGACAGTTTAAAAACTTTATTGAAAAGAGAAGGGAGAAAAAATACAAAAGTCTTAAAGGAGAAGGAAAAGGGTGCAGCAGAGAAAAAGAAAGCTGGCCCTGGGAACCGAAGGCGGGGGTGCTGACGCGGGCTCAGAGCTCAGTGCCATGTCTGTGGGGAAAACACGCCCCACGGTGCAGATGACCCCTTTCCAGCCCTTCCAGCAGGCGTAGCACTATCCATGTGAGGCTGGCTACAGAGTTACACACCACTCTCCTCCTTGAGCCTCCAAAGCCTGTCCTGGTAGCCTCCCTTTCCAACAGAGGCAACCTAACCTGCTCCAGATGCCTGGGCAGAAAAAAAGATGGAACACTCCTGAATGACCACCCCCAGTCACTTCCAGCTCGGAATGTACCACCATCAGGCCTAAGGAGACCTCACCGTCCCCACTGAGATCAACATCACACATCTATCTATATAAAATGTGAGAGGCACCCACCTCGGTGCAGGGAAAAGCCTCCCTCCATCTTCAATACCAGCGACTTTGCAGTCACTGGACTTTCTTTAAGAACTCATCTAGGTTTTCTAGAACACATAATCTTAACTTCTAAGTTGTTTCGAACACCACATTTTTTGAATCCCTGTATGATGCCATACGGGGACACTGTAACGATGACATAAAAGACTTTAACAATTAGCACAACTGATGTTTTCTATTAATCCTATGTATATATTTGTAGCTTCAAGTAATTTCAAGTATTGCAATACTTTTAAAAATCTCACTTACAACATCAACACTTGGAAACATGAGGTCATAACCTCAAAAATCAAGTGTTACATCTCTCTGCCTCACTTTGTATACATTCATTACATCCAGTACCTTCTAAGCACCTAAAACTACTACTCAAAGAGGCCCACCATGCCTATATCTTCTCCTCAAACAGAAGTTTACCTCACATGAACAGTACACCCCATAACATGAGAGACTATGTTTAAAAAAAAAAAAGACTGCTTAAAAACTCAAAATACGTAAGGGCTGAGGGCTAATTTGGGGGAAATAACCTCCTTATATTCACCATGTATAGTAAATAATTTCATAATGCCAAATATTATCACAATGCTAAAAATCAGACTTGGTTAATTTTTAACACAAAAAATACTTCCTTTTCTAGTTGAATGACACCAAAGTAAAAAATACTTATAGTCACCAATAACACTTCTCCCCACTGACTATCTAAAAAGATACTTTCCTTTCTTTTTAAAACTTTTTTCTAATGGAAGTATAAATGACAGTAGTTTCAGGTGCACAATATAATGATTGGATCTTTTCTAAGTCACTAGGGAAACCACTTTTGAGACTTTTAAAATAACCCTCAACTATCTAATACCTGTATCTAATACCCATAATGAGGAAAAGAAATAGTTGTAACACAATTCAATTAGAAGTTTATGCTAAAGAAACTGGATTTGGGTCTCTTAAAATGTAACTGAAGAACATACCTCTTTAAAGCAGATGAGATGGCAAGACAACCTTCATACCCTACATGGCCTTCAAATCCACTCCCAACCACTTCCTTGGAGGCTCTGGTCATCAATTACCCCCTCTGTCTCCTATAACCTAATACCTCTCTCTCTCCAGGTCTGTCAAGCACATAAATATGGTCTATTTCCTTACTGTAAAAACAAAAGCCTTCCTTCATTCTACACGCTCCTTTAACACCCAATCTATCTTCTTCTAATTCATTCATTCAGCCAATATTTACTGGGTCTCTGCTATGCTCTGGACCTGAGCTGTCCAATATGGTAGCCACTGGTCACAGATGGCTAATACAGCACTTGAAATGAGGCTAGAATGAGGCTAGCAGGAATTGAGATGTGTTGTAAATATAAAACACATGCAGGATTTCAAGGACTTGGTGCCGCGGGGGGGGGGGCACACTGCAAAATATCCCATTTGTAATTTTTAATTTTGAAATAATATATTTTAAATATATTACTAAAATTAATGTTACTGTTTTTTAAACTGTAACTTCTAGAAACTTTTAAATTACATATAAGTGGTTTATATTATATTTCCATTGGACAGTGTGGTTCTGGACAAAGTTCATAGCATTAAAGACATACATATGAAGATGATAAGCAAAGTCTCTGGCCTCCTATGCTGGTACTTTACTGCCAGTGACGGGGGAGCTCTCAGATAATAAATAAGCAAATCTGAGAATATAAGGAAAATGATTAGTGTTTTGAAGACAATCAAACACAGAAAAGAGAAAGTGGAGGTGGGAGTGGGGACCACAGAGCAGGGGATGCCTCTTCCCCTTCCCTTTCCCATCCGGTACAACAGAATGGGCACCCAGGCCTCCCCCCAAGTACAAACTCAACAGACTGGCCGTGGCTGTCTGGAGCACGCACTATTACAGATTCCAGGGCTCACCTGAGCCTCAGCACGTCTGTTAGTCAGGTCTGCCCAAGCTGGGGTGCAAGCATGAGTGCCCAGTGCGACCCACTTCTACAAGTGGTGTCTCCCCATCCATACACTCAAGCTAGAAACCTGTCTTATCCACTCTCTCATTTCCACCTACACACACACACACACACACACACACACACACAGAATCTAACTACATTCTGCGACACTGGCCTCAGGAATGTCTCACAAATTTGTTCACTTTCATACTGTCAAGAGCCCAATTCAGAATAAAATCATGAGGGGGGACTCTACAGTAACTGCTCCTTCTCTAGTCTCCATGCCTTACTTCTCCCCAATGCTGTCAAAATTTGCTTTCTTAAAAAGTTTCAAAATCACCAACACTGTAAAACACCAGAGCTTCCAGGTTTGAGTGTTACACTTCTCGCCTCATTGGCCCCCATTCCCTCCAGGCTGTCTCTCCAGACACATCCCTCCTTCTCAGGTGCACTGACGGTGCCTGCACAGAACTGTTCCCTGCCCAGAATACTGTCCCTGTTCGCTTCTTTTCTGCTCCTAGAAATCTTGGAACTCAAACTTCAAGACCCAGATCTAATGTCATCTTCTCTAAGGCATCTTTCCAGAATCTTGGAGTGAATTACTCCCCAGCTTCATCCTTCCCTTACTCTTCTGCTATAAACAGAGCAAGCATACTCTGTGCTGAGGTAATGAGTATGCCCTCCCAATCAGTAGCCATGAGGGAAGGATTGGTCTGAACTGTGTATTCTCCTAACTACAACAATGCAAAGGCTTCACGTAGACACGATTCAACGAATGGGTGCACGAAGCACACAGTGACCTCTGAATCCTCTACCCACAACACTCTCGCCCCCTTGTCTGGATGAGGTACTCTTCATGAGCTGCCCTACCATGCTGGCTGAGCTGTTTAGAGCGCTTCACCCAAATTATACTAGAATGATTTATCTGCTCACCCACTGAACTATGGAAAGGCTAAGATATCTTACTCACGTCTATTATGCCCGAACATAAAGGCACTCAGTAAATGTTTATTTAATAAGTGGATAAAGAGATATTACTAGATATCAACGTCCCCACCTCAATTTACAGAGGGGACACTTGCTACCCAGAGAGGTTTAATGACTTGACCAAAAAGGTCAGTGGCAAAGTCAAGACTGAAACAGTCTCCTATCTTACACCATAACACGGGACCTTTTCTCCTGATCAAAAGGTCCTCAAGTGTTTGTCATTCTTTGGTCACTCGTTATCAGGGCACTCATCATAGTCTGTGGGTATCACGAAAGACCGAAAAAAGAAAAGGAGGGGCGCCTGAGTGGCTCAGTGGGTTAAAGCCTCTGCCTTTGGCTCAGGTCATGATCTCAGGGTCCTGGGATCGAGCCCTGCATCGGGCTCTCTGCTCTGCAGGAAGCTTGCTTCTCTCCCTCTCCCTTTGTCCCTCCTCTCTCTCTCTCTCTCTAATAAATAAACAAATCTTTAAAAAAGAAAAAATCTCCCATGTATACATACTTTTTTCCCAACCCGATGACTGGAAGCTAAACCCCAGAGTGATGACTTCTGGACTTCTGTATGTATGTATATAGCATAGGAAAAATGTCTACCATCCCTGAATAACTGTATAGAGCAGGGCAGTTATCCCGTGGTGTAGATGTCAATGGGCTATTACATGAGCCAAGAAATAAACTTTACTCATTGAAACCAGTGACAGGCTGGGTATGTTTGTTATATCCATTAGCCTACCAAAATGAATACAAATATTATTATCTACCTAGAAAGGTTAGTAAATATTTAAACGTTATTTCCAAGTTTGAAAACACTGATCAAATGCAGGACACTTACCATTAGTAAGGATCTGCACCAATACAAAGTTACCTCCCACAAGTTAAGAATGTGTGATTTTGGGGACGCCTGGGTGGCTCAGATGGTTAAGCATCTGCCTTCGGCTCCAGTCATGATCCCAGAATCCTGGGATCGAGTCCCACATCAAGCTCCCTACTTAGTGGGGAGTTTGCTTCTCCCTCTGTCTCTGACTCTTTCTCTCTCATACAAATAAATAAATAAAAGCTTTAAAAAAAAAAAAGTATGTGGTTTTGGTTTTGAGGGGATAGACTTTTTTTGGGAGAATAGGTACAAAAGCAGAGGGTGAGAGGGAAAGAACTGATATGAACATTCAAAACAAATTAAATAATCCTTGTCTTATACATATATTTCTCTGTTCAGTATCTGAATTCAAAAAAACTCAGAATACAAATGTTTTTCCAGGAGATATCATGACCTATACCAGAAGCATTATTTTCCTACAAATTTTCTTATTTTCCTGTATATTTTCATAATGAAAACAGTTATATTATAAAAAGTCCTACCTTCTCAATAGTTCACTCAGGGAGTATTGAGTATTTTTACACAGAAGACAGCCCAACTTCTAACAATTTGGACTCTGGTGTCCCAGATAGAGACCAGACATCAGTATTTTTCAAATACTTCCCAGGTGATCTGGTTATGGGTAGAATATGAATTTTTATCAAAATTTCTAAGATTTAAAATAGTGATATCACACAAGTTCTTTAATATTTGGGATAAAGGATAATTTAAAAAATCTATAGTGTCAACTCATCAACAGACAGAAAGGTTCCTATTAAAATCCTTTCGAAAAGATTTTACATTAATGTTATAAGTAACAAATACTCAACTGTACAACCATTATTCTTTGCTTTTTGAGGAACCAAGTCAACCAAGAAGTCACAATGGGAAAAAAGATCAAAAATACAGATTTTGGAAGAAGGTAGTATTTAGACAGTAAAATTCATCTCTTATCAGCTCTTAATAACCAATACTTGTGAAAAGCGGGTCTCTAGGAAAACAAGAGCAACTTGGATTATCTACTTATTATATATCTTTTTACTACCTTATCATTTTAATGTACTGTTTTTAAATCACCATACGTAATTCACACTCAACAGAAAGCACCAACAGTAACTGTTCTCTGAAAGTGTAACAGGCTCCCCACCTCAAAGCAAAATTAGTTACCTCCACCTCCTGATTTACCACAGTGATCCCCCCACACCCCAGGGATGGAAACTACCTCTACACACCAAAGTTTCCAACCATCTGTCATCACTGTTGGCTACTCAGTTGAATCTTTGATTTTCTAGCTCTGAAGGTGAACCATACTTCAAGTACAATGGCCATCAAGGTCTTGAGCAGGGGTCAGTCAATCTTTCTTAAAATCAAAGTGTGAATATTTTAGACTTTGTGAAGCGCACAGTCTCTGTTGCAATTACCAACTCTGCCCCTATAGCACAAAGGCAGCCACACACACAATACATAAACCAGGGAGTGTGGCTGCTCTGTATTTATCAAAAAGGCAGCAGGCTGGATTTGAGGTCTTGAGGCATGAGAAGCAACAAGGCACTCTGAAATTATCATTCATATGCATACGCGTATATACACACATACTAATATATTTATGAACTACACATAGTTATATAATATGAAATATTATATATTTCTGCAGTACCTGTGTTTGTGTTATTATCTCTTTCACCCCAACTATGATACAAGGTCTTTAAGGATGGAACTCTTGCTTCCAGGCACTGACAAATCTTTGGTGAACGAGCATTAATAGCAGTCAAAAATTATTATGGCCTGACTCAAGGAACTCAACCTCATGAGACTCAAACACGGATTGAGGAGGGGGATACAAAAGAACCAATTTATGCTATTAGGAGGGTAGGGAGATTATTATACGCAAAGCTGTGCCCTCTCCTCCCTTCCCAAGCCATCAACTGTCACTGATGAGGAGGACAGTGCTAACAATGCGAAATGGTCACCAAGACTACTACCTCAAATGGTAGAGCAGTGAGTCTTATCAAAAACTGCATGCACCAGAATTACAGAGAGAACACCAGCAGAGCAGAATTCCTTCTGCCTATCCGGATATTGTGCTTTAACAGCAGGAAGTAGGGGTGCCAGCCAGGACTTGCAAGTTTTAATGGCTACAATGCCTATGGCATTCAAGAGCACTGAGTAAATATCACATTAAAAAGCGCAAATTCTAGGTTCAGTCCTACTAACTCACAGTATGACCTTGACCTTCTCTAAGGCTTAGTTGGCCTTTCTGCAAAGTGGGGATGACGAATCATTCCAACACGTAGAAGAGGGTCATATCAGCTCACACATGTGAACATACTTTATAAAATCTAAACCACCACACAAATTCAAAACTGAAGGTTTTGAAAGCTGCATTCATGCTATGAACTCTCAAATGTCAAGACAGTAAAATATTTTAATAGCTGGAAAGTAGTACCAATTTTCCCATTAACTACTTAATGACAATTAAAATGAGGGAAAAAAAAAAATCCCCCATGGACCAGAACAGGCTATTTTCTTTTTGAATTTCTGAAAAATGCAACTTGATAGCTGAGTTGCACTAGATGCAGTGAGCATTTAATAGTTACACACGTAGTTCAATATGTTGTAGAAAAAAGTTTATATGCCCTTGTTTTCAGAAATACTACAACAGTAAGGAAATAGATAAAATGAGACACTGTAGTGTAATCTATTTTATGCAAAGGAAGTGAATTGTGAGGCCTAGTACTGAGAAAACTTTTTCCAACTTTCAGTTATAAAATGTTCCTCCACATTAAATATTGAGAAATATGGATAGTATGTATGGGTCACTAGCAAGGAGTCCATCAACTAAATCTTCCGCATATTACTACTTGCTTTTCTTTATGCCTAGGACATTTCTGGTTGCAAAATCTACTCACTGTTTTAAAAGTTGAGAAGCCCTAACCCCTAAATGAACAATAATAAGAATGTTAAGACTGCCAAATTGAGATATCACTGAATTCCCGCCTCTTTCTTGGCTTTGTGACAAAATGGACAGGAATTACAAGCCACTACTTTCTTATCTGGAGCTTCCTGGGCTTTCATATGGACTACTGTCATTCCTCTACTCCAAATGGAAAAAAGTGTAGTTGTTCAAGATTCAAGAATAGGTTTACAAGACTTATGCATGACTGTGATTGTCACTATAAACTAGAATAACCCATGGACACATACTCATCTGAAACAAATCAAATGAACCAGAAGTAAAGCCCTTCCTTGGAGAGAACATCCCTGACCCTCCTACCAAAAACTGCAGCTCCCCCAACTATCTAGTTGTTGAGATGTTTACTGTGTATCTCTATCCATTAGCATGTAAGCTCTATGAACATAAGGACTCTGTCTCACCACTGGTACATACCCCGCACCAAAAGAAACGCTTGGCACTATAAATGCTCAGTATTCGTTGCCTATAGTACACACCATTTCCTTATCTTCAACCGCCTGACATCTATCAGAATATTCCTTAGTTACTAATTGATCATAAATAGTTCCATTATTCTCACATATACATCCTGTATATTTTATGAATTTAATAGAATTACTCTGGTTTTACTTTTATTCCGTCTCCCATCAGTGACAAGTGAAGCTGATGCTCTAACTTTCTCATTGCATTCCAGCTTCTTTATGAAAAAAACCTGACATATTAAATAACTGAGTAGATTTAAAGAAAAATATTAACATCAAGCACAGAGTACTGCCTAAACACACAGAACTAAAAACCCACACTACCCAGGTTTGAATTGCAGCTCCGTTACAAACCTAACATTCTTAAGCACCATTCTTATCCTTCTGTGCCCCAGCTTCCTCATCAGTGAAATAGAAATGATCATCCTAGCATCCCCTCCCAGGCCTCTAGCCCTTTCATTCCTCCTTCAAACATTTTCAGGATATCACCTACCCAGGAAGCCCTGCTCCTGACTCTACTGTCAGCCCCTACCCCCAATTAACTGCTCATGAACTCTCTTTCATGGGAAAACAAGACTCATGGCTACCAATTCACTATTCATTTCTGAACTTTCTGGAAAGTGGAATTTTTACTTAGAGTTTCCCCTTATTTTATCTATCTTTTTATCTTTTATCGATCTTCCTCCCTAAAAGAGAATGCGCCTTTACCTGACTTTCCATTTCTACTAACAAAATACTCTCTCACTCAGCCAGGCCTGATATCATGCTTCTTTCACTCTTCTTCATTCTCTACACTCTGAGAATGACTAATCATTCAAGTTTTATCTAGGGTTCCACAGGAAATTCCTTTGTATGCATCTTCTCTGTTCTTGCATCTCCTAACTCTTCACAGACAATAAATTCCGTAATAGAAGGCAGATTCTGATATTTTCACGAATCTATTCCTAACACTTAGTAGAGGATTCTGTGTTTAGTAAGCACAATGAGTACTTGTTTAATAAATTCATGCATGCCTGGCTTACTATGAACATCTCCCCAAGTGGCTTCTCTAACTCCAGATTCCTAACCCTCCAATCCTTCCTAAATGTTTAAATGTTTCACTCCTACAACTTGTCTACTTAGACACAATCCTTAATACATTCAGCTCAAGAAACCACTAGTTATATGAGGCGCCTGGGTGGCTCAGTGGGTTAAAGCCTCTACTTTCGGCTCAGGTCATGATCTCAGGGTCCTGGGACGGAGCCCCGCACCGGGCTCTGCTCAGCAGGGAGCCTGCTTCCCCCTCTCCCTCTGCCTGTCTCTCTCTGCCTACGTGTGATCTCTTTCTCTCTGTCAAATAGATTAAATCTTTAAAAAAGAAAGAAAGAAAGAAAGAAACCACTAGTTATAAAGTACTACAGGTGGTAGCAAAGAACTAGGACACAATTCCAAAAATAAGTCGTCTCCAGTCCTTTAAAACTATCACAAGTCTGTGCAACAAACAGTCATGTAAATACTTATAATAAAAGGCACAATAATAATGCCTTCTAAATACAGATTAATTATGACTAGTAGGGGGTTTTTAAGTAAGATACGCAGAGGAAAGGAAAATGGGCAGCCTAAGAGGAAGGAAGAACAAAAGTAAGACTCTAAGAGCATAAAAGTGGTATTGGGGGGGGGGGGGGGACAGAGGAGGCTATTACAGGTTTAATTGCATCCCCTCAAAATACATGTTGAAGTGCTAACCCCAAGTACCTCAGAATGTGACCTTATTTAGAAATAGAGCCACCGCAGATACAGTTAGTTAAGATAAGGTATTAGGGTAGGCCTTAATCTGACTGGTGCCCATACAAGAAAAAAATTTGGACATAGAGACAGACATGCACACAGGGATTACATCATGTGAAGATGAAGGCAGAGATCAGGATAATGCAGCAGAAGTCAAGGAATGCCAAAGATGGCCGGCAAACAATGAGAGCTAGGCAACAAACTGGCTGGCTGAGCCAATAAAGCATACAACTCTTGCTCTCTGGGTTGTGTGAGCCCCACACTGGGTGTAAAGGTACTTAAAAATAAAATCTTAAAAACAAACAACCAGACTGGTAAGCATCAAGATAAATGATACAGGATAGTATCTTCTCAGGCGTGAAGAATAATTAGATTAAATACTTGCTGATCTCATCTATAAAAATCTCAGAAGTCTGACTCAAAAGATCAAATTATTTTCAAATAACCAGAAAAAAAGTCAGTAAAATTTATAGGAATATAAAAATAATCAGCACTCAACAAAGTAAAAATTGACAAATGTTTGGCACACAATCAAAATTACCAGGCACAGGAAAAATTCAGGAAAACACAACCCATGATGAGAGAAAAGAAAAATCATTCTGGAATCAACAAAGCCCTTAGAATTAGCAGGTAAAGACATTAAAACAAATATTATAACCATATTCCACATATGCAAATAGTCAAGGGGAATCACAGAAAATATTTTGTAAAAGACACAAACTGAACTTGTACAAATTAAAACTACAATGCATTAAATTAAAAACACACTAGATGAGATTGACAGATTTAGACACTGGAAGAAAAGACCAGTGAACCTGAAGAGATAGCAATAAAAGGTATTGCAGAATTCCAACTGATTACTCAACACCTAAATTAGCTGTCAAAATAGAAAGAAATAGAAAAAAAAGATTAAGGGGCACCTGGGTGCCTCAGCTGGTTGAGGATCCAACTCCTGGTTTCAGCTCAGGTCATGATCTGAGGGTCATGGCATCAAGCCCTACATGAGGCTCTGTGCTCAGGGTCTCTGGAGGATACCCCTTCTTCCCCTCTGCTCCTCCTCCTGCTCAAATTCTCTCTCTCTCTAAAATAAATAAATAAAATCTTTATAAAAATTAAAATAAATTTTAACAGACATTCTTCGAGTTCTGGGACAATCTTAAATACCCTAACATATATGTAACTAAATTTCCTGATAAAAGAAGGTAAACAGAAAAAATGCTGGAAGAACAGCAGCCAAAATTTTCCAATTTTGATAAAAACTACAAATCCTTAGTCCAGAAATTCAACAAATTCCAAGATCCAGCAACATAAAAGAAAGCTACATCAAGGTGCATCATAATCAAATTACTTAAAACTGATAAAAAGAAAATCTTAAACACAGAAAAAAAAAAAGGGACATGTATACAGAAGGAACAAAAATAAGGATGAACAAATTCTTGAGAGAAACAATGCAAACAAATAGAGTAACATCTTTAAATTCTTTAAAGAAAAAAGTATCACCAAGAATTTTTATACCCAGTGAAAATATCTGTCAAAAACAAAAGTGATATAAAAACATTTTCAGATATACAAAAGGTGAAGGAATGTGTCACTAGGAGACCTACACTACAAAACATGTTAAAGGAAGTACTAAACATGAAGGAAAATGAATTCAGATGGAAAGAGGACCTAAATAAAAGAATGAAGAATATCAGAAAAGCTAACTACATGGGTAAATGTCTAACAATTTTTCTAATTAGTTAAGTCTCGTTAAAAGAGAACTATTTAAAAAAAATTCTAATAACATAGTGTGGGGTATACAACATACGTGCAAAGAAAATCTATGTAAAAACAGCTAAAAGACCAGTAAAAGATAAATCAAAGTACACTATGGTAAGATCAATACACTATAATGTGAAGTGATGTAATATCACTGCAAGGTAGATGTGGTAAAATAAAAGGCAATCGCTAAATTAAAAAACAAGGAGTTAAAATGAATAAGCCAACAAAGAGAAAAAAAAATCAAATCATAAAAAAAATTCAATTAATCCAAAGAAGGCAGAAAGAGGAAGTGGGAATAAAGAACAGGTGGGAAAAACAGAAAATACATAGCAGCATTTAAACCAAAATATATCACACGTAACCAAATGTCATTTAAACCAAAATATATCACATCAATGACATTTAAACCAAATATAAACCAAAATATTTAAACCAAAATATATCACATCAATGACTTGTTTTCTATCTTAACAGAAAAAAATGCAAATGAAATCCAAAGCTAAAGAATAAAAAATAAAAATAAAATAAAAGAACATCCAGAGTAGATAGAAACCAATGAAACAGCAAACAAAAAACATAGAAAAGTCAATGAAACCCCAAATAACTTTCATGAACATAAGATGCAAAAATGCTAAATGAAGTTGTAGTAAACTGACTCCTACAATCTAAAATAAGGGTCAATATATCATCGCCAGGTGGCCTTTATTTCACAAATGTAATGCAGTTAGCATTCAGAAATCAGTCAATGTTATTCATCAAATTAACTTAAAAAAAAACAAACAAACAACACATGGTAATCTCAATAGATGCAGAAAAAATGCCTGATAAAATCGAACATCCATTCTTGGTTTAAAAAAAAAAAAAAGATTTTCAGCAAACTAGAACTAGAAGAGATCTTCAATCTGATGAGGGACAATAACAGAGACTCCACAGTTAGCTTTACTTAGTGGTGGTGACTAAATGTTTCCCTCTCTAAAACAAGGAAAGTGACAAGGAAGTCCTATTCCATCACTTCAATTCAACACTATATTTTATGTTTTATATGTATTCTACATTCCATGGAATTCCAGCCAGAGAAGAAAGGCCAAAAAAAAAAAAAAAAAAAAGGCAAAAGAAAAAAAAAAATACCAAACTGGAAAGGAGGAAGCAGAGCTGTCTCTCATCACAGACAACAGAATCATCCACACAGAAAATCTGATGGAATCTACGAAAAGCTTTTGGAGGGTGCCTGGGTGCCTCAGTCAGTTAAGCATCTGCCTTCAGCTCAGGTCATGATCCCAGGTCCTGGGATCAAGCCCCACATCAAGCTCCTTGTTCAGTGGGGAGCCTGCTTCTCCTACTCCCTCTCCCTCTGCCCCTTCCCCTGCTTGTTCTCTCTCTTTTCTCTGTCAAATAAATAAAAATCTTTAAAAAAAAAGTTTTTGGAATTAATAATAAGTCATTTATAGCAAAGTTGCAGAAAACAAAATCAACGTACAAAAATCAGCTGTATTACTATGTACTAGCAACTACAATCAGAAGCTAATGTTTAAAAACCATTTATTATAGGGGCACCAGGATGGCTCAGTCAGTTGAGTCCAGTTCTTGATCTTGGATCAGGTCACAATCTCAGCGTTATGAGTTTGAGCCCATGTTGGGCTCCGTGCTGGGCATGGAGCCTACTTAAAAAATAATAATAATAGTATCAAAAATATGAAAATATGAAATTTATACTTAGGTATAAATACTATTTATAAATAGTTTACTATTTATTTTTATTTATATATTTATTTATCATTTACTATTTATATATTATTTTTATTATTTTACTATTTATACTATTTATATTTATGTATATATTTATAAATACTATTTATAAAGTTTTCTCTATAAAATATTAAATAGTATTTCACTATTTATAAATAATATTTATACGTAAGTCAAAGACTTGCACATTGAAAATTAGAAAAATTAAAGAAATTAAAGAAAAACCTAATTAGAGGCAGAGTTATACTATGTGCATGAGTCTGAAGATTCTATATTATTTTGGATATCAATTCTTCCCAAAATTATCTATGGATTCAACACAATACCAATCAACATCCTAATAGGCTTTTTATAGAAATTCACAAAATGATTTGACAGTTCATATGGAAATGCAAAGGACACATAATCATAATTTTAAACAAGAAGAAAACTGTAAAACAAACACTATCTGACATCAATACATATTATGAAGCTATAGTAATAAAGATAATACAGCACTGGCATCAAGACACACCAAGAGATTAATGGAAGAGAACAGAAACAGACCCACAACTGATTTTCGACAAAGATACAAAGGTAATTCAATGGCAAAAGAACAGTCCTTTCACCAAATGGTTCTAGAATAATTGGATATCCATTTCCCCAAAAAAGTGATCTTTTAGCTACCCCCTGCAGTACCATTTATAAATATTAACTCCAAATGGATCAGAGTTAAATATAAAACCCAAAACTATAAAGTCTGTAGGGGGGAAAAAAACAGGAAACCTTTTAGATCTTGGGACAATTAGGGAAATGTTTTCCAAAGCATGATCCAAAAAAGATCAAATCAATAAATTGTACTTCACAGAAATTTAAAACACCTGTTTTGAAAAACACTTTTTAAAGAAAATTAAAAGATAAGCCATAGACTACAAGAAAATCTTTGTAAATCACATATCTGATAAAGGACTTGTATCCAAAATAGATGAAGAATTCTCAAGCCTCCACAGTAAGAAGTCAAAGATTTGTACAAACATTTCACCAAAGATGACATGTAGAGAGCAAATAAGCACATGAAAAGATGTTCAACATCACTGAACACCAGGAAACCCAATGAGATATCCCTACACACCTATCAGAATGGCTAAAATTAGGGGCGCCTGGGTGGCTCAGTGGGTTAGATCCCGTGCCTTTGGCTCGGGTCATGATCTCAGGGTCCTGGGATAGAGCCCCACAGCAGGCTCTCTGCTCAGCGGGGAGCCTGCTTCCCCCTCTCTCTCTGCCTACCTCTCTGCCTACTTGTGATCTCGGTCAAATAGATAAATAAAATATTAAAAAATAAAAAAAGAATGGCTAAAATTAAAAAGACTGGCCCACAGCAAATATGGAAAGATGTGGAAGAACTGAAACTCCTATACGCTGCTGGTAGGAATACAAAATGGCACAACCCCTCTGGAAAACAGTTTAGCAGTTTCTTAAAAAGTGAAGCATATACCTGCCACAATGATCCAGTCATTTCATAATTAGGTTTTTATCTAAAGCAAATAAAAACATGACCATGCAAAGACTTATACATTAATATCCATAATAACTTTACCTGTAACATCCAAAAACTGCAAAGAACCCCAACGTCCTTTCAACAAGTGAATGGATAAATTGTGATATATCCACACAATGATTACTCAGTAATAAAGAAATGAACTACTGATAGGTACTACACCACAGATCGACCTCAAAGTGACTGTGCTGAGTGAAACAACCAGACAAAAAAAAGGACAACATAGTATATGATTCCATTTACCCAAAATTCTAGAAAAAATGAACTAATGTATAGCGAGAGAAAATAGACTGGTAGTCACTAGGGATTGGGGGGAGGAAAGAAGGTAAGGAACAGAATTAAAAAGAAGTATAAGGAAACTTCTGAAGGAGGACGGATATGTTCATTATCCTGGGTGTGGTAAAAGTTTCATGGGTGATACATGTCAAAATTCATCAAATCATACACTTTAAATTGGGGAAGTTTATTACATGTGAAATTATTACATGTCAACTATAATACAATAAAGTTGTTAAAAAAATTGCAACCCATCCAAAACACAACTTTTTATAAGTACACACTCCCAAATCTGCTTCTCTTATAGAATATCTTATCTCATGTGATAGAAACTCAAACCTTCCAGCTGCTCAGGCCAAATGTCTGAGATTACTCAGTGTCATGTCTCAGGATTTTAAAATCAAGGAAAGGTCTATTTTGAAATTTGTAAACATTCACAGAAGACGTGTTTTAGTAAAACTGAAATATTGCTAAAAGAATTTTTAAATCCCCACTTTTTACAAGAGAAACTTCAAAGTCTATGCTATCCATCCTTCATGGCCCTCAACAAGCGTCTCTTTACCATCAACCTTAGTCAACAAAATGTTCTAAACAGGCCTCCACCTTCAACTAGATAACATCCTCCACACCCTGGAGACTTACAGCATCACTTCTTGAAAGTGACCCATCCATTTCCTAATACCATGGAAAATAGCACTCCCACCACGAGAATCTTTTCCTACTCCCAATACAAAAAGGGTCACTTCCACTTTTGAATTTCCACTTCTCTTATACTGTGGATACTCTACCATGTGGATACAATTTAAAGACATACCTCAACCATCTTTATTAGATTTATAAATTTCCTAAGTCCAAGAGTCTATGTTCCTTTGACTATGTAGGTGAATAAAGTATATATGCCTAGGAAAATATTTTAAAAATCAAATGTTAAATGTTTAATTTTTTTTATTCTTTGCAAGGCTATAAGACTGTCCAATTAGCTTGTCTATCTAATTTAACGAGGCTCTTAAATAAAAGACAGAACAATTAAAGGGGTAAAGGTGGTAGACTTGATACAGACATCTAAATTCACATGAATTATTTTTGGTGCCATCCTGTGTTTCATTGCTCTAGGGCCAGAAGGGAGGGATGAAATAAAGTTTAAAAGTCCTATGCTTTAACCAACAGACACAAAAAGGGAAATAAATCCTTATGACACTTTCTGTACAACTATTTTGTATTTTTAGCTAACTTTGCAAGTATTTATTCTTTACCTTTTATGTTCCTTGAATAACGCACTGAGTTTTGTATTTCCTACAAGATCTCCCACCAAACAGTACCCAATAAAGATTTAATATAACCAAAATAATATAGTACAAGCAACAGTTAAAACACCTGACTTAAATTAGAAAGGTAGTGGTAGCAGGAGGTACTGAGTAACACCTGATCTTCCATCTGAACAGAAAAACATGAACCAGGAGCTCAAGTGTGTGCTCCTATTTGCCAGATTACATGGACAGTACAAGATAAATTTTGCCCAAAACCTTGCACCAATTTATTAAAAACAAACATGTACCTTTATAAAAGGTCAAAAGCATGAGAAAAATTAAATATGCTACTTACTGCAACAGTACTGTTTCTAATCCGAAAAAAATGATCAATTTTACTGAACAGAGTTTTAAAAAACCTATGCATAGTGCTGTTACCTGAGTTATATTTTTTTAAGAGACAAAGCTAAAATATTTCCTTTTAATATCCTGAAGTATTTAATTAGATAAAGATTTTATACAAGTTAACTTCTGTAATATAATACACATATTTTAGTTACAGGAATTTAACAGAGCAATTAAATCCTTATTTCCACTTCTGTTCTAAAATCCGCCTGCCCGCAGTGAGTGGGAACTGCTGCAGATCATTAAACGCTCATTTATCAATGTCTCTCACCAGGCAACACAATGCAGCAGAACAGCACACAGAAACCATCCTGAACCCCAGCAACAGCGGCTAATTAGCATAGCCTACCACTAAACCGACACCATATGATTGGAACTGTTAGTCGGAATGCTAGCCAATCAAACTAGGTTATGCAAATAGCCTATTTTAGTTGCCAGGGCAGAGCTACTTCCAATTGTCCAATAGGAAAACAAGCAATAAACAAGAAATGAAATTGAGCTTTGTCACATTTTCAAGTTGCTGTTAACACTTTCAGGTTTAGAGCAAAATTAACAGCAACTGTAAAGGATTAAAATCATATTTTACCTTCGACTCCAAAAGCAATCCAATGGTAATACACCCAGAATACAGTTAAAGTAGTGTATTTGCTGTAATTTTAACTTTTTACTATATAGATATGAGTTTTTCTAACAGAAGCTGCGATCAACATTTCAACTTTTTCCCCACCTACTCAAAAGCAAGCATTATGTAAATGTCTTTCTATACATTCAAACAGATTCTCAAACATTACATTTTAAAGGAATCCTACAAAATGAATTTATTCTATTATGGAAAGACTAAATCAAAGGTGGGCATAAAGAGCACATGACTTCTTAAGCTTTATCAGATTGAAGAAAAATATTTTGTTTTTTAATTATGACACATGTTAACATAGAATTTCAAAAATAATTTAAAAATAATAAAATCCAAATTAAGTATTAACCTATAGGGCTTTGAATATGCAAATTGGGACCAAATAAGATTCATCTTGAAACCAAGTTCAACTAAGATATAAACATAATATAAACACATTATATTCATATGTAAATTTTCTAATAATGAATAAAACATTAAAGAAAACTTCTGTCAGTACATACTAACAGCTACAAAGATAGTTTTAAAGAACATCAGTGTTCAGACAATTCTTAGTGGTCGAGAGAATTTCTTTAATCTCACATATTCAGAGAAATGCTTTGAAACATGTCAAGGAGACACAGTTCTCATTTTGCCTTATAATTCTAGCTTCATAAAAGATACAATTTTATTTTAAAATAGATCAACTTGTCCCACCTATCATAGCAATTATCTCCTTTTAAATGGGAGTACAGATTCATCCCACACGGAGGAGAAGTTAGCAATTTTTAAATATGTTTTTCCACACAATGTTTGTAAATGTCTCCAGAAAGACTTCTAGCATTTCTAAAATATACTGAATTAAGACACAGAGCAGATTTTGAGCATCAGATTGAAGGAAAACACCATGTTGGTCCTCTATCACTGCAAATTATCTTCCCCTTTAAGAAAACTGAAGCCACTTTTCCACCATCTTCAAGCACCCACCACCTGCACTTGTTTCCTTATTTCTTCTCATGTTCTCTCTACTGAGGGATTCTGGAGGAACCACTTAAAGTGCAATGAAACCAAACCAGAGTCAGCTTCTTAGAGGGAGGAAAGGGATCAATAAAAACTTTAAAGAAACCTTAAAGATCATCTATTACTATTAAAACAGAAATTGTACTTTCAGAAAAATAGTGCGTATGAGAAAGATCCTGTAGGTGAAAATCAAAGTCCTCCCAAACGATCTTCAAACACAGTATCTATGAATAATCAATGTATCAGTCAGCTATCAGTAAGTGTCTTGGTTTGTTGTACATATGGAAATCGTATTTAAATATCCCTTCGAAAAAGATTAGCTCAGAATTATTCCCCATGCCACCACCTACAGCATCTACTAAACAAGGCTTAAAAAAAGGTTTGCAAATCACTCTAACCTAAACCTTTTAATCCATTCCCTGAAAAGACTCAATCTCCATTTACTTCTAACTTTAGATATCATTTGGTGTGTTTTTTAACTACCTAGAATGTTTACGAACCTCCTTTAATAATAAGGATAAAGGCAAGAGAAATAAAAAGGAAAAAATTTCAAATCAATTTAATTCACACTCTTACTCCTGGCTTTTTACTATTCTAATTCTCCCAGGTTCCGGCTTCTCTTATTCCCTCCACATTGATAAAGCAATCCTAAGCCTGTCTTCCATTCAACAGCAATAAACAAGGCATTTTCCATGTAAACAAGGACTGTTTCCTAGTCCATCTCTTAACCATTCTTCATATCACAAAATTTTCCCATCCTTGAAGGGGGAAAAATTAAAACCTTGGCACTCTTATTTTCTTAAGGGCCTAGAGACACAAGGAAACATCATTTGCCTGGTGGCAGGTCCTCCAGGATAAAACATCCTGAATTTAAATGGTGTTTAGTTTCTCATCAATTCTTTTTAAAGCTACTAATGTTGTGGAGTTTAGGAAAAGTGTCAGTATTACTGTTAAAATCTGAAATTAAACATTTAAAGTGTTTAAAAATAGTTAGCTTGCTAAATAAATCTTCATTACATAACATTTATATTTTAGAATTCCTAGAAAAAATAAATTTTCTAACTATACAATTAATCATTAATTTTTTACATAGAATAATCTCAATTACATTCTCCCTTATAATGTAAAAAGAAAAATATTTAGAATAAGTAACAGATAAATTCTCATCTGCAGTTAATGATGCTCAATATATATAAATAGGCTCTACCTTCTTTATGTCTAAACAGGCCATTATTATGCTAAGTAATCATCCAAGATTATCTGAAATGACAAATCATACCATATTGATTTTGTATTTTATGGAGATACACAATGTAGCTTTCTAGTTTTGGAAAATGGCAAGAGAGAAATGTGTTTTCATTTTTTTTAATTTGAAGCCATCTAATCTGAAAAATATTTTAAAAATTTTGAGCAACTACTTTGGTGAAGTTTGTAAAATCGCATTCCATAAAATAAGCCTGCCACCATTTTTTTTTTTTTTGTTAACCCTCTTTTACAAAAGATTAAACCCAGGTTATCTGTACTCTCCAACTTAAGAACTATCCTGATGCTTTCCACACACACACCCCATTCTCATAAGTCTACCTATAAAAAGGGAAGGTAAACCTTATTTAAATCTGTATTAGAGACATAAATTTTTAAATCTTGGACTGTTCTTTACTTTTGTGGATCAACTAATTCAATTTGTGGTATGATCCCATCTTCTTCCCCCTTCCCCTGAGGAAATAAAAAAGACACCTACAACATTAACAATACTCAGTTATATATTAAACATATTTTTGCTCCCTCATCTAGGTATTGTGGAAATATAAAAGTTCACTGATCAAGCAAGCCTTTATGTAGCTAAATGTTATCCTAAGTCATGCATATTGCTAACACAAAAAAATATTCTTACAAATTAACTTGAGGGTTAAAAACCCATTTTGTCTTGTGCTTATCAAGGCAATAAAATTGAAAGTCTGATTGTTCTTAAGTGCCTTCACTTTAAACTGCATTATTTCGTTTTAAAGATAGATAGATGATAGATAGATAGATTTGTTTGTTTATTTGACAGAGAGAGAGAGAGACAGAGAAAGAACGCGCTAGCGAGCGCGCACAAGCAGGGGGAGCGGCTGGCAGAGAGAGAGGGAGAAGCAGGCTGGGATCATGACCTGAGCTGAAATCACACACTTAACTGACTGAGTGAGCCAGGCAGGCACCCCCACCTTAAACTGCATTAAATATTTACTTGTCAATTTCCGTATTGTATGAAAACAAGAGGATAGATTTAACACACATTTAGGGAGTATATTTGGTCTGACTTAAAAAATGAACATTACGAAAAATTCACTCTTTTTAAAAGCTTATTTCTAGTAATCTCTACACCAACATGGGTCTCAAACTCACAACCCCAAGATCAAGAGTTGTATGTTCTTGCAAGCCAGCCAGGCGCCCCTAAAAATTCACTTTCAAGGGCTTTGGGTGGGAAGCCCCTCAAAGAGATAAGCAGCCATCCTTCAAAAACTGAGGTAACAAAGAGAGGCCATTTGTCTGTCCATGGGGAGGTAAAACATGTGGATCGGACAGGGACAGAGAAAAAAGTGCTTCCGAACAGAGCCCAAATCAAAAGTCACAAAGGCAGAAACTGAAGAACAGGTGCTGAGTTTCAACAGAGCTGCTTCTCACATAGACAACTTTAAGCGCTACACTTCGACTACACCACTTAGAGCATGAAAGTTTTACTGAGACCAAAAAGGCCACCTACTTCTTAATATATCCAGCTGACCTCTGAAAATGGATTTAAACTACACGAGTCCCCTAATATAGGTTTTTTGGGGTTTTTTTAAATACATACAGTAGAATACTGTGGATGTATTTTCTCTTACGGTTTCCTTAGTAACATCTGCTTTCTCCAGTTAATTTTAAAAATATAGTATGTAATACACACAACATACAAAATAGGTGGTAACTGTTTATATTATCTGTAAGGCTTCTGATCAACAGGAGACTATTAGTTAAGAACTTGGGGAGTCAAAAGTTCTGCTTGGATTTTCAACTGCATCATTCAAAGGTCAACTCTGCTACCAGAATTCACTAGTAAACAGAGTTGGAATAGTGCCTGAAAAAATCCTTTTAGAGCACCAGCAAGAAAAGGAACCAACACCACACCTAGAAGAAGCTCAAAAGTTTCCTGACGTGGGAGAAGAGAGCGCTTCTAAAAGAAAACCTAGAGCACTAAACAGACTAAGCATACTTACTCATATTATCCAAACTATCCACCAAAATAGTAGTAGAGTCACAGAAATAAAATCAATTAATTAAAACATAGGATAGGGGTTTAACAGTGAACCAAAGATTCTGATAGATTTCTTCAAGACAAAAGACCAATGCAATCAGATCAATAATCAAAGGAATGCCAGACCTACAGCCGAAAGCTGGCACCAGGAGCCACAGCAGATGTGGCAGGTGCCATTCTGGATGAGAGAGGAAAACCGGAGTACAAGGGGCAGAGGTTGGCTGTGTCCACCAGACAGCTCTCTGCTGCACAGCCAGTCTTCTCCTAACGGCTGTAAGAGTACCCACTGCAGTCACTGCAGCCACGAAACACAGTCACCCCGAGGCAAAAGCCAGAGAAATGCCCTGTAAGGATGCGAAGCCACACGCCTAGGAAGGGTTAGACAGGCAATAGCCACAGTCTGCACTGCTCATTGGGGCCCCGTCAACCTGGCAACGGGAAGAATGAGAACCTTCTTGCCAGGACCCCAATTCACACTCACTGAACTGAAGCATGCCGGTCTAATGGCTCACCACCAACACCGAAATGTGTATGCAGTCCTCTCGCTGGGGAGAGACGCTAACAGTGGCAGACGAAGTCCAGACTCGAGCTGGGCAACAGGGGCTCACGGGTATTTATTACTGGAATACTAGAAAAAAAGGGTCATGCATAGACCAAAAGTGACAAGTGTCATAAATAATTACTCTGCATCTGAGACTTTTAAAAAAACTTTCTAGTGAAAGCTGAATGCATATCAACTCATACACTATCATACAATTAAATCATTTCTCAAAATCAACCTTCACATGGCAAAACTACACATCTGTCCCAGGGTTAACATTTCTCCTATGAGTAGAACAAACTTAATGACACAGTATTACATCTCCCTCTCTATAGGTCCTAATAGACATTTTTCCAGGACAGTTTTTTGTTTTCAATATTCAAAACAATCTCAAAACAAAACACGGAATTCATTTATAGTTAAGGAAAAGTGTATAAGTGCATATACTTATGTACATACTATGTACAAGTAACTGAAAGGTAAAGTCTGAGATAGGAAGAAATATGAAAGGTACGAAAACCCTCAATGCATGTCTTGGGAAATCCATAGAAACTGTCTAAAAGCAATAGGTCAAGAAAGAGAGGTTTAACTCAATTTTATAAAATTTTAATAATAATCAAAGGAAGAAAACTTTAAAAGAAGAACAGAAATTGACAGGAAGAGTAGTAGTATAGAGAGCTATTTGATTTCATCTTTCTGGGAGGACAGTCATTAGTTTTTTATATCATAAAACAGAGCTATAAACACATGACCATATTTGAAGTGACAGAAGTAACCAAAGGAAGACTTTAAAAATTTAAGATTAAGGGACGCCTGGGTGGCTCAGTTGGTTAGGCAGCTGCCTTCGGCTCAGGTCATGGTCCCAGCGTCCTGGGATCGTGTCCCACATCGGGCTCCTTGCTCAGCGGGGAGCCTGCTCCTCTCTCTGCCTCTGCCTGCCTCTCTGCCTGCTTGTGTTCTCTCTCTGTTAAAATAAATAAAATAAAATCTTTAAAAAAAAAATTTAAGATTAAAAGCAATTTTAGGAGTGCCTGGGTGGCTCAGTCAGTTAAGCATTGGTAAGCATCAGGCTCTTGATTTCAGCTCAGGCCATGATCTCAGGGACCTGAGATCCAGCCCCACATCAGGCTCCAAGGTGGGCATAAAGCCTGCTTAAGATTCTCTCTCCCTCTGGGCGCCTGGGTGGCTCAGTTGGTTGAGCAACTGCCTTCGGCTCAGGTCATGATCCCGGAGTCCCGGGATCGAGTCCCATATCGGACTCCCGGCTCTGCGGGAAGTCTGCTTCTCCCTCTGACCTTCTCCCCTCTCATTCTCAGTCTCTCACTCTCTAATAAATAAATAAATAATCTTAAAAAAAAAAAGATTCTCTCTCCCTCTGCCCCTCCTCCATGCACTCTCAAAAAAAAAAAAAAAAAAAAAGATTTTTACCACTAAAGAGATTATAACGTAAATTTTACTAACATATACATGTAAATTGAGTAATTAATACTTAATATAAAAGAAAAGTACAAATATGAATTTAACATGTCAACACAGCCTGAAAAATAATATTTCCTGAAGGAGGAAAGAAGGCTAGTTATAACAAGCAGATTAAAGAAACAACAAGCACCAACACATTTTTTTTGGCTTTTATAACTTTATACAAAGGCAGATCTAGGTTTGTATTAGCAAGATAAATATTTACATTTTCAAGTGTCTGCTTATTGAGTAACTGATTTCATGGAGTATATTTTGTGGATGGTGTGTAAAAATAGAGATAAATGTGTGTTTCTAATCTAATCTCTAACAAAGATCCATTTAATGATACGAATCACTACACTTTTTTTAAAAAACAGCATGAAGGACACATAGGTCTTGAGCAAACTAAAGAAAGACCACAGAGTAGCCTGATGTCAATCACCAAAGGAAAAGGGAGAAAAAAACCTACAAAGAAGTAAAACTTAAATTACACTGATCTACACTCTCTAAACCGTAAACAGCAGTAACTTTTTACTTTAGCTTTCTTAGTTGGGGCTTTCCTTTTAAAGGATTTTACTTCTTAAAGTAGATCAAAATTCATTATTCAAAAATCTTTTGAAACAATGGCCAAATCTACCCATTTTCTAAAACTACAAAGAACAAAGTCCATCAAATTATTCCTAGTACCAAAACACATATTTTATTTCACTTGAATCTGTAATTCAATCACTGTCAACAATACACATTCTTCACAATTCACACTTAAGAACAGATGCTCCTTTTTAAAGAAGCAGTTACTCCCATAGACTTTCCAGAAAAACTAATACAGATAAGCTTATTCTATTTCATCAAAACCAAAGAGTAAGTTATTTATGAAGCCCTTGGGAAACCCTTTCAAAGAGGAAATATAATACAGAAAATAAAAGGTCACCACCATCAACAAATTATTAATGGGTTTATTCTCATTTCTTCAACAAACATTTGAGAAACTATTTTGTTCTACGTGTTACACTAATAAATAATATGTAGTTTCTCAATGCAGAAACTTTAAAATCCTGCATAAAATGATAGCGTAACAAAAATCTTTAAATTTAATTAAAAATTAGAAACACAAAACTGGAAAATGTATTATTAGCAGTAAGTAAGCAGGAACATACTGGTTAAGAGTCTGGAATCATGCTCCTGGTTTGCATCCTAGCTCCATCCATACTAAGTTTGTGACTTCATCTCTGGATGGGTTGATCATCATGCCTATCTCAAAGTTACCATGAAGAGTAAATGAGTTTAAAAATGTAAATTGCGGGTGCCTGGGTGGCTCAGTTGGGTAATTGTCTACCCTTGGCTCAGGTCATGATCCCAGCGTCCCAGGTCGAGCCCTCCATCAGGCTCCCCGTTCAGCGGGGAAGTCTGCTTCTCCCTCTCCCTCTACTCGCCCCCCACCCCTTTTCTCTCTCTTACTCACACTCTCTCAAATAAAATAAATAAAACCTGTTTTTTAAAATGTAAATTGCTTAGAATAGTTCTTGACATTATAGTAAGGATTCAATAAAGAATTCTTACAAATTAAAAAAGAATTCTTAAAAATAAAAAAAAAAAAAAACAACTAAAAGAATTACCGGCAAATACTAAAAGGAAACTCACAGTACAAATGAATAACAAAGAACATATGCAGTCTCACTAACTGCAGTAAGTAAGCAGGGGAGCTTACTTTGTGTCTATCAAACTGGCAAACACTTTTTAAATACCTAGGATTTTAGAGTATGGGAAAATTCTGATGTGTAGTTAGTAGAAGCTTAAATTGTACTTTAAAAAGATATTTGAGGGGCACCTGGGTGGCTCAGTCAATTAAGCCTCTTCCTTCAGCTCAGGTCATGATCTCAGGGTCCTGCGATCAAGCCCCACACCCCAGCCCCACATCCACATCTACTTCTCCCTCTGCCCCTCCCCCTGCTGATGCTTGCACTCTCTTTCTCTCTCTGAAATAAATAAAATCTTTAAAAGAAGAAAGATATTTGAAAATATGTATCAAAAGTCTATAAAAATGTACATATCCTTTAATTCAACAACTGCAACTTTGAGGAAGTGGATATGAGGTAATAAATCAAAGAGGAACACAAAGTACACAATAATGTTCATGTAAACATTATTTATGAACTAATTAGCAACATGGGGAATAGGTTAAATAGTAACTGGTTTGGAGAATACTAATTAGCCATTAAAAATGATACTATAAAAGAATATTAATTATGGAGAAATGTTTAAATTTTGAAAGGTCATAAAAAGTAAACCCTGACCCCAACTTTGTTTCTTAAATATGGTCTGAAGGAGCCATATGCACATAAAGTAACAGGCAACATATACACCAAAAAATGACAACGCTTATTACCTGAATATTAAAGAATTACTAGTGATTTTCACTTTCTTTCTCCACAGAAGTTCTATCTGAACTTGAACTACTTTTACGTAAAAATAGGTAAACTGGATTGTGGTGGCGATAACTGCACAACTGTGTGAGTTTCACAAAAACTCAAATTTATTCATAAAATGCATAAATTTTATGGCACGTAAATTATATTTCATAAAATAGTTATGCATGCATGCACACGCACGCACACACACACACACACACACAACTTATAAAAAAGATGATGGGTTGGAAAAGTCCCTACTCTCAAAGAAAGAAAAACATTACAAACGTGTCTCATATTAATGGGGAAAAAAAGAGAGCTTAAGGATTTTAGGTATCTTTCAACAACAGATCTGCATAACTGTGACAAGATATCTTCTACTATATTCAGATAAAAATGAATGTTATACAATTATTTCATAACTATGAAAAAGCAAAATGTTTATTTTGAGCTAACTTGGTTCCCAGATAAAAAACCTCTACCCATCACATTTTTTCCCTACTAACCTGCCCCTGGAAATGCTTTCTGCCTAATTCTGAGTCCAAACTGTAGGCCACAAAGTTGTATAATCCTAATGCCTAATAAAATAAAACAGCCCTTCAACACAAATTTTAAATTACATAAAGATATAAATTGGATACTGACTGTAATTCTGATAATACAAGGATAATATAAAAATCTTAGACATTTACATGTAATTTGAGAAAACATGTCAATTTCTCAAACACAGGAGAAATTTGAGAAAATGCAAGCCCCTGGGTGCCTGGGTGGCTCAGGTCATGATCCCAGGGTCCTGGAACGGGGCCCCTCCCACATCAGCCTGCTTCTCCCTCTCCCTCTGCTGCTCCCCTTGCTTGTGCTCCCTTGCTCGCTCACTCTCTCTCTCTGTGTCAAATAAATAAAATCTATTAAAAAAGGAGAAGAAAATGCAAGCCCCAAATATGCATAAATAGTATGGTAATAACTGGATGGGGAGAGAATATACTAATAATAAAAATAGGAGCACATCTCTTGGGCAAGTGAGACGTACACACCTTGCCCTCCATGTACTATGAGGTATTATTACCATCATTATGCCTCTTATTCTCCATAGGAAGAAACTGAGATTTGGAGCTTTGTACTTTGTTCTGATGGTTAATTCTGTATTAATGTATTTCTATCATACCCCCAAATCCCTTCTCTTTTCCTTTTTCATTACGTGTCTAGAGGCAAAGAAGCATGCCCTACTGATTCCCTCTACCTTTCCTCTTCTCCCAAACATCTGATCTGAAGTAATACCCTTTCACTCCCCATTAATAACTATGAAGCAAACGGGAACTTTCTTCTTCTTTTATTTTTCTGGTTATTGGTACTGCAGAATACAGGCATTATATATCACACTCACACATACCATCACTTCGTGTGACACTTCCCTTACATCCAGTCCCTGAAGCCCTCCCGGTTGCCAAAGTATACTCTCTAGTTGATTTCCCCGAGAAGTTTCCAAAGAAACAAAAGTTCTCCAACTTCATACATGTGTTCATAACACTATGTCTGTTTTTATAGTTTAGTCAATTTAGCTGGATATAAAACTCCAGGCTCTCTCTTGTTTTGCTTGAGAATACTAGGCGTTACTCCACTGCTTCGGGCATAAAGTGTTGCTATCAAAATCAGATAATCTAATATTTTTTTCCCCTTAATTATGACTTAGGTCTTTGCCTAGATATCCCAAGATTTTTCTTTTCTTTCAAGTCCGGTAATTTTTAAAGAATATGTCTGTCTATTTGTCATTTCTGGATCTATTTACACAAGTATACAACATGCCCTTTCCAAATATGCTGGCAAATCTTTTTTTATTTCAGGAAATTTATTTCAATTATCATTACTAGTACTTATTTTCATTGCTTTGGTTCTTCCTCAGGATCTCATTACTCTATAGTTGACCCCTTACTCTCTTTAACAACTGTCATCTTTTTCTAGATGGTTCTTTACTTTTCTTCAATTCTTTTTAAATTTTTTTCTATTTCTCTTCAGTTTCCCTAAAATTCTCTATTGTGCTTTTTAACTCCTGTGTTCTTTCTAGATTAGGTTTCATTTTATTAGTGACTTTTTAAAAAATTTCTTTCCTCAGTTATCACCACATTTCTAAAACTTCCCTATTCAGATTTATGTTGCTCTTTCATATCTGTCTCACTTTCTAAATTTGCTTGGGTTTGTTCTGAAACATTAGGTTATAGTTTTCACTAGTTTCAGGGACATTTCTTTCTGGCACACTTTCTCACAATCTCACAATGAGATTATCTGCAAGAATATTATTCTGCTCCTTATTCCTTTCTCCTTACAAAAACCCTGTGGGAGGGGCACCTAGGTGGCTCAATCAGTTAAGCATCTGCCTTCAGCTCAGGTCAGGATCTCGGAGTCCGGGGATCGAGCCCCACGTCAGGCTTCTGGGGGCGGGGAGCGCCCTGCTTCTCCCTCTCCCTCTGCAGCTCCTCTTGCTTATGCTCTCTCACATGCCCGCTGTCTCTCAAAAACAAAACAACCCTCTGTGGGAAATTTGACTATGATCCTTGGCTGTTGCTCATTTTCATATAAAATAAAAAACTTTTAGAAAACTGGAGGAGCTAGCTTTTCTTTGTTTAGTAACAGCCTTTCCTGTTTTTATGAAAGGTACTGAAATACAGCCTCATAAAGGGGATCTCCTGTGCATTCACCTTCTCCCACTTCGTCTGACCTTTTTCCCTTTGCCTCCACTGCCTTCACACCGCTCAATGTGGATTCTATTCCCAGCAGAGTCTCCTTAAGTGTGGGGCTCTGGCCAGGAAGGGAGCTTCAACTGCCTTTCAAAGTTCATAGGGACCAGATGGCTCTGACCCCAAAGAACTCCTGTGCACCCCTTGTACCCTGGGAAATGAGAAACATCTTCATCTTTGCTGCTGTTCTCAAACTTGCCTGACACACTTTCCAGGGAGTTTAGGTTGGCTATCCTACAGTTCTCTTGTTCTCAGGCCTTTCTGATAGCCTGCTGCTTCCTTCTGCAGCCTTCTGTACAAATGCTGACATCATGCAGGACTTATAGCTATTGGCGATTTGCTCCCACCCACTTATAGTAGGGTTTGTGGGGATACTGTTCATCTAGCCTTGGAGAGGCAGTTGAACACCACAAGTTTTTGGTTTTGCTGTTTTAGCTACTCTGTTTTTAGAGAAAACTGTAGAGATTCAAAAAACTATGCCCTGCTGTCATCTTCTCAGAGCTCAAACATTCTTTTGGAGGTATATTTAGTAAGTATCCCTAAAATCTAAAATGAACAAATATGAATTTATTTGCTTTCACTTTAGAATAAAGGCACTAAGGACTAAGAAATGCAACTATGCAATGTGGCTAACCTTGGGTTTCCCATCATTTCCATACATATCATATGTTCTCTTATGTGATATGAACAGGATGTAATCATGAATTGCTTCCACTTAGAAATTAGAAGCTGAAATAATAAAAATATGAAATATAAGAGGAAAATAAAAGAGAAAATAATGTGGAAGTCTTAAAACCATTTTAAGAAATTTATTAGGGCAGATATTCACATTAAGATATTTTAAGGGATCAGGATGGCAAAAATTATTCTTTCTGCAAGGATTCACTGAGCCAGTGAATGTCTCAGGAGCCCTGCTACACAGATACGGGGAATACAAGAAAGATAAGCCACAGCCCTCTGATCCTGAGGAACTGTCAGACCACGAGGGACAAAAAAACCAGTAAGCAAACGTGTGCAAATGCTATTAAGGCATTAACTAACAATGATATGCTAGAAAGAAATAATCCTGGAAGGAGAATATCTACCAAGGTATTAGGTTCGTTGCTTATCTTATGCATTCTTTTTCTAAGTTTTATTTATTTAAGTAATTTCTACATCTGACATGGGGCTTGAACTCACCACCCTGAGATCAAGAGTCATATGCTCTTCCAATTGTGCCAGCCAAGCATCACTTACTTTATTATACATTTTGGAAGCACCTGGAACTCTTTCCTCCACTGAGTATACACTATTACTTTTGTATTTCCTAAAATAGGAGATTCTTCTTTTTGCCAAGTGAATTAGAGTTATTTTTAACTATAATACTCAATGCTCACAAAGACATATTTAAAAACATACATTCATGTAATGCTAGTGAGTGTAAACTGGTACGTATTAACAAAAAGTTTTCTGAAAAGTTTTATCAACGACCTTAAAATTTTCCAAACTCTATAATTCAATATTTACACTCCTAGGAATCAATTATAAGAAAGTAATTTAACATACAACCAAACATTTATGCACAGACATTAGTGCTTTAAAAAAATGGAAAGGAAAATTTAAAAAAATGACTTAATGTCTAATAAGAGATACCAAACTTAACTATAAATGATCATATAATGAAAGAGCCTCAAATCAGCACTCTTTAAAATGAATTTCTAAAAGTAATTCATCCTCAAAAGACAGAGCTCTGAATGCTCTAGATTGGTTCAAGTTTACAGTGACAGCAGAGGGGCCCCTGGGGGGCTCAGCGGGTTAAAGCCTCTGCCTCCGGCTCAGGTCATGATCACAGGGTCCTGGGATCGAGCCCCGCATCGGGCTCTCTGCTCAGTGGGGAGCCTGCTTTCCCCCTCTCTCTGCCTGCCTCTCTGCCTACTTGTGATCTCTCTCTCTGTTTAATAAATAAAATCTTTTTAAAATAAATAAATAAATAGAAGGACAGCAGATCACTAGTTAGTTCAGTTTTTGACAACATAGGGAAATATTTATGATATAATGTTAAGTCAAAAAAAGAGAAGATACAAATAATATAAAATACATTCTAACCCAAGCATACCATCCTGAATGTCAAAAATGGCAAAGAAAACCAAAAACTGAAAGGCAATGTGCCAGAATGAAGTACAGAGAACTTTGGGTATACTTCCTTCTACTTATCGATATTCTTATAAATTTCCAAATTTTTTCAGTGATTGTGTTATTACTCAAAAGCAGGGAGAAAAAGTAAAAATCTGAGAACAAAAATAAATCCAACGGGTTTATCATTCACCAAAAACAATAAATCTGTTGAATTATTAGAATGGAATTTGATAGCCCCGGGTTAAGAAATGAGTGGAAAACACATAAAGACCAGATGCACAGGACTGTGTGAAGAACAGTTCCAAAAGGAGGGAACTGGAAATATGTGCCAAATATTTAAATGTACACACACCCAACACACCCAGCATCTGAGTGAGATTTAAAAGTTCTTTTTTTTAAATGTACAGATCTGGCTTCTAATTGTTCTGTAATAATATGCTATACTACTATGATAGCTCAAGTATGCAAACCTTGCCCTACAAAACTCGTATTTTAAAATAAATTAGAGAATCTAAAATTGTAAATTCTGCCATATTAGTTTTAAGTACTTAAAATTCATACATTTAGAAATATGCTAACGACTCTATGAACAAATCAATACAATTTAAAATAAATTTCCAAGGCATTCCTCCTAAGAGTAGTATTTATGTTCTAGAACTATTTCAAGTTTTAAAGTGACTAGCCAATCGTTGTTTGAAGACAATTTTGTTAAAGCAGCCCTTGTCAACAAAATAAAGAATAGCATCAACTGCTATATCCAACAGTTTTTCAGAAATTATATTCCATTGGATGCTAATGCACATAAATAACAAATAAAAGGGTGGGGAGTTCCTTTTATCAAGTAAACTGAAAAAAATACAAGAGCTTTCATGTTATTGTACACAGTAATCTCTGAGGCAGTGCACCCTGCAAATGCAACCTCAGAAGTAAGTGATTCTACATCCTTTAAATAAATGAAATCTGGTTACCTCTTAGTTCAAAATGGTAAAGAATGCTCCTAGGTTCCCAGGATAACGGTATGCTTAGGTAGAATGTCACTCATCTCTAATAGGAATGAACGGGAATGAAGGAGTATGTGCAGAAAAGACATCCAGGAGACAGCCGCATGAGTCCGGAGCTCAGGAGAAAGGAGTGGCACACAAATATAGGATTCTGATAATATAGGCACGTAGATGTCAGGTGAGGCCAGTATTGTGAATGCTTTTAACCAAAGAGTATTTTCTGTTTTTACTCTAGCTGCCTTAAATTCAATACATAAGTCTTAAAAACTTATCATAGGTATCCAGTGCATCATTTCTTCATATCTGCCCCCTCTTCCAACTGAACTGTGCACCTGGATTCCTAAGCAGGACCCTTGTGAGCAGAGCACATATATTATAGTACCTGGTACAAATTAACCAAATAAATGGGCACAAATAATTTTTCATCTAAAAATTAAAAAATAATCCAATTTAACCTTATTTATATTCTTATTTTAAATATGCAAAAAGAACCACTAATTAAACAAGTACAAAAATATCTATATACACAAGTACTGGAGATGCATCAAAGTCGGACTTTGGCTCGGTGTTCAGTAAAAATCTATTATTAAGGCTTTTGCTTTTAAAAGACCAATCATCAGTTAACACCTACTTCAACATCCTTTCTGGCATCCCTGTACCCATGCTTAATCAATGAAATGGTATGAGAGAATAGGGTATCATCACATCTAACCAACATAAAGTCAGTACCACGAAAACCTAGGGTAAACAGAATATTCACTTTCAAGTATCCATAAGCATTCTAGAAATAACTTTCACTGAAAAACTCCTTATGAGCTTTTATATGTTAAAGTTCTGTCCGTTGAAGTATAATAAAATGTGTGCACAGTAATACAAGAGCAAACTGCTGCATTAATTAATGATGATTAGGACAGCTGCTAATTTTATGTTCAAAACAATTATTAACTTGCAAACTGTTAAAAGGGAAATACACCAAGAGCTAATACATATATTACAGAAAGCTAGATCCGTCTTGAGTTTTTTTTTTTTTTCCTTTATAAGCCAATAAAAGTTGACAGTTTTTAAAGAATACAAGGCCAAATGAGAGAGACTGGATTATATCATAAATCTAATCTTTGTAGATTTTTGTTTGTTTTCTAGCACTCATAAAATTAACTAGGTAACCTTTATAAACGGTATTCACTCTTTAGATATTTCACTTCATCCATAAGCCTTTCAAGAAAAAGAGCTATTTGGGAATGCTTCATATCGTTAAAGATTAAAGTAGAAATAAAAGAGCAACTGTGCCACCTCCAAATTTCCTCAGGGAAGATCTCCCAAATCATTAATATTCACGGATAAATCTGAGATACCCCCAAAATACTTTGTTCCTCTACTGACCTCAGTTGAAAGTGAGCATCTACTTGGTATAGCCAATGTGCAGTATAGTGCCCAACGAGCAATCCGGGAGCTGACAGTGCTGAGAAACTGTTCCTGCACCAAAAGGTCAAACTTATAAAATCTGACAACAAAATTTTCATAAAATTCTAAAATATTTCTCTGTAAATATTCCTATTTATTTCTCTACCACGGTGCTGTTCAGCCTCAGCATCGTGCTGACTTTCTCAGCCGCTCGGCCAGAATGCGTGCCTGGCACAGCTCTGGTTTGCACCGCAGACACACACATGCACGCCCGTCCGAGAGACGGAGCACAGAGGATGACCCAATCACCTTTTACTTAAAAAGAAATTACCATCAGATTCTTTGAATCCCTCATGAATGTAAAATATTATTTGATCTATAATCTAAAAATATATTCAAACATATACCTTCATTCAAAATAGTAGAGACATTTTTTTAAATCCCACTTCTAAAGTCAAAAAAGGTAATTTTTTCCTTTAGAAAACAAAGATCACCAAAAACAAAAACTAGTCACAAAAACTTTAACAGCTACACCAATAATGTAATTAAATATCTACATCACGTTTATGTAGTTACTTCTTTTCCAGCTAAAGACTACATTTTCAAACAGTTTATCAATACAATCCATTAAGACTATCCTGACAAAATCTACGGATATAAGCCACTTGGTTCAACAAAACACCTCACCATCAGCCTGATTTAAAGAATATACAAGTTTTTAAAAGTTAACACATTATCCATTAGCTACACTGTATTTTCAAGAGTCCGAACATAGTCATCATAGATGAGCTAGCCTCCAATCTCCCATTTTCCATCACTAAGATCACCTCAACTAATAATGAAGCACATCCTAAGATCACTTCAATTAATAATGAAGCAATCTAAAAAATTTTTTCAAAAATGCCTTTATAATGCTTCTCCTGCATAAATACAAATAACTAAAAGATGAAAGGAAAGTAGAAAGGAAGAAAGAAAAGAGAGGGATGGAGGAAAGGACGAAGGAGGGAACAAGGGAAGAAAAAGCAATATCCCAGACCATATTTTTCCAAGGAATCATACATATGGGTGTAATATCCTTAATTTAATTATCAGAGTCTTATTTTAGATATACTACTAAAACCTACTCCACATGCCTTTAAAAGATCCGCTCTATTTTAATGGGGATCTGAAGGACACACACATTCAACCATAAAGGTGAATATTAGCGAATATTTTTTTTATTTTTAACAGAAACGCTTCAATTCTCACAGAAGTATTAGCCAACCAACCACTTTCGAAAAGGTCAAGACTAGCAATCCTAGCAATCACTGTGCTATACTTGTATTAATACCACACTGTAAGTCACTAATTATCAGATTCCCAGTCGTTTATTAAATATCCCAACTCACTTTGTATTTATTGATCTAAATATAAATCCCCCCACTAATGCTGTTCATCAGAAAGCTCCCCCATTCAAAGTACAGCACCAGTTCCCACATTCGCTCAGACAGCCACAGCTTTACTGTATTTCAAAACTTGAGTCACCTGTATGCATCGTCTTCTTTCAAGTCTCATATCATCCTGATGGGGTGGGGGGAGGGAGGGAAGAGTCCAGCAGCAAAACTATAACACTGTGTGAAGAAAAACAGATTATGATAAGAGATAAGGATGCAAGACAATTACCCCTATTGAGGAACATCTAACGTATCTACAATCCCCAAAACAGAGATAAAATTACTGCAAATTCGTTTACTAACATTTATTTACACTTACTTGAAAATAATTTCCATTAATGAAAATCAATTATATATATATAAATATGTAAAGTATTTAACTGTCAGCGAGAAAAAGTTTCAAAATCTGCCTACTACCAATGAAACTTCAGGCATTTCTAGGTATGAAATAAAGAGTCGATATTCCACTATTCTATATAATTTATCTGGAAAAAATTTAATTTTGTAATATCCATCAATTCGCAAATCAGTATGAATATGAATTCACTTCTCATCGTGCCTTACTATCAGAGGTAAGCAGAGGTAATGCAAGTTGCTTTACAGGGAAGATAGCATATCAATCTACCAATGTTATTTGTAAATTAAGTTCTGAGACACTGCTCACAACTCACAACTGCTCCCCTAACCCCACAAGCCCTCTTTTGCTCTCCAAGTGGCTTCTCCTACTTTACTGTTAGTCTTTCACTGTACTTCCTACTTACTGCTTCCACTGGTATTTTACAAATGACCAGCAAAATTTAGAATGACTGATGGGAAAGCAAAAGCAACCTCAATGTTGTTATCAACTGAGAGTAGGTGATAACAGAAGAGAGGAGAACAAGCAAAAGCTACAACCTAACTTATTTATATTCAGTCTAAAAATGTACATTTTAAACTGATACTGTGGAATTCAGTAAATATCACTAATGAAACAATGTTGCTTATGTTGGCCAAGTTCCCAAGCCAAACTTACTGATACCAAAAGATACCAAAAGATATCATGAGCACTGGGGACCACTGAAAATACAGAAAGGTAACCAATTCTAGATCCTCTCTATCTGAACAAAGTCTAAAACATGTTGTTTTCCTTAGTCAGCACTCTCTTGACTCCTGATGTCTCTAATTCCCTAATTTTACCTTAGGGAATCCCAATCATCCTGCTTCGTAATCCTTTCTCCTAAGTAGCCCTGTGTTCCTAAATTACCATAAAAAACTCCTATTACCTCACTTCAGGTATGTGATAGATTATCAACTGGACTGAAATAATTTACTTTCATATTTGCAATTTTCAATAAGGATGCTACTAGTTAGTCCAAATGAACAGCTAATTGGTAGAATTCTAATCACACTATAAAGTTTAAAATGACCGAGGTAGCTTGAAGAAAAACGTTTTTAGGCAAATGGTCATAATACAGATTCAAATGTATATTTATTGTCCCAAAATATTTCTGCTCTTCATTCAGTTCTCCTATTTTTGAACTCCCAACTTCTTTAGAAGTTGGATGTTTGTACTCCAAATAGCAGTAAATGGAAGAGCAGCTCAGGGACAGGGATGTAAATATATGAATTATCAGTAACTTAGGAACTGCCTGTGTCTAAAATCATTACCTATATTCCAGACCCCACTCCTAAAGAACCACGTTTCCAGTAGACACTATGGTAAACCTTAGACATGGGACCAACTGGGACCCATTGGGGGGGGGGGTGTAGGGGTGTATGGATAGATGGATGGATGAACATTAAAGTAATACATCAAAACCAGTTTTATTCCAAAAAGTAATAGTATTTGAATTCTCAAGAGTAATGATTTTTACTTCAAAGACACAGTTTTCTAAGCATTTTTCTCCCATAAATAGTCTTTACCATTCTAGCATGGACTATGGAGCCAGGAAATGTGAATTAAATCTCTAGCTATGAATTATATATTATCAAACCTTTTAGGTTCTCAACATCCCATTCTTCACCTATAAAATGTTACTTATAATGCTAGCTACACTTTGCCAACTTCAACGGTTTCAACAGGATAGATACTGCTCATACCAAAGGATTTCGTAGGAAAAAAGCAGAATCAGATAAGCCATTAGCATTTTTTATTCTATTAAAAGCAGTTAGAAATTAGCAGATTATCCCATTACTGTACAAAATATCTAAAGGTAAGAATATGAGTGGGCCAGTGGCACAAAGGAGAGTACATCTGAGGATCAGAAGAAACACGAACCTAAAACGACATCTTTTAGAAAAGTCAACCACTAATCACTACTCATTTGAAAAGTAGCCTTTAGCAAAGGGTAAAGCATCTCTACAACTTATAAAACTTGCTGCTGACATATGCAGCAACTAAACCACCATCTACTGAGCAACGCTAAAACTCCTTCAGTCTTGACCTTGGACTGCTTTAAATTAAGATTCTAGATATAATTCCATATATCCTTTAGGCTGCTCACTTTTCAAAAAAAATATGTTTCTATCAGGTCAGCATTTTATGACAGTAAGTAGGTAACAGCGAACACCAAACGTACTTTGCAAACTATAAATACAATTTTCTTTCTAAAGAAGCCTAAAAATTTATCATATTCTAAATTTTTCTGAGAAAAATCTAAAGCGAATTTTTCACCTTTCCCCCCAGAAATGGAGTCATTCACAAATTACAGAGCTAAATTAGATGCTAATGAAAAGCATCTACTATCCCTACCATAAGAACCTCCTAGAATCCTCAAAAGCTCTTCCTGTATGTATGCTTTGGCTCACATTTTGCCAAAGGCAACATAACAACAGTCCACTAACCATCTAGAAATTGAGTTTAACTGGTTTTTAAAGCTAAACCTACAAACCATTTTTTAGTTGTCTGAAAATCTCTGCATAATAGTAGCAATCTACAGCACATCTGCAGGGAGAGAATTTCAACAGGCTCTGAGTTTAAACACATGGAATTCCCCGGTAGGTAAAATTAGGTATCGGATTCAGTCTCTTGGCACCTGTTTCTCTCTACGGGGGGGGGGGCAGGTGAAGGAGAGAGAGGAAGAACATTGAGACAACTAATTAAAAGCAGTGACGGACTGAGATTTATAAAATTAATGCTAATCCTCAAAGATCAAGATTGGCAAAACAGTGACTGAAATTAATGCATTAGCATGATATGGCAAATCCAGATTAACTCAGGAGTTAATGAACTAAATGGCAGCTATGACGTTTTCTCTCCCATGTCACAATGTTTTATAATGACATAAAACTAGAAATTATATGTAGTTTCAAAATAACTAAATTAGTACGTAAGTATGACAAGCAGCAGGCTTCAGTAATACTGATAGGTACCATTCTATTTCTTAAGCTGGGAAAGCACACAGCTGTTTTTTATTATCTTTTAATTTTACAGGTTTTGTAGAATCTTGTATGTATATTTCAAGATTTAAAAATTTAATCCACATTAAAAATATATATATATAATGCACAACAGTATTTAAAAGGACAGTTCAGACAGTTTAGAAGATGCCAATTTAAGAATAAGCTACCCACTCCCAAAAAAGAATAAACTACAAAAATGAAATCAGGGAAAACTAAACTGATAGATCAATAATTTGATTCCATGCATTAAAGTTACAACGTGATTATCTAAAAATTACACTGTGACTGGCTTTCCTTATAAACTTCTACTCATTTACACTAACATTAAGGAAGCGACAGAAGTGTCCTCTTTTTCCACAGAACAATTTTAGAAACATATTTTCTAGAATTACAATAGCCAAAAGTCAAAGCAAGAAGGAAATAGAAAAAATTACAATTTCATACCTAACACAAGGGAAAAAAATCTATTAACTCTAATTCCTAGTAATATGATCAAATGGCATACAGAGAAAAAGCATTTTCACTAACTAGAGATTTCAAGTGAAATTCTTAAAATGATTTATGACTCCTCCAAAACCCCTAAAAATAGTCCTAGTCATAAAAAAATTAAAAAGGAAAAAAAAATTTTAAAAGCACAAGACTTCAGAATGGGATATCACAGAAAATTTTGAGTAAAACTGCAGGGAAAAGAACATTTGCTGGACACTTACTATGCACCAACTACTCTACTAAGATACTTTACAGAATTTGACATATTTAATCTCGTAACAACCCTATAAGTAGGCAGTGTGATTTCCATTTCATTAATGGGGAGAGCAAATTCAGAGAGATGAACCCGCCTGGTCTAAGGTCACAGCTTGTGAACTCCAGTCCCACACCGAAGTTTGTATTTTCCACCTCACCAAAACGCCTCTCATTAATAAGCACTGAAACAGCCATGGGAAAATTTCAAAGATCTAAGAATCTAGGTGTGTCTAGGTCTAATTTTAAGACCCCATACTCAATCTTCCATCTCAACCATCCCAAACAAGAAAGAAAGTTTATAAGCAGTGAATTAATTTGTAAAAAGCAATTCAGTTTAGGAGACTGGTAAAGAAACTCTCCTCAAGTCAGTCTTGCAGAGAAAACTGGATCATAGCATATAACAGACTGATACATATATTCCCTCTACCAAAAAAATTAAAGGAGACAAACTAAAAAGAGGGTAAAAAGATAAGTCATTACTGCACCAAAGCCTTGGGCAAAAAAAAAACCACAAAAAACCCCCAAAAAAACATGAAGGATTATAATTATACGACTCCAATGGCATGTTGGAAGTGGAAGTAGCTGATGTAAGTGTTAAAGAAAACAAATGTGATTTCTCATGAAATTATGTGAAAAAAACTAACAACCCTGAGTAAGCAGAAAAAAGAGAAAAGAGAAAAAAGCGGCTTAAGAACTAAGAGCTGAGTGGATTAAATAAATGTTGCCCCAAATTTTTGCTCCTTCAAGAACCAAATTATTTGACCTTTCTGAGACTGTATCTGGGCTCAAATACAACAAAGTTAGGCCCTGAGTATTTGTACACAACAATAAACACAGGAAAACGGGAGGGAAACGCCCTCAATGAATATTACCTGTGACATAATGCATTGCCAAATATCCTTTTTAAAACTAGAGAGAGACTAGAAAGTTAGGGTAAGCTATGATCAGTAAGTGTAAAGTACTGTTACCCTGTCAATAATTCAGTATATGTCAACTACCAAACATATTTATATGTACTCCCGTATTTTATGTTCCTCAAACAGAAATTCTCAGGCCACAGAACATTTTAGGAACCTAGCTCCCACTATTAGAGAGTGACTACTACATAAAATAGATACTAAGAAATATATCATAAGTGAACCTCAGTTACAGAAGGCTCATTTCTAAGACAGTTCAACATTTATCACTATTTTAGTTATATGCGCAACTAAACAGACTTTTAAAAGCTGGCTTGGCCAACCTCTGTCTGTAGAGTTCTAGAGCTCCAGGCCCACATTTCCAAGAGCCCAGCAAATTGAGCTTGAATGTCCCAGATATTATTGTTTCCCAGTTATTACTGAAGAGATGTCTTCTCCTTAACAGATATATATTTTCTTTTCATCCACTTAATTCCCATTAATAATTGTATACGTAGTACTATTATCCCAATTTTACAGGTGAGGAAACTAAAGAAAGCCCTGAGAAATGAAGTTGCCCCAAGTCATACATGACTAATGGCGAAGAGAAAAAAATTCAAATCCAACCAAAATGACTCCAAAACCAATGTTTTCAGGCACATGTTAAATTGCATTTACTATCTCCTCACCCTTCTCCCCTGCCCCCAAAAATGGAGGAAAGACCAGGCAGACAGGAGGGAAAAAAAAGTCCGTTTCTCCTTCCTGTATTCCCAGTCTTGGGTGACAGGTGTCACCCTCACACCCATCTCCCAAGGACAGCCCTAATCGCCTGGAACCTCTGTCCTAGTGTGTATACCACATCCAGGTGGCAAATTCTTGTGCTGGATTAGGCTCAGACAGGTCTTCCCAACTGGCCCTGTTGCTCCATCTCTAGTGTGCCCGCCTCGATCAATACCCTCCCTGTCCTATCAGCACTCCCTCCTCAAAGCTACCCATACAACCTGCTCTCACCTGAACTGGAGGCCTCCAAACACACGCTGTCACCATCCCCACCCAATCATATGCAATCAGGCTATTCTGAAGCTGGAACTCAACGACAGTCTTTCTCTCCATTTAAAATTAAAAACCTCAAGTTTTTCTCCCCATTTCTCCGAAATAAACAGACTGCATTCTGACTGTAACACATTACAAGCTCCTTATTTTTAAAAAAGGGAGTAAGAAGAAACTGAATAGTAATAAAGAACCAAAGTTCACACAAACCTCCAATACCCTAAGGAATCTCTGCTCCTATTGTTTATTTCACATCTTTACATCAACATTCTATTTGCAGCTCCTTTCGTAGTTGTAAAGTACCCCACTATACACAGACCTAAGCTTACTTGAAGCAAATACCTACTAGGGGATATTTGGGTTGTTTCCAATTTTTCACTACCATAAATTCTGAACCTTGGAGTCTGCTTTTACCCATTTGCTAATAGGAATTAAAAGCAAATATGAACACCAAGACCTTTTGAATATCTGTTGATGCCCTTGCTTACAGATACATTTTGTAACACCTACACATAATGTACTCAAACTTCCTATTATTCAATCAATCCTAGCTTACAAAAGGAATTAAAAAGGAATTAAATGACTTCAAGGACTCTGAGATTCACACCGGGGCAAGATCTAATATGTAGTGTTATCCCTAGTTACATTTCCCTACCCAACCTGAACATCTGGGTTGATCTCATTCATTTATATATTCCTATCAGACTGAGGACACTTAGAAAGAAAGAATATGTTCAATCAGTAGCCTGCAAACCCTTCTCGTAACTAGTTTTTTTTTTTTTTTAAGATTTTATTTATTTGAGAGACAGAGAAAGTGAGAGAGAGCATGAGAGGAGAGAAGGTTAGAGGAAGCAGCAGACTCCCCATGGAGCTGGGAGCCCGATGCGGCACTCGATCCCGGAACTCAAGGATCATGACCTGAGCTGAAGGCAGTTGCTCAACTGAGCCACCCAGGCACCCTCATAACTAGTTTTTTAAGGAATGCACTGGAGGGGCACCTGGGTGGCTCAGTCGATTAAGCATCTGCCTTTGGTTCAGGTCATGATCCCAGGGTCCTGGGATGAAGCCCACATTGGGCTCCCTGCTCAGTGGAGAGCCTGCTTCTCCCTCTCCCTCTGCCCACCCCCTGTGCTCTCTCTCTCTCTCTCTCTCTCTCACTCGCTCGCTCTCACTCTATCTCAAAAAACAAAAACAAAAACAAAAAAACACTGGAAAACCCCTCTGCTCCATCCTTTCTGATGGCACTACCTTTTCTAGAGTGGTCATATATATTTATATGCACACACATATAATTTTACTTATAAAATATACATTATGTATAATTAATTTACATAAGTGCATGCAGACATATACTTAGTCGGTTGCACGTACTTTTATACATATATAATTATATGTAATTTTAGAAACCACTGCTTTTAATTATCTTTGCGTTTCAAAAATACGGAAAAATAACCAGGCCCAGAAATAATCAAAAACACACACTGCTATTAGCAGCTTATATCTTCCTCCAATAAGCCTATTACTAAGAGTAGTAAATGAGTTTAGTTTTACTTATTTTTCCCCAACTACACTTCTGAAAAACTCAAAAATTCTTAAGACGTGTGTGGCCTTGTATCTCAGAGCATCAGTTATCCTCCCGTGTCTCTCACTCACAGCCCCAGCCTCAGGGGTTACCTCCAGTTCCATCCCTTAGCCCCCCCACTCATTTCTCTATCCGCCTTCCCCTCCAAAAGAAATATTTCAAAGTTTTACTCGGAACTAACAATGCTGAACTACTCTTTTCTCTACTAATCTCTAACTCAGTATCTAGTCCAAGTGCTGCTAGGTGTCATCTACAGTGCCATTACTACCTCAACTTCCCATGCCCGAGACACATCCTCACCTCCTTACACAACTCCCCCCCCCCCCCCGCCACATCTTTCTCCCCAGTTGCCACGGTTCTTCCAGCGACTTCATTAGAAACTGTGGCTTCTTTCTTTACTCAACATGGTCTCACTAAACCCTATCCATTCTCAAAATGTCTCCTACCTTAATTATTTTCCAGGCCCACTGTACTCACCTTGGTCTAGGTCTTTATTTCATACTTGGTATTACAGATCCCCCTAGAACTAAGCATCTCCTGGGCCAGGTGGTATGTCAGAAACACTATGGGAGGTTCTCAAAACCAGACTGCAGACTCCACACCCAAAGATACTGATTCAGGAAGCATGTGGAAGAACCCAAGAATTCCCCCTCCCCCCTGGTGATTTTAGAACACAGCCGGTATGGAAGCTACCAACTTAAAGGCAACTTATCCCTTGTGTTAATTCAGCTGGCATACAGCTGCCACACGTATCTTCCTGAAGCACATGACTTTCAACCTGGATTTAACATACCCTCCGTAACTTAAGAAAATCTGATCAAATCTTAACGCCCTGAACAGAGTTTAGCATGGCATTCTATAAAATGCTATTTAACCCCCTTCTGCGCCAATGCTCAAATGATTTTCCCTACCTAAAGTTTGCCTCTTCTTTACCTAAACCTTTATGTATATCCTATCCATCCTTCAAGATCACCATGGATCCCCTCATCCAGCTTTACGGCACTCCGGCCTCTCTGAATTTGCATTCACTGATCCACCACTATATTTTTTAATTTGTTATATTGTTACTCCAGTGACATTATCTCCTGCGTGGTAAGCTTCATATTTCTATTTCATCAGAGCAGATGTGCCTTGAACACATCGGTAAAGTAACAACATGGAAAATACTGTTCTATGCAGAAAAAGTAAGTTATAAAACAGTATGCAGATACCATGTGATTACATTTGTTTTTTAAAAGGAGAGAAAAATAGTTGTGTGCATTAAAAAAAAAAAAAAAATGACCGGTCATCCACAAAACATAAACAGTTACAGTTCTCTTAGGAGAGAGGAACTGAGGGAAATTGTTATTCTTATCTTTTGTATTTTCTAAATTTCTTAAAAGGAATGTGCATTTTGTAATGAAACCAAATCTTAGAATCTTAAACGTTAAAATCTTAACCTAGAATTTTTGTGATCAATGGAAATCCTGTAAAAATGACTGGCATGGGTATCAGCAGCCATACCGTCACAATCCTAACACTTAGGATTTATTTGTTAATGTTTATATTTCCCAACTTCTACTTCAAATTCCACTGGCCTCACTAGGTGGATGTTCAACTTCTGGGACCCTGTTCACAACTTTGCAAATCGGTTTTATACATAAGCATGCCACTTCTCTAGCTGTGCAGAAGTAGAGTTATATTTATTCTCTTGGTTTGTCCTGTCAATCAAAACTACAAATCTTAACACAGTATTATTGCTCTTATTTCCACATAAGACCAGGAGACATATAATAGGTGAGAAAACTGAAATTAATATTAAAATAAATCTTAGGAATGAAGCTCTGGAAAAACCTTTAAAACACTATCTGAAGCACCATCTCCTTCTTAAGCAGAAAAAAGTCCTACACACAGTGAAAACCTACCCATTTCAAAGATTAATTCTCATGATAAAACTACATCAAAATGTTCAATCTTTAGTTACAAATTCTAAGCTAAATTCCTCTATACCAACTTAAGTTCATAATGTTCCTCCTGCATACCGAAGAAACAGAAAATAGCTCCCCACGGCCTACAAAACACCTTCAGGCCCACACTCCTCAGCTTTTCTCCAACTGCACATCAAGACACTCAGTGTATCTTCTCAAACTGAATTAGCCAGCCTCCGTCTGTTTTTCCTGCTCAAATCTCTTGTTTTCTCAATTTATGGTAGATCTCCAAATTTGTATACAGTATACTTAAACATGAGCCTTGCAACACTAACAATTGTTTCTATGCGGTTTTCCTTTCTTCATGTAGCACTGATGGACAGTCCACCTCATATTCAATTTCTTTTAGAAATCCCTTTCATGAAAGTAAACACAAAATTTATATATAAAAGTGTAGCATTAAAAATAATTTAAAAATCAGAAACAACAAAAGTTTTCAACGCTAAAAAGAAAAGGTAACAAAGATTATGGTACATTCACATAACAAAATATGATATAACCCTTTAAGTTCTTACGATAACTGCATGGCATAAAGGAAAGTCATACACTACATCAGAAAGAACTCAAAACCTTCCCCAAAGCAAAATCTCAGGAAAGTAAAATACACTGAAAAAACTCTGGGGGAAAATATGTAAGGTTATTAATAATAAATGTCTTTGACTAATATAATTCTGGGTGATTTTTAAATTTTCCTCTTTACATTTTTCGGTACATCACAACTTTTGTAAGTAAGCACGTCTCTTATAAGCAGGAAAAAATGGTCCAAGAAATTCAACCTCTACATGAAACATAAAAGTCATCATGGTATCTGGCTAAAAGACACAGCCGTGAGAACAACCTCTAAGTGCACCCAATTTCTAAAACTCCAATATAGGTAAAAAGCTCATGATGATAAACTATTAAAGATCTTTGTTTTAAAAAATCAGTTAAGGGGCGCCTGGGTGGTGCAACAGGCGTCCGACTCTTGGTTTCAGCTCAGATCATGACCTCAAGGTTGTGGGATCAGGCCCCGTGTGGGGCTCCGTGCTCAGCACAGAGTCTGTTTGAGATTCTCTCTGCCACTGCCCCTTGCACTCACACTCTATGAAATGAATAAATAAGTCTTTTTTTTAAAGGATTTATTTATTTGTTTGTTTGTCTGTTTGACATAGAGAGATCACAAGTAGGCAGAGAGGCAGAGAGGGGGGGAAGCAGGCTCCCCGCGGAGCAGAGAGCCCGATGTGGGGCTCGATCCCAGGACCCCAAGACGGTGACCCGAGCAGAGGCTTTAACCCACTGAGCCACCCAGGCGCCCCAATAAATCTTTTAAAAAAATCTGTTAATATACTGCTAGGTCACTGTCCACAATAGGACCAAAAAAAGTCCTTACTTAGTGTTGCTTAACCCAATACTCAAGGCCCTAAAGCCATCAGGCTCCCGAGTCCACCTGCCCAAGTTTAACTTCTGGCTCCACAACTTAATAGGTGGGCTCACACAAGGTTCTAAACTCCTACATGACTAAGTGTCCTCATGTACAAAGTGAGGGTAATAAAACTGTTGTATTATCAATGACATAGCACACGGAAAGCCCTTACAACACCGCAGTGTTCGCTATCCTACGCCGGCGTATTTCATACTGTCATTACCTTCACCTTTCCAGCCTTCTCTCCTACTATAAAAACCTTCCCCAAACTGACACTCCAGTCACAGGGCACAAATGCCACTTTTTGGCTCCGGCTATTCAATGAGCTTTCCTCATCCTTCCCTGCCTGTCAACGCCAAGCTCCCAGCCCAACACCAACCAGTGCTGTCCTCCACAGAAGTTCCCAGTCAACACCGCCTAGAACACAAATCCCTCAGCAACCCCGCATAGCAGTGTTTACACCAAGACTACAGCCCTCAGACCACTCACCCTGGATGGTAGCTAACTGTACGCACGCCAGCATCCAGCTCCAGAAAACATGAAGAGCCTTCTTTGGCATGCTGTTGAGGAAGGCCAGCTTCCTCAACTACAACAGACAGACTCTCAAAAAAGGAGAGAAAACATTAATCATCAAACCATGTCATTGCCTAAAACATCTGCTTCGGATTGTTTTGTTGAAACAAGTAAGCTAAAATTCTTCAGGATTTGGGGTGCCTACCTGGGTGGCTCGGTTGGTTGAGCGTTGGACTCTTGGTTTTGGCTGAGGTCATGATCTCAGGGTTGTGGGATCACACCCCACAACGGACATGGTGTCAGTCTGCTTGTCCCTCTCACTCTGCTCCCCACCCCACCCCCACCCTCATCCACTCACATACATGAGCCCATGCTCTCTTTTTCTCTCAAATAAACAAAAATTCTTTTAAAAAAAAACAAAACCTCTTCAGTATTTAAGACAAGATACTAAGTAAAGTCATACCTGCAACCAATGGAGCAACTGAGTTTGCCAGGATTTGCAGTTTTTCTACAGAGAATATTATCTGAGCTCAGAAATATTTTATGTAATTATCAACTCCATATAAATAGCCATATCAGATAAAGCTTGGGCATAGTTGAGCATTTTTTTCTTAAAGATTTCATTTACTTATCTGACACAGAGAGAGCGCACACGCACAAGCAGGGGGAGTGGCAGGGAGAGGGAGAAGCAGACTCCCTGCCCAGTAGGGAGCCCAATGTGGGGCTGATCCCAGGACCCTGGAACCATGACCTGAGCCAAAAGCAGATGCCTAACTCACTGAGCCAACCAGGCGCCCCTAGTTGAGGGGTTTTATTCCTGTTAAATACCAAGCTTCCTTTTTTAAAAAAAGTAATTTTAAATGTGGTATTACTTATACTGAAAATGCTAAAAACAAACAAACAGGTGGGCAAAATACTGACAACTGTGAAAGCAAGGATGATGGGGACACAAGGGCTCATAATGTTACACTCTTCTACTTCTGTGTATGCCTGAGATTTTTGATAATTAAAAGTGTTGTTTTTTTTAAATAAAAATGATGGGCGCCTGAGTGGCTCAGTTGGTTGAGCAACTGCCTTCGGCTCAGGTCATGATCCTTGAGTTCCGGGATGGAGTCCCACATCGGGCTCCCAGCTCCACAGGGAGTCTGCTTCTTCCTCTAACCTTCTCTCCTCTCATGCTCTCTCTCACTTTCTCTGTCTCTCAAATAAATAAATAAAATCTTTAAAAAATAAAAATGATGATATATGAAAAAAGTATTAGAAATACAATTCTTCAAACCTTAAACTAAGTGACTACTTAACAAAAGAAGCTAACAAAAAAGGGGCCTGCAGCGGGTTCCCTGCTCAGCAGAAAGCCTGCTTTCCCCTCTCCTACTCCCCCTGCTTGTGTTCCCTCTCTCGCTGTCTCTCTCTGTCAAATAATAAAATCTTTTTTAAAAATCTTAAAAAAAAAGCTAACTAAAAGAAATGTGAAAATTCAGTAACATTTTATGGTAAGAGAACCTATAAACAAACCATGTCTGAGCAAAATGTGTTTTTTTTTATTCTCCTGTTTGTTTCTCTTTGGGGGGAGGACAAACGGATTGAAGTAACTTGGGAAATTATTTTCCATAAAATATTTTCAAATAAGACACTAAGAAAGATTTACCTATGTAAGCTTTGGTTGCAATACAATTCTTCCAGAAGCATTCGCTGTGTTACTAAATGTATAGTTGTGATGTGAAAATCCAGGAAGGTGGGTGAAATTCCCTTTAGGATGTCACTAGCTAGTACTGCAGGATCAATAAAGTGCAAACCCCCTAGTGCCCAAGTCCCCAAAAGAGATGATCCCACTACTAGTTTCAGCAGTTGACATACTCTAGCCACTCCTGGAGGACAAAAACTGAACATTTTAATATCTTACCCTAAAATTTCCTTTTGCTACCGAAGTCATATTTGATTTTTATCTTCCTACTTTTTTATATTATGCAGACAGCACATTTTTCATGACAGCTAATACAGATGACTTATACAATAACATTAAATTTATTATCAGATTGAGAGCTAAGAGGACTTCAATTTCACTTAATTCAAATCAATCCTTTGTGGAAACTGAATCCATGTGGAAACTTAAGTCTAGAGGTTATGTACCTTATGAGTGTCTGAAAGTAAAACACTGAAAAGATCTGGTTATCAAACCAATGATAAAAGCAAAATAATATTTAATTGCCATTTTAACTGAGCATTTAAACTCCACCGCTTCAAGTATGTACAAATACAATATTTATGTATATAACAACATAAGCATCCTTACATAAAAATGAAAATATACAGGAAAATGTCCAGAAAGCGCAAAGCTTTAAGAGCAGTATCTGGAGTTAGGACAATGGGACTGGGAAGGAGGTGGGATAGGAGTGGGGAGAAGGTGAAGAGAGACATTCATACATGTGTATACACTGCAGAAATGCCATCAATTACACTTATTGAAACAAATGAAAAATGATGTGAAGTAACAGCATATGGGCAAATAATGTCCTAAAAATCAGATGATGTTTTGACAAAGACTTTCAAATTCATCATTCATTTCTTCAACAAGTATGTGCTGAGTATGGGAGACCTAAGGGCAAGATTTATTGTCACTAGGCCTGCCCTCAGAGAACTCACTGGGAAACAATGAGTTTTTGTCCCCCAGGAGTGGCTAGAGTATGTCAACTGCTGAAACTAGTAGTGGGGTCATCTCTTTTGGGGACTTTGGCACTAGGGGGTTTGCACTTTATTGATCCTGCAGTACTAGCTAGTGACATCCTAAAGGGAATTTCACCCACCTTCCTGGATTTTCACATCACAACTGTACATTTAGTAACACAGCGAATGTGGGAAACAGACAAAAATCACAGAGACACTGAACTACAAACTGTGCTAACAATTATGAGGGAAAGCGCGAATTATTAAGAGAATATATAACAAAGAGAACCTAAATTTAAGAAAAGAGTATCAGAAATACTCTTTCCAAGAATTTGACAAGTAAGATCTCAATTTGCAGTCTTTATGTCTGTTCGGCTCCTTAAGCTCATGATCCTTTTAATTTTTAGATCCACATGATGAGAGGCAATGAGACAATTCAAAACTTCCGAGAAAATAATAGGTGGATGGGGATCTGGAAGCACCAAGGCTGCTCAGTCAAGACTGTGAAAGACTAGAGGAACAGTGAATAGATGCTTTCAAATAATGAAGCAAGTCACAAATACGGAATGAATTAACTAGGTTCCTATATTTCAAGAACACAGGACTCAAATCAGAAATAAGTAAAACGTTACAAGAGAATATACGGAGAACAAATAAAAGAATGAAGGCATCCAGTAATGGGACAGTGGCTCCATGAACGGCAGCCCTCGATCACCACATGTTGCCACAGAGCCTCGAACACATAATAACATCTACCTCAGCCATGATTCTAACACTAAGCTGGAAATGGAGTTCAGTTACTCCAGAGCCCAACTCTCTGGCCAAAGGCCCACATCATTACCTTATTAAAAAATTTGCCCACTCCATGAAATATAATCAGGGGAATAGCTAGTATTTTGTAAGAAAATTGTCTCCTCCTCTGAGCCTATGTTTTTGCCCTGGTTCTCTGAGGACAGCTTCTCAACATGGCAGAGGGAGCTGGAGTCCAAGCAAAGCATGGTGGTTCTGCTAAGACGGGAGGATCAGAGTTCCAAAGAGCTGAAGCAGCTGGACACAGTAACAGAGAGAAGGATGCCGTGCAAAAGGGGGTCTCCAAAAGTCTGTGTGGGGGACTCAAGAGGACCAGAATGCACACAGGCAGGGTGAGACTACTCACAGCTTAGCAGAGAGTGACTGCTAAGAGACTGAGAACAGAACAGAAATGACAGAGAATGAACAGGTCTGGGAACTTTGGGAGTCCCTGCGCAGGCACAGTGGAGAGATCTCAAAGGTTCATTTCATGTGTCAATTTGACTGGGCCATGGGAGTCCAGACATTTGGTCAAACATTTTTCTGGGTGTGTAGTGATGGTGCTTCCAGAATTAATCTTTGAATCAACAGACTTCTCCCTAACGTAGGTAGGCTTCATCCAGTTAGCTGGGGGCCTGAATAGAATAAAAAGACTGATCCTTCCACAATGAAAAAGAACTCCTATCTGACTGCAGTAAGCTGGGACATCAACCTTTTTCCTGCCTTTGGACTCAAACTAAAACATCGGCTCTTCTCAAGTCTCAAGCCTGGTGGTTTTCAGACTGGAACTTCAGCCATCCGTTCTTATGGCCCCCAAGCCTTTGGATTCCAACTGAAATATACCATCAGCTCTCCTGGGTCTCTAACTTGCCAAATGCAGATCTTGGGAAATCTCAGCCCTGATAATCATGTGAGCCAATTCCTTATAATAAATCATGTATCTCCGATTGGGTCTGTTTCACTAGAGAACCATGACCAACACACACTTTAACTTCCTTTCTCCATTTCAAAACTAAGGACCACATCCCAGCATACAGCCTATGAACCAATACTAATAATGTCTAAAACCAAACCCTGGACAAGACCCAAAGGAAGACTCAGTTTTTAAGTCATGTCCCATACTAAAGGCGCTAGAATTCATCTTGACCTTTCCATAGATCTTGCATAAAAAGTATAAAACCAAATATATATAAATTCAGAGTAACCAACCAGCCTTCTAGAAGAAACGTTAACACTCTTAAGAAGAAAAACAAACCGTATTCAGTCAAATATTAATAAACAAGAAAGAAAAAAATATGTGATCCATAATCAGGGGGGGAGGAGTCAATAGAACACCAACCCCAGGATGGACCAATTTTAGATTTAGCAAACAAAGACTTTAAAGCAGCTATTTTACACAAAGAATTAAGAAAATGCATTCAAAACTTTAAAGAACATATTTTTTAATGTGTAAACAGAGAGAAAATCTGAACACAGAAAAATTAAAACTACAAAAAAAGAACAAAAAGGAATTCTAAGAGTGAAAAATATAATAACTAAATGAAAACTGTGTTGGACAAATTTAACAGCATACTGAAGATACCAGGAAAAAAAAGTATCAGTAAACTGACAGATCGAAAGAAATTACACAATTTAGGGGCATCTGGCTGGCTCAGTCGGGGGGGGGGGGGGGGAGGCATGTGACTCTTGATCTCAGGGTTAGGAGTTTGAGTCCCACGTTGAGTGTAGAGATTACTTAAAAATAATTAAAAAATTATCCAATTTGACTACAAAGGAAAAAGACTAAAAAAAAATAAAGAGACCCCCAAAGACCTGTAAAATGTTCTAACACACATGTAAGTGAAATCACAGAGGACTTTGAGAAAGGGCAGAAAAATGAAGAAATCAAGGCTAAACACCTCTCAAATTAAACCACACTCGCACATCACACCCAGACACATCCTGGGCAAACAGCTTAAAACCAAAGATAAGATAAAGAGAAAATCCTGAAAGCAGCCCGAGGGCAAAAAGACTGCCCCACATACAAAACAATACAGTAAATACAACGGACATCTCATCAGAAACAATGGAAGCCAGAAAACAGTGGAACACCACCATTAAGGTGCTGAATGACAAAAACTAATAATCTGGAATTCTACCTGCAGTGAAAATAACCTTCAGTCACAAAGGCAAAATAAAGACATTTGCAAGATTTTTAAAAATCTGAAAGAATTCTCTGCCAGCAAACCTACACTATGAAAGATGCTAAAGAATTTCTGACTGAGGGGAAATGACAGTGGAAAACCAAAAATGACAGTGGAAACACCAATCTACACAAAGGAATAAAAGGTGCCTGAAATGGTAAATAAGGTAGTTAAATTTTCAAAAATATATTTTCCTTCTCATAATTTAATTAAAAGACCATTGATTAAAATGAAAACTTTTAAGTTGGAGTTTAAAACATGTACTTAAAGCAAAAATCGTAAAATTGTAAGCTAGAGTTTATAATGTATAAAGTAATAAATATGTAGGAGTAAAAACCATGGCAACAATTGTACAAAGTGGGAGGCAGGTAAAGAGAGTGATAATGTTTATAGTTATCACATGTGGGAAATGGGGAATAAGTGGAAAGTCAGTGACTTCAACATTTGGAAACAGATACACTGCCCTCAAAATAGAGAACACCTTTAACGGTTTCGTGATGATTTCATACACAGTAATTACAACACAGAAAAATCTAACCCTCCATCACAAAAGAAATCCAACAGATAACCCAAGGAACTAGAAATAACAGGACTATCTGAAAAGATCTATCTTGAGGGGAGCCTAGATGGCTCAGTTGGTTAAGCATCTGCGTTCAGCTCAGGTCATGACTCCAAGGTCCTGGGATCCAGTCCCAATCAGGAACTTTGCTCAGCAGGGAGCCTGCTTCTCTTTCTGCCCGTCTCTCCACCTGCTTGGTGCATGCTCTCTCTGACAAATAAATAAAATCTTTAAATAAAATAAAATATGTATCTTGAGATGTTTAGAGAAATGAGTCTTTTTTAAAGGGTGACAAAAATTTGGCAGGTTCAAGAAAGAACCAGATATTTAAATTAATACACACCCACATTTATGTTCATGACTAGCTGACAACTTCAAAAACCCTCCACTGGTACCTTCCATTCCAAGCGTGAACTTTTTTTTTTTTTAAACACTGTTTAATATGTGTATTCCTATCTTATCCAAAATAAGCTAGCTATAGTTGTCCAAAATTAGCTAAAATATAGTTTAATAAAAAGAAAACATAGTTCAACTATTTTCAAGTTTGATATAAACAAGCAACTTTAGAAAAAGTATAATCCTAGAATATTTTTCACTACTACCCTGCAATCTGCACCTTCTCGCAGTAATTAAAATTCCTAGATTGCTAAAATAAGTGCTAATAATTTAGATCATTTTCCTAAATTTAGATTAATTTTTAATAAACACTTAATAAAAATTACCACTGTCAGCTTGAGCCAGCCCTAAAAGAATAACCTCCATTATTTAGAGACAAGTTGCTTAAAAACATTATTATAATGACATGCAAGGTGGTGAAAATTGAGTAACAAGATTGGATCATCAAGCTAACATCCAAAAGTTACAAGACATACTATAAATTCTTACAGTAATGGGAAGCATACTCATGATATAGCTAAAAGATACTCTTTTAAAAGCCACCTTCCTACTCTTCCAAATAATTTATAGGAGTATAAGCTGAAAATGTCACCCCCCCCAAAATACTCACATTCTTACCTCTGAAATCTACAGATGTTATCATATTTGGAAAAGGGTCTTTGCAAATGTGATGATGATTAAATGAAAGATCTTGAGATGTGGAGCTATCCAGATGAGCCCTAAATGCCATGACAAATGACCTTGAAAGAGAGGGTTAGGGGGAGATTTAACACATAAGAGAAAGTGATATGACCATGAAGGGAGAGACTGTGGTGATGATGGGGCCAAATGTCAAGGAATCCTGGCAGTCACCAGAAACTGGAAGAGGCAAGAAGACTCCTGCCTGAGGAAGCACAGCCCTGGCTGTCCAGACACTGACTTCAGCTAAACAGTTCAGATTTCTGGTCTCCAGAACTGTGAGAAAATAAATTTCTATTGTTTTAAGCCATTGAGTTTGTGGTGATTTGTTACAGCAGCCACAGCTAACTAATACAAGAAAGACATCTTCAATTTTAAGTATGTACACTCCATAGATGTCACCTAGGAGAAATATTCCAATCTGTACTTGTATTCATGGATGATGTAAAAAAAAAAAAAAAGTGTGCTTAATTATGTCAGCATCTTGTTTGGAATGATTTGCAATCTTACTGCTTTCTGAGGCATTCCTTCAAGCTTTAGAAAGACATAAACATTGGGAGACATACAATGTAAAATCCAACACCCCCAAACTCATATTCATTAAACCCAATACTGAGCTACCCAATCTGAAGCAGTTCAAGAAAGTTCTCACATAACCGAACACGAACAGCAAATATTAAAATGCTGTCAATAACATGAGAGCACCAACCGTATTTTTCTTTTTCACTACTTTAACCTTAACATGTGGTACATTATTTGTCAAATAAATCAACCTTCCTATTTCCTGTAAAAATTTACTGCTACCAAAAAGTTTCATGTTTTCCATACCACTCATCCCCTTAATATACCCTACAGCTTCATAATGAACCCGCAGATCTCTAGCCATAATACCATAAAAGGCTAACGGAATTCATGCGCTAATCAAAACCAAGGTAAATCTAACAGGCTGAAAGGAAGGAAAGGTCTGTTATGTCCTGTGAAGCTATTTCCCCAGGAAAAGCCACTTTTTTTTTATTATCTACGCACAAGCCAGGTTAGGATCCAACATGACCAACCGCTTCTAGGTTTTAAAATCCCATGCTCCTTCCAATACTGCCTCTCTCAACTCACAGAACCACTGGAACTGAGTAAGGCGACACACAGCACATAGTCTGCACCATGGAATTCAGTTCTGCTTCCCTTTACTTCAGGGAAGGGGACATATCCTTAACCTGTGCAAGATTCTCTATCATCTTACCTGCCTACAAGGTCCTGGCAACTGTACTAGGGGAGAGAGAAGAGTCCTCCTAATAACTGGCAGAGGCTGGTCTCTCTCAGGGAAAAAGGAAAGGGGAAGTCACTCCTATCTCAAGCTGTGCTCTTCACCTCGCATGACCTCTCCCTTCCTCTGAGAGCAAACATCATATTCAGAACCTGCCCTGTTACAGTTGTAGGATTCATTCTTTAAAAAGAAAATGTTTTAAGAACATTATCCTGGTTTGTTTTGAAGTCTTCTCTTCTCTACTAGGTTGTCACTTCCCTATGGGCAGAGACTAGGTCATATTCAGGCTGGCATGGCCAAAGTGCAAAGCACAAAGTTTCCCACATAGATGACACAAGTCATCAAGTTGACATATGGTATCTTAATCATTTGAAAACAAAAGTATGTCAATTATTTGGCTTCTTTTGCTATTAGTAGTTATGCTGGGCAGATAACCCTTTCTGAATCCCTGCTCAATTATGCAGTATCAAGAAACCTAGATTTCTACCTTAGAGTTATTTCCCAGTTTACTTCTAAATGAAGAGAGCAGCACTTACCTTTCAGGACCACGGTACAAGTAAATTAGCTCAATACCTGGTGCAGACTTGACTTACACCACCACCCAAAATTCTTTATGCTACTTTTTAGTGATGAAATAATTATAAATACAACTCACTTCATGCTCTCTGAACCCTATAAAGCCAAGTAGGTGTAATTCTGCACTTTCGCATGTGAGCCAATGGAAGAGTACACAATATATCCAAAGCAGTGGTTCCCAGGCCCCAGACAGCTACATCAGAATCACCCTGAGGGACTTATTAAAAATTCAGATTCAGAAACATAACCATCAGCCCCTCCAGAGGGTAGAACCTGAACATATATTTTGAACAAGGGCCCCAAGGCAATTTTGACACATGGCCAACTTTAGGAACTTATGATAAGAATTCAGAGCTCGAGAGGCCAAATGGTATTTAAGAAGAAGCCTCCTCTTATTGGACTAGTTTACCAAAACGAACTATGGGCTACTCCACCAGAAAAGAGAGCCATGGCCTGTGACTGAATGTATAACCCTAAGTGTTTCTACAAACACAGACTGTCCCAAAGATTAAATGACTCTTACTGAGCTTATACTTTGAGAAAACAAAGGTATCATCAGTTAGAGCTGGCTACTTTTATGTTTCTAATTAATTTTAAAACTTGTCTTTTGATATATTCTACTTAGCATTTTAACCCGTCACTTGCCAAAATTCACTGTCTTTATATAATCTTAATTTTTAATAAACAAAAACATTAAGTAAAAAAGCTTCCCCCAAAAGTATACTAAGAAAATTAAATAGCTTCACCCGTACTATTTGTGGCAAAGACAATCATCTCCTTCTTCCGTAATTATAGCCCAGCACATGGCTGCCCAGTGAGGTGACATTTCCCAGCCTCCCTTTCCCCAGGGTATGGCCATGGGACTAAGTTCTCATGGGCAAAATGAAGGTGGAAAAAAGTGTGATGTGACACCTTCGGGCTTTAAGATGTGGAGTGAACAGCCCTGTCTCTTTGTAAACTGGGGCAAGGACAACACAGAGAGAACCAACCATACCAAAGCGTATGGTAGGAATACAAGAGAGAAGAAATTTGTGTCTCTGAATGATGAACTGAGGCAGTACCCCCCACCACCACCAACCAAGCCAACCAAGCCATTCACCTCCAGACAACTCTGTTCTTGGAGACACCCATTAGCTGGCTCTGTGACACCAGCTTAACTATGCACCCTAACACATAGCTGTTTGTCTCACAACGGGAACTAACTCCCTCTCACAACTCTAACAGCTGAGGGTATTTCTAATGTGGTCACAATATTTAGGAATAAAATTCTGGACCCTGAAAGGTGCTTAAGAGATCATCTACAAGGGGAGGTGGCTCAGTCAGTTAAGTGTCCGACTCTTGATATCATGTTCATGAGGTTGAAGCCCCGCACTGGGCTCCACTCTGAGCATGGAGCCTAATTAAAAAAAGATCTTTTTTTAAAAAAGATTTTATTTATTTATTTGACAGAGAGAGAGAGATCACAAGTAGGCAGGCAGGCAGGCAGAGAGAGGGAGGGAAGCAAGCTACCCGCCGAGCAGAGAGCCCGATGTGGGGCTCCATCCCAGGACCCTGAGATTATGACCTGAGCCGAAGGCAAAGGCTTTAACCCACTGAGCCACCCAGGCGCCCCTAAAAAAAAGATCATCTACAAAATACCTCAGAAGTTTGTAGACAGGATACTGAAGTCTAGGGAGACTGAAAAACATGGCAGTAGGAAGAACACTGGACCCCATCACTACTAACTTCCCAGTTCATTTTTCCTTCACTACTACATGACAGACTGGACTCTAAAATCATAGAAAAGACAACTACATTTTTCAAAAGAACCTTTGGATTAATTTCATTCATTGATTCAGCAAATACTCTATCCTAACATTGTGTGAACTGCCAAGCAATGTGTTTTCAGGGGAACGCAGATTTTAGAGGCCTTCGGTTTTACCTTTAACTCTTCGGAGCCTGCACAAATTAAAGAGAAAACAAAACAAGTACACATAATTTTAACACTACTTTGAAGGACCTAAAAATACCCAAATCAAAATGTGGGAGTTTTCTTTACAGAAGGTAATACATTGTAAACTTCTACTTCTCCTACTACTATCCTCTCATAACCTTCATCCCAAAAACGCATTTTTTAAGACTTTTTTCTTAAGTAATCTCTACACCAATGTGGGGCTTGAACTCACAACCCCAAGATCAACAATTACACGCACTACCAACAGAGCTAGCAGGCACCCCCCAAAAACCCATTTGCACCTAGCCCAAAGCAAAGGAAAAAGCCAGCAAAGCCAGAAAACAGCATTATTCCTACACTCTTTCTCCTTCCCAGTGAACAGGGGCACCGGAGGACCTGGCGTCCACCTCTCAAAACGGCTCCTGCAGCTTGTGCGAAATTGGAAACAAAGCAGAGGAATAGGCCTCACTCCCAGGAGAGAAAGACCACCACCTGTCCTGTGGCATATGAGGGATCCTGGTGAGTTTTATGTTCACAAGCTAAAGAACATGAGGAGTCTTTGCCAATATAAAGGTAAAAGGTTTCCAAATCCCAGAACAGAGTCTACTCTAGCAGTGCTTTGTTCATAAAGATAAAAATTAATCTGCTTGGATGAAAAATGGCAGAGTAAAATGTTTTCACTCTCTATACATTTTAAAAGAAACTCCATTTAATGTCAGTAAAATCTTAGCATTAAAAAACATTAACCGAGTCACATACTACAGCTTCCCAGGATGGGTGGGGTGGCACAGTCCTGTGGGGCAGGTATGTCAGAATAACTCTTACAGAACAATGTTTCTCTATCTTTTTAAAATTATTCCCATTCCTAGGGAAAGACTTAATTTAAATTTCTCCTTAATAAGAAAAGTGAAACATTAATGAATACTTTGCCAGGTAGGGTTGACTTTTTTACATTGTAATACAGACTTTTTCACTCCCCCACACCCACCCAAAAACAATTTTTACCCTTGTGGGGGTGATATTACCCCCATGGAGAATGCATGCTGTAGGACCTAAAAATATTGCTCCTCAAACTTTACATCACCCAAATCCCTTCTAAGACTTCTGGGTATGCTAAGTCTGGGCTCAGCTCCCCAAATCTGCATCTCATATTAAGCTTTCCAAAGAACTGATTATACGGTCTATGGGCCACAATATTTGACATATTTCCATTGTAACACCTAATACCTAGTAATAGAATGACCTCAAAATGGAATCAAGATGAGAGCCATTTAAATGAAATAAAATGCTGTCACATCCAGGGCGTTAAGAAAAAAGAGATCTGTTTGGGGGCAAAACAGTTGCAATTACAAAAGATCTGAGATTGTCTCTCTTCTTTCTCCTACACAGAGGACAATCACAGGATTATTGGAGAAAAAAAAAGCTTGAGATGTTTTATGGATTGTAATATGTGACCCAAAAGGAGGTTTATGTCACTTACATCACCAAGTAGATATTCGGGCTTTCTATCTAGTAATTTCCTTAGGTGTAAAATGGATCTGAGCATCACATAAAGTACTCATTATCTTTTCTTCCCCATCCCCAAATCTATATTTATGAACTCTACCAAAATTACCAACACATGATCTAACTGAATTTGACAAACTATATTAATACTATACAGGTATCTGAACACTTAGAGAAAACACTGCATTATAAAATGAATTAAGACAGTAAGATTAGACAATGGGGAAAAAAAAAACAGAAAAGCCATCTTTTTTCCTTTTTTCCCTTCAGAAAGATACTTGGGGGCGCCTGGGTGGCTCAATTCGTTAAGCATCTACCTTGACCTCAGGATATGATCCCAAGACTCTAGGACCAAACCCCATGAAGGGCTCCCCGTTCAGCGGGGCGTCTGCTTCTCCCTTTTGTGTTGTTCTCTCCCTCTAGTGCTCTCTCTCTCTCTCAAATAAATAAAATCTTAGAAACAAACAAACAAACTTGGTTCATGTGGTGGAGTGTTCCTTGGTGGCCCCAATAAACCACTCCTGCCAGTGTCCACACCTTGTAGAGTCTCCTCTGCTTGAATCTGGACTGGCCTATGACTCACTTTGGCCCTAATCTGGTGAAGATGATACTGTGCCAGTTCCTTGCATAGGGCTTCGGGGAGGGCGGGGGGGGGGGGGCAGCAGTTTCTGCTGGTGACACATCTAGAATCCGGTCACCACCTCCAAAATCTAGTCAACCACATAGAAAGTCCAACTATCCCAAGATCATACTGTGAGGAAACCCATGCAGGTAAAGCAGCCACTCGGAGGAAGACGCACCAAACACCGTATGTGGGAAGGAGCAAGTCAGCTCAGACCTTCCAGTCCCAGCAGATGCCACGTGGGATGGAGGACGAAGCTCTGCCTAAATTGGAGAAATGTGAACAAAGAAATAAAGTCACCAAGTTTTGCCCTGGTTTGTTAAATAGCTAGAGATAACCTCAACATTTTGTATGCGAACAAATCTGAAGGAAAATTACAATATATCCGTTTACAAAATGTCTGAAAGTAAATATTCTACACCTTCTGAAATAATTTATTTTCTTAAACTTGAAAAGGGGCTGATAAATCCTGACATACTGTATTAGCACACTTCTTTAATAATTCAAGAGTTCCTACCAAGTGGTTAATATCCGAGAGAGAAGGGGCTCAAACCTCCATCTCCAAACTAGAGACCTCCAAAAACACTCACAAACAAAATAGTTTACTTATTAAACCTCACGAAAAACCTACCCGTAGATGACCTCTTTCAGAGTATGTCCACCTAAGAACACAGAGTGGAGGTTTTAAAACTGGTTTGTATACCTACGCAGAGGCAGTAACGAGTAAGGAAGAGTCCCGGTACCTGCTATTAGTACTGACGACCATGGGTAAATGTAAAACTCTATCAATGAGTTCAAAGACTCACTGAGAATATTATCAGTATGTGCCAAGCATCCTGGATTATGCCCCCCCAAAAGTCCTGCCCACAGCAGTTCAATTTAGCAAAAGACCCCAAATACATATAATGATTTTATTATAAATACTTTCTACAATAAAGCTGTGCACAACATAAACACAAAAAGGAACTAATAAGAACACAGAAGATGGAGCTATTCTTTTCACCCCATCCCTGCCTCCTTCCAGGAGAGTTAGGAAAGACTAAAGGAAAGGA
>CM052799.1:189368258-189414474 GCA_028533885.1 Nasua narica | reverse complement strand
AAGGAAGCAGGCTCCCCGCTGAGCAGAGAGCCAATGCGGGGCTAGATCCCAGGATCCTGAGATCATGACCTGAGCCGAAGGCACCCAGGCACCCAGATACAAACATTTCTTAAATTTAGTTATGACCTTGGGCAATTCACTCAGCATCACTGATAAAAGATGAATAGTAGTATACAGAGTTATTCTGAAAATTAAATAAGATACCGTATGATAACAGGCAAAAACAGTTTGGGCAGCATTATCTTAGAGGAAGTATTATTTGCTTATTTAATGCATCAAATATGGCAGGACCTGTGCCCTACAGAAAATGTTATAAAAGGGCAATGTGCTAAAAAAGAGAAGAATATAACACATGTGGGGGAATGTAAGCTACTAAAATAGATATAAATGCAACAACTATAGGAGGGTTGCAGAAAGAGTTCTGAAAAGTAAGCAGAGATACGAAGGTAAAGAGAACCTAAATACTTTATTAAACTGTGTCTTCATTCCATGGAAATGAGAATCAGGGAAGATTACAGGCTGTGGAATAGCAGAATCAGGGTGGAAGGGGAAAGGGCAACAGTACAAAAAATAATCAAAGACAAAACTGATTTAAAAGGGAAATATTCCAGTCTCAATAAACACGCATTCAACATAGAGGCTAATCCATGCATTTACCTCTGTTCTCGCACAAAACTCCGCTGAAAATAAAATCTACCTAAAATCAGTAAAGAGTAATAAAACAAGAAAGGAGATAGTGATGGACAAACAGGTTTTTAGCTAATGTGAACAACATGGACTGTGGTAGCCGACTTAGGAGAATGAAGCCACAGACTAAGCGCTGACACTCGACCATCTCAAGAAAACTGGCTAATGTACACCAAAACGTGGAAAGGCTCAGGACGCACACCTTCTCGGGCTCTGTCCACTGCCAGCCAGGGAGCATGCACCCCAAAACAGCAACGAGCATACCTAATGCTCACATCTTGGTTGCTAAATGCCATTTCCATGAAAAAGAACCAGAGCGTTAGGCAGAATTCTTCTACTTCACACCAGATGCATGAACCATAAAAGAAAAATTTACTAAACTGAACTTCAGAGAGGCCTGCCTGGGTGGCTCAGTCGGTTAAGCGTTCTACTCTTTGATTTCAGCTCAGGTCATGATCTCAGGGTCAGGAGATCAAGCCCCACGAAAGGACCCAGACTCAGCAGGGAGTCTGCTGGAGATTCTCTCTCTCTCCCTCTGCCACTTCCTTCATTTTAATGAAGGAAATTCATCAAAATTCAAAACTTTTGCTTTGGAAAAAAAAAAACTGCTAGGGGGATGAAGCGATAAGCTACAGACTGGGAGAGAACATGTGCAGATCACATAGCCAACAAAGACCTTGCATCTAGAATACATAAAGAACTTTCGGGGTGCCTGGGTGGCTCAGTGGGTTAAGCCTTTGCCTTCGGCTCAGGTCATGATCTCAGCGTCCTGGGATCGAGCCCCGCATCGGGCTCTCTGTTCAGCAGGGAGCCTTCTTCCCCCTCTCTCTCTGCCTGCCTATCTGCCTACTTGTGATCTTTCTCTGTCAAATAAATAAATTCTATAAATAAATGAAATGAAATGAAATGGAAATGAAATGAAATGAAAAACAGGGATAATGCTAAATGGTGAGGATATTGAGAAATGGGATCCCTCATACATTGCTGGTGGGAACAGAAAGTGGTACAGACACTCTGGAAAACAGTCTGGTAGCTGCTTACAAAATTAAACATGCATTCACCATATGACCCAGGATTCACACTGTCAGGCATTTACCAGAAAACGGAAAACATAGGTTTACAAGAAAACCTGTACTCAAACGTTCAAAGTGAGTGAACGTTTGCCATATTATTACACAAAATATTGGAAAACCTAAATATCCTGCCATAGGTGAATGGCTGAACTTGGTCCGTCCATAAGACGGAATACTGCTTAGCAATAAAAAGAAATTAACTACTGATACACTCAATACCAAATGGACCTCAAGGGCATTATGCTAAGTTTAAAAAGCTAATCTCAAAAGGTTATATACTATATGCTTCCATTCGTGTAACATACGGAAATGACGAAACTACAGACACGGAGAATAAACTAATGGTTGTGGGAGTGTTGCAAATACAAACGGGCTGTAAAGCAAAAAAGAGTTCTTTCAAAGTGAGAACAGCTCTGTTATCTTATTGTGGGGGTAGGTACACAGATCTATACACGGTATAAAGTCATGGCACTACATGCATGCGCGCGCACACACATGCATGCACACACACACACACACACTGCAGGTTTAAAGAATAAAAACTGAATAAGGTCTATTGTGTAACAGAAATGCACCTGATATATCAATTTCCTGATTTTGCGATCTTACTAGGGCTACATAAAACTCACCACTGGGAGAAGTCAGGTAAAGAGGGTACATGGGACTTTATACTATTTTTGCAACTTCCTGTGAATTTATTTCAAAGGATTATTTAAAAACAAAAACAAGGCTCCGTGGAAAATGGCCAATTCCAATTCCAAGGCTGAGACAGAAATTCAAGATAAGCCTGGAAAGTGCTCAAAATATGATGGAGACATGCCAAAAGGACATAGATATCAACTTGAAGGAGTTTCTACTGATAAATCCTGGATAACTGGAGCTTTAAAGTACATAACTATCATTATGGATTATCACTCAATGCATAAAATAGAAAATCAAGTACCCATAGTGATATAAAATGAGTAAATAAATTAGAAGTCTGATTACTAATGGGATATTTTTACATAGTCTCAAAGTACTTCTACACAAAACACACATTAATTACAAAGGAAGTAACTTTAAAATCAGAAAAAGGCTGAAGGCACCACCATAATCAAGTGATCAAAGTGAACATCATCAGAATAGGGATGACTTGAAATCATATGCCACGTGTAGTGTCACAATAAAATTAACACTCCCCCAAGATGACCACATACATCCTAAAACCTGTGAACGCATTACTTTACAGGGCAAAGGAAAAATTAAATTTGCTAATCAGATGACTTTAAAATAAAGAGGTTATCCTGGATTATCCTAGAGGGCCCAGTATAACCACAACAGTCCTTAAAAGTAAAAGAGGAAGGAGGGAGATGGCGGCATGAAATGAACAAGGCCCGAAGTTGCTGCTTTGAAAGTGGAAAAGGGGCCATCAGCCAAAACAGGCAGCCTCCAGAAGCTGAAAAAGCAAGGAAAAATATTCTCTGGAAGTCTCCAAAAGAAATGCAGCTTGGTTCATGCCTTGATTTGAGCCCAGCTAAGATCCATTTTGGATTTCTGACCTCCAGAACTGTACTATAATCAATCTGTAGTTTTGAAGCCACTAAATCTGTGGTAATTTGTTACAGGAAAAACAGAAAGCCTATAATACACCACCTAACAGAATGCAATGAGAAAAGTAAAGCATCACTCGTATGATATTCCTGCAAAGATGCCTAACACACCATCTAATATCAAGACACATCAGGAGCACCTGAGTCGCTGAGACGGTTAAGTGTCTAGCTTTGGCTCAGGTCACAATCTCCGGGTCCTGGGATCAAGCCCCATGTCAGGATCCCTGCTCAGCAGGGAGTCTGTTTCTCCCTCCTCCCTGCCCCTCCTTGGCTTCTGTGCTCACTCTCAAATATAATAAATGAATGAATGAATGAAATGAATGAATGAATGAATGAATAAGTGAATGAATGAATAAAAATCCTTTAAAAAAAGAAAAAAGAAACAAACATCACACAAAGTGGGTGACTATAAAATAACTAGCCTGTATGCTCCAAAAATATCAACATCCTAAAAGAAAGAACAGTTGAGGAACTGTTCTAGATCAAAGCCGTTGAAAACACAGAACAATAAAACGTGTAACTAATCCTAGACTGTATCTTTTTCCCATAAATAACACCCCTGGGACAACTGCCACAATGTGAATGGCGTCTTAGGGATCAGACAGCTGTAATGTACATTGTAATAGCAATGTTCACTTTCTGTCCTTGGTGACTGTATGGCTGTTGTGCTAGAGAATGTCCCTGTTTGTAGGAATTAAGTACTACAATATTCAAATAAGAAGAGACATCATGTCAACAACTTTCTCTCAAGTGGATCAGGAAACTGAAGTTATATGTATCATACCTGCAACATTTCTGAGTTTGTTTCAGTAAAAAAAATAAATTAAATAAAGGTAGGAACATCTCAAATTGCAGCCCAAATTCAGTGCAGGCTGGTAGCTACCATGTCTCCAAAGAGACCAGAGGCATAATCTCTGGGGGAAAATGAATAGAACCTCTATATACCTGGAGCTATCAAGCACAACAAAGACTAGTTTTAAAGCACAAGACTAAAAAGAGAATCCATTAAGAGACTTCGCACAGAACATGGACTCCAGTGCCCTTCCCCAGTTCTGCTTGCAGAACACTGCCAACAAGAATATATATGTTCCTTCTCCCCCAGGCGCGGGATTTAGATTCAGTCAGTCAACATCCAGAATGAAAGCACTGGGGATACTCACATTCATGGTTCCCCAACCTCCATACTAAGCTTTCTGTGAACAAGCAAGCCTCACCCCTCACAAAGAGCTTCCATCAGCTTTATCACACCCTACTCGTAAGTAAAAGCCACGCGCCCAAAAATGGCCAAATACGTGAGGAAAAGTGCCAACGTTAAAGACAAGTCAGAATAAGCAGAAAAACCGGAATCCAGAGTAAATGGAGACAAAGCCACGAAGAGGGCAGAGGTATGAAACTATATTATAAATGTGCTTGAAGAGGCAAAAGAATACATGTATCCATGAAGTAAAAGCAAAATGCTAACCAAAAAAAAGCAAAGAACAAAAGATAATCCTGATGAAAGATAAAAGTTGAAAAATATCTCCCAAGAAGGATAAAAGAATTAGAACTACTAGAAAACAGACAAGATAACAAAACTGTATGTCACTTGAAAAGCCCAAAGAAGTTATCAAGGAAAGTACACAAGATCTAAAGTATGCCAGATCGAAAGAGTATGTACCTCCAAAGCAAAAGGATGTGTCCTACACAATGAAACCGCCCATGCCAAAGCACATCACTGCAGAACTTCAGAACACCGGAAATAAAGAACAGATTCTTCAAACTTCCAGATAGAGAATAAGAACAAAAAAAGGTAGGGGAGGGGCGCCTGGGTGGCTCAGTCATTAAGCTTCTGCCTTTGGCTCAGGTCATGATCCTGGGGTCCTGGGATTGAGCCCCGCATCGGGCTCCCTGCTCTGTGGGAAGCCTGCTTCTCCCTCTGCCCTGCTTGTGTTCCCCATCTCTCTCTCTCTCTCTGTTAAATAAATAAAATCTTTAAAAAAAAAAAAAAAAGGTAGGGGAGAGGTCACACCAAAAAAGACCAAAATTTACAAAGAAAGTAATGGATGCATGCAATATTTAATGGCTGCTAACATCAGAGAGTCAGATACATCACCCATGTAGTATTCTCCCCCCACTTACCACTCCCCTCCCCAAGAAACACAGAAACACTTACAAATGGAGTTTTATCAAGTCTCTACATCTTATTCCAAAGTACCAGAAAGTCCAAGGGACAGGAGAGCACCTCAGTGACACCACAGGGATTCACTCAACAACATCCAGACTATAGGAAAGACAAAACGGATGACTCAGTTTCTTCAACAAATAAAGGAGGAAAAAAGACGCAGAGGCGAGAACTTTTAACCACCAGGGGAAGCAGATGAGATACTTTCAGACAATGTCTCAAGTCACAGATTAAAAGTGACTTAAGAGATATGTCAATCAATGACAAGTTATGGACCTTACTTAGATCCTGATTTGAATAAAGTGTTTAAAAAATATATAATTATGAGGCAATCCAGGCCATCTGAACTCTTACTAGATATGTGAAGAATTATTGTTAATCTTTTTAAGGTATGACCATGGTATGAGATTATAGTTTAGAAATCTACAATATACTTATATTTATAATCTGTAATTATAGATTTAATTTGTATAATTATATGAGTTAATTATATAAATATATTTATATAATTATAAATAATATATTTATAATATAATCTATAATCTTCTTCAGAGATACAAAATGAAATATTTACAAGTGAAATTATACATCTGGGTTTTCCTAAAAACTCAAACGAAAGAGGGGAAGACAGGAATACAGTGGCCATGAGTTGATAAATGTTGACACTAAGTGAGGGGTACATGGAAGCTCATTACGTTCTCCAACTTGTCCACACTTTGGGTTTTAACCGAATCCAGAATGCAAATTCTATCTGCTGTATGAAACTAGAAGGCCATGAAGTAATACATTCAGAGCTCTCAGTAAAAACCATATTCAAACTGCAATTCTGTACCCAGCCAGAACTTGTAACCACCAGGGGAAGCAGATGAAAGATACTTTCAGACAATGTCTCAAAAAATTAACCTCTCATGCAACCTTTTTCAAAGGAAGTACTGAAAGTTGTACTCCAACAAAATGAAAGATAAAAACAGGAAAGATAAGGGTCAGAGAACCAGGAAACAGGAGACCTGAACCTGTTGGGAGATTTGCAAAAGGAACACCACTGAGCCCAAAGAGCAAGGATTTCATACAAGTGAGGGTGATGAAGGGTCCCCTAAGAAGATTCCTAGGGGGAGAGGATATGAGTAGGGGACAGGACAACTAGTTATCTGATATGTTTGTGCAGAAAACTATATTGAGAGGCTACTGGGATGTATGGGAAAACTTAGTCCAAGGACCTAGAAAACAAAGCAAACGGAAATACTAAACAATTGTTAATTCAAGGAAAAACAAAATTATACAAGGAGGGAAATGTAATCATAGTATACAATATAGCTCCATGGTGAACATACATAATCATAATTAAACACTGAATAGGCTTAATGAAAAAATTTTAACGATAATGGGTAGATAGAAGTAAAGTGTAAGGCAAGTAATTTTAAATTAAATATTTACCTATCTTAATAGAAAGACAATAAATACTACCCAAATTTTAAATTAAATACAAAAATACGGTCAGGGTCGCCTACTCAGCCTCCAACCTCCCCCTTCCTTTATAACAGAAAACGATACTGTTCAGGACCCATCTGCACACCATCTCCATCAGGCATGTGCTCAGGGAAAGTGTGGCCAGCTCCATGATGATGCCCAACTGGTATAAACATAGTCCCACTCCCTTTCTAGTGAGTGTTTCAGAAACAGTCATATACCTCCTCCCCCCCCCCAGGAGATAAGTCTGCCGAAGAGCTTTGAGGCAAAAATTTCCACATTCTCATATAGCTACAAGAAAAATTTCTCTCTTCTTTCTCTGGACACTGTGTGTCTGAATACAACTCCTCGAAATCCTGTGGCCTTATCACTTGGTGCACGTAGCCAGCCAGGGACTCAAGGGGAGATGGGAAAAGTGGGTACCTGAAGACATTATTGAGCCACCAAATCAATTAGCCCTAGAGCCCATCCTACCTCTAGACTTCTACCTTTGAGTTAAATTCTCTTATTTGAAGCCAGTTTGGGTCAAGGTCTCCATACCTGCATCCAAAAGCATCCCAGTCTGGTACAATAAGCATATTAGAGAGGTAAATACAAGAAACAGCTCAGAATTGAGGTAAAAGAGTTTACCAACTAGTGGGCAGAGCACCCCATGCCATGTTTCCGAGGTGCTGAGATCCTCTAAAGACCTCCGGACAACATACCGCCTCTTCTATTCTACATGTCCATGCAGGCCCCGCGATGACAAAGTTTGGGAACACCTGCTCCGGGGAGAAGGACAACTACTGAGGGGTATGCCTGGGGACAGCTTCTGTCATTAGAAACCTTTTAGTACTATTCAGTGCATGTTAAATTGAAAATTTTTAACAAAACTAATGCAGTAAGCAAAAAAAGAGACAAAAGATCTGATGAGTGGAGAGGTCATTAACAGTAACACAAAGAAAGAACTTATGAAGACTGTTTCAGAAACAAAACTCAAGAGCGCTGGCGAGTATTTACTCTTTTAAACAGAGTAAATTTAAAAGTGAGAAGAGACCAGGATGCCTGGGTGGCTCAGTCAGATAAGCAGCTGCTCAGGTCATGATCCCATGGGACAGAGTCTGCTCGTCCTAGAACAGAGTCTGCTCCTCCTGGAACAGAGTCTGCTTGGCTCTTTGCTCAGCAGGGAGCCTGCTTCTTCCTCTCCTTCAGCCTGCCGCTCCCCCTTGCATGCGTGTATGCGCACATGCTCGCACTCACGCGCGCTCTCTCTCTCTCTCTCTGACAAATAAATAAAAATCTAAAAATTAATTAATTAATTAATTAAAAATGACACAAAGGAGAGGCACAAAGACTACAGGGATGTTTCTTCTGGGGCGACAGAATTCTACTAAATCACACAGAGTGAAAACCTAGGAATACTTTTTGTTGTACACGTCACCGGTTGGATTACACTAGCTGCTATCTACCAAACTCTGCTCAAGTTTTACAAGTACAGCTGACCCTTGAACAACACAGGTTTGAACTGCACGGGTCCCACCTAAATGAGGATTTTTTTCCCAATATATTGGAAAAAGTCTTTGGAGATTTGCAATAATCTGAAAAAAAACGCAGATGAAGTGCACAGCCTAGAAATACTGAAAAAAATTAAGAAATAGGTATTATTGTAAGAATACAGTATATAATATAAAACACAAAATATCTGTTCATTAACTACTCATGTTTTGCATAAGGCTTCTGATCAACAGTAGGCTCTTAGCAGTTACGTTTTGGGGGAGTCAAAAGGTTCATGTGGATTTTCAACTGCAGAGGGGGTCAGCATCCCTAATCCCCACACTGTTCAAGGGTCAACTGTAATTCAACCTGGGAAGCTGAGATACAGTATAAAATCATACCAGAAACCCAACATTCAGCCAGGTATTAAGGACTAAGCAAGATTCTCATGCCAGTCACAAAATGCACAAGAGACACACGGTTCCTGCTCTCATGAAATTAATCTAGTATATGCTAAAACATATTCCACAGAAGCAATACAGGATAATAGTTAAAAGTGAGGGCTGAGCCTGGTTTGAATCCTACCTCACCAACCACTAGGAGAAATTACTTCACCTCTAAGCATAAATTTTATCATCTGTTAAATAAAAAATAATACCGTACTAGGTTGTGGTATGTATGCACTTACAGTGTACAGAGGAATAAGCTTAATAAAGACTGCCCTTCCTAAGTTAACAGGGGAGAAGGAGGTTTGCTATAACACGCTAATGTGCATGGTGAAGCTTCAGAAGGTAAACTTCTCCAAACCTATTTCCTCCACACCACACCATCTCAAGCAGTGGTCTGCAGAGCACATTTACAGAGAAGAGACGCTCCCTACTATGTTTTCTGCTTCTGACCCACCAGGACTGATTTTTATTAATGTCTTCCTCCCTTCAGCCTCTAAGTGTGTGTGTTTTAACTACTATTTAGCGTCCACTCTGCAAACCCTTACAATCAGTTTAAAGACTATTAAGTCTCCCCTGCTGGACCATGACAGTCTTAGAAACAAGAGGGAGTATTTTTTTAGACTGACTGTTCCAGTACCCGGGAGAACACAGTATGGCGCCACTAAAAATGCCCTCTCAAAGAAACAACACATGCATCTTAACCTCATTCTTTGTCACTCAACAAACACTTATTAGAGTATTCTATGTGCCAAGCCCTGAAGATACAGCCGTGAACAAAACAGATACAACCCATGGTCTCAAGCAGCTTGGTCTAAAGGAAGCAGATAACAAATAAATAAATAAATAACCCCACAGCTATAAAATTCAGGTGGACCACGTGTGAAGTGATGAGAAGAAAAAATTCAGGGTGTTTTAAAACTAACCTAGACAGGGCAGAAGGAGGAGTCAGAGGAGTCAAGGAAGGCTTCCCTAGAAATATGCCATCTAAACTGAGACTGAAAAGATGAGCAGGAGTTAGTAGGACAAATTCCAAAGCATGTTATATGCATTCAATTACTCTTCACAGTACTATAAATAGAAGGTACCTTATTATATAAACGGGGAAACTGAGACTCAGAAGTTTACAGAGCTGGGAGAAGACAGGGCTAAGACTCAAAGCCAGATATCTCTATATCAGGCTCCACAGAACGCACTATTCACCACTACATACTACGGACGAATTCTAAGATGGGTCCTAGGACACAGGCTCCTGCTGTTTGCGCCCCTTTAACCAAAGATTACATAGGAAAGGAGACAGGATGTCACTTCTGCAGGTAGCTCCATCTGTCCTGTGAGGAGATACTCTTTGAAAAGTGGCCGTGTTAGAGAGGACCACACAGCAAGGAACTAAGGGCTAACAGGCGGTAACAAACTGAGGCCCTCAGTCCAACAGTGCACAAGAAACCAAATTCTACCAACTATCACAAGAGCTTAGAAGAGATCTTTCCTCAGTCATACCTCACATGATAACACAACCACAGCCAACATCTTGACAACAGCCCTGAGACCCTAAAACAGAGAACCCAGCTAAGTCGTTTGTACCCAGGCATCTTACCCCAAACACTGTGAGATCATAAATATATGTTTTAAGTGTCTTTGTGATACTGTTGTTACATAACAAAAAATAACACACTGTTGCATAATAAAGTTCTTCCATCATATCCCAGCACTTTACTGAAATACTGATTTTCAACTATTCTTAACTACACATCAAGCCAAATTCGGGTAGCAGTCACAACCGCTGTACAAAGATGTCAACATTAACCACAATTTGACCCCACATTTTATAACAGACACTGGAACAACCCTGTCCGCTAATTCCATTATCTCTGTCATTTCTGCCTGTTTCTGTTGAGTTTTCTCTTCTGTGTCTTCAAATTCACTAATCTTTTCTTCTGTAATATCCAATCTGCCATTAATCCATCCAGTGTATTTTTCATCTCACATATTAGTTTTCCTCTCTAGAAGTTTTATTTGGGTCTCTTTTTTACCTTTCCTGTCTCTACCTTTTTGAACATATTGAATGGTTATGACAACTGCTTTAATGCCTTTGCCAGTCCATTCTAATACCTGTCAGTTCTAGGTTGGTTTCAACTGACTGACATCCAAATTACAAGTTACATTAACCTGCTTTTACACATAGTTAGTAATTTTTGATTGGATGCCAGACATTTTAAACTGTTAAGGGTTGGGTTTTGTTGTATTTCTTTAAAGAATATTGGGCTTTACAGGCAATTACATTACTTACCAATAAGTTTGCTCCTTTCAAGCCCCGTTTTGAAGCATTTTCCAGCCATATCTAGAGAAGCTTTTATTTTAGGACTAATTTAGCCCCACTACAAGACATGACCCTTCTGGAGTCTCAATGAACACAGCATTTAATGAGTTCTACTCTGGCTACAAGGTACTCAAATATTTCCCAGCCTTATGTGAGCTCTGGGAATTGTTCTGCTTAGTTTCCCAGTGGATTCCTTCCTCAAGAACTGTTTCTTTATGAAACTACATTCTACATATGCACAGCAGATTAATACTCAAACATTTAAGAAGACTTATGGAACTCAAAAAAAAAAAAAAAAAAGGAAGACTTATGGAACTCTTTCACTGCATAGCTCTCTTCTCTCCAGAAGCCTGCTCCTCAAAACAGAACAATCTTGGCCTCCCACAGATCCAATCTTTGCTTCCTCAACTCAATGAGGCCACATGGCTGTATTTGGAATCCCCCTCCCTGCACTGAGATCTGAAAATTCCCTCCAGAAAGAAAGCTGGGCCATCACAGGGCTCACCTCATTTGCTCCCACAACAGGGATCACAGTTCTGCACTGCCTGTTGTTCAATATCTGAAAATACTTGTTTCATGTATTTTGTCCAGTCTCCTAGCTGTTCATGGTTGGTGGGTAAATTCAGAATGTTACTGCCTCATAGTCAAAAACCTAAGTCATGACTCCTGATAATTAAATGTTTTATAAGCTACAACTCCTAAACACACACACACACACACAAATATCATTATCTATTACATTATTCCATCTTTATTTTTATCACTCTGTGTCATCATTACTTGCTTTCTTGCTTATTCCACATTTAAAACAGAATGTAAGCTCTGTGAGTGCAGGGATCCTATCTATCTTGTCACTCCTATATCCCCAATACTAGAACATATCCTGGCCTAGAACAGGCACTCGGATCTGCAAATTCATTAAATCAATAAGCAAAGTTCATAAAATGATTGTACTTAATATGTACTGTAAACTCTTCCTATTAATAAATTTTAATCTAGGGCGCCTGGGTGGCTCAGTCGGTTAAGCAACTGCCTTCGGCTCAGGTCATGATCCCAGAGTCCTGGGATCAAGTCCCACATCGGGCTCCCAGCTCCACGGGGAGTCTGCTTCTCCCTCTGACCTTCTCCCCGCTCATGCTCTCTCTCACTGTCTCTATCTCAAATAAATAAATAAATAAAATCTTAAATAAATGAGTTTATAATAAATAAATAAATTTTAATCTAGATGCAGGTAACCTTGACCCTGGAGAGTTCCTTAGAATTGTCAATTATCTTAATTAGCATTGTCTAAGTAAAGGTTCTTAGTTACAAACAAAAAACTAACTCTGGCTTTGTTGACACTGAAAAGGAAGTTATTAAAGCATATTAGGCAACTCACAGAAAACCCCAGGTGGGCCAAGCTGGAAGGCTACATAATCAAGAACATGCAAAATTCGGGGTGCCTGGGTGGCTCAGTGGGTTAAAGCCTCTGCCTTTGGCTCAGGTGAGGATCCCACTTCCCCCTCTCTCTCTGCTTGCCTCTCTGACTACTTGTGATCTCTCTCTCTGTCAAATAAATAAATGAAATCTTTAAAAAAAAAAACAAAAAACATCCAAAATTCAAACCACTGATCCGGTCCGGTGGAGACAACATAGGATTCAGTCACTGCAGCCTGTACAGACACCAGCGACACCAGGAACTAAATGCCACAGCTGAATCTTTGTCACTGCCCACCTCTGGAAAACAGGTGTAGCTGCCATCCCCCCTGCACTGCAGAACACAGATTCTACGAAGTGTCTACAAATTACTAGTGTCTGAAGTAGTGGAGTAGAGGCCCCAGATCACACAACTGCATCCCAAATCCAAAAGATGCAGAGAAAGTGAGCAACTGACGCTCAAACCTGAAGATTTCTACTTCCCATTAAGATCCAAGAATTCCCCAAACATAGCTTTTGGACATTTTTGTTTATTATCTGAAAAATTAATGAACCAGCAGCACAAGGTATCAATCCCGGTATACCAGAACTTTTCTCTGTTTCTTCAATGAACGGATTATAGAAGTTCTAGGTTTCTCTTTCTTTTCTCTCTCAGTGTTTAACTTTAGGGCACTTAACTCTTCAATGGGTATTTTTATTATCTGAAGACAGCATATGCAATCTGCTATGATTATCCTTAAGCAAGTTTACTTCCCTGCATCTCAGCTTTTTAGCTTATAAAACAGAAATACTACCAACCACCTTACAGAGTTGCTGGGAATATTAAAATAATAATGAATATGTATAGTGTCTGGTCCATAGCAGGCAATCAATTAATAATAGCTATTATTACTATTATTATTAAATAGGAACTTATTTTTTAAGAGGATAAACTCACTGATCTACATAAACTATTTAAAAAATTTGCCAACAAGTTAAAGATCCAAAGTTTCTATTTTACATGGTATTATAAATATTCTCCCCTTTAACTCCTATGTTACCAAAAATAAAGCAACTAGTAGCTTAAAGTAGTCTAACATGTTGCCACCAAAACCAAGGTCAAAACATAAACAGCCAAACAAATGGAAGGAAGGAACGAACAGGAACTGCTCACCTTGAACACAATGAACACAAGCCTGTTTCCGTTACAGTTCTCTCCAGTGAACTCCTGACTATACTGAAAAGCTTCATGATGGCAAGGTCCATGCAGGCCCAGGTGACTCACTACTATGTCCCAAGGGCCTAGCATGGGGCCAGGCAGAGAGAAGAGCTTCAATACCTACTGAATATTTGCTTTTCTAAATATTTACTGTAGAAACTAGTCACTGAAAAAGGTTTCAGAGCTATTTTAAACAAATCCCTTACAAGCGTTTAAAAGCTCATTCACCTGTCAAGATCAACAGCTTCAGTAATTTTCTAACCTCGAGACTCATTCTTTTGAAAAATCCATCCTCAATCGTTCTCATCCTGTTGTTCAAACCTGAAAAAGTTAAAGCCAGGGGCACCTGGAAGGCTCAGTCAGTTAAGCTTTGGCTCAGGTCATGATCCCTGGGTCCTGCGATCGAGCCCCGAATCGGGCTCCCCAGAAAGCTTGCTTCTCCTTCTGCCTGCTGCTCCCCCTGCTTATGCTTTCCCTCCCTCTCTCCCTCTCTCTCTCTCTCTCAAATAAATTTTTTTTAATTATTAAAAAAAATAAAAAGTTAAAGCCAAAATGCATCCAAACAAACCACTTTCTTCCCTTTTCTGTCACTTTTTAGATGAAGTCAAAGCTAGAGCCTATTTTTTAAATGGGAGCCTGACAGCTACTGCGAACGCTGGGCTGACATTCCAGAGGTCACTGTTGAATGAATGGACCTCACTTTATTGGCTAAGAATCATGAAGAATATCCAGGCTAATTCCCTCCACAATTTAAAACCTCTCCAAATGAACACTAAGGAATGTGTCTTTTTCAAAAAACTACTAAAATGATGTGTTCTTTTAATAAAGAAGGCATAGTCTAATATAACTTTGCCAACTATGCTTTCATAAAAAATAACGTTTAAAAGGGCACAATGTTTCTACTCCATATTCCTAACACCTGGCTTCTCCCACACAGTAGGTAGTTCATGTGCATTTGTGAAATTAATCCAGAAGTAAATAATTTTTTCCTGGTTATACAGTTTTCCAGTCCTATCTTTAAAAAGATAGTTCTCTGGCAGCGCGCCTGGGTGGCTCAGATGGTTAGGCATCTGCCTTCAGCTCAGGTCATGATCCCAGGGTCCTGGGATCCAGCCCTGCATCAGGGTCTGCTTCTCCTTCTCTCTCCCCACTGTCCCCCTGCTTGTGCTCTCTCGTGCTCTGTCAAATAATAAATAAAATCTTTAAAAAAAAAAAAAAAAGATAGTAGGGGCGCCTGTGTGGCTCAGTTGGTTGGGCGACTGCCTTCGGCTCAGGTCGTGATCCCGGAGTCCCGAGATCGAGTCCCACATCGGGCACCCAGCTCCATGGGGAGTCCGCTTCTCACTCCGACCTTCTCTCTTCTCACGCTCTCTCTCACTCTCTCTCTTTCCTAATAAATAAATACATAGAATCTTTAAAAAAAAAAAAAGATAGTCCTCTGGAGCACCTGTGTGGTTCAGTGGATCTGACTCTTGATTTTGGCTCAGGTCACGATCTCAGAGATGGAGCCCCACATCAGGCTCCACACTTAGCAAGGAGCCTTCTTGGGATATTCTCACTCTCGCTCTCGCTCTAATAATTAATAAATAAAATCTAAAAAGATGATCCTTTGGTCCTTAAGACCAATTGGTAAAGATCAAAACATGTAGCTCATTGATTCAGTCAACAAATGTTTACTTAGTGCTTACTATGTGCCAAGACTTTGCTGATCCCCCTTGACTGGGGGAGCAAACCACTGCCCCTACTCTCTGAAAGGCATTAATCAAATAAGCATTAAAAAAATTATCCACTGCAAGGGGCCCGGGTGGCTTAGTCGCTTAAGAGTTAGATTCTTGATTTAGGCTCGGGAGGTGACCTCAGGGTTGTGAACCCCACGTCAGGCTCCGTGTTCAGCACAGAGTCTGCTGGAAACTCTCCCTCTCCCTCTGCCACTGCTCTCACATGTTCTCTCTCTCCCTCTCAATAAATAAATCTTTAAAAAAAATTATCAACTGTAATAAGCACTATGGAGGAAAAGTACAACCACACATTAGATATTAAAAAAGAAGAGCTGACGGGGAGGAGGGTACTTTCCCTGATAAACTGACATCCAGGCTGAAAGCGCAAGAGGAAAGAAGTTCACTGCAAGAAAGGGGACGACTGCTGGCTGAAGCAGCAGCACATGCGAAAACAGGGTCCAGAGCCTCTGAAGGTAAGACTGTATAAGTGAGCCAGGGCCCCATTATTCAGGAAGAGGGTCCTGTGACTAGTTTGGTCTTTACTCCACAAGTCACAATGTATCGTTAAAGAGTGTTCTTCTTTTTTTTTTTTTTTTTTAAGGACAAAGAATTCTTATTTATCATTTGTTCAAATCGCTCTTCTATTCCTGTCCATTCCAGTGAACTTCCCTTATTCCTTGACTTTCCTTATATGCCCACATCCTTTATTCTCAATGTCTGGATCTTTGTCTTACTCAGCAAGAACCCTTCCTCCAAGCTGTCTCTCGTGAATCCTAAAATTCCTGTCTTCAGTTTCTTCCCTCAGCATAGCTGAGTCTAATATGCTGAGTAACTGTGAGCCGTCTGGCCAATTCTTAGGTAAACTCATCTAGCTTTACTGATGTTTTGAACTGTACCACAGAACGACTACAGGGAAATTCGAAAAGTAAAATTAGATTATAATATACTCAAATGAGACCCTAAAAATTTCCTTACCATTGCTATTTTGAAAAAGTTTTACAAATTCTTTTGTACCATGGAAGTAGTGTCATTCTGTAATGAACGTGTTTGGTGTAAAGAAGAAGTAAAAAAAAAAAAAAAAAAAACAACACTACTGAGATGACAGTTGTTCTTTTCAAGGGGAAATGATCAAATCAGAACACATTTTTCAGCACACAGTATTTGTCTTAAAGACTGGAGTCCTATTTATACCCAAATAAACTTTAACTCAAAATTAACTGTCATAAGGACTCTGAGACCAAAACTTGACCTTCAAAAAGCAACATCAAACATTACTCAATTCATGGGCTCTGGGTTCCTTCAGTGAAAATGTATGTCCACTCTAGAAGTCCGTACACCTGCTCTGGGGACTACTGAAGATTCCCCCACAAGATCATAACTTCCATGATGGCACAGACAGTGTAGGCTTTGCGGTGGCACTGATTCCCAGGCCCTAGCTCCATGTTTGGCACTGGTAAGTACTCAATAAATAATTTTAAACACCTCATGAGATAAATGCTTTTCATATTACTGGTCTCACAGTAAGGATACATGTGAAAATAAAGAGAATATGATATTTTTCAGGAAAAATACAGAGAGACCCAGAATAAACTCTCCCATGTTCAGTCACTCTTTTTCAAACCACGTATCATAATATATCCTTTTCTTCCCAGATTCAAACCTTCTAGCATTGCCTTCTCCCACTGCCCCATTTTTAAGCTCATCTTTAATGGTGCTACAGGTGACATCCACCTGTCCCTAATGGAATTTTGAACTACAGTAATAATTCTGTCCTCTGTTCTTTAATAGTTCCTTCAGGCCCTCAGGAGGAAAAACTCTCAACTGTCCCATTAAACGTATCATTCCCATACTATACTGCTACCAGTGTTTAATGCTCTCCTTTCTATATCCAAATATAGGCCACACTGCTGTTTGGACCCAGAAATATTCATTTATTCTGTTGAAAATTAAATTATTGACAATTTTTTAAGGCACTCCAAACTTGGCTCTCCCATTTGGCTTTACTTCCTATTCTTTCATGCCAAATACACCTAGAATGAGCCTGCCCTCTAGGCCCTCCTTCTTACTGTCTCATATTCCTAACCCAGATTTGTCATCACAGTCCTGTTAAAACACCTTCAATTGCCCCAGTCAAATGCTTCATAATATTTAAGACCCATCACTCTCATTTCTCAATGTAATTGTCTCTATCCCTCCTCCAGCATCTCACACACTCTCACTCTCTGAAACCCTGCATACATGAATCTGTCATTCTCCTAAGGCACCCTCACTTCGCCTGCCACCACAGGACCCCCCTCCAGCAGACTATCAAATCTCCAGCTTCTACCAAGACTCAGTCCCTCCTCCTCAAGGCACGCTCGAATCCCCAGAATTCTTACTTCCCTGCTTTCTTCTGGTTCTTCATAAATCAATACCTCTCACTGTTAGCGGCCAGGAACTTACCTATGTTGATGGTGCCTATATACACACAACTATCTCAACACTACCGCACAGGTAACCAAATCTTACTCTGTAGTCAAAGCTTCTACCACAAGGCACACACCTCATATAGAGGACAAATGTTTACTCAAATGAAGAGGAGTAAGAATTCCCTTCTACTATTTATCAAAGAATTTACAACTACAAACAACTACAAGTTATCAAAACATCAGTTTTTCACTCAACAGAATAAATACAGGAAAATCAGAAAATATTTTTTATTTATATATCTAACAAAGAATGACTATTTCGTTATTAAAGTACAAGACTTAGAGTACAACTTAAGATGTTCAAACTCACTCATAGTTAAATGCAAATCCAAACAACTAGGTATCATTTTCACCTATTAAACTGATAAAGATTTAAAACTCTGATAACACCAATGTTGGTGAGATCTGGGAAACTATGAACTCTCAGACACTGCTGATGCAGTATAAACCGGTGCTACTTTTGAAAAGACAATTTGGCAAGGCATATTCAAATATGCTTATACTTGGTGAACCAGCAATTTTCCTTAGAAATATATGTGGTTAAGGCTCACAGAACACAGTTATATGTACAAGGATGTACACTGTCGCATTGTTTAAAACAAAAATACGATAACCATTTAAATGTCCCTTAATGGAGATAGATTAAACTGTGGTACATCCATAACATGGAATACTTCCTAACCATTAAAAATAACAGTGAAAACTAACAGCTGATGTGGGAATATTTCTAAAATAGATCAAGATGCTTAAGATGCAAATCTTGCTTTTAAGACACTGTACACACATCCGTCACAATGTCTAAGATCAGGGGCACCTGGCTGGCTCAGTCAATGGAGTGTGTGACTCTTGATCTTGGAAGTCATGAGTTCCAGGGCCACACTGGGGACAGTTTACTTAAAACAAAAACAAAAAACTGTAAATAATTTTTTAAAAATAGGGTCATACTGAATAATACTACTTTTTAACATACACATAATAAATGTTTAAAATAGATATACTTGCACATATATGCACAGGACATTTCTGGTAGAAAGAACAACTATTAGCTATGGAGCATGAGAGGCAGGGCGTTGATATGACAGCATTCTATAGGGCCTGAGATTTTTTTTTTTTAAACCATGAGGACATACTCTTTGATGATCTTTTCAAAACTAAAATTCCCGGGGCACCTGGGTGGCTCAGTCAGCTAAGCGCCTGCCATTGGATCGGGTCATGATCCTAGAGTCTAGGGATCAGGCCCCGCATCGGGCTCCCTGCTTGATGGGGAGTCTGCTTCTCCCTCTCCCTCTGTCCCTCCCCCCACCCATGTTCTCTCGCTCACTCTCTCTCAAATAAATAAATATTTAAAAAACAAAAAAAAAACTAAAATTCCCGACCAGAAGATTCCTTCTATTTTTGATGTGGTGTCAGACTGCTCAAACAGGAATGATGAACACTAAGGAAAAAAGCCTTCTACTCCAATACTCAATCAAGTGGGTCTTCAGCTAAATTATCCACAGTCCCATTACCAACACTTTTAGTGATAAAAGGACAGAAGTCCAGTCTAATACTACCAACCTCTGGCCACAGAGAAGCCCCCATGACCTTTCCAGGACTATACTACAAGCTGACATTTCTCAAACATGCCCTTCATCATCTTCCTTTGGGCAAGGACACCTGTGCCAACTCTTGTCTCCCCTTCCCACAAAGCTCTCTTGTTAGTGCAGGTGCTATCTCCGATTCTTAAATATGACAGCCTGCTAATTCATAAAAATAAAGTGTTAACCTGATATACAGATAAAGTACATTCCTCTGGGAATATTTCCATTTTAAATTAGGGAATCCAACTCAGCTTAATTTATTTTATTTTTTTTTTTTTTTTCCAACTCAGCTTAATTTAAAGGGATGAATTAAACAATGAGCAATTGCAGATTAAAAACAAGGTAATAATTTGGTTCCTTCTAATCATGCCAGGCTAGCACCTACCTATCATCTACCACAATGCCATAGGTACGATACCCTACCCAGCACAGAACTGACACTAACAATACCTTTAAAACCTCAACTTCCCATCCTGAAATATTCATTTGACTATTTGCTAAAAAGACAATCAAGTGATCCAACTATTCACTACCAATGAGCTCACACATAAAAAAAAAAAAACTATTAGAGAATAACTAATATCCCTATAAAATATCAACACAGTTGGTACTTGGTCCTCTTTTGCATTCATATAAAGAACGAAGAACTAGGAGTCAGAAAAACATACACTACTTATTCCTCAAACGGCTCACTCTGGAGTACTGATTAGTCATTTAGTTTCTTTGCATCAAGATAAACTACATCAATGTTTCTCAAAGTCTTTCTACTGTACTAGGACTCCCTGGAGTCCTAATTAAGAAAGGAGATTCCAGAGCATCACCCCAAACCTATAGACAGAGAAGTATCTGAGTTTGGAAGTCCCACAACTTTGAACCTACTTGAGAACCATTAGTTTCTCAGGTCTCCACTAGATCTAATAACAACACTCTGTAGTTCAAAAGAATCCTAGATCTTCCTCTTTGTTCAAACCCACAAAACTTAAGAGGAACACACTTGGATAGTAAATATATTTCTAAACATCACTGCTATCATCCTCCTTGCAACTCCAATGACTCAAAACATTTACTGAAAACCTGACAAGATGCAAGTGTTACTCCAATAGTTTGCTGAGAGTATGAGTATGAATACATACAGTAGGAATACATTCTAGGAAACTATTAAAACAAAATCCAAAAGCTTAGATTCCAAATACTGTTTACATACAATATAGTCACAGCAATCAAGAACCATGTATCTATCAGAAAAGCGTCAGTAAAATAATGTGCTATTAGAGCCAAAATTCAACCGCTTCTCGGCCTTTTGGCTAAAATCAAGTGCAGAGACAAAATTCATTCACTACTAAAAGTTTAGCTACATTTTTTCTAATCTGATCGTATATGTCTATATCACAGATAGTGAAGAGTGATCTATTTAAATTTGCACACCACAGTTCAGAAGATTAATTACCAAATATGGAAAATAAGTCTTATTAATTAATGCAGTAAATTGTCTTTCCAAGGTTTATTTCCGTGTGTTTCTTCCAAAACCTTTGAAAGTGTGACAGGAAATGCTTCATAATTCCCCACTCTCCTCCACTTCAGTAGAAACAGATTTTCAACCAAAGAGCCAACCTGCCAGAGACCACATATCCCAGCCTCCTTTGCAGCTAAATGTGGTCAACTGCCCCAAGTTTTGACCAACACATATGAACAAAAGTCACGTATGCAACTTCCAGGTTTGTCTTTTTTTTTTTTTTTAAAGATCTTATTTATTTATTAGAGAGAGAGAGAGACTGAGAATGAGAGGGGAGAAGAAGGTCAGAGGGAGAAGCAGACGTCCCGCAGAGCCGGGAGTCCGATATGGGACTCGATCCCGGGACTCCGGGATCATGACCTGAGCCGAAGGCAGTCGCTTAACCAACTGAGCCACCCAGGCGCCCTGTCTTTTTTTTTTTTTAAAGAAGAAAAAAAACACCTGTTCCTAGATGGTGGATACGATGGGGAATGGTCTTGTATCACAGAGAAAATGGTGTTTCCTATGCAAAGGAAAGCAATAAGACAGAAGAAACCAAGGTCCCTTCCACCACGGAGCCACTCTATCAGCTTTAAAACTACTTACGTGAGAGAAAAATAAACTTGTTTAAGCTACTGTATTTAATCAGAACAAAGACCCAATCTTGTGTTCTAATTAATGCATAAAGAAAGTCTAAATTTATAGCAAATCTTAAGTAATAGCTACTTACTAATTCAGGAAGGTTGAAACTCCATAAATTCTTGGGTAACCCCACTACTGAAATTATTGCTACTGTACCAACTTACGGTTATATAGCATTTCACACTTTTGCAAAGCACCTCATTATAGTATCTCATTCCACATTCTCAAAATCCTGGGCAGGGCAGCTGGTGCTATGCACATTTGGCATATAAAGCACTGAAGCTCAGAGAAGCTACTTTACCCAAGATTGCACAATTATGGAGTGGTACTAGGACAGGATTTGACATACAGGCTCTTCATTCCATCCTCTGTATACATATACATTTTATCTAGCCTGATGTACTGGAAGCGTGATCAAAGAAATAATTATTCCTGTCTTAGGTGGACTTTGCAATCTAATGGAGAGAAGAAGAGACAGACATTAACTAAGTATATCCGTGAATATGTATGAATAATTACACAGCTATTTGCAATAAGAGTTATTAAAAAAAAAAAAAAGCAGAGTCCTACAAGAATCCATGGCTAATGAAGCCTACCTAGACTGGGGTTTTGGGGAAAGCCTCTCTGAAGAAGTATTTATCCCGGGACCACAAGGATGAGTATGAATGGAGAGGAAAAAGAGGGAGAAGGGAGAGGAGAAGGCAATTAAGAAATGTGTATGTTACCTCAATCTGCACAAGGGCCCAACGGTAAGTACCACCAACCCCATGTTACAGATAAAGCAAGCAACGCTTAGCAAAATCACACTGCCAGTAAGTGACAGGACCTGTTGAGAGTCCAGACCCGCCTGACCTTAGAGCCTCTGCCCAGCACCATCTCACAGGCCTGTACTCTCTCCACAGCACCATGCTGCCTCAACTGCCATCTATCAACTAGATTTTATGCAGATTTTGGATGGGTATCAGAGCATCTTTTTACCAAAATGCACATGCAAGGATGCCAACTCTAACCACAAATATCCATAAAACTTAAAAAAAGAAAAGGACTCAACTCTTGTCTTTGGAAATCTGATATACTTAGAAAAATTACAGGGTAATTTAATGAACAGGGATGTTATGTAAAATAGAGGTGATGTTGAAAACCAGATTCATTCCATGTTAAACCAGTTCCCTAAGCTCCTCCCCACTGATTTATACAACCATTTTAACTATGGGAACATAAAACTCACAATTCATCAAGAATAAAAATCCATTTTAAGCTATCATGCACCATATAGATTAGATACACGCATATGTCTCTCAAACAAAAAATAAATGTGTTGTCAAAACTTTCATAGTACTATATAAACTTTTAAAAATCCCCTTCTAGAAGAGAGGGTTATGTAGCTCTGGTAGAAGAACCAGTTGTTAAGAAGACCAAGTGGTTCTACATTAGCAAAAAAGTAAGTCTACGAGGAACCACATCATTCTAGATATCCAATGTACTGTAAGTTATTATCTACAATAGAAAATTTTAACTAGTTATGCAATTCGGAAAGTATGATTTCAAAGCAAAAGCGTAACTTTTGAAAAACATTTAACTGGCCTACACAATGCAATACACAATACTTCCAAATCATGTCATTTTTCATATAATAAAAAAAAGAAACTAAGGCTGCCTATAGCCCCTAAGAGGAAACAAGACTTGCCTTTAATCACTTAATATAAACCTCAGATTACTTTCGCCCCGTGAACACAACATTTCATTTTCATGTAACCAACAATAAACCTTATAGCTGTAGCTTAACATTGCAGGCAAGATTTCAAAAGATTTCTTCAATGAGGGGCAACTGAGAAGATTTAGGTAACTCAGAATAATTTGATGGGTTTTTTCCAAGTAATTAAAAATTTTAACATCCCCCCCAAATTTTTAATCAAAAATTGTGTAAGCCATGGGTTATGAATTACAACTTCTCTAGCCATCAAAACATTGCCCAACTGTTAAAATAATATGTGGTAAGAAGTCTTTTAAAAAACATAATCACACACACAAAAAAAAAATCACTACGTATACATACGGTGCTCTTACACAAGTCAGTCACACAATAGCTCTTGACAGGGCAAACTGTATATACCATGTTTCAGGGGACCATGTTTCATAACTTCCAGTAGTATCTTTACTTCTAAATAGAAAACAGGTAAAACTATGAAAACACTCAACAGAAAGTAGAAGTTCTAGCTCACAGTTGAAACTACTGCTAAGGAATACGACAAAATTGTGAGAGTAATAAAATTTTGTGAAGGAAGAACTAAGTTCCTTAAAAAGAACCAAAGAAGTTTTTGGTTTGTGCTGGGTTCAGATGGTTCATTTCTTTCTTGGAGGAATGAGAGAAACGGCTGGGCGTGTGGGTGTAGGAAACGTGAACGTTGTTTGAAGTAAGAGAGAAGCTAACGCTAAAGCAAAAACACTGACACCTGTATCACAAATACCAAGAAAGTCACAAATGAAGCCCCCTCTTCTACATACCTTGCTTTTAGTCTCGTATAAAAGGCAATTCCCTTCACACTCCTAATAAAGCTTCTTTCCAAATTTTTTTCCCAAAACTAGATACTTGCCAACCATAAACACACACGAAAACATCCCTGAGTAATCTAACTAAACAAGTTCTTATTTAAAAAATACAAGTTTTCAAGTAGTACCCAATATTTGATACAGATTAGCATTCTGTGTTTTAGTTTCAAAACAAAATGCATGCCAAAGGTCACTGTATACCTTGTGTCATAAGTCATCCTGAATTCTGCTTTTGCAGAACAATATTCATAGTACTATAAAAACCTATGTCAACTCTAAATACCAGTTGCTGCATTTACCACTCCCCCACCTTTAAATCATAAACACAATAACTCTCCATAATAACTAAAACTAACAGGACAAACATCTGACAACATTTTAGAGGGGGGAAAAAAAATTCTAACCAAGGGTCTTTTTCACTATACACATTCCCAAACAAGACACTGCATTAAAATGGAATATTTCCATGTATTTTGAATATTAGTTCCCCTAAAGACTGGACTAAGTGGTTAATTTTTTTAATCCAAGCACACAGTAATTCTATCTCTTAAGTTTCTAATAGGTTCCACCAAAATGTTTCTAAAATATGTTTAAGAAGTTATCTTATTACCTATTTTACAAATTCCTAATAACAAAGATCTCACTAGGTCATTCATTCCACTTCCCAGCTCTACCAATAATGACCATCCATTCATTGGAATCTCTTCCTTCAAATTAAAATCATCTTTAGATTTTAAAGTGTGCCTTCACCTTATACAGGGGTGACCCCAGAATAACTAATTTCTAAGCATATGCCTCTTATCAACTTTTTACACTGTCTTACAATAGAACTTGGTACACATGTTAACAGGAGTCCTTAACTTTCTGATAAGGTTTGAACTCTAAATGAATTTAGATAGCCAGCATAAGCACCAGCGCTATTTCAAGACCAATCCTCCAAAAGCACTGGGGTATTTGAAATGCAAGTCATGTGCACATTAAAAATCTTAACTGTAATCGAGTAAACTTTTTAACTGCTGGTTGAAACTATCTTCTTCAGTTTAAAATCTCAGCACAAGAAATTTCAGTTCTAGTGTCACATTTATAGTCTATCGGAAAATAATATCTCTCAAAGTAAACAATCAAGATGTGAAATTTAAGAAATTTAACAAAAACTAAAGGTAAGCCCACTGAATTATTAAAACTCCCCCAAATCAAATATTAAATATATCCATCCTTAAACACTTTGTATATGTAAGGTGCAAGGGGTCACAGAGGAAATCTAAGTATTCAAAGATTTTTAAATGCCTAAAAATAACTTTTACACGAAACTTTGCTATGACTCATCAATACTTAAGCGGTGCCTACAATTAAAATAAAGCGTGAAGAACAAAACGCACCAAAAAATATCTTTTAATTCCTTCCATTCGGTAACTGTCCACATAGTTTGGGGGGTGGGGAGAATGACAAGTCTCAGTAAGAACTAATGACAAGTTTCAGTCTCTCTTACATCTTTCCACTTCCATAACCGACAAAGTTAATTCCAAGCTCAACACTGTCAGGGGCACAATCTCTAGGTTAGAACCCTGAGTCATTACACACAGATCGCTCCAAATTTGCCACTGTTTAGAATAATCGCTTATAACCTAGCGATTATGAGCCCAGGCTGGCTACAGACTCCGGCTCCTGGAGTCCCAGCTGTATGACCTTGGATGAGTCACGGCTCAGTTTTCTCATCTGTGCAATGGGTTAACAGTTGCTACCAGTAAGAAATGCGAGTTCATACACGTAAAGCCCTGAGAAGACTGCCTGGCACTCTTTGTCCTCATCTTTAAAAAATCCGTGTGAAAACAATGCTATACAGGGTATATTCTGACAACTTGGGCGGAATTCAAAAACCAAATGGTGCTGGCATTCAAGGGCTGCACCTAGATTATAAGGTTCGTATAATCTAGGGTTGGACTAAAAGCACAGACCAGTAGTCAGAATCACTCACTCACTAATTTTGCCATTTTTAACTATTTCAGGCTAGGGAGGGGCCTTTCGCTAGGCACTAAGATATTCAGCAGCTTTGGTGGAACTAAGCGAGAGCGGGTTTGTGCCTGTAAATAGACTTGTGAAGTTTTGTTGCAATAGCCAGGTATCAATTATAATTTACGCATTCTCAACCACCAACTCCTCCGGCTGCTAAACAGGTCATTACTCCACCTCCAGTGGCCGGGATCACTTGCACTCACTGCACAACTTCGGAGCACGCCGAGTGCCCTCGCTCCAGCACACACCCCAAAGGGCCGCTGAGGGACCCGGCTCCCGACCTTCCCCGGGGCCTCGCCCAGCAGCCAGCCCCGTTTTCTTAACCCGTGCATTGTCCTTGCGGAGAACCCCAGCGGTTCCCACACTGGTGGGGACCGAGAGGAGGGACGAGGGAGGAGCTGGGGGAAGAGGATGAGGAGGAAGAGGAGGAGGAGGAGGAAGACAACCTCCTCCCCTCCGCTCGGGCGACCAGTGAAGGTCTGGCGCTTTCTTCGGCCCCCAGGCCCCCGGCTCCCGGGAGGCCGCGGCCCCTGCTCCCACCCTCCGCAACTTTCCCTCCGCTCGCACCCGCCTCTCCTCCGGGACCGGGCCTGTCGGGCTCCCTCCCCCGGCGGTCGGCCCCGGGCCGCGGCGCCTCCTCCTAAAATGGCAGGTCCCTCCCTCCGCCCGGCCGGCCTCGGCGCGGGCCCGGCTGCAGGCCGCGGGGGGAGACGGGCGCCGGGCCGGGCGGGGCCGCGACCGGGCCGGACACTCACCGGGACGATGGCGGGGCGCTCGCGCCGCTCCCTCCGGTGAGTCTCAGCCTCGGGCTCCCGCCGCTGCGCTCCCGCCGCGGCCTCCGCAGCCAGCGCCGCCCCGGCCGCCTCTCTCCGCCCCCGGCGCTCCCGGCTCCGCGGCCGAGCCGCAGCCTTCTCAGTCTCTCTCCGGCTCCGCGGTTCCAGCGGCGCCCGGGGCCGGGGAGGCGACAGCCCCCTCCCCGGCAAATACCGCAGTCCCCGGACCCCGACTCCCGGCGGCGGGGCCGCGCGGCCCGGCCCGGCGCGGAGGGCGGCGGCGACGGCGAGGCCGGGCGCCGAGTCGCGGCCGCTCCCGGCGGCTTCTTCCCGAGGAGGATTTTGTAAATCTCACAAAATGGCGCGCGCTCCAAACCTGCGCAGCGAGAAGCGCCGGGGCCCGAGCGGCGGCGGCGGCGGCGGCGGCGGCGGCTCCTCCGCCAGGAGAGCCCGAACCGCCCGCCCCCGAGTCCCCGCACAGACAGACAGACACACACACACACTCACACACACACGCACGCACACTCGCCCTCGCACACGCTCACTCACACACACACTCTCACACTCACACCGGTCCCGCCCGCTCGCCGGCGGCGGCAGCGGCACCAACAGCAGCAGCAGGAACAGCAGCAGCAGAAGCGGCGGCGGCGGCGGCGCCCGCACCCCCCGCTCGAGGTGTCCGCTCCCTGAGCCCGACCTGGGCCGCGATCAGCAGCAGCGACGGCAGCAGTCTCCCCGGATCCCCCCGCCGCTCTTGCCGCCGCCACCCCCGCCTCACTCCAATGGGGCTTTTTATTATTATTCGGGCGGGAAGCGAAAGGGTTTAAAAAAAAACCAACCAACAAAATGGCGACGGACCGACCCGGTCGCTATAGCAACTGTCAATCAAAACGCAAAACCCCGGCTGACGTGCTGACGTCCTCCTCCCGCCCCCCGGCCCCAAGCCGGCGGGCGGGGCCTGTTGCTCGGGCAACGGCAGATTCCGTTCCCTCCTTTCCCTCTCCCCCTACGTCCCCAACCAACCACCCAACCCCCTCAGGTCACGTGAAGGATAAATTCGGAGCTCGGGCCCGCTACGAGTGTCAGAGGAGGGCGCGTGATTCGCTCGGGGGAGGGGAAAGGAGGAGGACGGCCAGGCCGAGGGAGGAAAGGGAAGGAAAGAGAAGGGAAGGGGGGGGTGAGGCGGCGGCCCGGCCTGTGCGCGAGCGCCCGCCGACTCCCCGGCCTCCCGGCCGCGCCCCGCCCCGCGCCGCGCCCGCGCCGACTGCGGCCCGGGGAGCGCGCGCGGCCTCCGCGCCGCCGCCCCCGGAACCCCGCGCTTCCGCGTCGTGCGCCCGCAGCCCCGCCCGCGCCGGGGGGGAGGGGACTGGGCTCTGCGGCCGCGCGGGGACCCGGGAAGCCCACCCCCCGCCGCCCTGGCCCGGGCTCTCACCTTCATCCCCGGGGAGCGCGGCGGCCGCGGGAGGGCGGCCGCACGGCAGCGCGTTTCAACTGTTCTTCGAAGGGTTCGCGTGCCCCCCTCGCCGGAAAATGCCCACGGAGGCCGCGGCGGGGGTGGGGAAGAGGCCGCCTCCGCGTTTCAGACATCTCAGGAATTCCGGACGCTTCGCCCGAATCCGGGATGCCCCTGCGGCTGACACCTTGATTAAATCCTGCCTCTCGATTTTTGCAGCAACCAATGCCGACGATGAGATGTTATGCACTGAACCATCATAAAAACTTTTTTAGGCTGTGCACGCTCTCCCAGGCTTTACCACCTATTTCAAACCCCTCTCCACCTTTCTGGGAGCAGCCTTTCCTTCCGGATTGGAATGCCCCTCACATTAATCCTCTTGAGCTATTACTGTATGCTTGCTGCCCGACCCCCAGGTTTTCTCTTTGATGCAACGCCTTAGCTTCCCGATTTTTAATTCGCCCACCATTCAATATTCCGGCTCTCGTTTATTTGTATCTTATCTATCCGTCTACCTGACTAAATCTCGCTAGGTGTGCTTCCCAGGCGTTAAAATCTAGGTATGCTAGGAGCCATGCTGTGCTGGCTACTTTGTAATTAGTAGACAACCACTGGCTAAGAATTGTATTCTGTACCACTGCTGATAAAATGGCACTTAACAAATGTTACGCTGAAAAGGATAAAGTAGATATTATTTTACACCAAGTCACTAATTTATTGCTTGATGTCTAAGCTTATTCTCCCATCATATAATAGTGTTCCTACCAGTTTTTTCTTAAGCTGTTCACAAATACATTAGCAACAGATAGGATCTCATAGGTGTGAAGAAAAGCCCCCAAAATAAATACTAGTCTCTATCTCATGTGACTCAAGGAAAGACACTTGCTTTAAATGATTTACAAGTGTTTCCCTCCTACAGTTACTAGAACGTTGATATAAGGCAACATTTCAAATTAGCACAGGCCCTAAATCAGACTAAACCTAGAATAAATTAGCTAAAAAGTAGTCAGGCAAATGGCTTACTTCAGACTGATTCTCCATGTTACCAAAAGTTCTTTTGGATTACTGTCGCTCAGAGTGCCCAGGTAATGTAATTAAAATCCACTTTCAACTTGATTGTTTTTGAAAGAAGTGGCCAAGGGTGCCCCTATTAAGACGAGAGATCCTACCTTGACTCCTCCCATGTTCACACTTCCATTTCCACAACTTAAACAACCAACTCCTTCCTGGCTGGCTCCTCTTCTGCCCGTTCCCCACCGCACCCCATTCACCACCATGTTGCATCCAGCAGAACACAAGCATTTGCAACCTGTAACACTGGATTTGAGTCAATTTTTTATTGCTAGTAATAAAGGAGACTTGCATAATTAAACTTCTAGGTAACCGGGAAAAAAAATATGACAATGTCTCAGGAAATGTGCCCTTGTCTTAAGTCAAATCAATCTGGAAGATCAGGTTGAGGCAGAATCTTGAGCTAATAATCATGCATAATGGAAGGCATTGCTGCATTGCTAGTTCCATATTTCTAGAAGTCTGTACCTCTCCTCCACAACAGCGTCCCCAACCCCCCCAGCCTGACAGCCCTACACAACACTGATCAAGGAACTTTCATGTCCCGGTTGGAATACTGTTAATTAGTTTTATGGAGGCTTCACCTAAAAAAGTCACCTGTACTGGCTCCATACAAATGAACACAGGTAGGCAGGAAGGATTCTGGTTAAAAAAAAAAAAAGCCAGTTTAGTGTTGCCCAGGTCCACCAATGTCACCTGAGACTCTCCCTTATCAGAACCAGTGGCAGATATATCTATCCGTAGAGCTGAACCTCTAAAAGCATAGACCTCCTCCCTCAATTCACACTAAGAGCTTCCATTTACCCCGTAAATTCTAAGGTATCTCTGATCTCATAGCAACATTAAATCCCCATGGTACAGATGAGAAAATAAGTCCTGAATAATTAAATAACTTTCCCAAGGTCATACCACCAGTAAGTGATAAAATCAAAATTGAAATCCAAGTATAATTGCAAAGCCCATAGTCTTTCCACCACAGCAAGGTGGTTCAAGAGTGTTAGGAGATTGGGTCTTACCAAAGGTAATCAAGATGAGGTCATTAGAGTAAGCCCTAATAAAATATGACTTATGTTCTCACAAAAAAGGGAAATTTGCACAGAGACAGAAGTACACACAGGGAAGATGAAGGAAAGATACAGAGAGAGCACCTTCTATAATCCAAGAAACACCTGCCAGAAACTAGGAGAGACATTCGGAACAGATTATCACAACCTTCAGAGGGAACCAAACTTCCAACACCTTGATTTTGGACTTGGAGCCTCCAGAACTGTGAGGCCGTGAATTTCTGTTGTTCAAGCCCCCTGGTTTGTAGTACTTTGTTGTGGCAACCTTAGAAAACTAATACACAGATCCAAGCCAAAATGCCTAGTCTTTTTATTTGATACCACCTGGGTTAATGACCAATCTTGGCAGTGCCCTATACTAAGCCCAAAAGTTCAGTAGTTGGAGTCTTGCTGGGAATTATAACCCAAACTTACCAAAGACAAACTAACAACTATTCCCATCTCTGCCCCCTCACACCGGCTCAGAGGTGAACAGTTGACAATTCGTCCCTGGACAGAGGTGTAGCTAGAATCTGACACCCTTCCTCTTCTTACAGACTTCTGAGTGAAGGTCCTCGATTGATCCTTTTATACAAGTTTTATTGTTTGTTCTGAATTTAATAGTAATTCATGTATATCAAACAGATTAAAAACAAGCAAAATAGGGTGCCTGGGTGGCTCAGTCGGTTAAGCATTGATTCTTGGTTTCCACTCAGGTCATGATCTCGGGGTCCTAGGATGGAGCCCCGCATCGAGCTCCATGCTCAGTGGGGGAGTCTGCTTGTTCCTCTCACTCTTCCTCTCCCCCTCAGGCTCTCTCTCTCTCAAATAAACAAAATCTTAAAAAATAAAACAAGAGAGGGGCATTATTTAAACCAACGATGGTAGTATGCTGTGAACCAAGAAGTTAATATAGTTGACCCTTGATCAATACAGAGTTAGGGGTGCTGACACCCCCTTCCCCAGTGTAGTCAAAAATCATGTGTAACTTTTGGCTCCCCCAAAGCTTAACTTTTAATAGTCTATTGTTGACCAGAAGCCTTACCAATAACATACATAGATGATTAACACATATTTCGTATGTCATACGGCTTATGTACAGTATTCCTACAATAAAGTAAGCTAGAGAAAGAAAACGTTTTAAGAAATTATAAGGAAGACAAAATATGCTTACAGTACTGCACTGTATTTATCAACAAAAATCCACTTCTAAGTGGACCCATGCAGTTCAGACCCATGTCATTTAAGGGTCAACTGCACTCAGTTCTCTACCCCTGAGGTCCAACAACAACAAAAAAATAAAAGTAATATATGGTCTTTACAAACGGTTTTACAACATGGAAAACAATGAAGAGGTACAGATTATTCATAGATACCACCCAGAAATAAACCTTACTAATATCTTCATATTGGCATATATCCTCCCAGACTTTCTTAGGGAGACATGAGTGCATACACACACAGACAACACATAGAGGTACATTTTATGCCTTCTTTACTCACAACTATGTTGTGTACACATTTTTCTGTTAATCAAGTAAAATTTAGGTAATTTAACAACTACAAGTATTCTATCAGTTGAGTGGGGCATAATTCATTTCACTGCTTCTCTATTTTTCAAGAAGTTTTCCCTTGTTTTATTATAAATAAACCTGCATAAATATCACGTATATACATTTTACACACCTGTCCAACTATTCCTTAGGGTAGGGGAAGGGCATGCATGCATCCTTAAAAAGCTTTGATTCGTATCAAAAGTGATCCGAAGTGATTTCACCAATCTGCAGACCTAAAAGCAGCACGTGAGAATGACCTTTTCCCACACCCTACCACTCTCTTGTTTTAATTTGCATTTCTTTGACTATTTAATATCTTCTGATTTTATATACGTTTACTAGCTACTTATGCCCTGCCTGTGTATATTCCATGCTCATCTGGGAGAGAAGTGAGATTTTTGTTGACTTTATTTTACTTTCAGTTTTTTTTAATTTTTAATTTTGATTTTTTAAAAATTTTACTGGAGAAAAGAATAAAGGAACGAAGAAAAGAAAACTGGAAGGCTACATGCAGTTGCGAGGCTACTGTACAATATCAACACCAAAATGCCCTGATTTATCTGTGGCCATCTCTGTTCCTATCTCCCAAGTGGATCTAACCCGAACCTTTTCCCTGCCTCCTCTCTACCAGGCACCTGACTAAGCGCCCTGCCTCCATTCTCCTACCATGATGAGGTTGCTTACAAGATCAAGATGTTGTTCAAATGGTGCCATTTTTTAAAAGGAGGACAATAGAGATGCCTGGGTGGCTCAGTTGGTTAAGCCTCTGCCTTTGGCTCAGGTCCTGATCCCAGGGTCCTGGCCTCCAGACGCACATGGGGCTCCTTGCTCAGTGGGGACCCTGCTTCTCCCTCTGCCTGCCACTTCCTCTGCTTGTGCTCTCTCTTTCTCTCTCTCTGTCCCTCTGACAAATAAAATTCTTTAAAAAAATTTTTTTAAAAGAGGACAATATTCACTACTTTCTTATCATGGAAGAATGTTTACTAATATTATTTCATGAATTATAGTTAACATTTTCTTTTCTCATGACATCAAGGTACAGGTTAAATAGAAAACGTGAAAGGTTAACTAGAAAATGTAATAGTATATATTTTGCCCTGTTTTGGAAGAGCTTGAAACAGTATTTTGCAACATTTTGGCAAGACTTGAAAAGAAATACACTTTAATATATTGATTCATACCTATATAATAGCTTCCTCAAAATTAACAGGTTGGGGAAAAATGCCCTAATAAAACTGAAAAACAATTAAGTAGATGGAATTAAAAATTAGGCAGAAAGTACAGAAATCTACAAAGGTCACTTACTTCGACGGTTCATTAGCTCAACGGTTCTTGAGTTTGGGCTTCTTTTTGTGGCTTCGCAATGTCGGTATGTAATAGACATCATTTAATATTCCAAAAATGTTTATTGTTATGTGCATTTACTGCAACTATCCTCAACACCTTTGCCATTGTGCTTCGATTCACTCCAAAAGACATTTATGTGGTTGTGGCAGTGGTGTTACTCTATTATCTTGTGTTTGCATGCCTGTTTCTTCCCTATCAGTACTCTTGGTCAAGGATCCTATATTTTCACCCTGGCATCACTATGTCATATCTGGCACACCATAAATACGATTTTGTTTTGTATTTTTTTTAATGAATGATGAGCTCCTGCTATTTGCTTCCTCTCTTTTCCTCCAACCTCTATGACGTCTTAGGCAATCATAAAACTTTAGGGGAAACTGTCCAGTGATTTGTATAGAAGCAGGAAATGTTCTCTTCTGATCTTAAAATGGATGATGTTCCTCTAGAACCAAAGGAAAGATTGTTGCAGTGAGCAAAGCCAGAAGAAAATTCCATGGAAGGGATCTGATACTGTCAGTGATTACCGTGTAGCTAGTTAGTAGCTAGAAATACCGTGCAGTATTTCTCAAATCAGTGTTCTTGCACAGCCTGCAGTTCACCCCAGGTATCTCCAGTTTGAGAAACTATAGCTTTGGGCATTCTTATTGGACAGAATATCTAAGGAGGACCTTAGATGTTGCTAAGTCTTTTAACTTCTTGTGTGTGTGTGTGTGTGTGTTCTAGTTTTATTTTTTTAGTTAACACACAGTAAAATTTACCTTTTCTATATATATAATTCCATAAAATTTAACACATATATAAATTCATGCAACTACCACCAGGATTTAGATACAAACTAGTGCCATCACCCCCAAAAACTCCCTCATGTTGTCCCTTTGCCATCACTGTCTCCCCCAACCCCTAGTCCCTAAAAGCTCTCTAATCTTTATCTGTTGTCCATCATGATAATCTTGTTGAGTCGGTTACCTTCTATATCCCAAAAGTAAAAACAATAGCTTTCTACTTGCAGGTACTGTTAGCAGCTTAAGGGCAGGGCCAAATGGTCAAAAGTCCATTCATGAAGGAAAACAAGTATGTCTGTCCATTCCCACATCTGAATTTACTTCCAGACTCTTCAAAGCAAAAATTATTTATTACGTCCTCTTTTTAAACATGAATATCAAGAGTATAGTGCATAAGACAAGAGGAGCCACTAATCTCATTGCCCAGATAACAGAAGTTTAATTTTTAAAATAAAAACAATTCAAGTACCTGAGTGGAAAATCCAAACAGAACAAACAAGAATAGAGTACAAGCCCCATTCTCAATTCCTGGTCTCCTTTCTCTGTCAACCTCTTCCTTGGGGCTCCAGGGATTGTTTCTCAAATGCAGTATCACAACATTGCCTGCTGAACAAGCTGAAGGCCTCCCATTATTTGGGGGATAACATTCCTACCTGTTAGTTTCTCACCCAATTGCTTCGTGATCTGACCCCTCAGTCCTTCTCAACTTGTTGAGACCCCAGAACATGACTGGTTCATTCCTGTGCACTCTTCTCTCCCCTGGAAGACCTTATTCCCTGGTCAGAACTTTAATCTCCCTGCATTTTCATTACAAGCTCCCTTTTCCCTCTAGGAGAAAACAGCCCTGCAAGGGCAGGAACCTATCTCACTTGGCTTTTTTTTTTTACCCTCAGTGCTTGGCACATACTGGGTACCAAATAAATGCTTGGGTAAGAATAAAGCCCCCATAGAATTGCAAAACAGCAAGAGCTGGCTTCAGTAGGCAAGCAGCTAAAAGCAGGAAACGGTTAAAAGCAAGAGGAATATACTTAACTCCAGGCTTGAAAAGGGGTGGCCATCTGCTTCCGGCTTTCCTCTCCCTCCCACAATGTATGCGGGTTTCCTGGAGATTGGTGGGGAGCCTGACTGGGAGGGTTGTAAACCCAGAGCAAGGGCTGTAGCAGCTTTAGTGAAGCACTGAATGAAGTGACTTGGGAGGTGGGGATGTCATTGTCACAGGACCCTTGGACTTGCTCTGGCTGGAAAAGCTGGTGGCCAGGGGAGAGGGGGTGGGGTCAGGAGGACAGCAGGGAACTAGTCCCCTTAGGTGTGCCAAAATGGGACCTTGACATTGCCTTCTAGATTGTCTACTCCGAAAAGGGCTGGGGTGAAGGCAAGAATTCAGGGTGGAAACAGAAAACAGGAATGAATGCCCGGGCTATGTGCTTTGCAGCTAGACAGGTAGAGTGAATGGTGGAAGCCCAGTGTTCCAGGGTCTCGAGCTGAAAGGGTCCAACATACTCAAGGTACATGAATTCAGATCCCTATGAAAGGGGGCCCTATCCTGAGCATAAGGCACCCGAGACATTATAAACTCATAGGTTGTTAAAGTGAGAAGGAGCCTAGCCCTCACCTGTCAAAATCCTAATTGTGAGGTCGCTGCTATGGGGTAGAAATGACACACAGGAGACCTTATCTGTTAACTGTACAATGACATTCCATTCACATTAGTCATCGAGAAGATTTTCATTTTCTTTCAGTGAAGCAGGGCACAGGCAATGTTCTGTAAATGTGGACTTTCTATAAGGGACTGGTGACCTTAGGAGTCACAATAGCAACTGGTTAAAAGGGGGGTGGAGGGATGGAGAATGTAGGGATCTAGTCTAGTGTTAACCACATCCTAGCTGTAAGGCCTTGAGTGGTTTACTGAGCCTCTCTGAATCTGTTTCTTTATTTCAAAAGGGGACTATTTATCATCTTTATGACAGTCAATCTTAATGCAAATATTAGGCCCTGATTTAGTAATAAGAGGATTTAATAAAGTGCATATATGAGCTGAGTCCAAAATAGCAGAAGAGTTGGGGACGTTAGTTTGGTCTGGTCCCAGGAATTCAGGTAGATAACTATCAAATGATTCTGAAAACCTGTGAACTCTACTGGAGATGGAAGAAAAGAAGAGCTGTAACTCTACAAATAGAAAAGCGACCACTTTCTGCAAGATAGGAAGTGCGCAGAAGTGAATCGGAGGCGATATATGGGAAGATAAACTGCAGGGGGAGGGAGCCTCCATGCCAGCTATCAGACAGTGATAGAGCAGCAGAGCACAAAATCAGAACTTTTACAAGTCGGCTTCGGGAGGGATGTCCCTGCCTGAAAGGCACTCAGGCAGTGAAGCGGGGGTGGATTCCCATGTGGGACAGTGTGGTCGCAGGATCCTTGGGGCCACAGGAAAACTGGGGGTGCCTGAGTGTAGCAGAGTCGCCAGGCATTGGAGTGGGGAAGCCAGCTGCAATCAGGGAGCCCAGGAGAGAGCTCTCAGCTAGGGGTTGCCATAAACCACAAACTATGGCATGGTTGGGCAACTATTCTTCAAGCAGAGGCTCCCCAAAAATGGCAGAACCAGCAAAAACCCCCTTTCTCCCCAGGAGAGGGACATGGGAGTGCACCACAGGAGTCTGCACGGTTTGGAGACTCAAAATGGGGTCACATGCCTGAAATAGAAACACTCAGTCATGGTCCAGGTGAGTGTCAGAGTGCGGAGGGAACCCAGGGAGACAGGAGTGATTGACTGCTTTTCCCTGAGGGTGCACCTGAGGAGTGGGGCCCCCAGGTTTGGCTCCAGAGCCAGAGATTGGGAGGCCAACATTTACATTCTCATCCTCTAACACAGCACAGAAAGCCTTCGGGGAACAAAAACCACATAGAGAAATCCGGGGCAGATTAGAAAGCCTGGCCCCTGGCAAGGGTGGTGCAACTGTGTCCGGGGCAAAGGCACTTGAGAATCAGGGCAACAGGCTCCTCCCTGAGAAGATCTGCAAGAACATCAAGCCAAGACCAAGTTTACCAGTCGTAGTGAACTGCAAAACTCCAGCCCTAGAGGAAAACAATATATAGAATTCATGGTTTTTTTCTCCACGATTCTATACTCCTTCAATTTTAAATTTTTTCTCTTTCCCTTTTCAATAAGTTTATTTTATCAACTCTTTTAAAAATATTTTTTAGTTTTCATTTTTATATTATATTCTAAACTTTGACTATATATAAATTTATTTTTGTATACATAAGCTTTTCATTCTTTACAATTTTGGGATGCAGTTTCTTCTAACAAAAAGACAAAAAATGCACCCAGAATCTAGTGTGTGGCTCTGTCCTCTTCACCTGTCTAATAACATTCACTCTTTTTTTTTCTTCTTTTTCTTAGTTTTACTTAGTTAAAGCCTTTTTAAATTCTCACCATTACAGTTACATTCTATCCTTTCAATGTATTTAATTTTTTTGTTTACATATAAGTTTTTATTTCTTTACAATTTTGAGATGTAGTTTCTTCTAACAAACTGACCAAAATATACTCAGGATTTGGTGTATTGCTCTATTCTGTGCATCTGTCTGTTTATATATATATATATATATATTTTTTTTTTTTTGGTTCTCCTTTACTTTTCATTTTTACAATTACATTCTATCCTTTCATTCTATTTAATTATATTTTTGTACATATATATGTTTTTCATTCTTTACAATTTTGGGATCTACCTTTTTTTTAAGTTTTTATTTATTTATTTACTTGACAGAGAGAGATCACAAGTAGGCAGAAAGGCAGGTGGAGAGAGAGGGGGAAGCAGGCTCCCTGCTGAGGAGAGAGCCCAATGTGGGGCTCGATCCCAGGTCCCTGAGATCATGACCTGAACCAAAGGCAGAGGCTTTAAACCAATGAGTCACCCAGGCACCCCAGGATCTACTTTTTTAACAAACAGGCCAAAATATATACAGGATCCAGTGTATTGCACTATTCTGTTCACCTTTCCAATTATATCCTCTCTCTTTTCTTTAACTTTAATTTTTTTTTCTTTTCCATTCCAGGTCTCTTCTGATTTGTTTAGTGTCTATTTCTCTGGGGTCATGTTGCCATTTTGGAACTTTGTTCTCTTGTTCATCTATTCTTCCCTGGACAAAATGACAAATGGAAAAACTAACTCAAAAAAGAAAACAAGAGGCAGTACTAACTGCCAAGGACATAATCAGTATAGAGATAAGTAAGATGCCAGAACTAGAATTTAGAAGGACAATTATAAAAGATATTGGCTGGGCTTGATAAAAGCACAGAAGACACCATAGAATCCCTTTCTGCAGAAATAAAAGAAATAAAATCAAATCAGGTCGAAATCAAAAAGGCTATTCATGAGATGCAATAAAAAATAGAGGTTCTTACTATTAGAATAAATAAGACAGAAGAGAGAACCAGTAACATAGAAGATAAACTTAAGGAGAATAAAGAAAAAAAAAACTTAAGGAGAATAAAGAAACTGAGGCAAAGAGAGATAAACAAATACCGGATCACAAGGGGAGGATTCAAGAGATGAGCAATACCATAAAGTGAAACAATATTAGAATAATTGGGGTCCCAGAGGAAGAGGAAAGGGGGGGACAGAAGGTATATTTCAGCAAAGTATAGCTGAGAACTTCCCTAATCTGTGGAAGGAAGCAAGCATTCAAGTCCAGGAGGCACAAAGAAACCCCCTCAAAATCAGTAAAAATAGATCACTACCCTCACATATAATAGTGAAGCTTGCAAATTTCAGAGACAAAGAGAAAGTCCCAAAAGCAGCTCTTGACAGAGGTTCTTAACCTACAGAGGTAGAAAGATAAGACTGGCAGCAGACCTATCCATAGAGACCTGGCAGACCAGAAAGGACTGGCATGATATACTCAGGGTGCTAAATGAGAAAACTATGCAGCCAAGAATACTTTATCCAGCTAGGATGACATTCAGAATAGAAGGAGAGATAAAGAGCTTCCAGGACAAACAGAAACTAAAATAAATCGTGATCACTAAACCAGCTTTATAAGAAATATTAAAAGGGATCCTTTAAGTGAAAAGAGAGCCCCAAATTAACATAGACTGGAAAGGAACAGGGACAATATACAGAAACAGTGACTGTACAGGCAATACAATGGCACTAAATTCATATCTTTCAATAGTTACCCTTAATGTAAACAGGCTAAATGCCCTTATCAAAAGATAAAGAGTATCAGATTGGGTAAAAAAAGCAAGACCCATAAATGTGCTGCCTGCAAGAGACTCATTTTAGACCCCCAAACACCTCCAGATTTAAAGTGAGGGCGTGGAGAACCACTTATTATGCTAATGGACATCAAAAGAAAGCTAAATGGCAATCCTTATATCAGACAAAGTAGATTTTAAGCCAAAGACTGTAACAAGAGGTAAGAAATGACACTATATCATACATAAAGGGTCTATCCAACAAGAAGATGTAACAATTGTAAATATTTATGCCCCTAACATGGGAGCAGACAATTATAGAAACCAAATAGTAACAAAATTAAAGAAACACTTTGATAATAATACAACATTAGGGAGCTTTAACACACCACTCACTGCAATGGACAGATCACCTAAGCAGAAGATCAACAAGGAAACAAGGGTTTTGAATGACACACTGGACCAGATGGACTTCACAGATATATTCTGAGCATTCCATCCTAAAGCAACAAAGAACACAGTCTTCCTGAGTGCACATAAAACATTCTCCAGAATAGATCACATACTGGGTCACTAATCAGGTCTCAACCAGTACCAAAAGATTGAGATCATTCCCTGCATATTTTCAGACCACAATGCTCTGAAACTAGAACTCAATCACAAGAGGAAATTTGGAAGGAATTCAAATACAGGGAGGCTAAAGAGCACCTACTTAAGAATAAATAGGTCAGCCAGGAAATTAAAGAAGAATTTTTAAAATTCATGGAAACAAATGAAAATGAAAACGCAGCTGTTCAAAATGTTTGGGATGCAGCAAAAGCAGTACTATGAGGAAAGTATAGAGCAATACACAAAACTCAACTACACAAACTAAACTTTCACCTAAAGGAGCTGGAGAAGGATGAGCAAATAAAGCCTAAACCCAGCAGAAGATGAAAATTAATAAAGACTAGAATGGAAAGTAATGATATAGAAACCAAAAGAACAGTAAAACAGATCAAGAAAACTACGAGCTGCTTCTTTGAAAGAATTAATATCAACAAACCCCTGGCCAGACTTATCAAAAAGAAATGGGAAAGGACTCAAATAAATAAAATCCTAAATGAAAGAGGAGAAATCACAACCAACCAAAGAAATACAAACAATTATAAGAACATACTATGGACAACTATAAGCCAACAAATTAGGCAATCTGGAAGAAATAGATGCATTCCTAGAGATGTATAAACTACCAGAACCAAAACAGGAAGAAATAGAAAACCTGAACAGACCATAACCAGCAAAGGAACTAAAGCAGTCATCAAAAATTTCCCAACAAGCAAGAGTCCGGGGCCAGATCTCTTCCCAGGGATAGTCTACCAAACACTCAAAGAAGAATTAATATCTACTCTTCTGAAGCTGTTTCAAAAATTAGAAATGGAAGGAAAACTTCCAAACTCATTCTATGAGGCCAGCATTACCTTGATCCCAAAACCAGACAAAGTCTCCATCAAAAAGGAAAATTACAGACCAGTATTCCTGATGAACATGGATGCAAAAATTCTCACCAAAATACTAGCCGGTAGGATCCAACAGTACACTAACAGAATTATTCAACACATCCCAGTAGGATTTATTCCTGGGGTACAAGGGTGGTTCAACATCCTCAAAGTAATCTATGTGATACACTACATAAATAAATGAAAGGACAAAACCCATATGATCCTCTCAATAGATGCAGAAAAAGTGTTTGACAAAGTACAGCATCCCTCCTTGCTTAACACTCTCCACAGTGTAGGGACAGAGGGAACATACCTGAATATCATAAAAGCCATATAGAAAAAGGCGACAGCAAATATCACTCTCAATGGAGAAAAACTGAAAGCATTTTCCCTGAGATCAGGAACACAGCAGGGATGTCCACTATCACTACTGTTGTTCAACATGGTACTAAGAAGTCCTGGCCTCAGCAATCAGACAATGAAAAGAGATAAAGGCATCCAAATTGACAAAGAGGTCAAACACCTGCTCTTCGCAAATGACGTGATATTTTATGCGGAAAACCCAAAAGACTCCATCCCAAAATTGCTAGAACACATACAGGAATTCAGCAATGTGACAGGATATAATATCAATGCAAAGAAAGAAGCTGCATTTCTATACATTAACAATGAGTCAGAAGAAAGAGAAATTAAGGAATCAATCCTATTTACAATTGTACCAAAAACATAAAATACTTAGGAAAAAACCAACCTAAGAGGCAAAGGATCTGTACTCAGAAAATATAGAACACTCATGAAAGGAGTTCAAGAAGACATAGAGAAATGGAAGAATATTCCATGCTCATGAATTAGAAGAATAAATATTGTTAAAATGTCTATGCTACCCAGAGAAATCTACACATTTAATGCAACCCATATAAAAATACTATCAACTTTTTTCACACAGCTGAAACAAATAATCCTAAAATTTGTATGCAACCAGGAAAGTCGCCAAATAGCCATAGGAATGATGAAAAAGAAAAGTAAAACTGGAATTGGAATCCAGGTCTCTTACTTCATACCATTGAGGACACCCTGAGCCTCACACCCACAGTCACATGCCTGCCCCCAGTGACCGCACAGAGGAGGGAGGTAGCCCCAGAGGAGGGAGACCTGGGACCTTTGCAGACAGGACCAGAGTCCCTGCAGCAGAGGGAAACTTCAGATCAGGAGGATGGACCTGCCCCGGGCACGAGGCCTTCACTCTCCGCCCTGACTTCTCTTGTGCGCACACAGCAAAGGGACCCAGCCTGGCCTTGAGCCCCGAGGTTTGCTGGAGGCCAGGTGGGCCTAGGGGGGCTGAGCTCCAGGCTGGGGTGAGCCCTTCCCCCCCCACCCCCCAGGGCTTGTGTGATTGAGACAACTTCCTAGTTCACAGCCAAGTCAGGGACAACTGTTCTCTAGAACCTGGCTGGCCTCCCCTCCCCCACCCACTGCTCTGCCCTGGTTGCCAGGCACAGGATTCCCTCAGAGATGGAACTCTCCACAGGGTTCTGAGGGGTCAGTTGACGCCACAGCACGCTGGCCCTCGAAGGCAGAGCCGTGGAGCCCCACGCAGCCATGGAGGGCCCGCCTTTGGCCGACGCACCCACTGAGCAGCTGGCCCTGGAGCACGTGTGGGGGACGCTGCTGCTGATTCCTGGCAGCTGGAGACACAGCCCCAGTGTCCCTGTGTTGCCCTGGGCGATGCTGCTGTGGATGGTGCTGCTGGTTCTCCTGGCGAGGAGACGACGCCCTCGAAGGAGCGCGAAGGCGCTGGGACAAAGGGGCTCTGCCCGCCCCGAAGTCTGTGGAGCGGGCCACGAGGACAGTGGCCTGGCCACACAAGCCGATGACACCCGCAGGCCGCCGGGGGAGGTGGCCAGTCCTCCCACGTCCCAGACCTTGTGCTCGTCAGCAATGAAGACAACGCTGAGCAGCCTGGTACTTGGGGACACTGTCGACTTGCTGAAAAAGGCCCAGAAGAACCAGCCTCCTCAACTTCCCCAGGTCGCTGGTGAAAAGCCCATCCTGAGAACACCAGAGAAGGATGGAGAACAACTTCTGATGAGAAGAGCGAATGACTCCAGGGAAAACACTCCTTTTCCAGAAGGACCAGAACTGCTCCACCAAGAAGTTTCGAGATGGAGGCCGAGAGGGCAGGGAGAGGAGGGGGAAGAAAGGCTGGAGACGTGGAAGGAACCTGCAGAGCCGGTCCCGAAAGATCAAGCCAGCCAGTCACCGTCCAGGGCAGGACCCGGGCCCCAGGCCGTCCCCCCGCCTGACCTCCCTGCACGTGACACCGGGGCCGAGACCGGGGGAGTCCAGCAAAAGAGGGGAGCGGGAAAAGGCCATCGCCCCGCCCATCAGGCAGCCCTTGATCTGGAGGGTGTCCCCGAGGAGGCTGGCTTCCCTGTGTCCCCTCCGAGTCCCCGAGGGCATCAGCAAGACACGGCCAGACAACTGGGGGAGGAAAGGCAAGAGATCGCAGAGCTGACACAACAGATACACAGTCTGCGAACCCAGGAAGCCTCTTTGCGGCTCGAAAATGCACAGCTGGACCGGGAGATTCAGCAGCTGAGGCTGAAACTCCAGAACCCACTGGATGAAAAGGACGAACTCATCCTGCAACTTCACAGAAGAATGTTTCGAGGGGAGGCCCAGCTCTCGGAGATGAAGAAGAAACTGGCTGGTCTGTACAGAGAAATGAACTTCACCTACCAGTTTCGCAACCTGTACAAGAAGATGGCCCAGGACCTGGTCCAAGAGCAGGAGAGAAACAGCTCCCACTATGGCCAAGTGGTCCTCTTCCATCAGGACAGAGCCGCGAAAGCCTGGGAGGCAGCCGTGTGCAGCGAGAGAAAGTTCCAGGAGCTGAGGAGAGAGAATGACCAGCTGAGGCAGGCGCTGGCCCATGAGGAGTCCAACCGCCTGCCTTTCCTGAGTGACCCTCCTGCTCCTGCTGCTCCGCCCGCGGCCCGAGGAGGTGGGGACGGGTCAGGGGGGCCTTGGGGTCCTCGGGCCCCCGGGGAGGAGGGCGGTCCCCCTGTGAGGGCCGCGGGCTCCGGGGTCCCCTGCGGGGGGGACTGGGCTCAGGGCGGCTGGGCCCAGCCTCTGCGGGGAGGCCTGGGAGTGACGTCCGGGGGCTCTCTCTCCGGAAGCTCCTCTTTCTAACTGGACACGCTCAGCAGGGTCGCAGCCCAACCCCAGCGCTGCGGAGAGAGACGGAGCCTCGGTAGTATTGTCGCCAATACGCGGTTGCCCCATCAGACCCTTCGACCTGCGTCCTGTAGGCTTGTGTTTGGATTCCAGTTCATGTCACTAGGACTCAGACATCCTCTGTTGTTGACATGGAGAGAGACGCTCAAAACAAGACCATTTGTGTGCTAGGACTCTGGTTACAAATGTACCGAGATAACTCAGTATTTATGTGAATAAAATGGTGATTGCTTTAAAGAAAAAGAGAGGAGAAAAACTTAAAACAACATTCCATCAAACTGCATATAATTGTTTTTAGTGTAGTCCAAACTCATACTTTAGTCCTAATTCATATTTTAGTCCTAAGTTCAAATTTTAGTCCTAAATTGAAATTTTAATCCTAAATTCAAATTTTAGTCCTAAATTCATTTTTTAGTATCAAAATCAAATTTTCCTTCTAACTTCATATTTTAGTCTTAAATTCATAGGATTAGTTTAGTCCTAAATTTATTGATAGGAAAATTTAAGAATTTCAAGCATTTCTTCCCTGTTCCCTGATTTTTTTTCTTAATCTTTGTTATTTTGTTTAAGATCTTATTGCTGTATAACATTTATGAATTATAAGCGGTCAAAATACCAAGGTTTCTGGATATCAGATACACACCCCCAAGAACGAGCACACACACACACACACACATACCCTTATGCTGAATCTAGACTATTGTAGGACCTGAAATTAAGGACCTGAAAATGTAAAAATAGAATTGAAATATTAAAAATTGTTTATAGATCAATAAATTGCTGGAAAGAAACCGCGTGTGTGTGCAATGTGTAAGGAGAGGAAAGCCCCCTGGTCTTGTTCACAGAGAGCCGAGTGCCTGAGGGGCCAGGGAAGACCCCAGGCAGGAGCACTGGTCCCACATGGTGCAGAGGAGGAAGAGGCCAGGGGAAGGGCCCCAGTGGCAGCAGGGGGGAGGGCAGAGCCAGGGGAGGGGGGCTCCCAGGCTCCAGCCACAGGAGGAGGCGGTCCCACCCCTGGGCCTGGAGGGAGGACAGGAAAGTGGTCTCTGCTGAGCCCAGGGGGGGGCTGCCCCAGGAAAGGGGCCAAGTGCCCCCCTCTGCCATCCGGGCCTCCGCGGACTGCTGGTGCGGGGCCACGCCCCAGAGGGCCTGGGAGTGCAGGCAGGGGGGACAGCCTCGGGCACAGAGCAGGCAGTCCAGAGTCAGGAAGGAGCCTGGAGAAGGACCCACACCCGTGACTCTATGTGACCCAGGTGTATCTGAGTGTCGCTGCCTTCATTCGCACCCACACATGGAGTGTCTCTGCAGCTTCTCCGATGTCTTCGGTGCTGCTCTGGTGTGTGGGGAACAACCCAGTGAGGCCAGGGGACCCCCAGGGCTTTCATCCTGTGCCGGGCAAGGGCAGGGAATCAAGAACAAGGAGGCAAGGCATAGCAATCATTGCTCTGCAGAGAATTCCAATAGGATGATGGCGAACGGGGTCAGGGGCCACACCCAGAGGTGACATGCAGGCTGAGATCAGGGTAACAGGAGGTAGTCTGGGAGGGCAGGGAGCAGAATGTTCCAGGCAGGGAGCACAGGAGCATAAAGGCTGAGGGCTGTGTCCAGGGCCTGGGGAAACAGGGCCAAGGTGATTGGGGAGGGGGCAGGGAGCAGGGCAGATCACAGACCTTCCCTCCTGCAGGGTAAAGACACCAGGGGCGGGGGGCAGACCTGGGGACAGAAAGCGCTGGTCGGGCTCGGGCTCAGGTGTCACATGTGCTCTGCCCAGATCTGCATGACTGCAGGGACAGGGAACGAGGAGTTGGGGAGGCAGGGCTGGATTATTCTGGGAGGGGTCGCGGGGTCAGCATGGAGCCCTGGGGGCTGGCTCTGGGCCGGTCGTCATGGAGATGGAAGAGGAGGACAGACCGGGCTGGGTTTGGGCACTTGGGGGTCAGAGGAGAGGCAGGAAGAGAGACTCCCACCTTTTGTTAGAAC
>CM052799.1:189351615-189367758 GCA_028533885.1 Nasua narica | reverse complement strand
CTTAAACAGTCATGGCTTCTTGTCCCAGAGTTTTCTGAGCCTGTGAATAATTACCTGGATTAACTTATGGATACCCTGAAGGTAATAACATAGATTACTCGTGATTCAGTTTTGCTTACACTTCCCTGTCTAAAACACTCTGGAATGAGAACATTACCAACAATACTACTTTAAATGTACACAAAAATTTCCACTAGAACGTCTTTCATGTTCCTTACAGCAGTGATCAGTGCACACTTTAGCAAAGAGTGAGGAAAAGTATCTTCAGTAATGTTGGAAGGCCTCTTTAAAGCAGTTTTCTCAGTTTTTACATTTCATTTTTCAGGGTTTTTTGTGTGGCTAATATATAGAAACAATTGATTTTTGTATGTTGACCACGTATCCCTCAGCTTTGCTGAATTCACTGATTAGTTCTGATAGATTATGTATAAATTTATTCAGATCTTCTATGCATATAATCATGTGTAAATAAAACTTTAACTTCTTCATTTTCAAACTATATGCATTTTGTCTCTTTCTCCTTTCCCTCTTGCACTGACTTGAACCTCCAGTATTACATTCGATATAAGCCGTGAGAGCAAACATTTTTTCTTCTCTGACCCCAGAGGGAAAAGCATTTGCTACTTCATGATTCAGTATTTTCTATATTAGCCAAAGGCCTTTTTAGATACTTTGACCAACTTGAGAAATATCCTTCTCATCCTACTTACTGAGTGTTTTTGTGATGAATAGATATTGAATTTCACTGAATGACTTTTCTGCATCTACTGAGATGATCCTTTATTTTTTTCTCTTTTATTTTGCTAGGGATTTTTGGTTAATAATAGCTTTTCAAATGTTAAATGTACTTGATAATCATGTGTTAACCCTTTTATAAATTGTTGGATTTAATTTGCTAATATTTTGTTTAGGATCTTAGCATTCATCAGAGATATTGGTTGTAACTTTCTTTATAATATTTTGTAATATTTTATTATTAAAGTTACACTGGCCTCATAAAATGAGTTAGCATATATCCCCTTTTCCTCTTCTGTGAAAAACTCATATAAGATTAGTTATCATTTCTCCCTTAAATTTTTTAAAGAATTTGCCAGTGAAGTCACCTGAGCCTGGAGTTCTTATAGAGGGACTATTTTAAATAACAGATTCCATTTCTTTAAAAGATATGAGAATATCTAGATATTACATTTCTTCTTGTATCAATTTTGATAAACGGATTTTTTCAAAAAATGTCTCCATTTAATCTAACCTGTCAAGTTAACTTTGTTTTGAATTTCCTTCTATTATTACAGATTATCTATTATCTGTAAGATCTGTGGTAATATCTTAGTTTTCATGACAGCTATTGATAATTTGTGTTTTCTTTTGTTTTTTTTTTCTTAATTCATCAGTTCGATAACTCGTATATCATTTTATTTTAAGATTTTATTTATTTATTTGACAGAGAGAGATCACAAGAGAGGAGGAAGCAGGCTCCCCCATGAGCAGAGAGCCTGATGTGGGGCTCTATCCCAGGACCCTGAGATCATGACCTGAGCCGAAGGCAGAGGCCTTAACCCACTGAGCCACCCAGGTGCCCCTGGTATATCATTTTTATTAATCTTTTAGAAGACCAACTTCTGGTCTTGTTGGTTTTGTCTATTGTCAGTCTATTTTTCTATTTCACTGATTTCTTTTGTAAGTATTTCTTTCCCTCTACTTTCTTTGGGTTAAATTTGGTCATATTTTTCTAGCTTTTTCAGATGCAGGTTTAAAAAACTGATTTCCAGGGTTTCTTCTAATTTTTTCATTAAAGCAATAAATTCTTTTCTAATTTTTTTAAGTAGGCTTTAGGCCCAACGTTGGGCTCAAACTCACCAAAAGTCACATGTTTTAACAACTGAGCCATCCAGGAACTCTCTTCTAAGTTCATTCAGGAACTCATAAATTCTCTTCTAAGCACTGCTCTAGCTATAGCCTCCACATTTTGCTAAGATTATATTCATGATTTTATTTGAATTAAAATATATCTAATTTTCATTCTGCTTTTTGTTTGACTCATGGGTTAGTTGGGAGTGTGTTGCTTAATATTCAGATATTACTGGTTATTTTTTGTTAACAATTTCAATTTTAATATCACTGTAGCTAGTGACTATTTTCAGAGAACATAAAGAGTGCACTCAGATACACTATCCAATGTTCAGGAACATAACCCTGGCCCCTCCTCCATCTGAACCTTCTGAAATTTGCTTGTCCATAAAAAACTTAGTTTACTTATGTAAAATTATTAATTTGAAAATTGATATAATTGATATAATGTTGTCAGAAATACACAAAGGAAAAATGACAAATGAACAAATGATGAACATTAACTAGAAAAGTATTGCCATAAAGAAAATGAAAATTGTGACAGAATATATGAAAACTGAACAGATAATATTGAATCACAAAAGCTCAATGAGTTTGTTTTCCCTATAATGCAAACTCACAAATAGAGCTACAAGAGACCACAAAAAAATGTACAGACAAGCCCCCAAAATGAAAGCTTCAAAAAAAAATTCAAGAATTATCCTGGAAATGAAGGTCAAACTGAAAGCAACATGAAGAAGAAAAAACATTGTGGAAAACATAATAATGGAAATGGAGCAAAGGAAAGAGAATAGCAAGAAAAAATAAAATAAAAATGAATCAATATTTTAATGTATTAGAGAGAATACGTTTTATAGAGAGAGGACCAATGAGATCCAACATGCATAATCTTCATCCCATTAGAAGAAAACAACAACAAAAAAGCAAGTGGAGAGTGGGTGAGTATAGGAAAAATATTTAAAGATACAATTCAAGAAAACTTTCTAAAAATTATACAGAACTTTAATCTATAGATTATATGGAAATAACTTGTTCCAGAAAAAAAAAAAAACTCACATAAAAGGATAAACATTAAGATATTATCTCAGGGCCCCTGGGTGGCGCAGTTGGTTGAGCGACTGCCTTCGGCTCAGGTCATGATCCCGGAGTCCCGGAATTGAGTCCCACATCGGGCTCCCCGCTCCATGGGGAGTCCGCTTCTCACTCTGACCTTCTCTCTCTCACTCTCTCTCTTTCCTAATAAATAAATAAATAAAATCTTAAAAAAAAAAAAAAGATATTATCTCAAAATTCCTGTTCTTCAAAGATACTTCTTTAGGCATCCTGTAAAAATATCAAGTTTTCCAAAAGTAAGATGATCATATAATTTGTTGTTTTAACTGGAACAACTGACAGAGTGATAATGGGTATTATTAGTCATTACACATTACACTGCTACAACAGCATAAGCTAGGGTTGTCCTCAGCAACCAGATGAATAAATGTATAGTCATTCTCCCTATAAGGAGGAAGGAGTCAGGCCAACCCCAGACTTTTCCACAATGACAATCAATGTGCATTCCTGGCATTCCAAGGAAAGTGTGTGTAACCTCACAACTTCAAACCTGGACTACAGTTCCTATGGATACTCTATTTTTTACTTTTTAAATGTGTTTTTACTTTTTAAATTATTTATTTTAAAAAAAATTTTTTAAATTTATTTTTATGTAGGCTCCACACTCAGCATAGAGCTCAATGTGGGGCTTGAACTCACAACCCTGAGATCAAGACCTGAGCTGAGATCAAGAGCCAGGTAATTAACCAACTGAGATACCCAGGTGCTCCCTCATGAACACTTTTTAAAGAAATGACCTCAGAATGCAATTTAGCCCAATAAGATAATGTAACCACATATAAAACACTGATGAGCTTTAAATGCATTTAACTGTATGATAAATAGGGAGATTGTGTTTACCCACCAGAATAATAACACTAAAACTTCTGAGAATGTAAAAATGAAATAACTCAGAAAAACTGTGGGCAATGTGGAAAGAGGGTGGGAAATATGTCTTTTCCTTTTTATAACCACAAATAAAAAGATACCATTTAAAGCTAATAAATGAAGTCGAAGCATAAAGATATAAAGGTAAGCTTCAAAAAAAATCTTCATAATTAAGGAGAATTGCTTGGTAGATGGGAAAGGGAAATAGGATGAAATGGAAATATATTAATTCCAACATTGCTTATGGCAGGGAGTCAAAATATGGTATCTAAAGGCTGGGGGGCCTGGGTGGCTCAGTCGATATGAGACTGCCTTCCACTCAGGTCATGATTCCAGGTCATCGAGTCCCACATCGGGCTCTTTTTTCAACAGGGAGCCTACTTCTCTCTCTGCCTTTGCCTGCCACTCTGCCTGGTTGTGCGCTCTCTCTCTCTCTCTGACAAATAAATAAATAAAATCTTAAAAAAAAAAAAAAGAAATGGCAGCCTTTGCTTTCATGTTTATAAACAAACAAACAAACAAACAAATAAATAATAAAACAATAAAACCCAAAGAAGGTTCTACTTCCTGGAATTTGAGAAATTCTTTCATAAACAACATTTGGGTATAAGAGACACAACAATCTAAATTGTACCTCTAGAGAAATAATCACAGTAAAAAATTAAGTCTGAACTTCTGAGCTGTAGCTAAAGCACCAATTACAGGAAAAGCTTAACTTTAAATACTCTGCTCAACTCTATGCAAATACATAGAAAACCAAGATGAAATGGATACTTTCTTGGAAAAGATATATCACCACAGTTGACCCCACAAGAGACAGGAAACCAGAATGATAAAGCCTGTCACAGAAAAATGCCAGGGGGTTTTACCATAGAATTGGACCCCATCCTTTTTTTTTTTTTTTTGGACCCGATCTTTAAGAGATAGGTAACTCCAGTGCTATCTAAATTGTCCTAGATTACAAACAACATCTCGCCAATTTTTTTGGTAACATTAGCTTAATGTTAAAACAAAAACCCAACTATAATAGCATAAACACAACTACAGAGTCATATCATTAAAAACTAACAAGGTGAAAAAAAAAAACTAACAAGGTGGGGCTGGATGGCTCAGTCAGGAGAATGTGCAACTATTGATCTCAAGGTCACGAGTTCAAGCCCCATGTTGCACCTAGAGCTACTTAAAGGGAAAAAAAAACTGACAAGGCAGAAATTCTACATAAAATATCAAGTAAACATTACATGACTCTTACAATGACCATGTGGGATACAGTAAAGAAAATGAATGGGTGTGTCAATATTAGAAAATCTATTAAAACAATTCATAGTATTAAAATGCTAAAAGAGAAAAATAATTGTTTCTGTTGACTATGAAAATGCATTTGACATGTGCCACTTCTGAATTGAATTGGATTGGATTGGATTGGATTGGACTGGATTGGATTGGACTGGACTGGATTGGATTGGATTGCTAGATTTGCTGAAGAAGAAATGAGTCAGAAGCTGAGTGGTATTTCCAAAGGCATGCTGCTGCTAGAGCTGAGTTTTCTTACACCCATCGCAAGTCCCTGTGCTATCCAAGGTGGAGAACACGATTGATTGTCTGCTATGGTTTTCAGGGAGGACTTAGGGGGGCCTCCCAGTCCTGCTCCCTACACCACTCCAAGCAGCCACCACCAGTCAATGAGACCTTGACATATGGGTCAGCCACCCAGCGGAGCCGTGCATTTCTACAGGATGCACCTGGGCTTTGTCCCCTCCTCTCCCCTGTACCACCGCCACCGTGGGGCTGAGCTGTCCTCTCCTGACCACCTCATGCTTCCAGCTTGGCCTCCCTGCATCCCAAGGTTGTCTCTGTCCAATTAATCGTGCAAACAGCAGCCGTCGAGCAATCTTCTGGAAACATAATTTTTTTTAAAATCATATTAAGCCAGTTCAGGAATCTTTGGTGGCTCCACACTGCAAATGTAGGAGCCCCAAATCCTGAGCCTGACATGAACAGACAGCACCCACCTTTCCAGTCATGTCCCTTGTTCTTGCCTCATGCGGTCTTCAGAGCCAGTCAAACCATGGACCACAGCCAAATTCTCTTTGTACTTTCTCATCTCTATTTCTTGTTCATGTTGCTCTCTTTCCTACCTTAAAAACTTCAAGTCCACTTGAAATTCTACCCATATGTCAAGGTTAAGTTGAAACCCTAAATCCTCAATGAAAATTTTCCCAATCATCTCTGCTCTGGTATTTTTTCTGCGACATATTGGCGCTAATACTCACTTGACTTACCACCTGCATCATCTATCACCTACCTTAAGCATATCTTTTGATAAATCATAGTTACACTGTAAACTCATGCAGGACAGGATACCTGTTCCATACTCCTTTATAGTCTTCACATGAGGCAGTACCACACCTTACTCACTGTAAGCTTCAACATTAACTAGGTAAACAATTTCCTCATAAAAGACTTAACATATAAAACAGCATTTTCTCTTTTTTTAAGATTTTATTTATTTATGACAAAGAGAGAGAGCAAGAGAGGGAACACCAGCATGGGGGAGCTGGAGAGGGAGAAGCAGGCTCCCCCCCTGAGCAGGGAGCCCGATATGGGGCTCGATCCCAGGACACCAGGATCATGACCTGAGCTGAGGGCAGATGCTTAACCGACTGAGTCACCCAGGTGCCCCAAAACAGCATTTTGTAATACTTCCTAATCTCAGTGAATCACTCCATATTCTTATTGTAGTTTCTAATATGAAGAATCAAATATAATCTTGATCAAAGAATCTGAATTTTACTATTTCTACCATGATCTCCCTTCGAGGGGAAGAAAAGAGCTTTATGGTATTTAAATGTAAAGGTTACATCCTATTTGTCAATTGGGGGTCTTTTATATCCTGCCAGGTTAGTGCTGGTAACTGTTCGACTCTATTATTGGATGCCAGCTTATGGCCAAGCCCATTGAACTTAAATGCTAGTTCTAAATGTTTCCATGATGGGGTAATGAATTTTATAATCAACATTTGCAAAATACTCCATGCTCACACTGGCAAATTTTCATTAGTGAATCTTAAAGCAGGTTGCCTTAATATTCTTTTTTTTGAACTGAAGGAATAACATGGTCGGCACACAAGTCTTCAATGGCCAGCTTGATGAATTTTCATATATGTGTCTCCTGTTTGACCACCATTCAGATGGGCACATAGAGCATTTCCATCCCCAGAAAGCTCCCTCCTGCCCTCTTCCATTACTGCCCACCCTGCTCCATTTTCTGTCATGTTTTTGAGCTTCACACAAAGGGAATCATACAATCTATACTCTTTTTGTCTGATTTGTTTCACTCTATGCTGTGTGTTTCTATAATTTGTTGTTTTATCATTGCTGCAAGTCACATTACCTTTGTTACTGTCTACCTTTTTTAACTGACAATTATTTACTTTTTTAGTTTATATATGTATATATATTTATTTATTTTAGTAATCTCTACACTCAACATGGGGCTTGAACACACAACATGGAAATCAAGGGTCATGGGCTCCTCTGACCAAATCAGCCAGACATCCCAGTTACCGTGTACGTTTTTGCTGGTTACCATTGGTTAATGATAAATTGAATATATATTTATTTAATAAAAATGTTGATATTTCCTTTAAATTTGCAACATTTATCTAAATTGTATACATTTAGATATACTCTACTTGTGGATTTAAAATGTCTCTTTTTGGGTGGCTGAGTGACAGACATTGGGGAGGGTATGTGTTGTGGTGGGTGCTGTGTATTGCGTAAGACTGGTGAACCACAGACCTGTACTCCTGAAACAAATAATACATTATATGATAATAATAAAAAATAAAGAAATAAGTGAAATTTCCCATTTTACCCCCAAGTAACAGCAGCTGATCAAATGGATGCTCCACAGCAGTGATGAAGAGCACAATCTGGGAATATTTTAGAACATGATCAATGGTTTTTACCTTCACGAGCCAAGAAGAGACTTAAGAATATTACTAATATGGCCTTGAATGTGTATTTTAGGAAATGTTAGTGAGTTTTGAGGATAGATTGTCTTAGATGTTATCTTAATTATTGACTGATTAGGTAACATTAAGCAAGTTAAAATATGTAACTCACCTTCCTTCCCACACTGCTTATGTTTGGCCAGGGGAATGTAATATTGTTAGTCCTCTGAGCATCACAGAACAATCACCAAAAATTCAGATTACCCTCATATTTGTTGGCTTTCAATAAGTTATGCTGTAATAACAAACCACCCCATTGCTATAGCATCACTTTGTTGTCACAAATCTCAGAGGCTTGCTATAACTAATCTCTCATTTGTAATACATGTCTGTTATATATGGCTTTGCACCACATGTTCTTTATTCCAGGATCTGAGCTAAAAGCAAGTCTCTATTGAGACAAGACAGACTCCAGATAGAGGGAAAAGAGATGTGATGGCTCTGAATGCTTCTTCTGTGTGACACACATTTTTTTGGCTGAAACAAGTCTTATGGCCAAGTGGGTTATAAAAGGGGAAGGAAAATCTTCCTGTAGGATGAGCTCTACAGGAAAGGAGATGAATACATTGACCAAGAGTTCAGTCTACCTCAGGGAGTATCATGGTATCATCATCACTGTCACCACTACTATGCATGGCTATGTCATGCGAAGTTTTACGCACTTAACTCACTCGAAAGTCTGTGGAACTGCTTCATTAATGCCAGCAACTCCCCACAAGAATGGATAACTTAAAAGTAACATGTGGATACCCCAACACGTAAAAACATTAACTCATTTTCTTAGCATCTGCCTTTTCATGCAGGTGTACAAATCCTGAATAAACAGCCATTGAGGAGGAAAATCCATATCCAAATCCACAATCAACAGCAGCAACTGGTCTTTACAGAAGGAGAAATAGTACATTCGAACCAGCAGAGCTCCTACTGCTTAGGTATTACCTGGCTATGGGTTCACGAATAAATGAGCTGAATGGGTTGGAGTGACTGTCAAATAGCCTAGAAGATGTTCCTGGTCAAACTGACACAAATCTATCCCAATGGAGTGATATTGATGATGTTAAGATGTGGATAAACACCTATACCACCTGTCCAAGGTGAGACTATCAGCTTTAGAGAGAATGAACTCGAGGTCATCTCATTGTCTGAGATTAGTTGATCACTAGCTGCCATGTAGAACTGATGAGTAACCTTGCTTGACTTTGTCTTGCAGGAAGCCTAGGATGATATGGATAATGGATGCCCCGTATTTATCTAATTCCCAGGTTGACACCCTGTCTTGGCTTTTCCAGTTGGAAGCTATATTATTTAAAAGGCAGAAAGAAGGGGCGCCTGGGTGGTTCAGTGGGTTAAAGCCTCTGCCTTCAGCTCAGGTCTGATCTCAGGGTCCTGGGATCAAGCCCTGCATCTGGCTTTCTGCTTGGCAGGGAGCCTGCTTCCCTCCGCCCCACCCCCCACCTGTCGCTCTGCCTACTGTGATCTCTCTCTGTCAAATAAATAAATAAAATCTTTATTAAAAAAAGGCAGAAAGAAGCATCTTTGAGAAATAGTCAGAGATCCTAAGACGTTGGCATTTGTTACAAACAGAACAGAATGTACCTGGTCTTTTATCCAGTTGTACCTTCCTTTTTAAGTAAACCTCAGAAAGAAAGAGAAAAATTGTTGGTATAAAACCAGTTGTGGTCTAAGATAGGGGTCAACAAATTTATCAGCAGAGGACCTGATAATAAATATTTATGGCTTTGGGAGACATCCAGGCTCAGTCCCTGGAATTTAGCTCTGCCATTGGAGTGTGAAAACAGTCAGAAAATGCATAAGCAAGAGGATGTGGTTATGTTAAACAAACAAACCAACAAAAAAAACCACAACACTTTATTCACAAAAAGAGGCAGCAGACCAGATTTGACTTGCAGGTTGTAGTTTACCCATGGTTGGTATAAGATAATATATGAAGGACCAGCAATAAGATAATCTTAGGAAGACAACATTTTAGGCAGTCTAGAACTCTAAAATAGGGAGTAAATGCATGAAAGGAACTGAGTCAAGTAAGGATGGTGATTATGCTTCAGTGGCCCCATCAAGAACATAGTCCAAGGAATACTCCTAGAAGGGAGAATACCTTTTCCCCACTTCTATTTTCCATAATGAGAGATTTTCCCCTAACAGGTGGAGCTATTACTTGGATTAGCAAATTTAAGAAGATAACTTAGCATGCTTGGCTCAGCTCTGCCCTATCTCTTCTTGAGAGGAAGTTGCTTACAAGGATGAAATATTCTCCGCTGTGTTCTCATGCCTAGACAGTACCCCCGTAAGAAGGCTCAATCTTATCCAGGACCACCTGTACTAGGTAAGAAAGTCTGCCCTATCTGAGATTTAATATTGCCAAGCTAACTTGTGGAACAAGTCTAAAGCCTTGTTTGCTAGTGTGGCTTACATTATTAAAAAAGGTAACAGTTTGGTTTTCCTCGTTTTTCTTCAAACTGTTTAAAAGCTAAGTAGGGGAGGGTGGCATTCATTGGGTACCAACTAAGAGACCCCAACATACGAAACAAAAAATTTTAACTTAAGGGCGCCTGGGTGGCTCAGTTGGTTGAGCAACTGCCTTCGGCTCAGGTCGTGATCCCCGAGTCCCGGGATCGAGTCCCATATCGGACTCCCGGCTCTGCGGGAAGTCTGCTTCTCCCTCTGACCTTCTCCCCTCTCATTCTCAGTCTCTCGCTCTCTAATAAATAAAAATTAAAAAAAAAACTTTAACTTAATACTCTCATTTGAGAGAGAAATGAAATACTATAAGTCAGGTTGGGGACTACCAAGATAGAGAGATGAATCAGAGGTGAACTTAGTCTTATTAAACCTGCAACCCAACACTGATCCATCTCAATTCCTAACTAGAGTGAGGCAATTAGCTCCTCACCCTGCATATTTCACATAGGGAAAATAAAGTCCTCTATGGTAGAAGATTATATCACTTGGAGTCTACAGTCCTTTTATATACAATGTCTGACATATAATTAAAAAAATAAACTTTCAAAGAGACAAGACTATCTAGTTAATAGTCAGTAAAAATATAAATAAACAATTGAAGCAGATCAAGAAATAGTCCTGATATTGTAATTAGCAGACAAGGGCTTTAACTATGAATACTGTGTAAAAGTAAATGGAGAAAAATATGGATAAAATGGGTGAAAAATGGATAAAAGTAATTTTCAATGTAGGATTCATTTATAGATTGAAATCTATAAAAAGAAACATGGAGGGGCGCCTGGGTGGCTCAGCAGGTTAAAGCTCTGTTTTCGGCTCAGGTCAAGCCCCACGTCAGGCTCTCTGCTCTGTAGGGAGCCTGCTTCCCCCCAACCCCCACTTGCCTCTCTGCCTACTTGTGATCTCTTTCTCTGTCAAATAAATAAATAAATAAATATATAAATAAATGAATATCTTTTAAACAACAACAACAACAAAGAAACATGGACATTTTAGGACTGAATATGACTGAAATTAATAACTTGTGAGAAGACTTTAACAGAAGACTGGACATAGCAGAAGACAGAAATAATAAAATAAAAGTGAGAGCAGTAGAAAAAAACCCAAACTGAAGGTCAGGGAGGAAAAAACAACAGAACCTAACATACAAGACTTGTGGGACACAGCAAAAAGTCTCACGATTATACAGCTGGAGTCTCAGATGGAAAGGAGAGAGACAACAGGGCAGAAGATATAGTTGAAGAGATAATGCTTGAGCATGAAAACATTAATGTACAGGTTCAAGAAAACTGCAAGCAGAATAAATACAAAGAAATTAATATTCAATTACATTATATCCAGGCTACTGAAAACCAAAGACAAGTTAGAACAGTTAGAGTAAAAAAACAAAACAAAAAAAACCCCATATCTTTAAGAACCTACAATTAGACTGACAGCTGATTTTTCAATGAAACTATGGAATCCATAAAAAAATAATGAAGCCACATTTTCAGAGTGCTAAAAGAAGAAATCCTGACAGCAGACCTCTATATCTAGTGAAAATATCCCTTAGAAATGAAAAAAATACAAAAATCATTGTCAAACAAAAATGGGAAGACTTTGTCACCGCCAATTCTGTATTCAATGAACTGTCATAGAAACTTCTTGAAATTGAAGGAAAATAATCACTGAAAGGAGACTAGAACTGCCAGAACCCCTGATGATCACTGAAACAGCTAAATAAAAGAAAATATAGGGGTGCCCAGGTGGCCCAGAGGGTAAAGCATCTGCCTTAGGTTCAGGTCATGATCTCTGAGTCCTGGGATTGAGCCCTACATTGGGCTTCCTACTCAGCAGGGAGTCTGCTTCTTCTTCTCTCTCTGCCCCTTTCCCTGCTCATGCTCTCTCTGTCTGTATCTCTCTGTCTCAAACGAATAAATAAAATCTTTTTTTAAAAAAGAAAATATAAAGGGTTGTTGACTGTATAAACCAGTAAAAATCCTGTCCTAGGTATCCTCTGCCATAGGAGGACAGTACATGACCACAATGGCAACAAAAATCAGGAAAAGTAGGACAAAAGTGAAGGTGTCATGAGGTTCTTGCACTGTTCATAAATGGGAAAAGTATAAATTCAGACTCAACTGTAATAAGTCCAAGATGAATGATGTGATCTCTCCCTAAAAATTATATACAAATATCTAACTTAAAAGATAATAGAGGAGGAAAATGGAATATATTATGGAGATGGTGAGTGTGGTTATTTCTGTGGGGAGAGGGGCACAAGTCAGGCTGATGGTATGCTGGAAATGTTTTATATTTTGATCTAGGTAGTAGTTATGAGGATATATTTAAATTATAAGTGTATGTATGTTATATATGATATACATCTTTTATTCTAGTGTGGTATATAAAATTTAATATATACAATTATATAAAATTTACAATTCCTTATAAATATATGAACACATATATGATATATACTATTATATTTCTATTACACATATTATGATATTTAATAGTACCAATAGAATAAATTCATTGAGCTGTACTCTTATGGTTTGTGTATCTTATTAGGTGCAAATTAAATTTTAATAAAGTTTTTAAAATACATCAGAAAAATAAGAGAAACCTTGTATCCATGAAACAAGGATAGAATGCTTAAAATAGACAGATTGGAGAATAAAAATGAGTCTTTGAAAACTAAAAATATGATAGATATAAAAATATATAATAGCAAAAAATAAAAACAGTAAAAGAGCTGAAAGATTAAGTCTAAGATATCTCTGTGAAAGTAGAACAAAAAGAATATGTCCTTCAGGAGAAAAAGGTAAAATTAGAAGCTCAATGTGGAAGCTGAATATCTGGCTAACAGGAGTCCCAGAAAGACCAGAGAAAATGGGGAAAAAAAGAAATTATTGAATAAATAGTTCAGTGAATTTTCCCAGAACCAAAGAACCTGAGTCTCTGAATGAAAACTTCCACTGAGTGTCCAGCACAATGAATGGAAAAGGACCAACATCAAAGGACACCATGGTGCAATGTCAGGACATCAGATAGAAGAAAATATCCCAAGAATTTTTAGACAGAAAAAGAAGGTCACATACAAAAAGTCGGGAATTGGAATGGAATTTAACTCCTCAACAAAACACAGATAGCGATAAGATTAGGAGGCAAAAGAAAACACACGATCCAAGAATCAGGATCCAATACAGGAGAGGCACTGGGTATTCCCAGCATGGTGATGAAGGAAAGTCCCAGTTAATAATTGTGCAGTAGGCCTGGGAGCAGGTAGTATACACCAATTCAGGTGGTCAGAGAACGCCACACCAGGTGTCCTCACAAAGAAAACACTACTGCTAGAGATTACCTGGGGGAAAATGGCGTTGAGTGGGATTTTACAGAGCTGTTATTTTTAGGTGAGAAAACACTTAATATCTCCTAAAAAGCAAAGCAAATGAAGAAATAAAGCAATCAATTCCAATAATAAAGGTATTTTTTTAAAAGATTGTATTTATTTATCTGACAAAGAGATCACACACAAGTAAGCAGAGAGGCAGGCAAAGAGAGAGAAGGGGAAGCAGGCTCCCTGCTGAGCAGAGAGCCCGATGTGGGGCTTGATCCCAGGACCCTGAGATCATGACCTGAGCCGAAGGCAGAGGCTTAACCCATTGAGCCACCCAGGTGCCCCATCCAATAATAAAGGTAATTTTTACAATACAGGAGCTGTAATCATTATATACTCTTTTGCTAATCAGTATATGGTCCTACCCGATATAGTTATAATAGTGAAAATGTTGAATAAGGTACCTAACAAAAGAGCTAACATTGTCACCTACTATACCAGAGAGTTATTAGATCTAAAATTGTAGGACTCGAGAAATACCAATATTGGCATTTATTTTTAAATTAGGAGGTAACCACCAGAATTAGCAGCTAAATAATATTGAGAGCAGGTATCCTGGAACAGGAAGTGAGTAGAAAGAGAAGACCACATTTTTTTGTAATGAGACTTTTTACACTAACCATTTCTCTTTTATTTTGAAAATTTTCAAATCTATATAAAAGTCAAATAGTACAAGGAATACCTAGATACTCTTAACTTGGATTCCACATTAGCTTTAGCTCTCCCTTACTTTTTCTGAACCACTTGAAGTGAGTCGAAAACATTACAATGCTTCCTTTGTAAATACTCCAGCTGGTGTCTCCTAAGAACAAGGACATTCTCCTCCACGCTCAGAATATCATCATCACATCCAAGGAAATGAACACCAAACCCCTGTGATCCTTTATGAGGACTGATATACAATCCACAGTCAAATATCCTCAATAGTCCTCCAAATGCTGTTTATATATCTTTTTTTTCCATCAGGATTTAATAAAATTTCACAGCTTGCATTTGGTTGTTTTATTTCTTTGAACTTTTAATTATAGAATAATCCCCACCCCCTCAGGTCTTTCTTGTTTTTCATGACACTGACTTTTTTGAAGACAGGGCAGGACTCTAGTTGTCTTGTAGAAGGGCTCACATGCTAGATGTTTCCTCATGATTGGATTCAGCTTCCTATGGAACTATTTCCATGTACATATATTACTGTGGTAAACAAATTCAAATGGAAAAAATGGCGGTGGTATTTGTTTACATTTATTGAGAAGACAACTCTTTTTCAGGTCACCTTTGGCTGGAGTTTGCTGCCTTCTTCCCTGTGTTAATTGGGTCAGGAGGTGCTTACTAAGTGTTCCCTAACACAAGTCACTCCAGGAAGCAGGTTAAACACCTTTTCTCAGAGAGGCATACATTTTCACAGCTTTTCATTTTAAATTTGTTCCCAGTGGGGATTTTTTCCCCCTCATCTCCCCAAGAAATTCCGTGACTGAAAATTCATGTGTCAGTTATCACAATCACAATCGGAACTTGTTTCTGCCCAAATCCCTCGGAAGCTGAATAGATTTGATTCTCCTGTGTGATAAAGCCAGACTCAAAGACAGCACTGCAAAGACGTGGGTTCTGTGCCCAGATCTGCCATCGACACCTAGGTGACCTTGAGGAGGCCCTCCGCCTCTCTAGGCTCCAGAGTTCTTATCTATAAAAAGAAGGGGGCAGAACACGTTGATAATAAACGGTATCTTGCGAAGCATGATTCTGAAGTGAGCAGAGAGTTCAAGGACAGGTAGCCTTGGTGATGCGTCAGTTTTTACCCTCCTGCCATTCAACTCGGCCACTCCCTGCACCCAGCAAGTTGTCGGTGATGAGTAGATGAATAGGTGCGGGATGGCACCAAGAAGAGTCAATTGGGGCAACAGTGCAAAGGACCAGCGCTGAGGGGGATGGCAGAAAACCCCAATTCCAAGGGAATCTATGCGATGATAAACTGAGAAGCAGAAAAATATTCTGAGAAACAAGTCTAATGTTAAAAGTAAAAGAAACCTCAAAATATTCTTGTGACAGAGAAGTACACAACAGATGCTTAATAAATTTAATGGCAAGGAACTTCAGGACACGCCACCCCAATACATGCTGTTTGGTACATTGATTACTTTGAGCCGAAGACACTGGAAAACAGTGGATGGGGGTGAGGTTCTCTCTGAACTCCCTCATCTGCCTGGAGACAGTTCCTCTAAAAGGATCTTGGAGTCATCATCAATCCCCTCTCCAGAGTGCCTTCAGCAGGGAAGATGGACTCTCATCACAGGAGACAAGACTAGAAGTCGGCACTCCACCCAGACACTCTCTGTCCCAAACTGTCAGACTCCCCTTCGAGTCTTCTAAGGGCCCCTTCTGCTTTCCCACAACCATTTGCTCTCCTCCAAGTTGGCTACACCCCTCCTCTTCCCCTAGGAAGACA
>CM052799.1:189303922-189351115 GCA_028533885.1 Nasua narica | reverse complement strand
CTTAAACAGTCATGGCTTCTTGTCCCAGAGTTTTCTGAGCCTGTGAATAATTACCTGGATTAACTTATGGATACCCTGAAGGTAATAACATAGATTACTCGTGATTCAGTTTTGCTTACACTTCCCTGTCTAAAACACTCTGGAATGAGAACATTACCAACAATACTACTTTAAATGTACACAAAAATTTCCACTAGAATGTCTTTCATATTCCTTACAGCAGTGATCAGTGCAGGCTTTAGCAAAGAGAGAGGAAAAGTAAGTATCTTCGGTAATGTTGGAAGCACTCTTAAAACAGACATCTCATTTACTCCTATACCCTAAAATTTCTTCTAGATCCTCAGAACCATGAAAGCCTGGAGATAATAGAAGAGGAAGGAACTTAGAGGCATAGCACTTTTTCAGGCAGACAGTAAAATGCTGAATCAACTAGGTGGTCTCTGGTTCTAGGTCAGATCCACTGAAGGGTGAGGATTGAGGAGAGAGAGATGTATCAAGGTAGTGCTCCTGGATTTAAAAAGTCTTAAGAGATACATAATCAATCACAATGAATGGACCTTTTTTTTTTAAATAATTCTTTTTAACATTTTATTTATTTATTTGACAGAGAGAGAGAGCACAAGTAGGCAGAGAGGCAGGCAGAGAGAGAGGGGGAAGCAGGCTCCCCGCTGCACAGAGAGCCCGATGCGGGGCTCAATCCCAGGACCCTGAGATCATGACCCGAGCCGAAGGCAGAGGCCTTAACCCACTGAGCCACCCAGGCGCCCCAGAATGAACCTTTTTTTGAATCCTGATTTGAACAACGTATCTAAAAAAATTTTATGAGCATGGGAATGGAGCACTGACTACACTTTTGGTGAAATTTAAAAAATTATTTTTATTTTAAGATGCTATAATGATATTAAGGTTCATGTTCTTTTTGAAAAGTATGTATCTTTTAAGATAATTCCAACTGAAGTGATAACTGAAATGATAATGAGGTCTGGTGTTTGCTTCAAAATAATTTGAGTTGGGGGACTGGGTGGGGTTATAGGTGGAAAAAGATGGGCCAAAAGCTAACGAGCACTGAAGCTGAGGGATGAGTCTAGGGAGTTCATGGTATGATTCTTCATTATGTGTTTGAAATTGTCCATAACAATTTTTAAATAACTACCTGGAAAACAGATCTTTTCACAACTGAACAATAAGAGAAGAAAGAGAATTCAGATTTCGCATATTCTATTTTACACGAGGCAGCCCCTTGGGTTTTTGGGTAAAAATAAACTCTTGCCTTTTAAGGTAAATGTGAAGAATGGAAATGGGAGAAGAAGGGAGAGAGAGTCCTGATGCTTTTATTTTCCCCGATAATGCTAATATCACCACACATTTTAATAATGTTTTATAGTCTCAAATCTTGGGAAAAGCCTGGTATGTATATTTGTTGTCACATGTGACATCTGATAAAATATCATCGTGTTGTTTTCATATTTTTTTAATAATTTAATTCAAAAATTTGAAAATATTCTTATTCTTTTATTAGTCTCTTAGTTGATACTTAAGGATTTATTTCCTGTTTGAGTTTTGCATGGAAAACTCAGCCTCAATGCCTATTTACAATATTAGAATTCTTAAATGCTCCCCTATCGTGATTTGGAGCATTTTTATTTTTCCTCTTAGTTCCTATTTAGGGGAATATACAGGGGAAAAGCCATTCTTATTTCCTTTGAGTCCATCCAGCTGTTTTATTTTGTATTCCCTTATTTCCCATGCTTCCAGCTAGAGCGTGAAGCCATCAGAAGTGTTCCTTTCTTTTTAATACTTTAACAGCCACATTAACGTTATCTCTTTCCTGTGAAAGCTTTTAAAATACAAATTGATGAAGCCATGTCTTTTGTTATTTAAATATTAGACACATCAACATTTACAAGTGTTTTACAAGAAGATTTAAACACAATATCCTACCCTAAAGTGACAAACCCACACACTTTTTCTTTTTTTTCTTTTTCTCTTTTCTTTTTTCTTTTTTTTCTTTTTCTTCTTTCTCTCTCTCTTTTTTTTCTTTTCTCCCACACTTTTAAAAATACGACTTTCCTTTTGCTTTTTTTGTGTACCTGGGGTTCCAGGATTCCACCCTCTTAGTACATGAAATACCAGAGGCTCTGGTTTCTAAAATTCCAAACTGCTCAGACACCTTCGACAAGGTCAAGAGCAGTAAACGCCTTATCTTTATAAGGGCAACACATTCTTAAGTTAATACGAAAGATCTAGCTGGCATTGGTCTTTATGCAATCACAGGACCGCCATTTAAGGGTGCAGTAAATTTATATGGCATTATATGGCATACAAATATCAACCTTTAAGGGTCTCTAAGCCGAGCCCTGGTAGAGAAAGGATCCCTTGGGTGAAGGCTTCCCCGGGCTCCGACAGGAGTCACTCTATGACTCTGCAAATATTAAATATAGCTACATGAATCACACTACAAAATTCCAGTTCTGAAATCTGGTGTCAGGCATAACAATTTGTTCTCTCTCCTTGCTCATGAATAACAAAGAATCAATTGAAGAAATTTTGGTCTGTATAAAGAATACTCCATGCTTTTTTCCTCCCTCTGTATTTGACATGACATATGCTTCTCAAGTGTTATTTTGTGTTTATTAATCTTTGAACTAAATTGTCAGTCCCTGTAACTAGAAAGAAATTTCCCAAGAACCCTCCTGACTCATGCTAAGGGTATACAACAGCTGATAAACTCTAGTGACCTCTGAGGAGACAGATGGGCAGTGTGGCTTTCAACACCCACATAGCTTTCTGGACCATGGATGACAGCATAACCCAGGTTAAAATGCTTGACAAAATGCTCAGACCTTTTTTGTATGTATCAAGTCGATAGTAGGGGTTAATTACCTGTTCTATTGGTCTATCAGATCTCTTTATTTTAACTTTCCTCCTTACTTTTCTTTCTCATTTGCTTATGCCTGTAAGCAGTTCTCTCTCTTTTTTTTTTAAAGATTTTATTTATTTGACAGAGAGAGAGAGAGATCACAAGTAGGCAGAGAGGCAGGCAGAGAGAGGGGGAAGCAGGCTCGCCGCTGAGCAGAGAGCCCGATGCGGGGCTCTATCCCAGGACCCTGAGCTGAAGACAGAGGGTTTAACCCACTGAACCACCCAGGCGCCCCAGTTCTCTTTTAGTTTACAAAATAATCCATGCTCTTTGCAGGAGTAACAACAGCTAACATTTACTGATTGCTTCTCAGGTGCATGCACTCTACTAAAAGCCTAAAACTCTTCTTCATTTAATCTTCAGCAACTCTATTGGATAGGTAATATTACCACCATTTTACTGATTAAAAAAGCATGGACCTACAGGATTCAAAAAGTTTATCACCCATTCATCCTTCCTGAAAAAATTTCCTTCGGGGGGAAAAAAAAAACAAGGACTCCAAGAAAGGGAATAAAATTCGAAGCTTGTAAAAGTGGTGAGAAAAATAAACTAATAAAATTTATACTTAAATCATAAGGTTAAGACTTTTTTTTTTTTTTTAAGATTTTATTTATTCATTTGAGAGACAGAGAAAGTGAGAGAAAGCATGAGAGGAGAGAAGGTTAGAGGAAGAAGCAGACTCCCCATGGAGCTGGGAGCCCGATGTGGGACTCGATCCCGGAACTCAAGGATCATGACCTGAGCCGAAGGCAGTTGCTCAACCAACTGAGCCACCCAGGTGCCCCAAGGTTAAGACTTTTAAGAAAGAGTTTTAAAAAGACGAAACAGAGTAATGTGAAAAGAACCCTAGTAATAAAATGGAACTAAAATTTCAAATTATTGCTACAAAATATGAGTTGCTTACGATCTTATCTTGTCCCCCTCAAATGTTATAATGACTCCTTCTAAATGCTTGTAGAAAGCATGTTTAAAAAGTTTTAAACATCTCCAAAAATTGTCAAAGTCATCAAAAACAAGGAGAGACTGGGAATTGGTCACAGCCAAGAGGATTCTAAGGACAACTGAGGAGTAGATAAAGGACATTTCAGAAAAGCTAAGAAATATGAATAAAGTATAAACTTCATTTAACAAATATATCAATATTGGATCATTAGTTTTGACAGATGTGCCATATTGAGTATACAGGAACTCTCTGTACTGCCTTTGCCATTTTTCTGTAAACCCAAAATTACTCTAAAATGAAAATTTCATTTAAAAAATAAAACCAACCTCATAAAATTGTTGTAAGGATTAAATGAGATAATCAAAATAAAAAGACTTGCACAGAGACTAGAATATAGTAAGTATTCAGTAAATATGGATTTTTAATAATGATTTAAAAATTACTGGCTGTCAATAGAAGAAAAGGAATAGTATGCATACTTTCCCAAACTATGGGAGGAGAAGAAGATTTAAGAAAAAGAAAATTCAATCTATCTAATAAAAAATAGAAAAGTTAAAGGGCAAAGACAACAATGTAAATAAAAAAACATAAAATAAGACATAAGAAATCAGAGACTATATTAAATGTGAGTGAGTTAAACTCATTATTAAAAAGTAAGTTTCCACACTCATTAGGATGGCTGCTATCAAAAAAAAACAGAAAATAACAAGTATTGGCAAATAAAGTGTTCTGTGCCCAGTTCCATTGTGGGGCAATGTGGGAAGGAGTTCCAATACAACCACCAAGCAATTAACTCAATTCTAATAGTATCTACCTGGAGATAGTATCAGATCCCACAGTTTAAGGGTTCAGTCCCACAAGACTAGCATCCCCTCCTTCAGATGCCAATCACAAGACCAAGTTGTCAACTGTGCTTCTGATCTATTGGCCACAGACGATAGGTTCCAATGACCCTCTCCTTGGGTTCTATTAATTAGCTAAGTGGTTCATGGAACTCAGAGGAACATTTTACTTACTAGATCACTGGCTTATTATTAAAGGTTAGAACTTAGAAATAGCCAGATAGAAGAGATGCATAGGATAAAGTACCAGGAAAAGGCTCAGAGCTTTCAGGATCTCTCTAAGAATACCACTCTCTCCAAATCTCCAAGTGTTCACCAGCCAGAAGCTCTCCAAACTCAGTTCATTTGGATATTTAATGGAGACTTCATTATTAGACATGATTGATTAAATCATTGGCCATTTGTGATCAATCAATTCAACCTCTAGGCCTCTCTCCTTCTTGGGCACTGTCATCAGGAATATAAAATGATGCTACAACTATGGGAAACTATATGGCAGTTCCTTAAAAAAATAAAAGTAGAATTACTATAATCCTACTATATACCCCAAAGAATTGAAAGCAGTCTCAAAGAGATACTTGCACACCCATGTTCACAGCAGCATATTCACAACCAAAAGATGGAAGCAATCCAAGTGTTCATTGATAGATGAATGGATAAACAAAATACAGCATATACATACAATGTAATACAATGGTTTATACATACAGAATTAAAAAGAAAGTACATCCTGATACATGCTATGACATGGGTAAACCTTGAGGATATTATGCTGATTATTACTCAATAATTAATTATTCAATGCTAAAATAAATGAGCTTTAAGCATGAAGAGACATGGAGGATCCCTGAATGCATATTACTAAGTGAAAAAAAAGTCAATCTGAAGAGGCTATTCATGCCATGATCCAAATATATGATACTCTGGAAAAGAAAAACCATGAAGACAGTTAAAAAAATCAGAGCGAGTGTGCCAACAAACAAGACAGAAATGAAGTCGCCATTTACGACCACCCTTGGAAGTCACACGGTAAAATTCTTCCATACTCTGTTGGTCAAAGTTATCCTAGACCCACTGGCTTCAAAGGGAAGGATAGACCTTACCTCCTGATGGGAATACTAGCTAGGTCACATTGTTAGAATATTCTGTGAGAAAGAAGATATTTTTGGAGCTATTTTTGGAAAATACAATATGTGACATAAATTAGAAATCAATAATAGAGAAGATTTGAACAATGCAATTAAAATGATATAATTAACTTATGTAGATCATTGTATATATATATGACTGTTAAGTACAAAACACCCACCTTCTGAAGTATTCATGATATATTTACCAAAAGTGATAATATTTTGTGGAGCCATAAGGCAAATTTCAATAAACTTCAGAAGATAATAATTATATAGAGAATGTGTTTTGGACCTCACAAAATTTATCTCTTTTTTTTAAAGATTTTTTTAAAATGTTTACGTAACCTCTACAGCCAATGTGGGCTCAAACTCAGAACCCTGAGATAATCTCATGTTCTACTGACTGAGCCAGCCAGCTGCCCCCTTGTGGAATTTATCTAGAAATTAGTAACAAAAAGATAACCAGAACATCCCTGTATCTTGGAAAGTAAGCAACACATGTCTAAATAATTAATAAGCCAAAACAAGAAATCACAAAGGATTAGAAAATACTGTAATTTTTAAAATGTGAATCATTTAAATCATGATCTTACAAATAGTGTACATCAAAACTTGTGAACCTTCTGTATCATGCCATGATGTAGTAAATAGTTCTAGTCTTGTCTTCCCACTCTCCCATAAGGGGCTAGAAGACTTTAAAATATCTATAAACCAAATGCTATTAGATATCATAAAACAGACCGTACTAGACTGTGAGCTCTTAAAAAAAAAGAAAAGAAAAAGAAAACAAGCTTGTTGTGAACCATGGTGATAAAAAGGGGGAAAGTAGGTTATGACGGCCTTGCTGGGTTGAAGGAAATGGGATTGTAATTCAAGAAGGCTGAAGCAAGGGAAGAGCACTGGAGAGGAAGGAGCTATACGCAGAAAGAACTCCTGAGATTTGTATGAAGGCCTTGTCGAGTCTTTGTTAAGTGCTAGACTGAATCCCCCCACTACACAAATCGTGCCAGAGAATTATAATCTGAACAATGCCCAGAGCCCACACAGAGCTGGAGGACATTTTCATCAGGCCGGCCAGAGTAGAAATATCAGCAGCATTCACTGCAGACTCAAGAGTAGCATTGGGGCTGCACTAGTCCTGGAAGAAACCTAATCTAGATAGGTCGAGAGAAGCTCAAAAACAGGCCTTGGAGGTATCAAACTGATCATACTTCAGGTAAACTGCCTGCTGAAACAGTCTTTAAAGGCAAGTCAATCCAGACTCCCTGTAATACATAAAATATCCACTGTTGTATTTAAAATTAGATATGCAAGAAAAAATGTGACCTAAAACTGGGAACAAAATCACCAATGACAGACTCACCAATGACAGATATGAGGGAACTAGTAGACATTAAAACAGGTAATATAATTAAGTTTAAGAATTTAAATGAAAAAAGTATATAATAAATAAGAAATTTTAAAAAAGGAACTTCTGGAGGTTGAAATGCAATATACAAAATTAAATTTTCACTATCTTGGATTAATGTAAAATCAGACACTGGAGAAGAAAATAACAGGAAATTTGAAGAGACAGAAACAGAATCGATTTAGAATAAAGTGCATAGAGAAAAAGACTGGGGAAACAATGAAGTTTTAGGATCTGCAGGGAATATAAAATATAAACCAGTTTAACACACATTTAATTGGAGATCCTGAAAGAGAGGAAAGAGTAGTGAGCTAAAAATATATTTGAAAAAATAATGGCTGAAAAATTTTGCAATTTGAAAACTATTAACACGTAGATCCAAAAAACTCAGTGACCTTCAAACAGAATTCACTCACTCACTCACACACACACACACACACACACACACACACACACCCCAAGCCAAATGCATCAAAACTTAATTGCTAAAAACAAATGATGGAGGGAGTATCTGAAACGCAGACAGAGGGGGGAGAAAGACAAAGGACAGAAGGTAACATTACAGTGGACTTCTTGTCAGAAATTAGAAAAGTCAAAAGGCAACCGGAAAACACCTTTAAATATTTTATTTGTTTGTTTGAGAGAGAGATGGTTGAGAAAGGGAGAGCACAGGGTGGGAAAGGGAGGGGGAGGGGTAAAGGAAGAAAGAGAGGAAGAGGGAGAGAGAATCCCAAGCAGACTCCTTGCTGAGTGCAGAGCCTGATGCAGGGTTAATCTCACGACCCTGAGATCATGACCTAAGATGAAACCAAGAGTCAGAGGCTTAACGGACTGAGCCACCCAGGTGCCCACGAAGCCACCTTTAAGGTGTTTTTAAAAACTGTCAATGCAGAATTCTACATCTGGCAGAAATGTCCATCAAAAATGAAGGTGAAATAAAACTTTTTCAGGCAAATAAAAGCTGACCAAACTTGTAACCTGCACACCTGCATGAAAATATTTCAAAAGAAAGCACTTCAGACTGAAGGAAAATGATACTAGATGGAAATTGGAATTCACACAAAGGAATAAAAAGCACTGGAAATGGTAAATATGTGGGTATGAATTAAATGTGATTTTCCTCTACATTTAAGTTTTCATTAGAAGGTAACTGACTGCCTAGAGCAGTGACTCCCAACTTTTTCATTACCATCCTCCTAAGTTACCTTTTCAGGCATTTTCATCGAATCATCCCCATGACATCCTTGTGAAGGGTGTACGGTCTAGCACAAAACTGATAATAACATATTGTGACGGCAGTAATATACACAGAAGCAAAACGTAGAACATGAAGAGCACAGAGGATGGGAGGGGGGAATGGAAGCTTCTTTCTATGAGTCTTACATGATAGGTGGAGTGGCATGATAGCAGTTGAAAGTGGACTATGATAAGTTCAAGATGAAAATAGTGACCTTCAGGGGCACCTGCTGGTTCAGTCCGTGGAGCACGAGTCTTGATCTCAGGGTCGTGAGTGTAAGCCCCACATTGGGTGTAAAGATTATGTAAAAATAAATAAACTTTAAAAAAAGAAAAGAAGGATGCCTGGGTGGCTTAGTCGGTTAAGCACCTGCCTTCAGCTCGGGTCATGATCCCAAGCTCCTGGGATCAAGTCCCACCTTGGCCTTCTTGCTCAGCTGGGAGCCTGTGTCTCTTTCTGCCTGCCTCTCCCCCTGCTTGTGCTCTCTCTATCTCTCTCTCAATCTCTCTCTCTGACAAATAAATAAATAAAATCTTTAAAAAAAAAGAAAAGAAAAAAGTGAGCTTCAGAAAGCCACTGAAAAGAATGTATACATTATCCAGAAATACATAAAAAGGTAATATATCATTACTAGGTTTTATCACACACAAATATTTTATCACAGTGCATTCATGAGGCATAGGAGTAAAAATAGCCCTGAATTATATTTGATAGTACTTTAAAATTTTACATCTACGTGTATGCATGATATAGGTCCAAATATATTTTTTTACTCTTCATTCAGCTTTGAAATTAAATATAAGCAACAGATAAGAAATATATATATATATTTTTAAGATTCTATTTATTTATTTATTTGACAGAGAGAGAGACAACAAGAGAGGGAACACAAGCAGTGGAGTGGGAGAGGGAGAAGCAGGCTTCCTGTGGAGCAGGGAGCCGTTTCGGGGCTTGATCCCAGGACTCTGGGATAAGACGCAAGCCAAAGGCAGATGCTTAATGACCGAGCCACCCCAGCGCCCCCAGATAAGAAATATCTTACGCTATTATAATTATAAGGAATCCTATAAAATCATGAAATGTTTAGACTAGTATTTGCCAAACTGTTTTGCTTTATAAACCAGAAAAATATACTAACCAAACATTGTTTGTATTGTTTGGTATTTGCTTATTAATTTTTACTTTGGCAGGTATGACATTTTTTTTAAATAGGCTCCATGCCCAGCATGGAGCTCAACATGGGGCTTGAACTCATAATCCTGAAATCAAGACCTGAGCCGAGATCAGGTATCAAATGTTTAATCAACTGAGCCACCCAGGTACCCCAGGTATGACATTTAAAATGTCCTATCTCCAGAGCTTCATTTTAAAAAAAAGATATTTTAAATTTTAATTCCAGTATAGTTAACATACAGTGTTATATTAGTTTCTGATGTACGATATAGTGATTCAACAATTCTGTACATTACTCAGCCTTCATCATGTCAAGTCCCCTCCTGAATCCCCATCACCTATTTCACCCTTCCCCTTCCCCACCGACCCTCTGGTAACCATCAGTTTGTTCTCTGTAATTAAGAACCTCTTTTTCGGTTTCTCTCTCTCTTTTTTTCCCTTTGGTTATTTTTGTTGTTTCTTCAATTCCACTTATGAGTGAAATCATTTGGTATTTGTCTATCTCTGACTTACTTCACTTAGCATTATACTCACTAGCTACATCTCTGTCATTGCAAATGGCAAGATTTCATTCTTTTTTATAGTTGAATAATATTCCCTTTTATACCTATATACTACATTTTCCATATCCATTCATCTATTGATGGGCATTTGGGCTGCTTCCATAATTTGGCCATTGTAAATAATGATGCAATAAAGATAGGGATGCATGAATCCCCTTGAATTAGTGTTTTTGTCTTTTGGGGGGTATTTACCCAATAGTGCAATTGTTGGATTGTAGGGTAGCTCTATTTTCAACTTTTTGAGGAAACGCCATACTGTTTTCACAGTAGCTGCAGCAGCTTGTATTCCCACCAACAGTGCATGAAGATTCCTTTTCCTCTATATCCTTGCCAACCTTGTTGTTTCTTGTGTTTTTTATTTTAGTAATTCTGACAGGTATAAGGTGATATCTCATTGTAGTTTTGATTTGCATATCCCTCATGATAAGTGACATTGAGTGTCTTTTCATGTGTCTGTTGGCCATCTGCATGTCTTCTTTAGAGAAATGTCTGTTCACATCTTTTGCCCATTTCTTGACTGGATTTTTGGGTTTTTGGTGTTGAGTTGTATAAGTTCCTTATATAGTTTGGATACTAACCCTTTATCAGATATGTCATTTGTAAATATCTTCTCCCATTCAGTAGGTTGCCTTTTAGTTTTGTTGATTATTTCCTTCTCTGAGCAACAGCTTTTTATTTTGATGAAATCTCAATAGCTTATTTTTGCTTTTATTTTCTTTGTCTCAGGAGGCACATTTAGAAAAATGTTGCTATGGCCAATGTCAGAGACATTTCTGACCCTGCTCTCCTCTAGAATTTTTTTTCTTTAAGATTTTTATTTATTTATTTGACACAGAGACAGAGATCACAAGTAGGCAGAGAGGCAGGCAGAGAGAGAGGAAGCAGGCTCCCTGCGGAGCAGAGAGCCCGATGCGATGCGGGGCCTATCCCACAACCCCGAGATCATGACCTGAGCCGAAGGCAGAGGACTTAACCCACTGAGCCACCCAGGAGCCCTCTCCTCTAGAATTTTTATGGTTTCGGGTTTCACCTTTAGGTCTTTAATCCATTTTGTGTTTATTTTTTTGTATGATTAAAAAAAGACATTTTAACTTCAAAACTCTTCACAATAAAAGACTATACTTTTAATTTCCCTTATGATAATTTCACTTGGGTGCACTGATTTTTCTCATTTTTTTCCTAATGGATGAAAACTTTGGCACAAACCGATAGTGGTTCACACTGCAGTATTTGTTTTCTCTGCATTTGACGCTTCTCTTCCTACCAATAGCTGGTTTATTAGTGAGGGGTGGTGCAAGTGCCCATTGAAATATTCTTGTTCCCCCATAAAATACCCTCCGCCTTTATAGATAGTCTTCTTGGTCTTCCCTTGCCTTTGTCCATGTTTCTTGAACATCAGTTTTTCCTAGAGATCCACCTCACATCTTTTATTCTATCTTTCATGATCTCTTCAAGAGGTGCATTTCAGAGTCTCCACTCCAGGAAGTTGTGATCCCTTGTATTCACCTATTTGCCTTCAACCTTACAGCAGCAGTTTGCCCTGTGTTGTCTCCTTTCTTATGGATCCAAGAAGAGTTGTTGGTTTTTCAGTCTGTTCAGCTTTTTACTTATTAGGATAGAGTGGTGACTTCAAACTTCTTACATGCAGAACCAGAAACTTTTAAGTCCTACTCTTACATTTCTAATACTAGTAATGTGTGTCTTCTCTCCTTTTTTCTTGATTGGCTTAGATAGAGGTTGATCATTTTATCAATCTTTTCAAAGAATCAGTTTTTGGTACTGTTGATTCTATTGTTTACTTGTTTTCAATTGCATTGAATTCTGATCTATTTTTATTATTTCTTTTCTGCTTCCCTTGGGGTAGAAGTTTAGATTATAGATTTTAGATTTTTCTTTATTTCTAATATATAGTTCATACTATAAATTTCCTTGCATCCTACAAATTTTAATAAGTTGTATTTCCATTTTTATTTTGTTTAAATATTTAAAAATTTCTCTTGGGACTTTCTCTTTAACCCATGTGTTATTTAGGAATGTGTTGTTTAATGCCCAAATATTTTAGTTATTTTTTTTAATTGATTTCTAGTTTAATTCCATTGTGGCCTGAGAGGGCACTTTGTATGATTTCTATTCTTTTAAATTGGTTGAGGTCTGTTTTATGGCCCAATACATGGCCTATCTTAGCAAATGTTCCATGTGAGTTTGAGAAGAATGTGTGTTCTGCTATTGTTAGATGAAGCAGTCTATAGTGGGTTTAGAAATAAATCTAAACACGTGTGGTCAATTATAACAAAGTGAAAAGTGAATTTAATGAGGAAAGAATAGTCTTTTCAACAAATGGTGCAGAGAAAAGAATGACATTAGAGCTCTGACTCACACCATACATAAAAATTAACTCAAAATGGATCAAAGACCTGAATGTACAAGCTAAATTATAAAACATCTAGAAGAAAACATAGAGTTATCTTCATTACCTTGGATTTGGCAATGAATTCTTAGATATGATACCAAAAGCACAAACTACAGAAGAAAAAACAGAGAAATTGCACTTCATCAAAATAAAGAGCATTTGTGCTTCCAAGAACATTATTAAATTCAAAAGACAATTCAGAATGGGAAAAAGTGTTTGCAAATCACATATCAAATAGAAGACTTATACATTGAAATATGTAAAGGACTCTCAAAACTCAATGATAAGATAAATAACCCAATTTTTAAAATGGGAAAAGGACTTGAATAAACATTTCTCTAAAGAAGATGTACAAATGACCGGTAAGCACATGAAAAGAGGCATGACATCACTAGTGATTAGGAAAATGCAAATCAAAACTACAATGAGATACCACTTCACATCACTAGGATGGTTATAATAAAAAAGGCAGGTAATAACGAATGTTAGCAAGGATGTGAAGAAATTGGAAACCTCATAATTTATCCATGGGGAATGTAAAATGCTGCAGTTGGTTTGGAAAACAGTCTGGTAATTCTTCAAAAAGTTCAACGTAGAGTTACCATATGACCTAGCATTTCCCTTCCTAGGTATACGCCCAGCAGAAATGAAAATAGGAACACACAGAAACTTGCACATGAGTGTTCAACAAAAGCATTATTCATAATAGTTGAAAAGTGAAAATAATCTAAATGTCCACCAATTGATGGATGAAAAAAGAGAAGGTGGTCTATCCATACAGTGAAATATTATTCAGCCATAAAAAGAAATAAAATACTGATACAAGCTACGACTTGTATGAATTTTGAAAACATGATAAGTGAGGAAAGCCACATATTGTATGATTCCATTTATATGAAATGTTCAAATAGGCAAATCCATAGAGACAGAAAACGGATTTGCGGTTGCTAGGAGTTGGAAGGAGGAGAGATGGGGAACTGACCGCTAATGGGTACAGGGTTCCTCTTTGGGAATGATGAAAATGTTCTGGAATTAGATCATTGCAATAGTTGCACAACTTTGTGAATATACTCTGAAATTCATTTTATTTTATTTTTACTTTACAAGGATGATTTTTATGGTATGTGAATTATAAAAATAAAAAAATTTAACTAAGAAAATATACCTCTGGTAATTCTGTGTGCCTTATGGTGATGCTCACATGCATGGAACAGGAGTAAGGAAAAGCAAGTGGCTTCTCTGAACTGTTTATTTGAGTCAGATTGTTCTTCAACAATCATATCCCGACAAATGTGTCTCTTAGAATGTTTTAGGAGGGTAGGGGGAAGGGGAAGGGGTTAAAAAGAGCACAAGGAAATTTTTAGGAGTGAGCCATATGTTCATTATCTTGATTGTGGTAATGATTTCAATGGATATATACTCATGCTGAAACAACACTTTACAGTTTAAGTATTTATAGTTTATTGTCCACCAGTTATACCTCAATAATGCTGTTAGGGGAAAAACTAATGCTGTGAGGGGAAAGAAAGAAAAAATTGTCTACCACAGAGGAGACACTAAACAATCAAGTCCAACAAAATTACTCAGCTTGTTGATATTACAGAGCCTTTGTCACTGGTCACTCCAACTAGTGTGATGAGTGTCTTAGTTAGTTCCAGCTGCTATAACAAATTACCATAGGCTGAGTAGCTTAAACAACAAAAATTTACTTCTTATGGTTCTGGAAGCTAGAAGTCCAGGATCAAGGCCCTCGCATAGCCAGTGTCTGGTGTGGGCCACCTTCTTGTCAGAACTTCACATAGTAGAGAGAGAAAGAGAGAAAGCCCTCAGTTGTCTTTTCTTTTGAGGGCACTAATCCCATTGGAAAGGGCTCCAACTTTATCACCTGTTAGAGGTTCCACCTTCAAATATCGTTATACTCAGGACTAGGCCTCAACATATGAATGTTGAGGATACAGTCAATTCATAGCAACGGAATCTGAATAAGAGTGCCCCTTGTGGAACGCTCTTACATTGTTGGTAGGAATGCAAGTTGGTTCAGTCACTTTGGAAAACCAGTGTGGAGATTCCTCAAAAAATTAAAAATAGAGCTACCCTATGACCCTGCAATTGCACTACTGGGTATTTACCCCAAAGACACAGATGTAGTGAAAAGAAGGGCCATAGGTACCCCAATATTCATAGCAGCAATGGCCACAATCGCCAAACTGTGGAAAGAGCCAAGATGCCCTTCAACAGACAAATGGATAAAGAAGATGTGGTCCATATAGACAATGGAATTTTACACAGCCCTCAGAGAGGATGAATACCCAACTTTTGTATCAACATGGATGGGACTGGAGGCGATTATGCTGAGTGAAATAAGTCAAAGAGCAAAAGTCAATTATCATATGGTTTCACTTACTTGTGAGCATAAGGAATAACATGGAGGACATTAGGAGAAGGAAAGGAAAAGTGAATTGGGGGAAATCAGAGGGGGAGATGAAGCATGAGAGATTATGGACTCTGAGAAACAAACTGAGGGTTTTGGAGGGGATGGAGGTAAGGGGATGGGTGAGCCTGGTGGTGGTGGGTATTAAGGAGGGCACATATTGCATGGAGCATTGGGTGTGGTGCATAAATAATGAATCTTGGAACACTGAAAAAAAAAAAGAATGCCCCTCGCTCATACAGTGTTTACCTATAGATTTATAAAATAAATTTCTTTTTGAGGGTTCTAGACCAAAATATTCAGAAACCATTTATTTAATATCTGAAGTTATTGTCCAAACATACTAACTAGGTGACACAAAATTTTTCTTATGTCTGACCCCAAGCAATTTTACTGTGTTAGTCTTAAACAATTAAATTATGTATAACGATATTAAACTTTGTTTCATAGCCAGTTGTATCTATAGAAATACAACCCACAGAAGAAATTTTGGTTTGAAAAGCCTTCCTATTTTTCTTTAAAGCATTTAAATTCATTAAATACTTAGATAAAAATTTAAATATATTTAAACATTTAAATATATACTTATTTTCCATTTTTTAAATTTCTTTAAAACATTATTTTAAGATCTGAAATTTGCAATTTACCTAAAATTTAGCTTGGCTTGGGGATGAGAAGTGCTGGGGGGCTTGTTATAGGTTTTACTTCTTATTTATATCACCTTGTCTGTAAAAAAAAATTGGCTCTGTGGAAAAATGATGCCAACTATTGATTGGTTTATTGATTCAGCTATATTATTTGCCTTATTTTTTGTGGTATAAATATTTCATATTAACAAAACGATTTTTAAATGCCATCCTCATAATTCTAAAGCTTTAGCTTCATTTAATTCATGAACACCTGAAGATGTAATGAAGGGGGTCATTAGGTTCCTGAATGGAGAAATGGTTTTGTTTTTTAGTCTTGATGCATTTTTATGGAAAAAAAAAATATATTCTTACAGTGACTTCTTGTTTCTATGAGGTAGAGAGTGGGTCTTTAGTCCTTGGAACCAACAGAGCCACAGCTTAGATTGTAGAATGCATTGTTTTGAATACACATGTGTGATCAGAGCAAAAGCCTACCGTGCAAAGACCTATCGGGAGTGGAGTGTTGCAGCAAAGGTCCAATCAAAGTAAGCACCACCCTCAATCAACACCCTGGGAAATTGTGCTGTGGATGGAAAAAAGGAGCAAGTGGGGCTGATGCAGCAAAGGGACACCACCAGTGATAAAGGAGTGGATACTCAGAGGCTAAAAGGGAAGCTGAGGACTTCTGGTCTCAGATGTGGGCCCCCAAATGTGTCCACAGTGTGAGAGTAATTATAAAATCAAGACAGCAATGGGTCATGCAAGGGGAAGATGGTCCCCTTGGGTCCTCTGACAGAGAACATACTTTGGTCCCCTTGAAAATGGGTTGGCATGGGGGTGAAATGGACAACCACACTTAAAAGGAAAACTAAAGGGCGCCTGGGTGGCTCGGTTGGTTGGGCGACTGCCTTCGGCTCGGGTCATGGTCCTGGAGTCCTGGGATCGAGTCCCATGTCGGGCTCCCGGCTCTGCGGGAGGTCTGCTTCTCCCTCTGACCTTCTCCCCTCTCATTCTCAGTCTCTCTCTAATAAATAAATGAAAAATCTTTAAAAAAAAAAAAAAGGAAAACTAAATATTTCTCATCAGATCCACATCCCCCTGAAAAGACACTCTTAACCATAATGAATATATAAAGAATCATCAGCCGCTCTTGAATACTCAACAAGCATCCTCCCTCCTCCTCCCTCCTACTCGCTCCTCTAAATAAGAAGGTATGCACAGACACAGTGAGCTTTTTGGAGACACTGGAGAAATCTCAAGATGTTTTATTTTCTTACACACATGCTTTCAACCTATTTGGAAAATGTTCTACTTTAAACGATGTTTCTTACTCTTACATTCACCAAATAATTTTTAATAAAATAAAAACTACTAAGTATATTGTGCTTGTTTTAGCAGCACATAGACTAAAACTGGAATGATCCAGGGAAGTTTAACATGGTCGCTGTACAAGGAGGACATGCAAAACTACTAAGTATATACTTAAATGTGGTTTGTTTAAATTTAAAAGAAATCTAGGGGCACCTGAGTGGCTCAGTGGGTTGGGGCCTCTGCCTTCGGCTCGGGTCATGATCTCAGGGTGTTGGGATCGAGCCCCGCATGGGGCTCTCTGCTCGGCGGGAGGCCTGCTTCCCCCTCTCTCTGCCTGCTTGTGATCTCTCTCTCTCTCTCTCTCTCTCAAGTCAAATGAATAAAAAATCTTTAAAAAAAATTTAAAAGAAATCTATAGATCTGAGACTATTTTATTTTGGGTGGTATCATCAGAGATGAGTTGAACACAAGATGCTATTTTCATTCAAGGGAATGGGGTCATACACACATGGCATGTTTTTACTCACATACTAGCTACATGCTGCATGAGACCCACTCCCGCTGTGGGTGAATGGCTTAAGAGTCTTACTTTTAGATCACTAATTTAAGAAGCTTCTTCTTACTTTTGAATGTTGATAGTTTCATGTTATTTCAGAGGTATTCCCCTGAAAAAATTTCCATCCTTATTTTTAGAGTTTCTTATTATGGAAAATTTAAAATATATGCAAAAGTAGGCAGACTAGTATCATGAACCCAAGTCACCCATGTTCAACAGTTATCAGCTCAAGGTGAATTTTGTTTTATCTATTCCCTCACCTACTTATTGCCCTCTAGTATTATTTAGAAGCAAATCCCCACATCTTATAACTTCAGGCATAAATATTTCAATATGTAACTCTAAAAGAAAGGATTCAGATTCTTATTTATTTATTTATTTATTTAGTGATCTCTATTCCCAACATGAGGCTCTAACTCATGACTCTAAGATCAAGAGTTGCGTGCTCTTCCGACTGAGCCAACCAGGTACCCTGACAAGGATTCTTTTTCATTTTTTATTTTATTTTATTTTTTAAAGATTTTATTTTTAAGTAATCTCTATACCCAATGTGGGGCAGAGCCCACAATCCTGAGATCAAGAGTTGCATACCCCTCAACTAAACCAGCCAGGCACGCCAAGGGTTCTTTTTTTTTTTTTTTTTTTAAGATTTTATTTATTTATTTGAGAGACAGAGAAAGTGAGAGAGAGCGTGAGAGGAGAGAAGGTTAGAGGAACTAACTGGGGAGACTCCCCGTGGAGCCGGGAGCCTGATGTGGAACTCAATCCCGGAACTCAAGGATCATGACCTGAGCCGAAGGCAGTTGCTCAACCAACTGAGCCACCCAGGCGCCCATAAGGGTTCTTTTTTAAATAAAACAAATCCATAGTTCCATTTTGCACTTAAAAATTAATATTTTAGGGGTGCCTGGGTGGCTCAGTCCTTAAGGGTCTACCTTCAGCTCAGGTCATGATCCCAGGGTCCTGGGATCGAGCCCCACGTCAGGCTCCCTGCTCAGTGGGAGGCCTGCTTCTCCCTCTCCCACTCCCCCTGCTTGTGTTCTCTCTCTTGCTGTGTCTCTCTCTGTCAAACAAATAAATAAAATCTTTAAAAAAATGAATAATATTTTATAATTTTGAACATAGTCAACAAATTATTTTATAGTCAGTGATTCAAACCAAATCAGTTTTTGAGGAAAGCTCTCACTTTGTACCATAAGGTAGACATGTGGTCTGCCTTCCTGTCTATAGAAGGAAAGGATTCAAGTTAAAACAAGGGTAGAGATAGGCAAAGGGAAACATGATCACACCTGGTTGATACCTGGATTAGAGAGGGCTCTGACTACAGGTCACAGCTGGAATAAGCCATAAAAGCCATAAATAAGCCTTTATTTCAATGATTCTGGAGTATTTGATAGAACCAAAGTGCAATAAGTCAGCAGGGGCTCAGAAGGGATCTGAACTGGGAAATGGGATGGAGTCACCAGAGGGGGACCCTCTCCATCATACAACTCTCCTCTCTCTCACCTACATTTCATTCCTCATGTGTGGGAAAAAGCTATGCTTAAGAGCCTGAATTTTCTCTATTTCTCTGTATAAGAACCCAGCCAACACTGGGATGAGAATATCTTAATTTTAATTGCAAATTTCCAGGAAAAGGGGCTCTGATCAGGCCAGTTTTGGTTACGTGTCCACTCTTGGTCCAGTCAGCAGTGACTGAGGAAGTAGGTCACATGTTACAAACATGGCTGTCAAAGTTTACCCACGTGGTCTGGTAAGGAGTCAGAATCTTCCAGAGAAAACTAAGGGGTATTGCTCAAGGGCTGGGTTGTTTCCCAGAAACACTGAGAGCGGAAGCATCGCTGGATCTAAGGAGTCAATGGTGGATCACTGTGTGTAGGGTCTCACAGGTAGGAGGGCATTTCTCTCTCCTCACGCCATAGTGGACAGGTGTCCTCACTAGGGAGTGGGTTCTGTTCTGGGCTGGGTTGTCAAATTCAGCCAACTCTGTGCTTCTCTCCCTGAAGGTTTTAGAACACAGACTCCCCTGTAAGTTTTTCTCCAGTGATCCCAAAGTGAGAACCACCTTTCAGGCCAGTGAGCGAGCTAGGGTTAGTCTGCCTCTAGCTCGGCCTTGTCCCATGGCAGGTGGGGGCTGGAGGGTTGCAAGAGAAAACCCTTTAAAACTAGGTCCCCCATCCACCAAAGGACCCGAAAACAAGGCTAAGAGGCAGGAAAGGATGAAGGCAGAGTATGAGATGTAGAGATGAGACAAAGAGGTCGGGAAAGAATCAAAGACTAAATTCAGCCAATGTGCTTGAGGTAAGACTTGACTTGATGTTCACCTTCATCTTCTTTGCTGGGCCCTCCTATTCCTTTCTCTTTATTCTTTCTTTCTTTCCTTCCTTCCTTGCTTCTTCCCTCCCTTTCATTCCTTTTTTTTCTACTACTTTCTTGCTCACTTTCCTTCCCTCTCTCTCTCCTTTATTCAGTGTTCTTCCATCTGTGTTTTGAGGACCATCAGCACAAATAACTTCAGAGGCTCCTTTAAGATTCAGACTCTAGCCCTTGTTCCCAGACATTCAATTTGGCAGCCTTGGGGCCTGGCCTGAGAATCTGCCTTTTTCACAAGTCAGGAGATTTTGATACACACCCAAGTTGGAGCACCACTTGCTGTAAGCAGAAACGTTAGTCAGGTTGACCCCAGAATGTTCCATTCATTCCTGTGCCTTTATACAAGATGAATTTTCCTAATATAATTTCCCTACATTTCTGTGGTGATGGAGATGTGTGTAGTTCGCATACCACAGTTGTTAGTGGAGGCATTTAAGTCTACACCCTAAATACCTCTCCTCCTGCCCCAGGAGCTGCCCTAACAGCTGCCTGGTTCAAGAAAAGCTCCCAAAACTCTCCTGGGCTCTCAGTCATGCCACCATCTCCCAGAACTGTTTCTTTTCAAGCTTTTTGGCTAAGATCTAGCATCTGTTCTTATCAGTTTAATATCTGATATGTCCTTTATCCGAGGACAATATATTAAATGAGTTTTGGCAGTGGGGAGGTAGGGTAGGCGCTTGCCATGTCCACTCCACACATTGAGCTGGTATTGCAGGGCCTCCAGAAACAGTGCATCCTCCTCCAGAGGCTTCAAACTTGTGATGTGCTGGGGAGCTGGCTGGCCCAGTCAGTAGAGCCTGTGACTCTCCATCTTGAGGTCATGAGTTTGAACCCCATGTTGGGCGTGGAGCCTCGTAATAAATATTAATAGGGTGGCTTGGTCAGTTAAGTGTCTGCTTTTGGTTTTGGCTCTGGTTGTGATCTCAGGGTCATGAAATCAAGCACCGTGTTAGGCTCCAAGCTCAGTGTAGAGTCTGTTTGAGATTCTCTCTCCCTCTCCCTCTGCCCCTCTTGTTCGTGTTCTCTCTTTCTAAGATAAATAAATAAATAAATAAATCTTTTAAAATAATAATAATTAAAACAATAAATTAAAAAACAGATTTATTGAGATATAATTTACATACCATAAGGGTGCCTGGCTGGCTCAGTCGGTAGTGCATGAGACTCTTGATCTCAGGGTCATGGTCATGAGTTTGAGTCCCATGTCGACACAGGGTTTGCTTGAAAAAAATTGACATACCATGGACCCACCTGTTGCGAGGTTATAGAAGGTGCATTTTAGCAATTCTCTGTATTTACATGTGTATTATGAATGAATTCAGTTTTCCAACACTTCCAAAAGGCTCCCTTCACCTGTTGGTAATCACCCCCTGCTCCCACCTGCAGCCCCAGGCAACCACTAATCTACCACTGATCTATAGAAATTTTCTACAAATAGACTCATACGATATCTAGTCTTGTGTCTAACTACTTTGACTTAGCAAAATGCTTCTGAGGTCCATCCCAGGCTGTTGTGTAGATCAATAGCTCATTCCTTTTCATTGCCAAGTAGTATTCCATTGGGTGGATTATCTTAAGACCTTAATTTAAAATGTTTTTGCATCACTATGATTGGAACTTCTGTATGACTAGAAACTCCAAACCTAGACAATTTTTTGCTATCTCTGTGCCATTAGGGGAGAGGAAACCCGCAGGTCATTTCAACTGTGTCAGCTGACAGAGAACACAAGAGGATAGTTTACGGAATGTTGCTTCAACACTCAACGTTTGTTCTCAGATTTCAACTGATGATACCTATTTTTCAGTGAAAAGGCATTGCATGTCTTTTACAGGATATAATTGTTGAATGCAGGTCATTGATCAGGTAAGATTTATCATATGCCTGTGAGCTTAATCACAATTTCCTATGTATTTTACTATATAGGAAGATCCATGTAAAACTACATGATCTATTGCAAGCATACCAGTCTGTGGCACACATGATTTATAATTGTCTTAATTCTTGGGTTGATAGGAATGGGCTGCAGCTCATTGATAAAGAGGTGATATTCTGTGAATGTGCTCAATGCATCTGTTTTGGAGTACATAGCTTCTGGTTCAAATATCTTTGTGTGTATATCGCTTTGGAAATACTTTCTCAGCTTTGGAGGCATTCTCCAAACACTTTCTGACATAGCCCACATTCCGAAGTATTTGCAGAAGAGCTACCGCTCTCCCCCCCACAATCCATTTCCAGCTGCACAGCTGAGTGGCCCAAAGAGGAAAGAGTATCTAGTGGTGTGGAGAATTTAGTTCAGTGGGCCCTGGAGGTCTTTATTTTTAACAGTATGATTAAACAGTATTTCTGACAGCACAGGAAATTAGACACATGTTTATGAAGTGCTTCTTTTGAAAAGGGCACAATGCCAGGGTATAAAGCAATGACTTATATACTTCATTCATTAAAAAGAAATTTTAGCAACTATGGGCTAGGTGCAGTGGGAGATAGGAAGTTGAGTCATTCTCATCATCAAGCATGTACCATCTTAGGAGGAAATAGGACCTGGGTGTTATTCTTCAGGTGATCTGTATTTGCTGATGAACTTTGGAAACCTACATGTTCAAGGATTTTCTTGGTTGGGTTTGGCAGAAAAATCATTTCTTTTTTTTTTTTTTAATTAACATATAATGTATTGTTTGCCCCAGGGTAAAAAAATCATTTCTGAATTACTCTGGAGACAGAAATCTTTTGCTTCCCCTGAATACAAGTTTCTTTCTGATCAGAAGAGCATGAGTTAAGTGAATCCAGTTGTTTTTGTGAAGGTGCATCTGCAGCTTATGAGATCTTTCCTCATAACCTTGATGGTAGCAAACTTCCGTACCCGTCATTGAGGGAACATGGCATGTTCCAAAGGAGCTCTGACCCAGGAGCCAGACTCAACCTGGGTCCTGATTCTGGCCTTGCTGTTAATTAGCAGGGCGATCTTTGGCATCAACGTTGATTTCCCCAGGGTCTCGGTTGTTTCATCTAGAAAAGGAGGACACTCGTGGCGATAAGTTTTTAGGTTCTTTTCAGCCAGAAAATTCCATGAGGCTTTTTTCACTGTGGAAACAAATTCCTGGCAAGCCTTTATCTAATAATTACTGTTAGGTAACCCTCCTAAGGCTTTATGACTTTTTCAGTCTTCAGGTGGTGCACATTTTTTTCTTTCCTCAGGTTTATAATGGAGCAAAGTTAAGAAGCATGTCATTGATATGTACTGAGGTTTTAAACATTGATTTTTGTCTGAGTAGTAATGAGAAAATTAATTTTTGTGTTTTTGGTTTTGGTTTGGGTTTGGGTTTGGGTTTGGATTTGGGTTTGGGCTTGGGTTTACTGACCCAACACCTTTTAAAGATTGATTTATTTGAGGAGGGGTGCAGAGGGAGAGTATTAAGCAGACTCTACACTGAGCTCAGAGCCCCACATGGGGCTCGATCTCATGGTCCTGAGATCATGACCTAAGCTGAAATCAAGTCAGATGCTTAACTGACAGCGCTACCCAGGCATCCCAAACTTTTGTGTTATATAGATACATACAAACACACACACACATATACACGTACCCTTTCTACCATGAAAATGAGAAAATTAAGTCATTAACATAGGCAAATTAGAAGTGAGACTTTTGAGTTTCAGTGTTATTTCTCCTGTCCTCCTCCAACCTCCAATTCCAAGACTGATAAACCATGAAGATGGTGACAGAGGCCATATGACATCCACATCCCAATGTCCTGCTATTCTTAAATAAAGGAAGGATAAAATCCCTGTCTCTGTAGTGTAAAAAGTAGTATTTGGTCATCTTTTAAGTTTTAATGATTATTTCTAAGATATCTGAAAAAGCTGTGATAAAGTCTTTGTGAAGAACAAAGGATGTTCTTCATAACAAAAGATGACAGAACACCAAAAACATAAAAATTGAACGTCTGGTGTTTTTCCTGCCTTCTGGAAACATGATGTGAAGCAACTGGGCATAGGGAACCCTGATACATTTTGATAAAATTCAAATATCAGGTCTTAAAAAGATCTGTAAGTCTTCATTCTCATGAAACAAATAATCTGTTCTTCAATTTTAAAAAACTGTATTGAGAAAATTGACCTCAAAGTTTAGATACAAAGTTTAGGTGTTAAGTCAAATCTCCAATTTCATTAGTCATGGAAAGTGTGATGATCATATAATTAGAAAACAGTTCCTTCCTGTCCTCAGCTGAAAATGGAAAATAAAGTGCCTGTGTGTGATACAGGCTTGGGACGAAAGGCCAGGGTTGTAGGGAGGCAGGAGCTAGCCCAGACATAGAGAGGCAATGTCTGAGAAGTATCTGATAGCATGCGGGTGATTTAGATTAATGACGAATCTAGTAATGAGTTTTACAATGCTAGATGTAAACAATATAAAAGTAAGTTTTTAAAATAAAGAGTAAGTCTCAAGCAAATGCTGAAATTAGGTCCTGCTGCAAATAACAGAAAACCCAAATCCAGTGGCTTACACACAACTCAAAAGTTTTCTCTAAACAGTTGTGTGAAGAGTGCCCCAACCAACAGGAGCCCAGGTTCCTTCTACCTGGTTACTCACATCCTCAATGTGAAGCTTCACCCTATGGACCAAGACAGTTCTTCAGGCCCCATCTAGGCAGCAAAATGAAAGAAGGGGGAAGAGAACAAGCTCCTCTATTTAAGGATACTTCCCAGAAATGGCAAATACCAACTCTACTTACACCCCATTGCCTAGAATTAAGTCATATGGTCACAACCAGATGCATGGGAGGTTGGGATTCTAGTGGAGGTTGGGTTTCTTGATTCTGGGTACCTTGTGCTCAGTTAGAAAATGGAGTTCTAGGGGTGCCTGGGTGGCTCAGTTGGTTGGGCGACTGCCTTCGGCTCGGGTCGTGGTCCCGGGGTCCCGGGATCGAGTCCCATATCGGACTCCCGGCTCTGCGGGAAGTCTGCTTCTCCCTCTGACCTTCTCCCCTCTCATTCTCAGTCTCTCTCTCTCTAATAAATAAATAAAAAATATTTAAAAAAAAAAAAGAAAGAAAGAAAATGGAGTTCTATTGTTGTAAAAGAGTATCTCTGTGTGCCAAAGACTTTAACCCCACCCAGAGAGCATTCTGGCCCTTGCCTTCCACTTCCCATAGGTTGTCAAGTTCCAGTAGAGTGTGTAGACTGGGGGCTGCCATGTCAGCAAGTCCATGTGATTTAAGGTCACTTAGGATGGGGTCTTTGGGTCATGAGGTAGTTGTACAGCTTCAAAGGGGGCTTGGGACTGAGAACAGATATATGGGAAAGCAGCATGACTACATGAACTCTGGTCTCAGAGCTTGGATGGGCTTCCCTGGTTGGCAGCACTCCATGTATGTTGCCATCCATTGATGCCAAGAGAGTCTGCTGCTCATGACTCCACAGGGAGAGGACAATGGAAGTACCCACTTTGGGTACTTTCCTGGACTCTGCCCTCTGTACTTCTACCTGTGGCTGATTTTAATCTGTATACTTTTGTTTTAATTAACTATAACTATGGGTACAACCGCTTTTAGTGAGTTCCGTGAGACTCTCCAATGAAAGATTGAAACTGAGGATGGTTTGGGGAATCCCACAAACTTGTAATTGGTCTCAGAAGTGGGAGTGGTTTGATACAGACTGTGCTTATGCTAATGTCACAGCTTCCCAGTGATTCCCTGGTAATGGCACAATGGAACAAAAGGGCGAGGCTGCTTCTGGCCAGAGGATCTACACACCCCAGGGCTCACCTGTCTGGCCTGAAAATAAAGGTTCTCGTATCTGAATAAACTTATAATTCAGTCAGGACATCCCAACATATGGCAACGAAAGACATCTGCTATGCAAGGAAGGGGAGAACATTGGAAGAGAAAAGCAAGCCACCACAAAATCAAACTTGCCCTTTCAGCCACCCGAATATCTACACACCCATCTTCCAACATGTAGTATTGATTCATACCTTTTGCAAGAGCAACAACCTCAAAGTCCTATTCAAGCACATCCTTCAGCTCCAAAGCCTGCATCTTGGATGGTGTCCAGAGCTCTTCATCAGTGCGGATTTGTGGGCTGGATGGGCATTGTTGCAAGAACCACTGTGGCTTCTTGTGGTCTGGAAACCCGTGCACCTAACGAAAAGTTCTGCTTCAAATTGAGCAATATACAATGGTTCAGTAGTAAAAACAATTACAGCAAAAACCCCCATTTGGAAAGGGGAGTCATGGAGAACACCCAGCAGTCCTCAGCCCACAGCAGTGATCAAATCCTATAGGAACAGGAATGGTGAGGACCCCTTTTCTGACAATAGAGTAAGTTTTCTGGTTGGCCCATCTGAATACCTCTGGCTCTGGAACAATTCTTCTTGCCCAATATCCCCGTCCCTGCCCTGTAGGAGGGCTTCCTTGTCCCTCATCTTTAAGAGCCCCATCAGAAATGATCATTAGAGGGTATTTGCTGCGTGGGAACTGAACAGATATAGGGCCCTGGGATTTGCTTTAGAGATTGGTCAATCCCCTGCAATTTGGGGCTAGCTGGCAGTTTTCTTATCAATATGATTAATATCCTCACAAACCTCTGGGTTTCTGATATGCTTGTTTCTTGTCTGTTCCACTTTAGGATTGCCAGATTTAGCAAATCCTAAGAAAACACAGGATTCCCAGTGAAGCCTGAATTTCAAATAAACAGTGAGTGATACTTTGGAAGTAAAATATTTGAGACACCCTTACCCTAAAAAATCATGTGCTCTGCTCTCCTACTGGTTTCTCTTCAATCTAACGACCACTGCCCTCAGACCATCCGAAATGGCAGGCTTGGTTAGGAAGACAACACCCGTACCTCTTGACTGGCTCTCACCGTCTACAGACATAAAAACTGAGATAGGAAGCTTTGTGGAACCACAAGGCCCCAGTAATACTGCCTACCCAGGCTGCCTTTGCTTGGAGTATAGGAGCTTGGGTTTTTTTAATTCAGCGAGACTCCAAATTATCAGGTTATGAGTCAAATTACATTGGAGACTGCAGACAGAGAGGGCTTCCATGGCAGAACAAATCCTTCATTCTGCTTCCGGGCTGCCTGGCTTTCCCCCCCCAAGCTTACCTCTCTTTTGGACTTTTCAGCAAGTGGCAGGAAGCGGCTGAATGTGCCCCAGATTCTGAAATTTTCCAACCATTTTTTTCCTGATGCTCTGCCTTGGTCAGCAGGCCGTATGCCTTCTAAGGTAGCAATGGGAAGATGCTACCCAATGTCTCATGGCCACATCCTAAAGGTCATTTTTCCTACCTGCCTACAGAGTCCTTGGCGTTCAACTGGTTGATCAATGCACCATCTTTGGTTCTGTTAGGATTGGAGTCAGCTATGGGCATCAGAAGTCACAAAATAATAGTCACTGAAGCAGGTTATATTAGTTTCCTATTGTTACTCAAACTGCTACGAACTTAGTGGTTTAAACAATGCCCATTTATAGTTTTAGAGGTCCAACATCGGAAATGAGATTTCTGGAACTAAAGTCAAGGATCTGCGAAGCTGGTTCCTTCTGGAATAACAAGGGGAGAATCTGTTTCCTTGACTTTTCCAGTTCCTTAAGGCCACTCATGCTCCTTGGTTTATTATGTCCCTTCTTTCCATTTTCAAGGTGAATCCCTCCAACCTTTGCTGCTAACATTTCCTTCTGTCTCTGACATCCTTACCTCCCTCTTACAAGCCCTCTTTTGTTGACATGGGGCCTCCCCAGATCATCTCCTCTCTCAATGTTCTCAACTCATCTGCAAAATCCCTTTTGTAAGGTAACATATTCACAGTTTCCAGAGATTAGGATGTGAACATCCCTTTTGGGGGGAAGTAGGGAAGGAGTATTATTCTATCTAGTACAACAAGGAAGAAGTTTATTTTTCTCTCAGATAAATGGAGGCAGTCATTATAAGTACAGGAGAGGCATGATCATGAGGAGCTCAGGCTCCTTTTACCTTGTCCTGCCTCCATCCTCAGCAAGCAGCCTCCACCTCAGGATCCAAGAGGACTCCTCAAACTGTGGCCAGCACATCCAAATTCTAACCAGCAGGACAAGCAAGAGGAAAAAGAAGGACCTGCACCCTCTTTTCAAAGATACTTCTTGAGAGTTGCACTCTTGGCTTCTATGAACATCCTTTTGGCCAGAACTTGGTCATATGGCCACATCTAGTGATAAGTGTGACTGAGAAATGTAGACATTATTCTGGACAGACCCATGCCCAGCTTTAAAAAAAGGAGAGGGGGGGCTCAGGCACCTAGTGGCTCAGTTGGTTAAGCAACTGATTCTTGGTTTCAGCTCAGGTCATGACCTCAGGATCATGAGATTAGGCCCCGCATCGACCTCTGTGCTCAGTGGAGAGTCTGCTTGAGATTCTCTCTCTCTCCCTCTCCTTCTGCCACTCCCCCCTCCACCTCTCTAAAATAAATAAATAAAACCTTTTTAAAAATTGAGATTTCTACTACTACAAGGGAAAAGGAGGATATCTTTTGGGGGACATCCCGTAGTCCCTCCAGTGTTTCTGATTAAATTTATAAAATTGTATGTACATTTTGGGTGGAAAATGAATTTAATTCACATGCAAGTGTGCTAAATTCCAGAAGCAGATAGCTTTTACCTAACATCTAGTCTCATGCTGATCTTTGGAGTAATGTAGTAAGTTCTCTGTGTAGCCCGGAGACCCATGTTGCAGAAGGAAGGAAGGAAGGAAGGAAGATAGGTTGGTTGGGAGGTTGGGAGGAAGGGTGGAAGGGAGGGAAACATTCATATAAATACCTTCCAGGGAAGAACATAAAATGGAAGTTTGATGATTTCAGAAATAAACAAAGGAGCTTTTCCTCCAGAACTTAGTGTGTACTGAATGATCTACCAATTACCAGTGAGTGTGTAATTTGAGTTCTTACGGAATGGGGGTGTGCTGGCTGGAGGAGGTGCATCTCAGAGTAGAAGCAAGGCACCAGGGCACGGAGAAGCAGGAGGTGGGGATACTTCCCTGCACTGACCATAAGATTCATGAAGGCCACACGGGCATACCTCCTGGGAATGGGCTTTGGGTGAGACCCCATTGGGGAAACTACTCTCTCATCTACAGGTAGAAGACCTCTTGGTCTCCTAACTCACACCCCTTCACTAATCAAGTCACATCAGGGCTAGGCCCTGAGATGTCCTTTCTTGGCCCACTTCTTTCTTCCTACATTATTACCATGATTATTGTCCAGCCACTATTGTCTCTTGCTAAGATTTCTACAGACATCCCCTAACTGAGATGTTTAGTGAGATGCTACTCTCCAATATATTTTGTACATTACAGCCAGAAGGATCTTTCTAGCATGCAAAGCTGATCATCTCATGTTATGGATTGAATTGTATCTCTGCAAAAAAGTAATAGCAGAGTCCTAACCCCCCAGGAGTATTTACTATTAACGTTAATATATATATTAAGGCCACTTGTGCTCCTTAATATATTTATATTAATGTTAATAGTAAATACTTTAAAGATTTTGTTTTATTTTATTTTTTTTAAGATTTTATTTATTTATTTGACAGAGAGAGATCACAAGTAGGCAGAGAGGCAGGCAGAGAGAGAGGGGGAAGCAGGCTCCCTGCTGAGCTGAGAGCCCAATGCAGGGCGCGATCCCAGGACCCTGAGATCATGACCTGAGCCTAAGGCAGAGACTTTAACCCACTGAGCCACCCAGGCACCCCTATTTTATTTTTTTAAGTAATCTCTATGCCCAGCAAGGGCTCAAACTCAAAACCCTGAGATAAAGAGTCTCTTGCACCACTAACCGAGCCAACTGGGCGCCCCTTAATAATAAATAGTTTAAATCTGATGGTAAATAATTTTGAAATCATGCATATTTGTGAGAAGAGCAAAGAAAAACAAAAGATACCCATGCCCTAAATACCGCAATATAGGCACTCTTGATAGTCCAGGGGCATTTGTTTTCCTGCTAGGTTTTCTGCGCTTTTTGTTTGTTTAAGTTAGAGAAATATGTTTCATGTGTTTCGTTTATTTTTTGTTTGCCCATTTTTCACAGCAGTAATCATATAGATAAAATTCTGTATTCCTTTTAAACTTCAATTTTAACACAATCATTTTCTAATGTTAGAATATGATCTTCGTAAGTATACAATTTAGTTTTGAAGTCAACTTATGGAAGTATAATTTATATGAAAGTATAATTTATATAAAATCAAACATATCCAGAGCGCCTGGGTGGCTCAGTCGGTTAAGTGTCTCTTGGTTTCAGCTCAGGTCATGATCTCAGGGGTCTGAGTTGGAGCTCGGCATTGGATTCTGTGCTCAGGTCAGAATCTGCTTAAGAATCTCTCCCCCTTTGCCCCTCTCTCTCTTGCACCCTGCTCTCTCTCTGACTCTCTCTAATAAATATTTAAAAATTAGAAAAATGAAACACACTTTGTGTGTGTGTATACACACACACACACACACACACACACACGCACTATATATATATTTAGTTTTATGAGTTTTAACACGTGGAATACCTGTGTAAGTACCTCCCTAATCAAGACATGGATTTTTCTACCCTCTTAAATGTACCCTCTCAGACATCCATTCATCTGTTGTACATTAGGATTTACTAGTTTTGCCTACTTGGAACCTACACTAAGTATATCTTTCTTTATGGCTGGCTTTCTGTTGCTCAGTGTATCTTTGGGACCCATCATGCTGTTGTGTGTATCAGTAGCTTGTTCCTTTGGATTGATAAGTAGTGCTTTATTGTATGGACATAACTACAGTTTGTTTATCCATTCACCACTTTTTGGTGAACTTTTGGGTTGTTTCCAGTTTTTCTTGATTATAAATAATGCTTCTATGAACATGCAGGTAGAAGTCTTTGTGTGGACATACGTTTTCGTTTTCTTGGGTAAACACTGGGAGTGAACATGCTGAGCCATTTATTAATTAGGCTGTTTGTCTTACTGGCTTTTAAGAGGTTTGTTAATATATTCTTATATATGTACTTAGTCAGATATGTGTACTGCTAATATTTTCTCCCACTGTGTTGCTTGCCTTTTGGTTTTCTTAGTGGTGTATTTTGAACAGCTGAAGTATAACTTACCATCTTTTCTTTCATAATTCAGGATTTTTATGTTTAGTCTAAAACTTTTTTTGTCTACCCCAATGTCAGGAAGGTCATCTCCTCTGTGTTCTTCCAGAAAATTTAACCTTTTAGCATTTAGGTCTATGATCTATTCCAAGTTAATTTTTGTATATGGTGTGAGGTAAGGATTGAGGTTAATTTTTTTTAATCAATTTTTCATCATTTTGCAAATATCTAGTTGTTCCAAAATTGTATGTTGAAAAGGTTTCCCTTTCCCCATCAAAATTAGCTTGGAACCTTTGTTAAAACTCACACGATTTTGTTGACTACATATTTATTGAGTTTATTTCTGGGCTCCCTACTCCCTTCCACTGATGTATTTGTCAGTCTTTAAGCCCCGACCATTGTTTTTATTTTTAATTTTTTTGTACATTATTTTATATTAGGTCTTAAAGTCAGGCAGTATAAATCCTCCAGATTTGTTCTTCTTTTTCAAAATTATATTTGATATTCTAGGTACTTTGCATTATCATAAATTTTTTAGTTTGTCCATTTTTAATAGAAGGCTGCTGGGATTGTTGAATGAGGTTGCATTGGGTGGAAGAATGGACATCTTAATAATATTGAGTCTTATAATCCTTTTATTTTTTATAATAATCAATTTATAATTATTTTATTTCTCTCAGTATTGTCATGTTTTTAGGGGCAGATAATATCTCATTAACTGGAGTTATAGTTTACCAAACCATCCCCATTTTGGTCAATTAGGTTGTTTCTACTTTTTTATTATAATAATTTGCTGTGAATGTCATGGTGTTTAAAGACTTTTTTTTCCCAAAATTTAGGATTATTTTCTTGAGATAAATTACTGGGTCAAAGAATATAAACATTTTACAGGCTTTGGTATATATTACCATTTTTTTCCTCCTCTGTACTCTACAGATTTATGATACCTTTTACCATATCTTAAAATCTCATATACTAACAAATTGGAATCTGTTCTGAATTACTCTGTCCAATTGATCTTATGCCAAAATGATGCTGTTCTCTTTTAGCTTTACTATGTTCTATGCCCATAAAGCTCTTTTTCCTACAATTAACTTTTTAAAAAGATATATCAATTCCATTATTTTTTTAAGAAAATTTTCATTAAGTTTACTCATTAAAAATTATATTGAGAGGAATTAGTTAAGCCTAAAAATTAATTTTGTAAGACTGGACATTTAAAAAAAATTAGATTTCCTCTTCAGAAATACTGTACATTTCCCCATTTTCATATTTTATATTTCCTAATTCAGTCTTATAGTTTTATTCATGTAACTTAAATATATATTAAATTCAAATTACTCTGAGTATTTTATATTTTTATTGCTATTGAACATACAATCCTTATTTTCATTTTATTTTCTAACTGGTGACTGCTGTTAAATAGAAATGCCTATTGATTTTTGTATATGTAGCTGTTTTAAAATCTACAGGCACAACACATAAATGGGCAAAAAAATAACAGTCTTCATTTCTCTGTAGATTAACCCAGTTTAGCTCTCCAGCAACCATTTCTGCTGAGGGTGGGGGGAAAAATCAATGTTACTATTTAGTTGGAACTCAGTTGATAGTATATTACATTCCCTTTTCCCATCCCCATTCTCTTTCTTGCCTTCTCTCTGAAATATTCTATCTGGCATGGGGAGAGGTATATGGTTCAAAAATGCCATACTTCTTATCCCAGCAGGAGTAATTTGCAGTCCCATCCCGGCACAGGCAACACCATGCTAGGGGCTTCTTAGAATAAACCAGTGCTGACTCAAGCTGCAACTCACTCTTGCAGGGTCTTCTAATGCTCTGCTCTTTCATTCTTTCACTCAAAAGCTCTCTGCTTTTTTCTGTCCTTTCCTACAGCCTGGCCCATTCCCACCCTCAGCTGGAATGGCGACTCCTGATCACAAGCAGGCCAGACCCTACCCCAAGATGTACTTCGTTCTGATCTCTTTTTGTGCCTTTTCTTCTAGATCAGACACATGTCATGCCTTTGGCAAAGTGCTCTTTATCACACATCTGGTGATCCTGGGCATAAATCTGATGGAGGGAGAGTTGGGGGCAGCAGGGAGCCTACTAGAAATTACAAGGGATAAAAAAAAATACATGGGCTCTGGGGTGCCTAGGTGGCTCAGCGGGTTAAAGCCTCTGCCTTCGACTCAGGTCATGATCTCAGGGTCCTGGGATCGAGGCCCCGCATCGGGCTCTCTACTCAGTGGGGAGCCTGCTTCCCCCTCTCCCTCTGCCTGTCTCTCTGCCTACTTGTAATCTCTCTCTGTCAAATAAATAAATAAAATCTTTAAAAAAATACCTTGGCTAATATTTCAACAATATTGACTGCTTCGATTATGGAATTCAAACATACAGAAAAGCACAGAGAATAGTATAATAAAGCTTCATGTCCCTATCATTCAGCTTCAATAATCATCAACATCTCTCACCAATGGCCCTGTCCCAACCACACCTCCTCTCTCCTTTTTTCTTCCCTTCCTCCTGGAATTAATTTAAAACAAATTCCACATTTCATGTCATTTCACTGTGGCCAAATCTTTAAAGTATTTTCTAATAATTTTTCAGAAGATTCTTTCTTTGGTGTTTCCCAGAGGCTTTGGTATGCAGCATTCACACTTTCTTTTTAGTTGGTTACTATATTTTTATTTGCTCCTTGACCTCATGTATTTGGGGGAGTTTGTCTAAATTGGGGTGGTTAAAGGATCTGGACTGTAGCTAATTGAGTATGAGATTTTCTTTGTGGCATAGTATGTAATCAATGCTTCTAAATGCATACAGACACTTGAAAAGGTGAATCCCCTGTGATTACGTTATATTTAATTATACCTCTTAATTACTTTGTTAAAATCCTCTATGCCTTTATTGTTTATGTACTCAATCTCTCATAGACTGTATTGTGTTAGAACATTCTACTAACTGTATCTACTAACTGTCCATTTATCTAATTATCTTTGGGGTATACATATTGTTGTTATACATTACAGGTTCAATTGTGTCCCCACTAAATTCATACAGTGAAGCCCTAACACCCAGTACCTCTCGACGTGACTGTAATTGGAAATGGGGTCTTTACAGAGGTAATCAAGTCAAAATGAGGTCATTACTGAGAGCCCTACTCCAATATGAGTGTGTCCTTAAAAAAAAGGCAGCACTTGGAGAGAGATGCCGATGCAGGGTGAAAGTGACGTGAAGATGAACGCCCATAAAGGACAAAGAGAAGAGCTGCAGAAGACACCCATATGCAAGCCAAGGAGAGCAGGTGGGAGCAGAACCTTCCCTTGCAGCCCTTGAAAGGAACAGACCCTGCTGACACCTTGTTTTCAGACCTGAGTCTCCAGAACCAAACAAGAGAGAAGAATGGTTGTTGTTCTCAGCTGCTCATTTGCAGTACTTTGTGATGGCGGCCCCAGTAAGCTCATACACCATACGACCCTCCTATGGCTCTTACCGTGTATCTTCACTCTCAGTTTCTGCAAAATCGCCTTTGCCTGTAAGCTGCACTCCTGCTTGACTTTCACCTTTGACTGGCAGTCCTTCGCCTGGTCTTTTCATTAAGACGCTGTGTCCCCTCGCACAGCCCAGACATTTGTCACGTGCACCTATGGGGCATGGTGATTGGTGATGGCACATGTGAGCTCTGGATCAAAATGAGTGGCTGCCATTTAGTTGCCACATGGCTTTGGTTGAGTCCATTAATCCTTTTGTGCCTCAGTTTTTCCCCTTTTGTAAGGTGAGGGAACTGTAATCTTCCCTGCAAGGATAGAACAAATGAAAATATTTAAAGTGCTTACAACAGTGCCCGGCCCTCCGCAAGTACTTAACATATATGTGAGTCATTATGAATTCTGTCAACTTTATAATGAAGGTACTGAGATCATTTTACAGAGGCTCAGAGGAGTTAAGTCAGGAAGCCGGTGTGACAGGATTGTTGAAGGCTGGGTTACCAGCAGGGCTGGCCCTGAGATGGAGATTAATGTGCAGGAAATATATTAGGTGGGGGGACTCTCCAGATCAACAGGTGTGGGGGTGGAGGTGAAGCAACCAGGACTGGGTTGGGCAGAGGAAGAAGTTTAATTGTGATGCAATCACAGCCAAGGCTCCCCAGCCACTGGGAGCAGAGTGCCATGATGTGAAGACTCTCATGCAGCCTGTGGAAAGTCCCTGGTGGTGAGGAACTGAAGGCTCTAGCCCATAGCCCTGTAAGGGCACCATCTTGGAAGCAGGCTCTCCAGCCCAATCCAGCCTTCGGGTGACTGTGGCCTTGTCTAATATCTTGGCTGTGACCACCTGAGACTTTGAGCCAAAACTACCCAGGGAAGCTGCTCCTGATTTCCTGACTCACAGTTACTATGAGATCCAAAACATTTGCTGTGTCAAACTATTAATTGTTGAAGGTAACTTTTTACACAGCAATAGATAACTAATATAGGGAGCTGACTCGTCCTTCAGAGTTTTTCCAAACTGGAAGAGGTCTTTTTTTAAGATGATTGCCATCAGGCACTCTTTTTTTTTTTTTTTTTTTTTAAGATTTTATTTATTTATTTATTTGACGCACAGAGAGATCACAAGTCCAAGTCCACAGAGAGGCAGGCAGAGAAGGGGGGGGAAAGCAGGCTCCCTGCTGAGCAGAGAGCCTGATGCGGGGCTCGATCCCAAGACTCCAAGATCATGACCCGAGCCAAAGGCAGAGGCTTTAACCCACTGAGCCACCCAGGCACCCTGGAAGAGGTCTTTATATCCTAAATTGACTAGTCATTAGATGCAGGCTTGCGGCACCACCCCCCCACCCGCCCCAAAGACCAAGACTTTGAGCAAAGCAGTTTTCTTCACCTAAGGGCAAGTTGTGAAGAGTGACCGAGCTGACAGCTCTTGAGAGCAAAACTCTCAGCAGCTCAGGAACACGTCCCTCAGTCCTGAAAAGCCCGGGTAGAGCATCACAGCCTCCACTGAAAGATGTTTAGTGAGATCTCTCCTACTGTCCTGAAATGGAAACTAGGCTCACAACTGAAACAAGCACAGTGCCCTACGTTCTTCTAGTGAAAGATGCCTAGAACTGGAGCTGGACACTCTCCGAGGGATTAATGAAAAGCTGCAGATCAAGCCCTGCTTCCACTGAATACTTCCCCAACCCTCTCCATCTCATCCTACATAGGAAGGGAGAGGAAAGAATGAAAGGAGGCAGTTGGCCTTGTGGAGAGCGCAATGTTTCTCGGGAGAAGTGATGCAGAGGCGGAGGCTGCCAGGTTATCTCTCCTCCGTATCTGTTGGGCCTCCTGGAAGGCAAGGCTGGTCTTCCATTCACTCCTTGTGAACCTTTCTGGTTAGCATTTTTGCTGAGTTTTTCCTGTCTGCATTGCAGGAGAGAGCAAGAAAACTGAAGAGAGACAGCAGGGTGGAGAGGAGAGGCCTTCAGGCAGCTCCCAGTCCAGCCCTTTTATGTGGTAAGGATGTGTAGTTCTCATGAGTCACGTGGACTCTGGAACATAGCCTGTCTTGAGCTGCCTTGCTGAACCCTCACCAAAAGACTGAATGCACTAGTGGGTGCTGGCAGGGGGGTGATGGAAAAGCTCAAGCTGGAGATCAACCTCCCACGGAAATGTATGGAAGGGAAAGCCCACAAGGCCTTCTGGTATGTGTCCCTTGAAAGTTTCCAGCAAGGGCCAGTTATCCATGCAAGCAGGAACCAATTAAGGGAGAACTTAGGCAGAGGCCAGTTGTGCGATGCTTGCCTCAACACACAAGCCAGGCCTGAAGAGAATGTTGAAGAAGTGTCCAAGAGCCAGAACCCTGACTCGAACCTTCCCATCTCCACTAGGGATCTGGCGTCAGACTAAAGTCATCAGATTGGCACTTGGACATGGTCTGATTTTTACTAACTGAAATTGACCAGAAAGCTAGGGATATGCTCTAAGGCCCGGTTAAGGGATGGGATTCAAAAGAGCAATGATTGGAGAAAACTGGACTGTTTCCTGTTTGGAAGCCATCACACAGAGAGGGCTCAAAAACTGGTAATTACATTGATAATTGCTGGAACAAAAGCTCTTTGCCCTGCACTAGCATTCCATAAAGACTGTGTACAACCCACAATGATGAATAAAATATGGCATACCTGACCTCAAGAAACAAAAAATGTTCTGTTGTAAACGAAGTATAAAGCAGGTTTGCTGAGCAGACAAGCCTAGAAAGTGGATCCTTGTTTCTTTTCCTGCTTCCCTGCATTGTCTACAGAAATTGATATTTTACCAGTTGGAAATGATGGGTGAGTCTAGTGGAGAAGGATTCATTTCCTGAATTGCAAGTAGACTAGACTGTGATTACTTAATCCCTAATGAATTGTTTTAGAATTGCTGAGTTTGACTTGCAGGAAGACATCCAAGAGACTGAAGCCCTGAGGGTAGAGAGGAAGGAGCTGAAACCGGAGACCTGAATATTGGGAAATACCACCTTGTATCACCCTTCAAACGCAATTGTAGCTACAGCATCATCACTGTCGTCCTATAAAATGCCTTAAATTCTCAAGAGGGAGGCACATGTGATACTGACTCATGAAATTGTTTTACAGAACATTTCTAAGGTAATCTTAAACGTGATGCATTTTTAAAAACAGACATCAGGACTAAGGAATTTAAAAACAAAAAGCACTTCTTCACCGCCAGTTACCAAAATAACGAAATGTTACCTTTCTGCTTATTGTAAAAGTCCTTGTTTAAAACACCTACAAGGAATTTTATTTCCGTCAAAGCAGTGTGTTCCCTAACTCTGTACTGCTGCCCTGCCTGGAGGCAACTCTGCTCCCAAACTAATATACATCTCAGAGTCTGGTTCAGGCGGCTCTGGCCGGGAATAAAAAAGAGACTGGACAGGTCCGCGCGGTCCACGCGCCGGCGGGACCCAAGGCCCGCGGGCCGCGCCTTCCCGCATTCTGCGCACCGACATGAATATTCAGCACCCTGTTCCCGGGCGCGCGCCGGGGGAGTACCCACAAGCCCCCGCGGTCCCGCGCGGCCCGGTTGGGGCCCGCGACTCGGGCCCGGGCGACGCCATCCGGCGCTTCCCCGAGACCTTGGCCCCCGGCCTGGCGGCAGAGGCGGAGCGCGGGGCCGCGGGAAAGGGAGGCAGCGCCGCGGAGCCGAGGACGCTGGTTCTAAGAACCCCCCGGAGAGACTGGGGGAGGACTAGAGATGACAGGAGGAGGGAGACTGGGGCGGGAACGCACAGCTATCACGACCTTAATGCCAACTCCTTAGCGTAGCTCCTGTGTGCCGCAAAGCCTGACGGGAGCCTCACCTCTCCGGCACAAGCAGGGCCCGCGCTGCGGCCTCGGCACCGCCCACCACCGCGGGGCAGGCTGGGAGAAAGCCGTTTTCCCTCCCCCTCCAGTAAACGAGGGGGGCTATTTCCGGCGTTAAGATAGTCTTTAAGGAAAGAGTGGGGCCGGCCTGGTCCCGCCCCTCACGCCCGGCAGGGGCGGGGCGAGGAGTGACAGAGCTTCAGCCTGCGCTAAGGCCCGCCCCTGCACCGGAAAGAGGAAGGCGGGGGAGTCGATCCGGAATTGGGAGCGAGGTCTACAGGAACCGCTGCAGGCGGCAAGGAGAAAGGGGCGGGGCCCGGCTCGCCTTCCCCTCGGGTCACGCGCGTCAGGAAGTCGCGCCCTCCACGGAGTAATCGAAATGGGGACGTCTCTGGACATTAAGATTAAGAGAGCGAACAAGGTTTATCACGCCGGGGTAAGTAGGGTAGGCGGGCCTGCAGCTTCGGTCGTCTGCAGGGCCCCGCGCACTTCTGGGTGTCCCTGGGCCGGGCAGAGCGCTCCGCCAGGTGCGTCCCCGCCAGGTGTGCCTCGCGCGCGGCCCGCAGCCCTACAAAGGACCCCAGGTGGAGTCCCCGCCACATCCTCGGGCGTGCGGGCCGAGGGGCCGGCTCCTGGGCTGCAGTGTTAACCGTCTGGCCCTTGGAACATCAGCTTGGCCTTGCGTCCAGAGATTGAGCTGTCCGTTGAGGGCGGAGGAGCTTGGTGTGCACTTGCCACTTTCCCTCACTCCCCACGTCTGCAGAGGTCTTAATGAATGAAAGGCAGAATTCGCCTTGAAAACAGAAATAGGCACTTCAGGGTCCGGCCAGCTCTAACACCGTGCAAAAAGTTGATCATTTTTAAATTTTCTCAGTGATGTACAGAAGGCATGGTATATTAAAATGCAAGTACAAAAAAACAAAAATCTTTTTTTTTTTAAAGATTTTATTTTTTTATTTGACAGAGAGAGAGATCACAAGCAGGCAGAGAGAGAGAGAGAGGGAAGCAGGCTCCCGGCTGAGCAGAGATCCCCATGTGGGGCTTGATCCCAGAACCCTGAGATCATGACCTGAGCCGAAGGCAGAGGCTTTAACGCACTGAGCCACCAGGCGCCCAAACCAAAAATCTTAATGATAGTATTAACATATTTCTGCCACTCGCCAATCATTCGACCTTCTCTGGCCTCAGTTTCCTTATTTGCAAAACGCGGATGATGCAAGGTTCCCCCACTCTACATCAGAATGGGTTACTCTGGGAATTTTAAAGTATGATTGCCTGTGTCCCACTCGCAGAGATACCATTGGTTGCAATGTGCAGCCAGTGTTAAAATCACAGCTGGCTTACACTGTGGAATAAAATTGAGAGGAGTGGTTGGTCCCCTAAATGCAGAGCAGTCTCAAAAGGGATTGAATACCAGGCAAAGATCATGAACAGATGCTAAACCCTTTTGAGTGCAACACTACAGGGGAAGCCTGATGTTTACACAGACTCAAATGGTCGGCTCCCAAATTATTGATTTCAGGGGGAAAAAGCTGCCTTCATAATGGAGGTATCAGGTCATCATTTCAGTCTAGCCACTATCGACAGCATCACCTCACTGTCACTACTCATGATACTACTGACATGTTCTAGCATGATCATAAAGGGTCGGGCCTGATGCACTGAAAAGGGAACAACTCTTCTATGTAGTATTCCTGCCAAAAGGGTTCAACTTAGATCAGTTCATAAGGAAGCAGTCAGGCATTTCCAAATTGAGGAACACTCTGAAATAATTGGCCTGCATTCTTAAAAAAAGTGAATGTCATGAAAAAAAGGGGAACTTTTCCAGATTATGCACCGTATTTGATATAACCAAATACGGTGCATAATTTTTGGTAAATTTGGGTATGGACTATATATTAAATAATAGCTTTGTTTTGGTGTTAAATTTCCCTAGTGTGATATTTATATTTTTGCTATATAGGAGTATACTCCACATATTGAAGTATTCAGGAGTAAAATATGGCAGTATCTAAATTTTGAATAGTTCAATCACAGATCGTGTGTGTACGCACATGTGAGGAGAAGACAGCAAATAGGATAAAGTGTTAATAATTGACAAGTCTAATTGAAAGCTATATGAGTCTACTTTGTATTTTTAAAAAGATTTTACTTGTTTATTTGAAAGAGAGAACACTAGAGAGAGCAAGGACAAGTGGGAGGCAGAGAGAAAGGGAAAAGCAGGCTCCCCACTGAGCAGGGAGGCTGATGCAGGACTCAGTCCCAGGATCCTGGGATCATGACCTGAGCCGAAGGCAGATGCTTTACCGACTGAGCCACCCAGGCGCCCTGGTATTCTTTTTTAATAGCAATTTTGTTGGGGTGTAATTCAGATATCATAAAATTTACCCACTTAAGATGTAGAATTCAGTGGTTTTAATATATTCACAGAGTTGCTCAAATAATCACCACCATCTTATTTTAGAACGTTTTGATCCATCCAAAAAGAAACCTTGTTTCTTTTTAATGCTAAACCATTAGCAGATATTCCTCATCCTCCCTACCTTTCAGCCCCTGGCATCACACATGTGCTTTCTGTCTCCATGGATTTGCCTGTTCTGGAAATTTCATGTATGTGGCCTTTTGTGACTGGCTTCTTTCATTTAGCACAATGTTTTCAGTGTTCATACCTTTAGTATGTATCAGTTCCTGGTTCCTTTTTATGGCTGAGTAATATTCCATCGTATGGATAGACCATCTTTTTTTTTACCCATTCATCTGTTGATGAACATTTATTTCGGTTGTTTTCACTTTTCAGCTTACAGAATAATGCTACTGTGAACATTCTAATACAAGCGTTTGTGTGAACATACGTTTTCATTTTTCTTGGATGCATACAGAGGAGTGAAATTGCTGAGTGATATGATACTTTATGTTTAACTTTTTTTTTTTTTTTTTTTAAGAGAGCCAGCACATGCATGAGCTGGAGGGCAAAAGGAAAGAGAGATTCTTAAGCAGGCTCCACGCCCAGCACGGAGCCCTACAAGGGGCTCTGTCTCGTGACCCTGAGATCATGACCTGAGCCCAAATCAAGAGTCAGACACTGAACCGACTGAGCCCCCCGCGCGCCCTACTGTCTTTATATTTTTGGAGGCCCACCAGACTGTTTTCCAAAGCACCTGTGCTGTTGTACATTCCACCAGCAGCGTATGAGGGCTCCCTCAGAACTTTCCTGTAGCTTGGAAATTCAAAATAAGAATTGGGGGAGGCAGTGATAGGAGACTATATACATTTTGCTTTAATAATTATTATTATATCAAAAAGTCAACACATTCCATTCAGAGGTGTTCAGCTGAGAAGTTTTCTGTGGTTTTAAATAATGGCACAAGTAATGAAAAGTACATTTAGGAAAGCTGCAGTAACCGAAATGGTGAAGTTCACCCAGCCGCAAGTCCTCGTGGTCGGCAGAGTTGAAGGTGGGGTCGCACTGCGTGACCAGCGTGCATCCCGCGGTGCCCTTAATGGGAATGGAATCTGCAGTGGCTGCCTTCTGCTAATGTTTTTTAATCTTGTGTCGGGGGACTTTATGTGGTGATTATGAAAAAAAAAAAATTGGTAACTTCTCCTAAACAGATAGTTCCTGTATATTATTTAGGAGCCCCCCCCCCCCGCCAGCCAAAAAAAGAAAGTTGCTAGACCAGTAAGTCTAATCAATCAACAGAAATATATATTTGGACCCATGTGCCTACGAGTCAGGTTTTAGACTCCGTGATCCCTGGTTCAGGATAGGGGGAGTAGGTGGCCAGCACGGCCGTGGCTGCTTCCAAAACTCCAGGTGGCAGGACCCTGGCTGGCCAGTTGCTTGATGGGGACGGTGCGTGTTTCAAGCACAGTGTATGCCATGCTTGTGCAGGGGGTGGCCTCTCTTTCCCACTCTCTCCACTCGTACTGGCTGCCAGTGGAACTAGTACACGTCTTTGATGTGCTCTGTACATCTCAGCAGCACTGGGGAAGATTCCGTTACTAAGGATCTAACTTCTCAGCAGGTACCTGTAATTGTCATAGTTTGTTTGATGTGGCTGCCACCTACGTTAGCCTGATCTTTAGGTTGTAAGTGAGTGTTGTTCACGCGAAGCACGTTTACCTGTGTAGCCACATAAAGCAGTCTTCTCGGGGCTCCTGGGTGGCTCAGTGGGTTAAGTGTCTGCCTTCGGCTCAGGTCCTGACCCCAGGTTCCTGGGGAGCCTGCTTCTCCCTCCGCCTCATGCTCCCCCTGCTTGTGCGCTCGCACGTGCTCTCTCTGACAAATAGATAAATAAAATCTCTTTAAAAAAATTAAAGAATTAAAAACTATGACTTCTACTCAGAAAATGCACTGATTCTCGTTTTATGCTTTTCAGTGTTTTAGCTGTCATGGAAGCATTTGAAAATGGCTTTCATTCTGTGGATACCAGAGAACCCAAGTTATGCTTGGGTTTAAAATTGGCATTTGGGGTTTTTCCTAGGAAAAAAAATGCTCGTTGACAAAATGATGGACTTTAAAAAAAAAAATCACTGTTGAATCATTTAAAAAAATACGAATGTAATACATGCCATGCGAACGACTTAACATTTTACAGAAGGCTGGAAAGTGAAAAGTAAGTTCTTCCTCCTCTTTCCCCCCTTTCTGTCCCTGGAGGTGGTCCCTGACGCTTCATATGCTATTCCAAGCACTTCCTGTGAGGAATGGTGTCTGTGTGCAAGCATGCACGCACCGCACACATACACACACACGCAACTTGTTCTTTCTGCTTGACGGTGTATCCTTCTCTTGGACATCTGTCAATCTCATCCTTTTTTAGGTTTTTATTAAATCCAAACAGATTTACTCAGGCAGTGTCTGTTGATCTCATGAGGCTTGCAGGCTGTAGAGGGAGACAGGGAAGTACAGAAACAAAAGGTGATAAAGCGCTCGAATAGGAGCATCTGTGCGATCTGATGAGCACAAAGCAGGGCATCAGTGTTTGTTTTGGGGGAAGACACGGTCCTCTGGAGCCTCACTGATGCTTGAACCTAAGTTTTGAAACGTAAGCCCCAGGCTGAGGTCTCCCTCCCACCAGAGACCACAGATGCCCCTTTCATTCCCAGCAGGAAGAGCCGACAGGGCAGATATTGGCCAAGCAGCCCCGATCCAGTGAAAGCGTTCGTTTTCTCTGTTTCCCAGGCTTTTCCAGTCACTTTAAGAATCTCACTTGGCAGCAGTTTTTTAAAGGAATTTCACTTTATTATCATCTTTCCAGATATTTCTTCTCTTTTCCTTGAATTTATTGGGCTCTTTTCCTATTGTGTTTTACCTTCCTAAGTTGGCTGTTTAGCTTCTTAAATTGTAGCCTCCTCTTACAAATGCAGGCATTTCCCTCTTTGGACTGCTTTAGCTGCGTCCTGTTGGTCTTTTGTTTCTAGTCGGTTGGGCGGACTGTTAAGTGGACCCCCATGTAACCCCACCCAGCTCCTGCCGGAGAGGGGCTTGGCCAGGAGTGCCAGGGAGATGGGAAGAAATGGAACTGCTCTGCCCCTGCGCCACCCGCAGTCGCTGCTCCTGGGGACCCTGCTGAGGCTGCCTGGCACAGCAGCCTCACACTCTGGACATGGGAAGACCCCAAAATAACGCTCAGCTGCCCTGTCTCATGAGATATGACTTGTAGCGTTTTTATAATTGTACTAAAATATCTTCCAATTTCCATTATGGTTTTTTGTTTGACACCTGAATTCTTTAGAAGCGTGTGTTTTCATTTCTGTTATAAAAACAACTCTCAGGCACCTGGGTGGCTCAGATGAAGCCACGGACTCTTGATTTCAATTCAGGTCATGATCTCAGGGTCATGGGATCAAGCCCCGCATCAGGCTCCCTCCCCAGCAGGGAGTCTGCTTGTTCCTCTCCCACTGCCCCTCCCCAGCTTGCACACGCGCTCTCTTTTGAGCGCTCTCTCTCAAATAAATCTTAAAAACAACTCTCACTCATAGACTTACAATAATGCTTACATTTAAACATAAATTTTGGGAAATTCCTTATGAGAAGAGTACCTTGAACTGGAATGCGAGGTTATGGTGGAGCAGAGAAGGGTCAGGTTCAGTGGTCAGGAGAAGACTCAGTATCACGGGAACTTTTCAGCACTTTAGTAATAACGTGTAATACGTTAGCAACACATTTTGTATATTCCCCTGTCATTGCACTGATTAAACTTGTAATTAATTTGTTGTCTGAGTCTGCCTAACTAAAGTACTGTTTTGTTTATATTTATATACATAGGCCTGTCAGTACCAGTCCACTCGGTAGGCGCTCAAAAATTTTATTAAATGATAGTTGAAGCCTTAAAACATTTAAACAAAATTCATAAAGCTAATAGTTTTATAAATACATTGATCAGAAAAGGAAAGCTAGGTCTTAGATAGAAAATCCAAAATACTTTGGATTTTCCTTTGTAATTACAAATAATATTCCAGGTATAAATTCCAGACAGATATTGGTAAGATTCTTATTTTGGCATAGCCCCAGAACTACACACGGACCCCCCCCCCCATTACTTGTATTTGCTCTAGCACAATCATTTTTAAGAGAATGATTCAAATAAATGTGGAAATGTGGACTTCCAAATTCCTATCAGTGTGATTCTCTTCAAATTCAGAAATAGAAAATAATAGAATTTAATTTCCTGGTGCCTTCCATCATAATTGATACAGCTCAGAGTGAGTAGACCTTCCTCAGAGCTCGAAATATGCTTGCCATTCCACTCTGAGAGTCCTTCTCATTGATTCCGGAAACTTGACTTGTGTTTCCAAAGCCCCAGGTATGGTACAAGAGCATCAGGAATATGTGATAAAAAAAAAAAATTCCCTAATTCCGTATTTCTAGTGAATGTTTTAACATCCCATGAAAACACTTAACTGATATTGTTTTAAAATAACATATAATAGTATGCCCCTTTCCAATCACAGATAGCTTTAATCCCCACTAACACTGCAGAATCCCCTCATTTTATGGTACGGAAGACTGAGACTCCGAGAACTCAGTGACATGCCAAGGGCCCGGAGAAGAGTAAATACTCGAAATCATGCTTATGTTTGCCTTCCCCAGGCCTTAATTTTTGTCATCTGTAGGATGGAGCTGATACCTACTCAAAGGTTTTTGTTATGAGATTAAATGAGATAATGTTTTAAGACATTTTATTATAGGTTCTGACCCTTAGCAGGGGCTCAGACGGTGAGTGTTGGTAATGGTGTGCTTTTCAGTAATGTCTGGTTGCTCGGAATTGCTGTGGCTGCCACGACGTAGATCTGGAGGTTAGTACACTGTCCACTAAGTGCGTGTCAGATGCTTCTCAGATCGTTGGGTGTCTGCCCACCATGGACTTCCTCCAAGTGGGTCCCCAGGAGCCCCAATAGGGAGCATGGGGGTTTGGGCACTGAGCTGAGTGTGGTTCGGGAGTGCCTTTATGCCTCTCACAGGGTGCAGGAGAGGTGTTCCTGATCAAGAAGTTTGACTCAACTGCATGGACATTACGTGACATTTTCAGCAGAACGCATTGGAGGAACTTGCAGTAAATCTTTTTGTAATGTAAATACGATTCATTTGTTTTTACAAATTCAGAATGTTTTGCATTCTAAAATCCTGACACATGTACTCATAAAAGTGACACCATTAAATATTGTGGTTCTGGAAACCATAAATAAGAGCTTTGCTGCCCAGCGAGGCCAGCTATAGTGATAAGGTATCTGTGCACAGCGGGCTGGTTCCTGTTACCACAGGAACCTCTAGGTTTTGTCTTATTTGGCTTGCGTGTAATTTCCTGTTGAAAAATTAAAGAGGAGGGGCGCCTGGGGGGCTCAGTTGGCTAAGTGGCTGACTGCCTTCAGCCCAGGTCATGATCCCGGGGTCCTGGGTTGGAGCCCGGCCTGGGGCTCCCTACTCAATGAGGAGTCTGCTTCTTCCTTTCCTGCTGGCCCCCCAACTCATGTTCCCTCTCTCTCTCTCTCAAATAAATAAGTAAAATCTTTAAAAAAAATTAGAGGAAAAATCCTCTATGTAACAGTTCATTATTAGGGAGAGAAATTGCAAAACTAGAATGGTATGGGAAAAAAGCATAATTATTGTGCTTTGTACTGCTGGATTCTTGATACGTGAATGGTCAATCTGGTGAATGCTATTGCAAGTACTTAGGGTACAAAAATGAGCCAGGAGAGGTCCCAAGATAATCTGGGGGAGCTATGAACCGTTTACCGATTGCTGTCATCTCAACCTTGATTGGGTCTCTTCTCTCTTGAATAATTGAGTGCTCCTGAAAAGGCCTGTCTCCTAAATCATAACCTAACCCTGATGGGATGCGAGAGAGGCATTTTCAGAATTACCCAAGCCTGTTTGAAAACTGGGTGCAGTGAAATGATTCACGTAGTTCTCCATTTGGCGTTTGTGACAGCACGTTTTGTGCTTGCCTGAGCATTAGTAAAGCCCGCCTGACCCCTGCGGGCGTGGGAGTTTCTAGACTCTCCAGCAGGGAGACCGGTCTCAGCACACCAGGGACACCCCTGACTTCCAGCAGGCTGGTAGGGTCTCCTCTGCCTTCCTCTTGATGCTCGTCCCCACTGAGGACCCCCTGACCTTGCAGCATCCCGGATTTGATCTGCCGGGGGAGCCAGCCACACCCTCCCCGCGGGCTGAGCCCGCCTCTTTGCTCCGCCCTGCTTCCAACGGGTGATTGTTCCCCTCACCCCGGTGCTGACCTCCCAGCGGTGCTGCTCCCAGTCTGGAGAGCCAGAGGCATAGGGAGGTTTTGGGGAGACGGCACCTCTCTTCTCCTCTTGTTCCTCGTTTTGACTCCTTCTCCAC
>CM052799.1:189241788-189303822 GCA_028533885.1 Nasua narica | reverse complement strand
CCTTGCTTCCCCCCCCCCCGCCCCCCCCCCGCCCCCCCACCCCCCCACCCCCGCTTCCATTGCTCTTCCTGCACCTCTGCTCACCCTGCTTGTTCTCTGCCCTCTTAGCACAGGCGTATTCTGGAAAAGTTGTAAGTTCTAGTCAGTTTTCCATTTGCTTTTCACTTTCATTTCAGCTACACTTTGGGAGTTTTTAACCCCCTAGCTCCAAATATCTCTTCATCTCATTCAATGTTCTTTTTAATCAAGTAGTCCAGGATACATGAATGGAATTGTTGTAGTAGACAGATCTATGACCTCACCTCCACCCCTGCTCGTTTTCTTGGTTTCAGCTTTTGTTCAGAAAACAGTCACTTGGTAGCCATCGGGCAGATGGACTGAGCTGTTTCTCCTCCCCTCTCCTGTCAGAAGAGCATTATTAACAAATCAGTACCTGCGAGTATCATGCCAACAAGAAAGGCACAGTGTTCTGGAGCTCAGAAATAAAGTTCGCCATCTGGATGGAGAGTTTAAGGAGCCTTTGGTTCACGCAGTGGCTGGCTTCAGAGCCACCAGCTGTCCCACATGTGGTAGGAGATCCAGGGTGTTGGGCTCTGTGGTGTATTGGGTGCTGCTCTCTGGCCGTGGGGTTGTGCGTCCTTTGAGATGCATTCCGTACAACCACAAACAGGTGAAGAGCCAAGTTTTGTGAAGTGAAGAATTCCTATCAATTTCAATTATTGTCTTCTACCTACACACAAGACTTTCTGGACACATTTATATGGTGAGCAACTCTTAATAAGACTGTCTTGGTCTTTTATTATCTATATTGCAGAGAAAGTCTACTTTCTAACTCAAGGGTAGAAAAACATTCAGGCTGGGGCGCCTGGGAGGCTCAGGCGGCTAAGCGTCTGCCCTCAGCTCGGGTCATGACCCCAGGGTCCTGGGATTGAGCCCCGCATCAGGCTCTCTGCTCAGCAAGGAGTCTGCTTCTCCCTCTCTTCCCCACTCGTGCTCTCCTGCTATCTCTCTCTCTCTCTCTCAAATGAATAAATAAATAAAAATCTTTAAAAAAAAAAAGAGGGAAGAAAAACATTCAGGCTCAGAGCAATGGTGCCTTTCTCCAGGTGATGGAAAATTTATACCTTTCATCTCGAAAACTAAAGTGAGTGTTTCCTTATAAACAACTCAAGAAGATGAACAACATTGTTTAGGATAAAGATTTTCCCCCACAAATTTAAGCAATGGAACTCTTTTTATTAAATGAAATCTTATGTAGAATTCTAATATACCAATTTTATAATACCTATTAAAATAGTTTGTTTTATAGGCATATAAAATCAGAGCTTTTCCATGTGAAGTGACTCCTCCCCCAACCCCCACCTTCCCCGACTCATCCTCAAATCCCAAAGTGGCTGCTGAGGTGTCTGCATAGGCCTGGGGCCCTGGGGGCTCACAGTTTGAAAAGTACTGGTTGTATGACGAAGTGACCGGCCAGAGCCAACGAGGTTGAAGTTCTTCATACCATCCCGTTTTCTTTTGTCTTATGCCGAAAGTTAAAAGCTCTATTAGCTTTCAGATATAATGCAGTGCCCACAACCAGGCTAAAAACATTTTGCTTTTATTCACTGGAGGATTTAAATCGAAAAGCATAGCCCCCTACTCCACACAGATTACAGACCCACCATTGTCGGTTCGTCTTCTGCCAAGTTCCTCTGTGGGTTCTTGGGCCAGGAGTCCCAGCAGAAGCCGGTGGGATCTGGCCACCCTCTTGGTTTCCTTACTCATGTTTAAACTTGCCCTGGGAAGGGCAGTGTGAGGTTGTCAGTAGCCTTTGTTTCTTGCTACATACCTGTACCTCATCATACTCTTCTGACCCCGGATGCTGATGCTTGGAAGGAGTGTGCCTCTGAGAAACCAAGGGCTTACACGCGCTGTCCTGCTGTTGGGCAGGATCTCCTGGTGTGTGGCATTGACACGTGTGCTTTCTACGGATGGCCGGGTTCTGTTCATCCTCATCACTGTCTGTGTCCTGTGTGCTGACATTCTTCTCTGTGCTTAGGGTTTTCTGTCACACACCTGGCACGATGGCAGCCAAAAATTGGTCTGCCCTTTGTTTTATCAGAAAAGATCATTAAGGGTGCTGGGTGGTTCAGTCGGTTAAGTGTCTGCCTTGGGCTCAGGTCAAGACCCTAGGGTCTTGGGATCGAGTCCCTCATTGGGCTCCCTGCTCAGTGGGGAGTCTGTTTCTCCCTCTCGCTCTGCCCCTTCCTCTGCTTGTGCTCTCTCTCTCTCAAATAAATTAAAACTTAAAAAAGAAGGAGAAAGGAAGAAAGAAAGAGAAGAGAAAAGAAAGAAAAGAGGAAGAAAAAGAAAAGAAGAGAAAAGGTCATTTAAGACCATTACTCAAAAACCCAAGTCACCATCTTCGGGAAAGGAACAGAGGTCCCATCAATGAAAAGTAAGGGGTAAAAGGGCAGAAATTCCTCTCTTCAATAGTAATCAGGGAAAAAAAGCTTTAATTTAAAAAAGATCTAATAGGGTTAATTTGACCATACTTTTCAGATTTAAAAAATTTACATGTTTTCACTTGCTAAGAAAATTCAAGTAATAAGAAGGAGTATCAAATGAGAAGGAACATTCCCCATCCCCCTCCTTCGCTGCTCCATAAGCACGCCCAAGAATTAGCACTTGACATTCCCAGCCTCCCATGGCGTGGTCCTGGGGTCACCATGGGCAGGGTGCCCGCCAAGGGCAGGGTGCCTAGGCACCACTGGGTCGCCTGGAGCAGAGACTGCTGCCGTGTTGGGGAGCACGGTCAGCCCTGCGCTCTCTCGTCCCGCTCCTGCCTGTCTGCAGCCCCGGGAGCCGGGCTCCACTCACATCTGGTCTTCTCCTCCGGGGCCCAGGCTCTGCCTTGGACTTGGTGATCAACTGTTTTTCGTACATTAGTTCACTCTGACCGGGATTCAGTTTGGTGGCTGTTGGAGTTGTTCATTATGTAAGTGGACTGGCTGTTCAAAGCATTTTCTTTGGCCAACTCCCTGTGTTCCAGAGTCATTACTTTGGCATATAATTAGGGCAGCTCCCAGCCTCCTGTAATCGGAGCTCTCTGAAACTCTTGGTTTATGGTCCCAGGCCTTTACATTCACTTACACCAACAGTTCAAACAAATGTCAGCACTTCAAACTTTCCGTGAGTTATTCGAATCTGAAATTCAGTAATCTCCGTTAACTCACGATTTTGCTAATATGTAGTATCCAACCCTGAAACCACACAGCACACCAGGAATCTAATGTAACCCTCCCGCACGAAAGACTCCATATTTACTTTGAAAAGTTTTACTTTTGGGGTTCCTGGGTGGCTCAGTCGGTAAAGTGTCTGCCTTCTGCTCAGGTCATAATCCTGAAATCCTGAGATCGAGCCCTGAATTGGGCTCCCTGCTTAGCAGAGAGTCTGCGTCTTCCTCTCCCTCTGCCCCCCCCCACCTCCCCACTCGTGTTGTCTCACTCAATCTCAAATAAATAAATAAAATCTTAAAAAAAAAAAGGTTTACTTTTTGTGACTAGTATTGGCAATCCTACTCTGCCGCTTCTAAACTTTTACTCAGGGCTCAGATTTCTTTTCCAGACTCTCAAGAAAGTTTCAGAACTGGAAACTTCAGAGATACCTACGTCGAGCAATTGCCATGAATTTTGTTGGCTCGTTTTACTTAGTATTCACGCCGGTACTTACATTGTCCTATACCTAGCAGAAACCTGCTGTCTTTCACCATTGTAGAACAGTGTCAGAATGCAGGACTGAAATGTGAGCCCCTGGGGCGCCTGGGAGGACTTAGGCAGTTAAGCATCCAACTGTTGGTTTCAGCTCAGGTCATGATCTCAGGGGTGTGTGATTAAGCCCCACGTGGGGCTTCACACTCAGCATGGGGCCTGCGTGCGATGCCCCGCCCCCACTCGTGCTCATTCTCTCCCTAAATAAATAAATAAATAAATAAATAAATAAATAACAGAAGCCCCAGAGAGCAGCAGCTTTGTCTCTTTTGTCCCCTGCCCTGCCCCTAGTACCTGGAACAGGGTTGATATTATTTCTGCTGTTTGGGCAGTATATATATGTAAGCCAAACAAAATTAGCATCTCGGTATTTTGTTACAGTTCCATTGCTAGTGAACTGGTTGATTTTCATAGATTTTTACTTAAATATTAACCGCTTTCAGACTGTGACCCTGTTGCTAAGAAAGTAGGATGACCGTATTTCCTTCTATACTTGATTATCTCTGTGGGTTTCTTAATCGAGGCTATCACATACAATAGATGGCTCTCCAGTCTAGAGGAGCTTTGAGACCATAACCACCACCACGATCCCGATGTGGAACAGTTCTGGCCCTCCCCGAAATTCCCTGTGTCCCCTATAGTCCTCTTCTCCCCTCGCCCCTCCCAGCCACTGGCAAGTTGCAATCCACTTTCAGTCCCTCTAGTTGCCCTTTTCCATAATATCTTGGGAGTGGCATAACTGATTACATGATGGGTAGCCTTCTGAATCTGGTCTTAACATAGCGTAATGCCTCTGAGACTCATTCAAATTGTTGTGCATACCAGTGGTTCCTTCTATTGCTGAGTTGTCTTCCCCGGTATGAATGTACTGAAATGTGTTTGGCCATGCACCTGTTGAAGGACATTCGGGTGATTTGGAATAAAACTTCTAGAAACATTTGCGTACAGATTTTTTGTGTAGACATAATCTTTCATTTCACTTGAGTAAAATCTAGGTTTGGGATTGTTAAGTAGTATTATGGGTTTTAATGACAGATTGGAGATGACGCAGTCTCTTCAAAATTCTCCTTTCGAGAGGTTTCAGTAAACACCACGTGCTGTTGTCTATTACTGACTATGTGGAGAAATACTCTGGTGATCGTTTGTTCTCTTTTTCAAACAAGACAGAAAACAGTTGTGAAACAGAATTGTGGAGATGGATGGGGCTACCTAACAAGTTGAAGTCCCTCTAATGTTTCTGATTTCTGTTTTCCAACCAAAATAGGTCTCTTGAGTGCTACTAAGACTCGTGTTTCAACAGTTGTCTTAACAATTATTTGTCTAACTTGTGGTTGCCCACCCAGCTCACTGATTTATCTTGTGATTTTGTTGTGCATTTGATTCTCTGTGGGTAAATGAAGGGACAGCCCACTATTGGGGTACAAGATCTCCAGACCAAATGTGGGAGGACCCCAGGTGGTTCTGAGTACTGCCGCAGTGTTAGGAAGGAGGGACTTGTTTGGGTGTATGGAGGACTCTTGGGAGCAATGACGGCCCCTCATGCTGCTGGGACCATCAGAAAGGAAAGACATTGGAGAGAGATGGGCTGAGGCATTAAATGAGAGGCTTTTGCTTCTCTGGCAGTTGTGTTCATGTCCAAAGCAAGAGATAATCCCCAGAGATGGGACTTTCTAGCACATAGTCTTTAGATCTTTTCCCAAGGCAAGCAGTATGCCCTTGGGTTATCAGAATTTAAAGAGCTTAGATTTTTGTACATTTAGGTCCAGAGGCCACCCATTCTGGAATTGGTCTTACTTTAAAATTGATTTATTATTTATTATGTTAATAGTTAATCAATTCACATGGCTTAAATTCATGAGTTTCAAGATGGATGCATCTACCCGTCACCATCCATCAAAGTCGTCCTCTCCATGGGGTAACCAAAACCTATCAGTTTCTTGTGATTCCTGCCAAAGATATTTTATGCATATATAAGTAAATACATACAAATGGCAACATTTTTTTTTCACAGTGGTGCAATATGCAGCCTTAAAAAAAAAGAATATGTATATACTAATGTGAATGATCTCAGGATATCATTCAAGGGAAAACCCACCATTTTCCTATTGGAATTTAGGTAGTTTACAGTCTCGTTATTAGAAGCAGCATTGCCCTGAATAACCATGTTCATAAGTCATTTCACCTGTACTGGTATATCTGAGGAAAATTCCTCAAATGGAATTGCGGGGCCCAGGTGTTTGTAAAATATCTTTGGTATTGCCAGATGTTCTTTACAAGGCCATGGTATTCCAGACTCCCCCGGAAACATCTGAGAGTACCCACCTCCCTTAACACAATATCCTCAAATGCTTTGGTCTTTGGTAATCCGATAGGTCTTTGGTAATCTTTGGTCTTTGGTAATCTGATAGTTTTAATTGTTATTTTTCATTGTTGAGACTGGGCATATTTTCATATTTGCCTGTTACACTGAGTTGCATAATTTCCCTAGTTTATCATTTATATAAGTGATATCACTCCTGATCACTTTTAAGAAACAAACTTTATTTTGGGTTGTATTCGTAGTAGTTATTTATTCAGAGTTTTGAGTCACTTGGATATGATAAAAGTCATCCCAAATGGTTTCTTCTAACATTTTGGTTGTTTGGATAAGAATATTGAAGTCTTTGACACGTTATGAAGTTTCCATGTACGAAGGTTTGCAGTATGGCTCTCACTTAATTTTTTTTTTTTCCCAGTTCTCTGGCCAGTTTTCTAGTGACTCTTCTAGTGACTCTTAGTGACTCTTCCATCTTTTCCTCTGGATTTAAAATGCTACTTTTATCATCTGTTAAATTCCCCTACTATCTAGGTCTATTTGTGGACTCCTCCATTTTGTTCTGTTGACCTCTCAGCCTGTACGTGCCCTGCACCACACGTTGTAAATTATCGTGGTGATGTAATATCTCATAGAGCTAGTCTCATTCCTCTTCTCTTCAACATTCATTGACTATTCTATAAGAATTTTCAAATCCACTTATCTGGTCTGTATCACCACACCACATAGCCCCCAAAAGAATTATTTTCTTTAGGATTCTGTTGTCTTTATAAACTTCACTTTGGAAAATAGGCACATCGAGGGTGTTAAAACTTTGTATCCTGGGTGCCTGGGTGGCTAAATTGGTTAATTCGGCTCAGGTCATGATCTCAGAGTCCTGGGATAGAGCCCTTCCTTGGGCTCCCTGCTCAGTGGGGAGCTTCTTCTCCTCTAACACCGTGCTTTCTCTCGCTCTCTCAGTCTCAAATAAATAAAATCTAAAAAAAAAAAAAACCCTTTGTATTAAAAAACATGGTATGACTTTCCATTTGTTTTGTGCCCCTCAGCTGTGTTTTAAATTTTTGTTTTATCAGTGTTTTGGTCATTTCCTGTTAATTTATGATATTTTAACTTTTAGTTGCTTTTGAAAATTAAGACTTTTCTTTCAGCCTGTTTTCTCATTGATTGTTGTTTTGTACATGATGCCTTATTAATTTCTGCACATTAATTTTGTACCCAGCTGTCTTCCTGAAATCTCTTTCATGTTGATAGTCCAGTGAATTCTCATGGGTTCTTTCAGGCATACAGTCGTATTATCTGCAGATAATGACTATTTTACTTTCTCTTTTTCAATTTTCGTACTATTTCTCTAATTTCATTACATTAACTAGTACTTATAGTCCATTAATAGTGGTGACAGTGTTCATCCTTATTCTTGATTTAAATGTAGCATATCTCATGTCCCATCAAGTTTGATGCTGGCTTTTGGGAAAGACTGATCTATTTTCTCATGTTGAGTAAGTATCCTTCTTATGTTACTAAGAATTTTACAAAGAATGGATATTACATTTTAGCAACTGACTTCTCAGCATCTCTAGAGATGACTATGATTTTTCTCTGGAGAGCTCTTAATATAGTGAGTTGTATTAATAGTTTTTCTCAATAATTGAGCGATCCATTCCTTCCAGTACTAAATCCCATGGGATTATGGTGTGCTATTCCTTTAAGTTGTTCCTAGATTGTATTTGTTAATATTTTATATAGGACCTTTGCATTGATATTTATAAGTGAGAAAAATCTAGCTTTCTGTGGAAATGGATATGCGTATAGATTTTGTCTTTTGGTGTCATTATTATATATGCTTTATTTTTTAATTTTTAATTTTAATTTTTTAAAAAAGATTTTATCATTCATTTGAGATGAAGAGTGAGAGAGTAGGAGCAGGGGAGCGAGGGAGAGGGAGAAGCAGGCTTCCCACTGAGCAGGGAGCCCAACATGGGGCTCAGTCCCAGGACTTGGGGATCCTGACCTGAGCTGAAGGCAGATGCTTAACCAACTGAGCCACCCAGGCACCCCTATATTTGCTTTATTTTTTTTTTTAAAGAAGTTCCTTCCTTTTCTATGTTTTGGAGTAGTTTAATATTGGAATTTTCTGTTCCTTATGCATTTGGGGAGTCTCTCCCAAACTCTCTGAGTGTGGCGCAGGACTTATTTATGAATTTCTCTACTTTTTTGCAGTGACCGATTTGCTTAGGTTTCATATTTCCTTTACAGTTAGTTTGGGTTAGTTATATTTTCTAAGAAGAATAACTCACTTTATCAACTTTTCACATTGACTCACATGTAGCTGAACAATGCATTTCTCTTATTGTTCTTTTAATTTCCTCCGTATCTCTGATATTTCCCTCTTCTTATTTTGGAAATTTATGTTTGCTTTCCTCTTTTTTTTTTTTTTTCTTGATTAGTTGAATAATTTGCTTTGCTATTTTTTTTTTCCTAAAAAAAACTATTGAACTTATTTACACGCCAGTTTGGTCAATTTTTGTGCCTGAACCATGGACACAAAAAACAGCGTAGCTCCCCCTCCCCCCAGGGTGTGGGGTTCCACATGAGCAGATTAGTCATACCTTATTGATGCATCACATAGGTCCTTTATATCTTTGCTTCTTCTCGTCCTCTTATCTGTCTTGAGCGAAGGGGGTAAATTAACATCTCCCACACCGGATGTGTTTTCCTCAATTTTTCCTGGTGTAGTTTCTGCATTCAAATGTCAATGCTGTGTTATTGGATCTCAGGGAGTCATGCCGAGGGTCTTCACCGTGAGCCGAGCTGCTGGGAATTGCACAGTGCCCTTCTTTGTCTCGTTTGGTCCTTCCTACTCTGAACTCAGCCTTGTCCGATGTGAAGATTACAGCTTGTGATTGATTTCTTCGCTTTTGCTTCATAGTCCTTTGCTTAGCCTTTCTTCTTCTTGTAGGTGCTTCTCTGTCATACAACAGAAAATTGGGTTTTGCTTTGAGATAGAATCTGAATGTCTGTTTTTAATAGACATTAATTTAGGCCATTTATTAATGTGACATGTGTTTGGCATTAGTTCTGTCGTTGCTGCTTTCGTGTCACTTGAGGGGATGGTTTTTTAAGTAGCTTTTAAAACTTCTTCCTCTTTCCAGCCTTCTTTGCTTTATGTTGTTTATATGATTTTCTAATACTCTGGAGTTTTATTTGTTATAATTGTTACCCTTACAACTTTTTATTATGCCCTACATCTGCTATGTTTTAGACATTATTTATTAATCCCCTCTTGTCACCAATGATGAAATTGCTGTATTTCCTCTTCTTTCCTCCCTCCTTTTCTCTCTTCTCCCAGCTGGTCTTAGTTATCTACAAATACCACCTTTACTGGTATTTACCTTTGTGAAGTTTATTTGTACTCTGTGCTTTGATTTGTTAACTTGAGATCAGCACTGTCTAGTACAACTCTCCGTGGCGATGTGCCTATCCTGTTTATCTGCCATCTGTTGTGACAGCCACTGGCCAGAAAGTGGCTTCTAACCCCTTGAATATGTGGCTAGTACGACTCGAGGAACTGAATGTAAATTTTATTTAATATTATCAATATAAATTTGAGTTTAAATAACCACATATGGCTAGGGGCTGCCGTAATGAGGAGTGTGGGTTGTCTTTTTTTTTTTTTTAAGTTTATTTATTTAAATAATCCCTACATCCAGCGTGAGGCTCGAACTCATGACCCTGAAATCAAGAATCACACTCTCCGACTGAGCCAGCCAGGCACCCCGGAGAGCATGGTTCTCATGGAGTATTAGTCAGCCCCAGCTGTGAGAGTGGAGGGAGGGGTTGGGGAAGCAGGGTCATTATGCTACCTCCCACATTCTTGCTCCCTTCCTCTCCTCCCTTGCTCCCTCCTCTAGGGTTACTTAAGTGATCTCTGCACTGTCAGGCCTCGTATTTTGCGTTCTGTTCTCCTACCATCATCATCACATATCTCCTTGTCTTATTAGAGTTAAATGGATTCGATCTTTATAAGTGGCTTTTTTTTTTTCTGACAGTTTTTCTAGGCATCCCGTGGATGCTTTCAGTTCACTATCTAGTAAATTCCTCAAGGAGGATTATCACACAGCGCTCCTTGGGGTTTATTTTTGCATGTTTAAAACTCCTTTGTAGAGGAGTGACTGTTTAGGTGGGTATAAAATTCTGTGATCACCCTGTGTTCATTGAGCATTGTAATGGGCATGGCTATACCTTCATTTTGAATTGCATCTTGTTGTGGAGAAGTCTGGTTTTTCTCCCCTCCTGTGAGTGACTTGATCTTTTTGCCTGAGTCCTAAAGCATCCTTTCTCTTTGAGGTAGAATAATTTTACTAATATCTGTCCTTTTCTTGACCATTCCGGATTCATTTGCCCTTTCAGTATTTAAGATTTTATTCGTTAGAGAGGGAGAGAGACCAAGCACGAGTTGGGGGGAGGGGCAGAGGGAGAGGGAGAAATAGACTCCCCGCTGAGCAGGGAACCTCAACTCTGAGTACAGCTCAGGCAAGGAGACGTCAGTGGGTAGAAAATTACAGATAGGCGACATCAGAGACATAGCCAAAGAGCGGATTCTAGCTAAACCAACCTAACAGGATTCTTTTTTTTTTTTTTTTTTTTAGATTTTATTTATTTATTTGACAGAGAGAGAGAGATCACAAGTAGGCAGAGAGGCAGACCCAGAGAGAGGGGGGAAGCAGGCTCCCTGTTGAGCAGAAAGCCCGACCAAGGCCTGATCCCAGGATCCTGAGATCATGACCTGAGCCGAAGGCAGAGGCTTTAACCCATGGAGCCACGCAGGCGCCCCAAGCCTAACAGGATTCTTGCTGAAGGCAGGCCAGGGTGACCGACCTCATATGGGGCACTGGGGGAGGGTGAGAAACCTGAGCAGGGGTGATCAGATATGGGGGCCGGCTAAAGCCATTAGCAGAATAATTGCTACATTCGGACCATGTAGAGACAAACACGGAAGTCCAGAAGTCGAGGCCTGGTTGAAAAAGAGCTCTAGGAAGACTGCGTAGCATTTGGTCAAGGAGAGAATTTTTGTCACCAGCCATGTGGGTACCTGCAGGAGGAGCATCCAGGTGGAGGGAAGAACTCGTGCAAATGCCCTGAGGCTGGAATTTGCAGGCCCCTAAAGGATTAGCAAGGGGCCCGGGGAGGGAGGGCGGAGTGAAATGAAGTGACTGAGGAGGAAGGTTAAGAGATGAGGCCAGAGCAGTCAAGTGAGGGGCAGCCCCGCCTTTGCAGGCCATCGAAATGACGTTGGTCTTTACCCCGAGTGAGGTGGGGAGCTGCTGTAAAGTCCCATGGTCTGTCTTGTGTGGATGCATCATCTGCTGCATGGATTTCTCTCTCGTCCCTCCCTTGCTCATGTTTACATCAATTATGTCTCCTTGCAGGCCTTGAATTGATCCCTCGACCAGGCTGGCCGAGGTTTGATGTGTGAGTTTCTTCATTCTTTACTGTTCTTGCGCTGTTGGTGGAACAGCTGGGGGAGGTTTTCACCAGGGGAGGGCTGGTCCGCCCCCCCCCCCCCCCCCCAGGCCTCAGTCCCCGAGCAGCTCCGGCCACGCCCGCTGCCAGGGCCGCTGCTCCCCGGTGTGCCCTCACTCGCCGGAAGCGGAGTGCCACAGCCGAGGAGCCCTGTTTCGGCTTTCAGCCGCATGCCCCTGCTGGGGCTTCGCTCCTCAGCAGCCCTTCCGCCTTGCCGTGGTCGTCCCCTGTCTCCTTGCTTCACCAGAAATGGAGTCTGTGGGTTTTAGTTCTTTTTCTTTGGGGCGACCTCCAGGAAGCTGGAATGGGGATGCTGACTTGACGCCACCATCTTCAAACCCAGAGTCCAAATGAAGGGTTTGGCGTTTCATTCCGGGGAACACAAATGGAAAAGGTTGTGTTGTTTGGTAGTGGCCTTTTCCCCTTAGAGAAGAAAGGGGTGTCTGAACGGACTCGGGTTCGTTTCTGCCCAGAAAGCCCGCGTGGCTGAGACCAGGGTGCGACCGGTACCTTCTTCCGGCCCGAGCTTTGGTTTGCGGCTCCAGACAGCTGTTCTAGGCCTTTCTCCAGACCTGGGTCCTCCAGGTCAGAGAGTCGAGTTGGCGCTCAGCGTATCGCCTCACAGAGGGGCAGGTGTCCGGCCCACGGTGGCCTCGGGCGTCTGTGCTGGCCCGCTGTGCCAGATGGCATGGCCGCCAGTCCCCATCGGCGGAGCCGTGCCATCCGAAGCAGGGTCTATGCCCTCGAGTCTTCTACACTCGTGCACGTGTGGGGCCTGCGTCCCTCACATCTGCATTTCTTGGCCTTTGTCAGGCACAGTGCCCCCTTGATGGTGCGACAACAACCAGGCCTAAAAATTAGCACCTGTGCATGTGATTTTTGTGCATCGTTTCTGGGGTTTGCTCCCATCCTGAGTCTGTGAGTGACCCCTGCTAATGACCTATCAGCACCACCCTTCTCCCTGTTGAGAGTTTTAGACATAAGTCGGGGAAAGGGGCACGTTCTTGGTGAGGTCTTGAGTTTTCCCTTAGTTTTAGTTATTCAAGCTCATTCTGTGCTCCTTTGCCAGAATTAATCAAGCATTGTCCAGGGTGCCTCCAACTAATAAGGTGTTATATGTCAATTATCTTTCCATAAAAAACAAACGAAAGACTTGGTTCCTGTCACTATGAGCCTTACATCCTTGTTGAACCATCTTGTTTCTAAAATTCTGTTTCAGGGGCGCCTGGGTGGCTCAGGGGGTTGAGGCCTCTGCCTTCGGCTCAGGTCATGATCTCGGGGTCCTGGGATCGAGCCCCACATCGGGCTCTCTGCTCAGCGGGGAGTCTGCTTCCCCCTCTCTCTCTGCCTGCTTGTGATCTCTCTCTCTCTGTCAAATAAATAAATAAAATCTTTTTTAAAAATAAATAAATAAATAAAAATAAAATTCTGTTTCAAATAAATAGACAAATAAATGAATAAATAAACAAGCAGACAAATAAATAAATGATTCTGTTCCTCGGCTCCTTGGGGTACACTTGAACAAATTCTACCTCCCTCTTTTCTTGGCGGGTATGGAACAGACCTGCCAGACTAAGCTACAAATATTTTATTAATTTTGTATTTCTACTGTTTTCTTTTTTTCTTTCTTTCTTTTTAAAATCTTTTATTTATTTATTTGACAGAGTAAGAAAGAGAGAGTGCACAAGCAGGGGGAGTGGCAGCCACAGGCAGAGGGAGAAGCAGGTTCCCTGCTTAGCAGGGGGAGCCCTATGCGGGGCTCGATCCCAGGACACCAGGATCGTGACCTGAGTCCAAGGCAGGTGCTTAACCAACTGAACCATCCAGGGGCCCCTCTACTTACTCTTTCCTAATTGAATCAAAGACTGACAAAAGAGTCCCTTGGGTCATAAAATATTTACTCTGCTTCCATCCAGGGTACTTGACTTCCTTTTCCTTCTTATGCCGTAGGGATCAGGAAGGAAAGGTTGTATTGATGTCACGACTATAATATGCCAGTCGGTGGTCAGCCCGGATCCTGTTCCCATGAGATTAACTGAAAATGTGATTAGATAGGAGCAGAGTGTCCCAAGTGCCGCTGTGTTGTGTAAGTGATAAAGTTCGTGGCAATTGTTTCAGCTCATTTTATTTCTGGGACACACTAGTCAAGTAAATTTTTAAAAATATACTAGTGAATTTAAATTTTTAAAAATTAGACTCCTATTTCATTTGGGTTGTACAAGAAGTAATAGAATTAATTTTAATTAAATTTAAAAGCATTTCAGAGGAATTTTCGTTTAAATTTGCTTATGCACTTTTTATGGGGGAGTAGGAAACAAAAACAAAATACTCCGCACATTTAAGGGACATAGACCATCCTTTGCTCCCCATGTTCCTCTTACTATGAGAACTTGATAAAAGTTTTTTCACTGGATGACTAGAGGTAATAAAGATTTAAACACCAATAGGTTTTTAATGCTTTGATCTGCAGAGCCCTTTTAATTTTGCTGGTTTTCTTTTTTTGGATTGGTTGTCAGTAATTTTCTGCCATCATATTACCATTGACAGCAGTTGTGCTGTGTTTCTGAAGGTCATTTCACAAACATGTTATTTGAATTTACTCTGGATTCTCTTTCCACTCCGGTGGGCACTGTGTTGTCTCCTGAACTTCCTTCTCCACACAAAACCCCCATAGCAAATTGAGGCCATCAAGTTCCATGGTTCCAGGAAGAGACTGCCATCCAGGAGAGAGGAGAATATCCATATTCTGTTACTCTGTAATTATCTTCAGAGAGAGGAATAGATCTGTCTGTGAAATCTTTCCTAAATGACTTATGATCCAGGGAAGTCTGAGCTCGTGTGTCTACAGAGTGATCCGGGCTGTGGAGAGACTGAGGAAGACTTAGCGAAAGTGGTGGGGTGCCCTCATGCTTTCACCCCTCCCTAGTGAGGCTTCCGGGGCCGAGAGAGCACCGGGCCAGTAGTTGGGTTACATTATGCCTTTGAAAATGCATAGTCGTGGGGCGCCTGAGTGGCTCAGTGGGTTAAGGCCTCTTCTTTTGGCTCAGGTCCTGATCTCAGAGTCCTGGGATCGAGCCCTGCATCGAGCCCCGCATCGAGCCCCACATCGGGCTCTCTGCTCAGAAGGGAGCCTGCTTCCTCATCTCTCTCTGCCTGCCTCTCTGCCTGCTTGTGATTTCTCTCTCTCTGTCAAATAAAATAAAATCTTAAAAAATAAAAATAAAAAGTAAAATAAAATGCATAGTTGTGGGGCACCTGGGTGGCTCAGTCGTGAAGCTTCTGCCTTCGGCTCAGGTATGATCCCTGGGTCCTGGAATCGAGCCCCACATCGGACTCCTTGCTCAGAAGGAAGCCTGCTTCTCCCTCTCCCACTCCCCCTGCTTGTGTACCCTCTCTTGCTATCTCTTTCTCTGTCAAATAAATAAAATCTTTAAAATAAATGAAATCTTAAAAATAATTTAAAAATGCATAGTCGTTTTAGCATAATTGAGAAAGAACCCAAAGAAAAGGGTTTTATTTTATTGTATTCTTCCTGAAGAGGTCATTAAACATACTTGTGTGTAATGGGGCTATGAAACTGCCCTTTGTGGAATCAGACATTTGTAGGGAAAGTTGTGATGGCCTGAGATCCGCCGCCCACTTGCCCTGGTGCCCCCTTGTGGTCGGGCCCCGCCCTGCACCTTCAGTCCCTCCCCCTAGGCTGTGCCTATTCGGACCCAGCCTCCAGGTCTCTGGTCTGCATTGCGTGCTCAGTGACTATCTGCACCTTTGAACAAATTGCTTGTTAAGGCGACCTACTTTTGCTAATAAACAAGGTGAATGCAAAGACGTGTTAATTTGGTGGCTGTCTCTGCTCTCCTAGGAAGTGCTCTCGGGTGTGGTGGTCATATCTGGGAAGGATTCGATCCAGCACCAGGGAGTGTCCTTGACGGTGGAAGGAAGCGTGAACCTCCAGCTCAGTGCCAAGAGTGTGGGAGTGTTCGAGGCTTTCTATAATTCCGTTAAGGTAAGAACGCTGACGTTGCACATTTTTAGTTCATTTTCCCGATGCGTGTGGTGGTTTTTACTTGTTTTCTGGCTTTGTTGTTGTTACCTGTTGATATTTTGCAAGGCATAGCGGTGGTCCTACTTGTAATACTTGCTGATCAAACTACAGAAATATTCAGATATTTTGACTCTGAATATATCCTATTGCAAGTCTGCCTGTTTTTATTCCTACAAGATAAGATTAGGAGAACTGTAAGTGCACTAAATTCAGACATTAAAGAGAATAGAGCCCTTCTGAGAAGTGCCTGTGGCTTCTGGCACTGCCCTTCCAAAAACAAAACTGTTACTTGGACTGTATCCGCGGCCGCTCTTGGATTTGATACTCAGAGGAGATGCACCGAGAGCAGTGGCCATTCCTTCTTTTTTGTCATTTTTGTAGAAGTGTGTGTTCCAGAATATAAACTCTTTTCTATACTTAGAGTTTCCTTTTCCTGAGGGACGTATTAACTGAGTCTTGAGGGGAAAGGAGGTCAGAGGAAAGAAGGGTTCTCCTTAACCACATTCAGATTCAGGGCCTTCCCGTGCCCTTCCCCAGTCTCCCTGTTTTCTTCCAGAAGCACTCAGAGACTCACTTCAAAAGTGGTAGATGTTCTGAAAGGTGCTAAACCAAGGCTTCGAATACATGAGCTAGTTAAGGGGTGAAATCTGTGTTTGGGCCGGGTCCCCGTGGAACGCGGAGGCACACGGGGCTGAGGACGGCCCGCTGCTCCCCGCAGAACGGGCGTTGGGAGGCTCCCAGGAGGCTGGGGTCCGAGCCACCCACGAGCGGGTAAGGACCCTCCGGGTTCTGGCAGCGGCCCTCCTGGCCCAGCACCTTGACTGTGCCGCGTCTGCTGCTTCATTCCGAAGGTGGGAGGGCTTGGCAGGAAGGTTGTTAGGACAGCAAACGCAGCTTCTGGGGAAAAGAGAGGAAATACGGCTTCGGACGTGCACCAAACATCTAAGCATCCGGCACTGTGGACGAACCGTAATGGTACTCGAGCCCACTGGGCGCTCAGCCGCAGAGGCAGCACTGGGCCGACCAGGACGTGGGGAGGGTCGCCTCTGAGGGCCCAGGGGGCTCGTGTCTTTCAGGGGATCGGGAATTGACACGGTAATTGGGAACTGCGTCCAGAAGTGCGTGCTGATAGATGGAGTTGCTTCTTCTTCACAGCCCATCCAGATTATCAACAGCACCATTGAAATGGTGAAGCCAGGGAAATTTCCCAGCGGCAAAACAGAAATTCCTTTTGAATTTCCTCTGCACGTGAAGGGCAACAAAGTTCTGTACGAGACTTACCACGGCGTGTTCGTCAGCATTCAGGTGAGAGTTCCCTGATCCCGTGCCGTGGGTTTCCTCGCTTTGCTTCTGCAAGACGGCTCCGTCTTTCTTTCGCTGCAGAGTTAATAGATGGACCCAAGAGTTTAATACTGTAATTATGCCAAGACCGCCCATGTGTGTTCTATTTTGATTTCTCATTTTGCTTTGCAGAACACATTTTATGTGTGGCCGTGATTTTTGATGGGAACCCTGGAGGACCCCTGCTATATCTTCTAAAAAATTCCGTTGTTTCCTTCGGGCCCTGTTCGGCCATGCGGACACCGTGAGGGGTGCCTTAGTGTTCAGTGACAGCTAGGCCCTCACTCCTCTGGCGCCCGCACTAATTGTCTATTTTATATGTATAAATATCTCTTTGTTAGATATCCAAAGGCAACTACTCTAACATAGGCTTGTATTCTTTATTGAACAAACCTTGTAAATGAGGGGAAGTGAATTTATGACTTCCTGTCTACCTCTGCTGGCCCAGGCCGCCTTTCACAGCCGCTATTGTCTCCGGCACAGTTCGGAGGCATGACTCAGAGCAAACGGGCGAGAGAGAGCCTCTCCTCTATTCAGTGGAAAGAAAGGTACTTTTGTGATCCCGGCTTCACAGGGTTCCCCTTGCCGTGTGAGACAAAACCATTTTGTCTTGCGTACGTGCAGCAGGGCAAAAAGTTAGGAAGTTTCCTGACTTACTAAGTTGTAGCTGATGGTTTGGTCTCGGCAAGAGAACATTCCTCTGCCTCCAAAGTACCACTTTAAGAATACAGGTCCTCAAAACACGCATGAGAGTTTCAACTCAAGGGGTGTCCGCGTGCGAGTTCTGAGAGGCACCGGGAGCATGGGGTGAGCAGAAGCACGCACCACGTGACGTCCTACACGTCCCGGAAATGTGCGTCTAGTCCTGCTTGCTTGGTGCCTCTGTTCCAGGCAATCTAGACACTGAGGGCTGCAGGCAGTGCCCAGGAAGTGACAGGAATGACCAGCCTCCCAGGTTGGGGGTACTTTTGCCGCGGTACTTACACGCAGCAAGCCACCTTAGCAAGACCGACGGTATCTCACATGTCTCATTCGAATGTCATATTTATTCTCTCTGCAGAATCAGCATCGCCTTGCTTTCCTGACACAGTAGCTCTTTAATACTGTTTATTTAATAACACAAGCGTTCGTTCATGAGAAACCAAAGAGACTAACATTCAGGTTTCACTGGTCATACTCTTTGTGCCGTCCTCCTCTGTTCCTCGTTCTTGTTAAGAGATTAATTTGTTTCAAATCAAATTGGTGGGGCGTCTGGCTGGCTCAGTCGGCGGAGCCCGGGACTCTTGATCTCGGGGTTGTGGGTGCAAGCCCCACATTGGGTGCAGAGATTACTTTAAAAAATAAAGTCTTCTAGGGGGCGCCTGGGTGGCTCAGTGGGTTAAGCCTCTGCCTTCAGCTCAGGTCATGATCTCAGGGTCCTGGGATCAAGCCCCGCCTTGGGCTCTCTGCTCAGCAGGGAGCCTGCTTCCCCCTCTCTCTCTGCCTGCCTTTCTGCCTGCTTGTGATCTCTCTTTGTGTCAAATAAATAAATAAATAAATAAAATCTTTAAAAAAATAAATACAGTCTTTTAAAAAAATCAAATTGGAAATCTCATCCTTTTCCAAATAATGCCAAGAAGAGCCTGCAGATACACGGTTGATCCTTGTACGACATGTGTTAGAACTGTGTGAGTCCCCTTTACCTGGATCTTTTAGAGTGCAAGTGTATTTTCTCTTCCTTATGGTTTTCTTTTCTCTAGCTTACTTTATTGGAAGGGTACCGTATATGATACATACAACATACAAAACGTCTGTAATCGACTATTGATGTTACCGCTCAGGCTTCTGGTCAACAATAGGCTCTCAGCAGTGACATTTTGGGGAAGTCACAAGTTATACAAGGATTTTTGACTGTGTGGGGATCAGCACCCCTCACCCCACATTGTTTGAGAGTCTGCTGTACATAAAAACCGTGTACTTTATCCTGCCCGGTTGTGTGTAAATTGGAAACTTTAAAATGCAGTTGGAGGGTTAGCCGGTGGTGAATTCTTCAGTACAGTGTATGGTCACCCGGACCCCACCTTTATTTTGGTCATCAGATTTCACCCCTGTAGCGTTAACTTCAGAGTGCTACAACTTAGAATTCTCTACCGCCACCAAATATCTCATAGATTTCTAAAAATGAAGAGGTTTCTTTTTATCCTAACCTCTGATTTAGAAGAGTTTATCACCGAGATTCAACATTTATTAGAATTTTGCCATTTTTGTTTCATCTCTGTTTATCTTTCCCGAGTCATTTCAAAGTCAGTTACAGAATCATGACACTTCTTGAGCTATTTCAATATCCACCTTCAGAAAATAGGGGCACTCTCTACATAATCACCACTGGCATTTCACACCTATCCGAATTAACAAAAATGCTCAAATGCCATCATTCCCAATTTCTATTCAAATTTGTCATTGCTCCTTTCAAGAAAACGTACTTCTTAAAAGATTTTATTTTTAAGTAATCTCTACACCCAGTGTGGGGCTCGAACTCATAACCCTGAGACCAAGAGTCTCGTGCTCCACCCACTGAGTCAGCCAGGCGCTCCTTGAAAATATACTTCTTGGGAGAAACTAGGATGGTCGTTTTTTAAAATCTGTTTTTCATTCATTGGTTCATTCATTCAGTTTCTAGAGGGGTCTCTTGCTGGCCTCCTTGCTCTATAGCCGAGCAGACGGTGACCGGCTGGGGTCACAGGGCTGGCCTTGGCGGGGGTCCCACAGGGCATTGCCCTGCCTCCCACCCTTGCTTGCCGTGCTTTCCCTGAAGATTCATGGGTGCTTTACTTGGGACAGAAAGTGTTGCTAAACCCAGTAACATCCTCTTCCTCAAATTATGTGGGCGCCAAGGCATTTTCCATTGATAATTTGAATTGTGTTGTAGTAACATAACGTAAAAATAGTAAAAACCTTTAAGACAGAGTGAAGGGTTTAAGGCATAGCGAGTATTACATTTCCAGCTTGCAGGATCTGGGTTTCCTTTTCACTCCGTAGATGGAGGCTTGGGGCTGTTCGGTCTCATCCTTCCCGGGCATGCTGTGTGTGTTTCTCACGTTTGTGATTAGATCGCGTGTACCAGAAGTGATTCGCTTCTTCCAGTTGCCTTTTGTGCAAATACCTTTTCTTTTACCAGTTACGTAAATTGGAGGCAAGTTTTATTACACTTGTTCTACTCTTGTGGCCCTAGTAGCGAGGTTTTATACTATAATCCACCATTACAGCAGTACCAACATGTCTGCGAAATTGTTATTCAGAATTAATTTGTCCAGATGCTAGTCATTCTTCCTCAGTTAAGAATTTCCTTTCTAGGAGTCTGCTTCCTGTCTGTTGACATGCGTCTTCCTTCTTCTCTCTGTTGGCCTTGTGTTTACTGACGGTCCTAAGATCCAGTCCTGCACCTCCTCCTGGCGCCCTCCTCGGGCTGGCCATCCTGACCCACGCTGACCCCCCACCCCCCTGGATCCTCCTCAGCAGCTGGGCAAGATCACCATCAAGTGAGAAGCTCGAGGGCTTCAAGGCAGGCAGATCCGGGCCCGAGTCCCAGCCTTGCGTAAGGATCCAGAGTCTGGTTTTGGCAACCGTCAGGTCTCGGTTTACATCCCACCTCTGTGACCCCAAGCAGCCTTCATGACCTCTCCTCCTAGGAGATGAATGAGGTCTTGGTGGGCCTCGTTAGCACAGTGCTGGGCGTGTAGGATGCCCCGAGGACGTATTTGCGGAGTGGCTAAATAAATGAGTTCCGGGTGACCGTCAGAACTGCGGGGGATGGTTCGTGGGAAAGAACTGACGTCACTCGCAAAACAGTACGTGTGTGTTCCGCTCTTCTCCACCTTTCTCGCCACCCTCCCTTACAGCTGCCCCGGATTACTGACTATTGCTCTTGTGCTTAGAAACATTTCGTGACCAGAAGTTGATGCCTGTTCTCACTCCTTTGCAAGTTGCAGAAATCCGGCTCAAAGTGACTTAGCCTAAAAAGAGGTATCACGGATCACCGAGCCGGCAGCTCCGGGGAAGCGGGGTGTGGGTCCAGCCTGGCCTTCTGCGCAGATCTCGTTATAGGGCTCTCGTTCTAGAGCTCTTCCCTGGCCGGGGCCGGGCTGAGCCGCCGCGGGCTTACCATCTCCTGGGCCGGCATCCTCACCAGAAAGAACCCTTCCCAACAGCCCCCGGGGCAGCCCCGCCCAGGAGGGCTGGCGGGAGGTCTGCCCTGCCGAACCCCTGAGATTAAAAAACGAGGAAGGGGAAGTTCCCACGGGGACAAGAATCCGAGACCCGGCAAGGCTGAACAGAGTGTCGCCCGCGCCAGATGGCGTGTGAGCTGTGCCGGAGAACGACGAGACACGCGCGGGCACACACGCCGACGGAGATGTACCGCGTGTGTGCACACACCTGCATGCACACACATCTGTACGGATCTGACAGCCCAGGCCTCGCCGAGCTTGTCGGGCTGGGGAGACCAGATGGAGATCTCAGAAGAGTGCACGTGCATACACGTATATGTATATGAAAAGGTCCTTGCAGACAAGGGATGTTATCTTTTTAAAAAGTGTGTTAATCTCCCAGTGGTACCTTAAATGTCTAGTAACTTCTAATATAATGTATATAGTTTGTTCATCATAATGTAGCTTCTTGATTCAACCATGCATGTAGTCCCAAATCATTTTTGGGTACACAAATCATTTTTAACAGAATTCCAAAGTTTTACCTGGATGATTAAAATAACAGCTAACTTTATTCAATATGGGTTATATAAAGGTCTTTTTTTGAAAGATTAGCATTAAGACCGTGATCATGCTGTAGCATTTTGTTACCATCAGTCTGTCCCTCCACAGACACAGGTGTGAAGGAGCCATCAAGGGTCAGAGCCCCTAGCTCAGGGGCCGGCTCTCCCTGGGGATGGGGGGAACGTACACTGGCAATGGCTTAGTCAGAAAACTAGCACGGGGACGGCAGAGAGACTGAACACAGCTAGGTTAAAAGCTAGTGCGATGCTCCCTGCCTTACCTTGCTCCTTGGAATGCTGGGTGCCGTCCTGGGGCTCCTGGTCCTTCCTGTGCGCTTTCTAATCCTTATGACAAAGTAGCTGCCACTTTACCGAGAGCCGCGTGCTCTCTGCCAGACCCTGTGCCGAGTGCCCGGCACACAGCGTCTCGCGTGGCTCTTGCTGAAGCAACAACGTCCCCCTTCTGCAGAGCAGGAGGCCGAAACCCAGACAGGTTGTCTCATCCGCCAGGGCTCACACAGCAAGGCAGATCCCTGGATTTGAGCTAGCTTTTGCTTCTGCGCGCATGTTCTTTCTGTTCTGTCCCCCGACCCCCTGCCCCCCGGTCTCTCCCCGTGCTGCAGCTGAGACTGTGCCTTTGTACCGGTGGGTCCAACTGTGGGGTGGCTGTGGGGCCAGGCTGGGGAACCACCTTAAAGTGTTCTTGGTTTTGGTCTTTTTTATAGAAACGCCTTCATTCATTTTGAGCATTGGCTCCCCCATTATGTATATTAATTTCAAGCAACATGGTAATTGGACCAAGTTTCCCTCAAGTGCGTTGACTTCCTTGTCTCTTTGAATGTCGTTCCTCGATGAAAGCAAATCACACTAACGTGACGTCGTCTTCTCCGACTTGTCCCCGCAGTACACCCTGCGCTGTGACATGAGGCGGTCTCTGTTGGCCAAGGACTTGACAAAGACCTGCGAATTCATCGTCCACTCTGCCGTAAGCTCTGTCCGGGGGCCTCTGTGCTTACTCATGGGAACCTTCTGTAGGGGCTGGTATTTACCCCAAATCTGAGCTAATAGGCGAGCCTGGCGCCGTGTCGTGGCTGCTGGGGAAGAGGCGGCGGGCGGGACACGAGGGACCTTGTGTCTCCCGGCCGGGTCACAGCACCAGCATCAGCGCGGGCCTCGTCCCCCGGCCCAGAATCCCCCGGGGCGATGCCGTGGCCCGGTCGCCACTGCGTCTGAGGGGCTTGTTCGGAGGGGCAGCGGGCTGGGAGCCCCCCTGTCAGAGCAAGTGAGCGGTGAGCAAGTCCGCCTCAGAGAGACACAGCCGACCTCGCGGTCGCTGCGACACGCGCAACCCGGAGCGGTGGCCCGGCCCAGGTAAAGAACGGTCCGAGCGCTGCAGTCTTGTTCTCCCCAGCTGGGACGCGCGGGGACAGCCGGAGCCAGGGTGGGTTTCCTCCCCCGGCACCTTCTGCTCATACTTTGCAGTGACAGAATGTTCTTAAAAAATTACTTTCCCATGTCAGCTTAGGGAGCTGGGTCCCCCTCCACATGGCTCCAGGCGACCCTGAGTGAATTCAAGGCAGAGTCCCCTGCAGCCCATCTGCTCGACTCCTCGGTCATCGCACAGAACTTGGCAGTCATGGGCAGCGCTTGCCCCAGGGGTGACGCGTGGTGACAGAGGTCCACCGCTCTGGGTTTCCCAGTTTTCTGTCCCCGGGCTTTCCAGGTCTGGTATCAGAGTAGCTGCCGGGCCTTGTCCTCCCTTCCTGGGGCTGCGTGCAACACCTCTGGTTCGGGGCTGGTCATGCCCCCTCTTTCTCGGGCGACAGCCTACTTCCCTCCTTGAGGAGCCACCTGGACTCAGAATGTCGTCCATCTGCCTTTAATTCTGAGCAGTCTGGGGACAGAAGAGAGCCAAACTGGGGCTCCTGGAGGTGCCCAGGTGGACAGAGCCCGGATATGCGTACGGATCCCGTGGGGCTGCAGGCCACGTCCAAGGTGCCACCCAGACTGGACAGACACAAGCGCCACTGGCTTTCCTTGGGCTCACGTACCTGGTGCGGCCTGCAGCTTCGTTGGCATTGAGTGGGGCTCAGCGTCCCAGGAACCCCTCGCGGGTCCCACGGTCTTTGCCACGGGCCTTAGGAAGTGGGGGCTTCTCACTTCTCCGTGGTGAGCTAGGTTGGTGTTTATGGAACATTTGCAATGACATTTCTTTTACACTGTTATGAAATGTCCACAGGTGTCTTTTAGCAATGGTTCAGTAAAAATGGGAGACTAATGTCTCCTGCATAGAAGATTGGCAAAATTACTGATGTCCTTTATTTGTATCATTTTTGTGACTTTTGGGGACTTCCAACATATAAGTTCTCCTCTTACTAATAATTACTGTGTTTGTTTCTTTTAGCAATAAACATATAAAGTATTAAAAATAGTTATCTTTTTTGGAAGTGATGTGATTTAAGTATTTTCCTTTTTTCTGTGAAGGGTCTTGAAACTGAAGGGAAAAAAATTTTTCTTTTTATGTGGATTAGTCCTGAGAAGAGACACACCCTTTTATGTCTTCAGCAGAAAGAGCCTCCAACTTTGTGAAGGAGAATGAGCCCAAGTTCAGCTCCCCGCCCAGAGCTGGGCCCCAGGCCAGGACCCCCTGTGGCCCCGACCCAGGGCCCACAGCCCCCTCAGGACTGCAGCCCCCCACCCCGGGGCCAGCTCGGGTTATGCAGCAGGGGCCGAGGTCTCGGGGCCTCCCCCCTGCTCCGAGCCGCTCACCAACACACAGTTCTTTGTGAGTGATTTCACGAGAAGGCCAAGCCATGTGTGATCTCTAGTTGCCAACTTAAATATTCCTTTAAATGCCATGAGGAAGAATATGTTCCCCGAAGAGTGCGTTCATGAACGTGTTAGTAAGAATACCGTAGAGTACGCTTTTGGTAAATGAGTAAACTTGGCGGATTGGCCAGTGTCCCTCCTCCACCACGGCCCCCGGCCTGTGGGTCCCCGCGCCCGAGCGCACCATGCCAGGCAGGCCCTGGTGACGCTCGGCCGCCCGGGTGGCTTCTGCGGTTACATGATGTGGCGAGGACCGCCCTTCGTAATTACAGTGACATTTATAGTTTAGGGGAGTGGGTCTTCCAGGTGGAAAGCTGAGTGGCTAACCACACGGGCGTCAGAGCCGGACCACCTGGGTTTGAATCTCGGCTCTGCCGCTGGAGAAAGCCACGGGAGCTCGCCGGGCCTCACTGGCCGTATCTGTGAAACGGGACCAGTGGCAGCAACAGCACTGGACACGGTCATCCCGTTCAGTGTTGGCTCCTGTTCTAAGGGAGGGGTTTAAAATAAATACCTCCCAAGAATGCTACTCTTGGTTCTTAGGTCTCAATTTTCATTTCTGGACCCAAAAGGGCCCCAAGAGATTAGGAAAGCAATCCCCTCCTTTTAAAGATGAGGAAACTGAGTCACAGGAGGTGAAGAAATTTGACAAAGAACACAACATAGATTTTGGACAAAGCTGTGCCTTTAAGACCCCACACGACCTGCCTCTGAGTACCAAGTCCTTCCTGGCTCGTTATGCAGCCTTTCATTTCTCTAGAAGGGGAAGGGGGATTTTGGCCTGTGGGACTCCTGGCTTCAAGCAGCTGATTTGGGTTTTGCCTCCTGTTTTAGCCTCAGAAGGGGAAGTTGACCCCGAGTCCCGTGGACTTCACCATTACACCTGAAACCCTGCAGAACGTCAGAGAGGTACGGCGCCCCTCAGCCCTGCGGGCCGGGGTATTTTCTTAGCTGCTGCATCCCGTGGACACACCATTGCCCAGTTCTTTACTTGGGTATCAAGTCATCAGCAAGACGAAATTTTGGATTATTGTCTATACCCAAAGTAGTCTGGATTTTCAATTTTGATTCCTTTTTAAACTCAGTGAGTACTGAGAAGAATGCTTCTGAACAGCTGCTGGGGAGGCTGTCTGCTTGCTGTGCTTTCCCCTCCTCCCTGGCCTACCACATGGGGCACAGAGCCCCTCTTCCCTGAGCCCCGGCCGCCCCGCCGCCCACCCTGGGGGCCGCACCTGTTACTTCGTAGTTGGCCGCCTGCTCTCGTCATCAAGGCCATGGCCTTTTCACCCTGTTCTCCAGACCCTGTTGATCAGCAAGTCGGGGAGGCCTCCCGCTCCCTGGGGAGGCACAGCTGCGGCAGGGGTGCGGCCTGGGGGGCCTCTCCGAAAGTCCATTTACTGGAGGGGACAAGTCCCCTGCGGGCCGCTCAGCTTGTTCTCTCGCAGGGGTTTGAACGTGCCTGGAAGCATGCAGGCAGCGCAGGTGGTCGCCACGGGCCCGGCCTCCTCCCCGGCCTCGGCTCTTAGCGCCCCCGTGAGCGCCCGTGCTCCTAAGTGGGTTTGTGTTTCTTTCTTCCCGAGAATCTCAATAACAGAAAACCCGGTGACAGAACTGGAGTGAGGAAGAGGAGCGGAGTGATCAAGTGTGTCTCGTAAAGAGCTCCCGGCTGGACCTTGTGCAGTTTTGTTCCTTATATCTTGTCTCTGTTTTTTTTTTTTTTTAAAGATTTTATTTTTATTTATTTGAGAGAGAACATGAGAGGGGAGAAGGTCAGAGGGAGAAGCAGACTCCCCATGGAGCCGGGAGTCTGATGTGGGACTCGATCCAGGGACTCCGAGATCATGACCTGAGCCGAAGGCAGTCGCTCAACCAACTGAGCCACCCAGGCGCCCCTTGTCTCTGTTTTACTTGATTGTTTTTCTTTTTCTTTGTTCCCATCCTTACTCTAATTGATTAAGGTCGTGAGGGGGGGTTTTCTGTTATCCTACTGTTGCTTGCTCCTTTTTCCTCTCATGTCCTTTTTCTCTTTTCCTACTAGTCATCCCCAAATGTTCGAACATACAGAGACACTCATGAGTTTAAGTAACAACACTGAGAACAAGAACCTTCTGCCAGAAGGTTTGTAACATTTTTGCATTTTCCTCCCACCATACCTCACTCATTTGTTGAAATGGTCTGAAATCTAAGTTCCAGTTTATCTGTTTTATTTTTTCCCAGTATAAAGTCTCTGTTGGCTTAGAAACAGTTTCTCATAGTTGCCTGATGTAGCACAGTCGTGATTTAGCCATCACTGAATTACTGGAAGTTTCACCGTGGTCATTGCTCACCTCTGCTTCCTCTCACCTTCTTTTCTTCAGTGTATTTTTTGTGCCGCTGAGGCACATCCTAGAGTCATTTTTTCCAAATGGGTGAGGAATGAACTTATATCCTTGAGTGTCTAACAGACACCTGCCTTTGCCCTCACACTGAACCCTAGTTTGTCTAAGTAGGTGGAAGCTTCTGCCTTCAATTTCATTTGCCCTTAGAACTTGGGAGATCTCCTCCCTGATTTTCTGGTGCTTCGTGATACTGATGATCTGATCCCCTAATTTGTGTGAGCTCCTCTGTTTCTCCTCCCTCTCCCTTCCCCCCAGCCCGGAAAATTCCAGCATCTCCCCATCCTTAGCATTCTAGAATTTCAAAGCCCTTGCCGGATTTGGGTGTTTAATTAATCGGTGTGCCTGCTGTCTTTCCTTCAGCTCTGAACTTCTCTCAGTATTTCTTTGATGCGTCACAGGAGAATCTTGGCACCGTCTTTCAGCTCACTTGTTTGCTCTTTGGTTGGTTTGTCGCCCAACTGTTGACATGTTTCCTTCAGCAAGAGCATCATTCTTCTCCAAGCAGTTTCTTTTCCAAGATAGCCCCTTCTTCTACTGCAGGTGCACGGCCCTTCATCTCTGTTTCCTAGGGCTGGTTATTCTGTTTGCAGAGTGTATGCGTATTTCTTGCTTTTATTTTCCTCAGCTGTTTGATTCTTGGTTGTCAGCTTATAATTATAGATGAGGATCGAATATGTATGTCCTTGTCGATAGACTGTCCTTAGCCCAAATCATAGTCGGTCCTTCTGGTTGTAAACGCACACTCTGACAGAGGAGCTTTGCTGCTGGGGAAGACGTGTTTGACCCCGTGGGCTTTCTTTTAGGGTGTGCAGGTAGCTTGTCTTCTGGGGTGAGGGCCTCGTTGTCCTACACTGGGGCTGTAAATGACTGTGGACGTTTGCCCTACCTCGCCCAGCCTGCCTGCTTTGGGAATGTCCTGGTTGGAGGGTCCCCTTGAGGGAAGCTCTGGTGTCAGCCTGGGTACGTGCTGACTCCAGAGGCCACTCATGGCCCCGACTGCCCCTTCCCTGGGTAGGTGCTGCTCCTAATCTCAGGGCTGCCCCCTGCTGGGGACACTCGTGTGCCCCCCGACCTCAGGACATGGTCCCCTGAGCTCTTGGGAACCTCCCTGAGCGCTTTCATGCACAGAAACACTTCACAGGGGTTGCTCCTTGCGGCGTCCCATGTGGCCTTTCTCGGTGTAGTTTATTTTTATTTGTATATGTTAACATTACGCCCTTGGAAGGAGAGGGTAAAATGAATGTTCGGTCAGGATCTTCGGCTGGATATGGAGAGCCTTTCTTGTTCATCAGTTGCCTAAAAGAATTTTAATGTGGATTGCTACCGCTTTTTATTTTTCTAAACCAATAGCTTCTTTTCGTTGTTGTTAGAACTTTGTCTTGAATCAAAACTTTTCTCTTTGACTTGAACCAAGACCTCTCTGCCTCTGGGGCCTGAGGTGCAGAGCTCCGAGCTGTCTAGTTCCAGCGCCAACACATGAACACCAGCCACAGTGACCGCTGGCCCTCGAGGTGTGGCTGGTCGGAGCCGAGCTGAGCCGTAGGTGTACGTGCTGACTGGATTTCAGAGAGGCAGAGGATATACGTGTGATTTTTTAATATTGATCACATGTGGAAGTGGTATTTAGGACATATTGGTTGATTGTTAGCTGTTTCCTTTTACTTTTCAAAATACAGCTACTAGAAATTTTTAAATTACATCTGTGGCTCACACTTGTGGCCACATTTTGCTTCTGTGAGACAACGGTCTTCTAAACTCTGACGTAGCTTTAGCACCTGGGACCAATGGCGCGACATGTGACTCCTCAGACCCACTTCCCACAGAAACAGCATCGTCTGCCCGTGACCAGGTTCCTGGGTCTACGGGGGAAAAGTCCAGAAGGTCTTAGTCCAGCACCGATGAAAGGTCTTCCTTTAAATGTCCTTGAAATAAAAGACAGTGCCTTGGCTTTTCAAAATTGTATAATTGGGAGCATTAGTCAATTGATTCTCTTTTTGAAACATTTTGGGAGTGTGTGTGACCCATTCCCTGTAAACACTCCTGGCAACATGCTCGGGAGGTCTTACGCCGTGTCCCTTGGTGAGAAGGAGCGTTCCAGATCTGGCGGAGGCAGTCGGGGCGGCTCTGTGGGAGCTGGCCGTTCGTCCCGGCAGCATCGGCGCCGGGGATCTGCAGGCGGTTGTTGAATTATTCAGTCTGTTCGTTAACTTGACAGGAGATATAAGTACCATTGTACCTTTTTCCCTTTTTGTAAAACAGGGTCCCAGCAGCTTTTATAAAAATCCCCCAACCTTGTTTTCAGTTTTTATTCGTACCAAGTGGCTGACTCTGAAGTGATTTCCCTCGGCACCTTCCATTCCTAATGCCTTGTGTTCGTTTTGTTCCAGAGAGCCTCGCTCCCCAAATTTCTCATCAGAGGGCACCTCAACTCCACCAACTGCGTCATCACACAGCCGCTGACGGGGGAGCTGGTGGTCGAGAGCTCGGAGGCCGCCATCAAGAGCATAGAGCTGCAGCTGGTCCGCGTGGAGACCTGCGGTAAGGGCCCCCGCGGGGGCGGGCCGAGCGCGCCCCTCAATTCCGAGAAGCGCGTGTCTGAGAAAGGGAGGCGTGGAGGGGAGGGAGCTCTAGACCCTGTGGAACAAATGGCAGAAGGGTCTCCAAGGGCCCATTCATCGGGCTGTCGGGTCCCTGTTCTCCGACCGCACGGTGCTTGCTGCCTCCTGCAGGGTGTGCAGAAGGCTATGCCCGGGACGCCACGGAGATTCAGAATATCCAGATCGCCGACGGCGACGTGTGTCGGGGCCTCTCGGTCCCCATCTACATGGTGTTCCCCCGGCTGTTCACCTGCCCCACGCTGGAGACCACCAACTTCAAAGTGGGTAAGCGCCCCAGCTCCCCGCGCCTGCGGGCCCGCCGGGTTGTCCCGTGAACGGGGGGCCCGCGGAAGGCCCCCGAGCGCCGCCGAGGCGGACCCGCTGGTCTACCTGGGGGCGGCTCAGCGCAGAGCACCGGTCCCCGCTCGCTCAACAGAAGCTCCCCCAGAAGCCGCCCTCCAGGCCCGAGACAGCGCGGACAGGGGCGGTAACGCCGTCAGGAGCAAGGCAGCGGGGAGCGGGAGGTCAGGGGGCTGCTTGGATGAGTCGGCATCTGAGCAGAGACTCGAGTGGGACAGCCCAGGGTGAGCATTGGTCATCGCGAAGGCTCCTGTTCACCAGCCTCACGTGTCTTGGTCATTTTTTTTTTCCTTAAAGATTTTACTTATCTGACAGGGAGAGAGCCCCAGCAGGGGGAGCGGCAGGCAGAGGCAGAGGGAGAAGCAGGCTTCCCGCTGAGCAGGGAAACCGATGTGGGACTTGATCCCAGGACCTTGGGATCATGACCTGAGCCGAAGGCAGACGTTTCACCAGCCGAGCCCCCTGGTGCCCCCAGATGTGTTGGGTCAGTATTTGTGGAGCTGCCCGAGCGCTCCACAGCGGCACCGTTGTATCGGGGCGAGCACCTAGTGGGGTAGGACCTGCGCCCCAGGAGCAAAGAGGGTCACAGACTCGGCTGTTTGCCGCATACCGACAAGGACAGTGCCGTCCGCTGCGGGGGACAGTGCCGTCCGCTGCGGGGGGCAGCGCGGGGTCGGATCTGGCCCAGGCTAAGCTGCTGTGACTGCTCGCAGAAAACGTGTGCGTGATTATGACCCAGCAGGCAGTCTGTGTCCACGGTGCCGAGAGCAGGGTGCGGGGGGCAAGGGCGCAGGGGGATGCCCTTGGCTGCCCCGGTGCCCCCCAGCCAGCCCCCTCGTGCCCTCCCAGGGTGCCCCGCGGCAGCTGCACGGTGTTCCTACTCCCACCAGCACGGCGTGTTTTACTCCAGAGTTCTCTGGTTTCAATTAGGAGGACAAACTTACCTGTTGATTTCTCACTTCACTTCTCCACGTAAACTTCAAGGGGTCTAAGACTTTTTTTTCTGCTGTGCTCTACTTAGAGCGCCTCACTTTTGGCCTGCTGTTTGTATCAGATTTAGAAAGTGGCCGCGTAACCCTGTATGGAGCGCCTGGGACGCTTCCGCAGAAACCACGCCCTCAGTCCATCAGCCAGGGTAGCAGTCGTGCCCCCCGCGCCCGCTCCCGAGTTTCACCTGCTCTGGGGCTCGCACACGACACACACTGTTGTCGGGAGCACCCGGGGCGGGGGACACGATCGCCGAGTGCCGCGGCCTCCGGTGGGCCCTGCAGCTGCCGTCCGCATGGGCAGCCGAGGTTGGGCTCTGAGTCTCAGGTCGGGAGCGGGGAGCGAGCCTGGCGTCCCGAGTTCCGGGCAGAAGCCACATGTGCCCCCTTGACCGCCACTGGTGCTGACCACACGTGACTTCAGTGCCCGGTCAGGCCCGAGGCTGCCCTCCAGCGGGAACCCGCTTCCAGGTTGGGGTGCCGGGTCCGAATGGCTGCTCGGCCTTAAGGAACGCCAGCGCCAGCTCCCTGACAAGGCCTCGCGCGCCTGCTGGCTGTCCTGCCACATCCCGCTCCCTCCGGGGGGGGGGGGGGGGGGGTGGCGGAATGGCGGCGGAGAACGGGGCCCAGAATCCCAGAGGGCCGTTCTAGTGCCATGACGAATGTCAAAGCGAGCAAAGTACTGGGCGGGTGCTGCTGGGGCCCGGCCTCTGTCGTGTGTGGCAGAGGCAGCCAGCCACACACGGGGACATTGTCCTCAGGGCTCCAGCCACCAGGGCCTGGGACGCGGTGACCCCGAAGCCCCTTCCACGGGGCGGAGCTGCTTCTGTGCCAGGCCTTCTCCCTTGGGCACGAAGCTCCCTGCTCGCACACACCCCTTTCCTCTTGTCAACAGGAGACGATTGTGTAAACAGGTATCTTGGGAACCACCACCCAAACAACAGCAATTAAACTGCAGACTGTTTCTGGACGTTGTTTCTCCTTTTGGGGTGGGAGACGAGGACCCAGATAGCTGGGCCCCTCGGGGTAGGCTCTTCTATTAAGAATTGTCACAAGGAGGTGCCTGGGTGGCTCAGTGGATTAAAGACTTTGCCTTCGGCTCAGGTCATGATCTCGGGGTCCTGGGATCGAGCCCCGCATCGGGCTCTCTGTTCAGCAGGGAGCCTGCTTCCCCTTCTCTCTCTCTGCCTGCCTCTCTGCCTACTTGTGATCTCTCTCTGTCAAAAAAATAAATAAGATCTCTTTAAAAAAAACTGTCACAGGTAGGGGCGCCAGGGTGGCTCAGTCATTAAGTAAGCGTCTGACTTCAGCTCAAGTCATGATCCCAGGGTCCTGGGATCCAATCCCGCATCCGGCTCCCTGCTTAGCAGGGAGCCTGCTTCTCCCTCTCCCGCTGCTGCTCCCCCTGCTTGTGTTCCCTGTCTCACTGTGTCTCTCTCTGTCAAATAAATAAATAAAATCTTTAATTAAAAAAAAAAAAGTCAAGTGGAAAAATAAAGCAAAAGAATATGAAAGAACAGAGGGGATTTTAGAAGATTCTAGTAAAGACGGGAGGACAAGGGAGGTGTGCTTGGGAAGCGGACCCCTTCCTGTCCAGAGGCGAGGAGACACGTTTCCAGAGAGGCCGCCAACCTCGCTGGTTCCCCCCGTCCCCCCGGAAGCGCGGGCTGCCGCATCGGGGTCGCGGCCACGGACGCCCCCCTCGGAGCCCCTGCGGCGCAGTGGGCGTAACGCCCGTTCTTTGTCTTCTCAGAATTCGAGGTCAACATCGTTGTGCTGCTGCACGCAGATCACCTCATCACCGAGAACTTCCCGCTGAAGCTCTGCAGGGTGTAGCCCGGGAGCCGGCAGCGTGGACGGCGAGAGGGGCCGAGCCGATGTGCCGCGGGTCGCCGGTGCTCACCGAAGCCAGCGGCGAAGGCTTATTTTCGAGATTCTGTATCAGAAATGAGTCTGGGCCCTCAGCACAATCGCTGTTGTTCCTCCTTTCCTCGAGGCTTCTGCCTCAGTGGGGCACCTCTCATCGGACCTGGTCTCCAAAATGCATCGGACCCCGTAACTGGGGGGCAAGATCGTTTGGCGGAAAGCACAATTTCCTCGGACTCCTGGCTTACCGGGCCTTTTCAGGAGCAGGAAAACAACGGCAGTGGAGCTTGGCCGGCCGGTGAGGTCCCGGGGACGGTGACAAGCCGACTGGCTGCTTCTGGGGTCGGCAGACACCCTCCAAGGAGGGCTGCGCGGCGGCGGAACCCTGTGGCCTTTCCCTCTGTTCTGTAGTTCTTCCCTCTCGGTTTTCATGATGACCCCGGGTCGCTGAGGAACTGGGACAGAGCGTCCCTGGCGGTGGCGGGAGGGAACAGCGTCTGTCTGCACCTGTCCTCGGCCGGTGGGTTCCCACAGGGGTTTCTGGGAGGATATCCCCCCTCCGGTGCACTTGGCCTGCCCCCGAGGTAAAGCCGCTGCGACCCTCAGCGAGTGGAGAGCTTGTCGCAGCGCCTTTCCTCCATCTGCTTGGTCACCGTGACTGAGGCCCCAGGAAGAAGCTGTGTGCCCTCCCGGACAGTCGTCCCCGGGGCAGGCCTGAGCCAGGGGCCCGGCCGATGCCCCCCACCCCTGGCTGTGCTGCCTGATGGCACCGCATCCGGTGACGGTGACGTGTGACGCCGAGGGCACGCAGACCTGACTCAGGCCCGGGTTTATTCTAGGGCTTCACCAGTGAAACCGATACAGCTTCTTCACGGAGTCATTTCTGGTTCGGCTCCCGGAGAACACATTCCCGGTTTCTAAATCTCCTTTTACGCTCACGGGACATTAACAGTGGTCCGTCTTTGATGATGCGTTCAGAGTATCGGAAAACAAAGAGGCCGTACTTGCTGGGACATTTCAAAGGTAGAAATCATCTTCAATGATTAAAAAAAGCTAAATGAGAATTCTGGGCAAAGGTTTGGGATTATTGTTGTATCATTTCTTTAATAAACTGCTTTTGTGGGTATAAATAGGACGAGTGCTCTTCTTACAGAACAGCTGTCAACAGAAGACGTGCCAGCGCCCTGGCTGCTTTCGTTTTCATCTCATTCGATCCCGAGTGGCCCAGACAAGGGCCTCAGGCGGCCACTTCCTTCCCCTTCTTGGCCAGCACCTCCCATCAGGGGTTAAGGGGGTCACAGATGTCCGGCTGTCTGGCCGGGGGTGGGGGCCGTCCGCTGTCGGAGGCTCGGGGTTGACAGATTCTCCCACGAGAGCGAGAGGACAGGACAGGGAGGGGAAGGAAGGGGTCTGAAGCGTGGATCCCTAACAGTATCCTGTTTGGGAAATGCCCTGTAGGCAGCCGCTGGCTCGGGCTGCAGAGCTCCCGCAGAAATGGGGCCTGGCTCCCACTCTCGGCCGTGTTGTAAATTCCAGAGTAAAGGCAAGAGGTAAATCAGAAATCAGATGTCAAAAAGCCGAAGCGTTTGTGCCGGAATTCGCCTGGTGGGCGGCCCGAGCCTGCAGGCTGCGGTGGGAAGTGGAACCCCGGCCTCGCTTCTGCCCGTCGCTGGCGTCTCTACGTCCCGAGTCCGAGTCTGAATTTTCCTCTTAAAACTTTGGGGGTTAGGATTACCTCTGCGTGCTGGCAAGGATTTGGGCTGTGACAGATTGCTACAATCTGGGATCCCACGATCCCTTTTAGGTTCCCCTTCTTTTTCTGAAATAAGGCTGTGCTCGCATGAACCCATGCCCGCCCCCCACCCCACCCCCACCCCCGGCGAGGGACTTATTTCCGACACCTTTGTTGCTGGGCGTGGTCCTGTGACAAGGACCAGAGCCCCTTCGTGTGGCCGGACCAGGAGGAGGCCTGCATCCCGGCCTGGCCCATGCCGGGGCTCGATGCCATTGGGGACAATAGAGAAGAGAAGCGGGACACGCGCCCCGTCCCCGCAATTTGTAAGCAGAGGAGCTCACCTCCCCGCCCTGGGTTGTCACAGGAGAGAGAAGGGAGGGGACTTGTCTTCAGCCACTGGGTTGCAGGGGGTCTCGGCAGCCCAGCTCCACACCAGGGCCTAGTACCTCGTAGAGCCCGAGGTACACGCGTATGTGGGACAAAGAACTACTGCTCCCCTCTTCATGACCATCCCCTGGGCTGAGAAGGGACTTCAAGACTCAGGGATCCAGACCCTCGCTGGAGCCAGCTGGCCAAGTGCCAGGGCGCGGTAGGCCCAGTGCTCCCCGCAGCCGCCACTGCCCCCCGTCCAGTGGCCACAGGACCCAGCTGGACCCGGCCCTGCCCAGAAGAACTTCCCGGACCCGAGTGGGAGGAAAATGGGCTGTTTTCACTGGTACTACTCAGGCAATTAAAAAACCCAAGTTCTTGGTTTTCCCGGAGATAATATCCATGCTGAGAATAGGTGCTGAGAAGACAACTGTGGTGCATCCCTTCTCGATCCTTCGTTTGGGGAGAAGAGCTGCCCTGGGCTCAGGGGGCGTCCTGGGCTCAGGGGTCGGCGCTGCCCAGCTCAGGGGAGCGGACCCCAGCAGTTCCAGGTGCCGGCTACAGCTTTGGGGCCAGTGAAAGAACTACAAGAACATTCCTGGTTGTTTGGGATGGGGCCTGGTCTAAGGCCACATGTCACGGGACTGCGAATGCTACGAGGAGGGAACGGCTACCCGCATTACTGCGAAAGGGATCGTCGCTGATGGGAGGCGCTGTCCGTGTTTCCACACACCTGCCCGCAGGCCCGGGGAGCTCGGTCAGCACGGTCTAGTTCTATGGGCACCAAAGCCCACGCCGCCCTCGCCCCGCCGCCTCTGGGCTTCCCTGGGCCGTGTCGGCAACATGCTCTTCTGCTTGAGTCCCGTTTCCCCATCACACGTTGGCCGTGCCGCCGTGGCTGCTGAGGGCAGCCCAGGGCTCTGCTACCTCTGTCCACAGCGATTGGCTCAGCTTTGACGAGGCGAATCGCAGGAAGACAAAATCATGGGACAGGAAATCGTCTGCAGCTGGAGGCAGCCTAGGAATGAGGTGTTTAAAGGCCCCCAAGTCCAAGGTAAATCACATTCTAGTCCTGAGTCCCTTTATGGAGAGTGAAAATATCAGGGAATGTTCTAGACCAACTCGGACCACCATCCTGTCTTTTAGTAATGACCTCACAGTAGCCTTCTGAGGGGGTTTGTTATCCCCACTTCTCAGCTACGCAAGCTGTGACCTGCCCAGGCCACATCGCCCTGCTGATTCCCTGATATTCCCCCACACAGCCCCGGCTTCCCATACCGGGGAGAATCGGAGTGGACAGCCGCTGCCCAAGGTGCGCGTGATCTCGTTCCTGGGGCGGCCATGCTTCTGGAAGCACTGCTGTCAGAGCCAGTCTGCGTAATTCCCACGGATCCTCCGCGAGCTCGGAGAACGCTTTGTGCGAAGAAATCTCTCCGTGGTAAGGCTCCTCCAAGCTGACAGATGTTGGGGCTCAGGGTGTGGGGGTGAAAAATCACAAAGCAGCGCAACTGCTTGGGGAAATGCTCTGTGAGGGGCAGGCCACTCTTGAGCACAAACAATTCCGTAACCCCAAGGCAGTCAACGCTAGACACGTGAGTGGAAGAAAAGTCACGCACGCGGGTCTAAGAAGCGGAGGTGACACTGAGTCTCCTGGGCCAGTGTCTCCCCCACTGTGACCACCAGAGGCTCTTCGTATTCACGACCGTCAGAGGGGCTGAAATATTCAGAGGATGTGACTTGACTAAGAAACCTAAGGGCACCCAATTTGGAGACTCAGAGTTGGTCCCACTGCACTTAAATAAATGACAGCCACATGAGAGAGGGAGTCAAGGCGAGTGGGAATGAAAGCTCAGTGAGCATCCCTGAGACCTATGTGCTTCCCTGAAAATGCTGCTGGTAAAATGGGGACACCTTCCAGCCCCGTCCAGGTAGACGGGATTCTACGTGTGGTAAGGGTTTCACAGCCAGACCCAGCCAGTCCCTCAGAAACCTTGCATGTAGCATACAAGAAATACTGTGGCCATTGTAAGTACTTAGAAAAGTATAAGGACACACTTTGCACCTGGGTAAAACTCTTGTCGGACCTGGGGGAGCCCCTGCTTGACCAAGACCAAGGGGGCAGAAAATACCAAAATGTTTGGTTTGCCTTTGATCAGCATCCACTGTCATTTCCTCCGGTGACGCCTCTGTTCGGTTCCCTTGACAACGTCTAGCAAGGACGGGAAGCTAGAGTTCCCTGAGGCAGGGTTTGTTCCGTGAAGGTCCTACGGGGTGCCATGTAGTCACTTCTTTTCTTGGGGGTTGCTTTCTGGGGGACAAGGACTAGAATTTCAAAACTATCACCTCTGGGTTTTTTTTTTTAGGTTTTATTTTTATTTATTTATTTGACAGAGATCACAAGTAGGCAAAGAGGCAGGCAGAGAAAGAGGGGGAAGCAGGCTCCCTGCCGAATAGAGAGCCCGATGTGGGGCTTGATCCCAGGACCCCGAGATCACCTGAGCCAAAGGCAGAGGCTTAACCCACTGAGCCACCCAGGCGCCCCACCTCTGGGTCTTAAATGATGGAATGGGACCAGCTTCCTGTTTCAGATGAGCAGCCACTGATGGGCCACGTGGAGGCTGGGCCAGCACGCTCGACATACTGCTTCCTGATGCATCTAGAAAAGGACGCGCTCACACTTAGTTTTGGAAAGGTGGTAGAAAAAAAGCAGAAAAATAAAATCAAGTATTCATTTTGCTTTTAAAATAGTTTTCCGGCCCCCTGGGTGGTGCAGTTGGTTGAGCGACTGCCTTCGGCTCAGGTCATGATACCGGAGTCCCGGGATCGAGTCCCACATCGGGCTCCCAGCTCCATGGAGAGTCCGCTTCTCACTCTGACCTTCTCTCTCTCACTCTCTCTCTTTCCTAATAAATAAATAAATAAATAAATAAATAAATAAAATCTTAAAAAAAAATAAAATAAAATAAAATGGTTTTCCATATCAGTGTGTATTAAAACCCAAATTTCAGACCCAGTGCACCAAAACAGGTATATTTAAGAGATGAGCATTTACTTCCTAAAGTGTTTACCGCCGTCTTTCTTTGTATCTTACAGAAAATCCATATATTTTTTTAATCCATGGAAAATTTGCAAAAATCAGTTATACATTCTTCCAAAAAAGAAAATCTGAGTAAAATTTTAACAAGTAAAAACTCCCCAACTCACTCATAGTCTACCATATTGCAATAAAATGAGAAATTAATACCAAAAGGAAAATCAAATTCAGTATAACCACTTGTAAATTTTTTTAAAGCTTATTTATTCATGAGAGAAAGAGGCAGAGGGAGAAGCAGCCTCCCCACAGAGCAGGGAGCCCAAAATGGGACTTGAGCCCAGGACCCTGGAATCATGACCTGAGCCAAAGGCAGATGCTTAACTGACTGAGCCACCCAGGTGCCCCCACCACTTGTAAGTTTTATAACAGTCTTCAAAAAGGAAACCAAAACTTAATTTGCAGACCTTTTAAAATTTAATGAAAATGAGCATATACTATATGGCAAAGAGCTTTGGGCTGTGGCCAGTGCGGCAGCCAGAGGCTAATTCACAGCCTTATGTGTTTTTATTATCATACTGGAGAGAATGAAAACTAATGAGCTGGGCGACCACATGTCTAGAAAAGCAAGAACAAAGTAGGAATGATAGGGCACCTGGGTGGCTCAGTTGGTTAAGTGACTGCCTTTGGCTCAGGTCATGACCTTGGAGTCCTGGGATCAAGTCCCGCATTGGGCTCCCAGCTCCATGGGGAGTCTGCTTCTCTCTCTGACCTTCTCCCCTCTCATGCTCTCTCCCACTCTCTCTCTCTCTCTCTCAAATAAATAAATAAAATCTAAAAAAAAAATAAGAATGATATTATGTGGCCTTTTGTGACTGACTTCTTGGACTTCACGTAATGTATCTGAGGTTCATCTACATTGCAATGTGAATCAGTAGCTCATTACTTTTTATTGCCAAATAACATTCCATTGCATAGCTATACCATATTGTGTTTATTCATCGGCTGACAGGCATTTGAGCTGTTTCCACTTTCTGGCAATTAAGAAAAACGGTGCTATGAACACTCATATACATGCGAGCTTTTGTATGGACATATGTTTTTACTCTTCTTAGATCATCTAGGGATAGAAGTTCAGGGTCGTATGACTCTGTTTAATCTTTTGAGGAACTCCAGACTGTTTTCCAAGGAGCTGCACCGTCTTACATTCCCACCAGTAATCCATCAGGGTTCTGATTTCTCCCCATCTTCACCACCACTTACACGGCCCATCTCTTTTATTGTACTCATCCCAGTGGGTGTGAAGTGATTCATCATTCTGATGTTGGTTTTCATTTCTCTAAAGACAAATGATATTGAGCATCTTTTCATGTACTTATTGGCCATTTGTATGTCATCTTTGGAGAAATGTCTATTCAGATCTTTGCCCATTTTTAATTGGATTATTTTTCTTGTTGTTACTGAGTTATGAGAGTTCGTTGTACATTCTGCTTACAAATCCCTTTTCAGATATACGGTTTGTAAGTATTTCCCCCCAGTCTGTGGGTTGTCTTTTCACCATCTTAGTACATAATTTGCAGCATAAAAGTTTTAAAATTTGATGTAGTCCAGTTTGTTTTTCTTCTCTTGCCTGAGATTTTGGTGTCATATCTAAGGACCTACTGCCTGATCCAAAGGTCATGAAGATTTACTCCAATGGCTTTTTTTTTCCCAAGACACATATAGTTTTAGCTGTTAGATTTGTCTCTGAACAATTTTGAATTCATTTTTTTGTAGGGTGTGAAGTAGAGATCTAACCTCATTCTTCTATGTCTGGATATCCCATTGTCCCAGCACCGTTTGTCAAAAACGCTATTTTTTCCCCATTGAATTGGCTTGGCACCCTGGTAAAAAGTCAATTGACCATAAATGTTTGGGTTTCTGGATCTTAGATTCTTTTCCATTAATCTATATGTCTATTCTTATATCAGTGTCATACTATCTTGGGTTACTGTAGCTTTGTAGTAAGTCTTGAAATTGTGAAGTGAGAGTCCTGTAACTTTTATTTTCATTTTTTTAAAATTGTTTGGGGTCTTTTGCATTTCCAAATGAATTTGAGGATCGGCTTGTCAATTTCTGCAGAAAAGTTACCTAGGAGTTTGGTAAGAATTGCACTGAATCTGTAGATCAATTTTGGGAATATTGTCATCTTAGTAATATTGAGGTTTCCAATCCATGAACATAAAAGATGTCTTTGCATTGATTTAGACCCCATTTTTCTTTCAACAATGTTTTGTACTTTTCATTGTACAAGTCTTCCTTTTCTTTTGTTAAATTTATTTCTAAGTATTTTATTATTTTTTAAAGATTTATTTATTTTAGAGAGAGTGTGAGTGCAGGGAGGGCCAAAGGGAGAGTCAAAGGAGGGAAGCAGACTCCCACTGAGGGTGGGAAGCCTGACATGGGACTTGATCTCATGACCCTGAGATCATGATCTGAACTGAAATCAAGAGTCAGACACTCAGCCAAATGAGCTGCACAGGTTCCCCAATATTTCGTTATTTTTGATGCTATTGTAAATGGAATTGTTTTCCAACTATCAGGTTGTTCATTATTAGTGTACAGAATATGATTGATTTCTATATATTGTTTTGTATATAGCAATCTTGCTGACATTATTTACTAGTAGGTTAAGTACTAAAATAGGCTAATTAAATACTAATAAGGTTGGCTTTTTTTTGTAGATTCCCTAGGATTTTCTATATACAAGATCATGACATCTTCAAATAGTTTTACTTTTTCCTTTCAAATTTTGTCTTTTTTTTAAATTTTTTAAATTAACATATAGTGTATTATTTGCCCCACGGTACATGTCTGTGAATCATCAGGCTTACACATTTCACAGCACTTACCATAGCACATACCCTCCCCGATGTCCATAACCCAGCCACCCTATCACATTTTGTCTTTTATTTCTTTTTCTTACCTAATTGTCTTGGATAGCTCCTCTAGTAAATATTGAATACACATAATGAGAGGAGACATCCTTGTCTTGTTCCTGATCTTGGGAGAAACGTTTCAGTCTTTCACCATTAAGTATGTTAAATGTGGGATTTTCAGCGATGCTCTCACAGGCTTGAGGAAGTTCCCCTATAAAGCTAGTTTGTTGAGTATTTTTATTATGCAAGGGTGTTGTATTTTGTCTCTTGATTTGTATGCATCTATTGAAATGATCTTGTGGGGTTTTCCCTTTATTCTATTACTACAATATATTACATTAATTGATTTTTAGATATTAAGTCAGCCTTGGGAAAAGTCTTACTTGTCAGAGGTATACAATCCTTTCCATATGTTGCTGGATTTTGTTTGATAGTATTCTGTTCAGGGTTTTTGTGTCTATATTCATATATTCAAAAAACCCCACAATTTTTCAAGGCATCTGTTTTGATTTTTAAAAACTTATTAAACTGGGGAAATATGGAATTCTAAAAATGTTATAAAACGGATTTATAAAAATGAGTAGGAAATACTCTGTATACCAAAGTGCTGGGGATAGCTTGTTAATTTTTAGATACCCTACCAAAAAGAGGGTATCTTTTTTCCAAGTAATTATTCAAATTTTCTGTTGAAGTTTTGGCCAATGCAGTAAGATTAAAAAAAGAGGGGTTCCCTAGATAGACTAGGAAGCACCTTAGTGATGGTTATATGCGCTTATAGCAAAACAAACCGTTTAAATCTGGGTTGAACTGATTGGGCCAAGTACTTGAGCTCGGATAGCCCAGGAGGGCAGTTCCAGGTGACTTGGTGATAAGTCAATGCCAGCGCCCTTCTGTAGGTTCATGCTTAGGGAAAGGGATGTAGATGCATTTGCACGACACACCAGAGACCAAGGGGACTGAAGGAGTGACCACAGAAGATAGAAGTCTCTAGACCTCCTTGGATCCAAATAACTTTTGCCTTCCTGTCTGAATGTATCCTTACATATTACTTTGTTTTCGGGGCGCCTGGGTGGCTCAGTGGGTTAAAGCCTCTGCCTTCGGCTCAGGTCATGATCTCAGGGTCCTGGGATCGAGCCCTGCATCGGGCCCTCTGCTCAGCGGGGAACCTGCTTCCCCCTCTCTCTGCCTGCCTCTCTGCCTACTTGTGATCTCTCTCTGTCAAATAAATAAAATCTTAAAAAAAAAAAAAATTACTTTGTTTTCCACTTGAGCTAATCTGAGTTTCTGTTCCTTGTACTAGATACGAACATTGCAAAGGAAGACATAGAGTTATCATTATTAGCAGATATTATAAAAAATCTGGAAATCCCAGAAAATCAACTGAATTAAAAAAGATTATAATTGTAAGGAAAATTCAGTAAGACAGGCCATTACAAATATACAAAAATAGCTTTCCAGTTAAACATTGATAAAATTAAATTATTAATAAGACACATGTATATATTAATAAAGCTTATTAATAAGACACATGTAAGACCTTTTTAAAGAAATCTATATAACATTATTTAGGAATACTTCTTAAAATTATAACATACAGAAAGATTCAATTGTAAAGACATCAGTTAAAGATTTAAAAATTTAAAATTTTTAATACTTAACCTTATTCTAATACAATCTTTTTAAAAAATATTTTTAGTTATTTGTCAGAGAGAGTGAGCACATAAGCAGCAGGAGAAGCAGGATCCCACTGAGCAAGGAACTTGATGCAGGACTCAATCCCAGGACCCTAGATCACCACCTGAGCCTAAGGCAGACGCTTAACCAACTGAGCCACCCAGATGTCCCATTATTCTTCCTTGTTTTTGTTTTTACCATTATTCTAATATAAATCTTAATATAATATTTTCTTTGGATCTTAAGTTCCTATGGAAGAATAAGTATGTTAGAATATTCAATAACATTTTAAAAATGAAGGAAAAAAATAAAAGGTAATACCAAACCAGGTATTAAATAGTATTAAAAAATACAAACGTTTTAACAGCATGATAGTTGTGTCAAAAGCGACAGGTTGGGGAGCCTGGTTGGTTCAGATGACTCAGGTCATGCTCTCCAGGTCCTGGAATCGAGCCCCAAGTTGGACTCCCAGTTCAGCAGGGAGTCTGCTTCTCTGTCTCCCTCTGCCTCTCCCCTGCTCATCCTCTCTCTCTCTGTATCTCTCTGTCTCAAATGAATAAATAAAATCTTTAAAAATAAGTAAATTTTTTAAAAAGAGATAGGTCAATTTAACAAATATAAAAGCCATAATTGGACTCCAGTGCATAAATAATTTAGTATATGTGATAAGCAAGGAACACTAAGTAAAAATGTCACTTCAAATCAGTTGCAGAAGAACTGAAAATATTACATTGTGTTAAAAACTGTTTTGCCAATAATCACCTCAAAAGGAAGTAAATTCCAGAGGTATAAAAATGTGAAAGTAAATAATGACCTAATAATACCAAAAGATATAGTAAGTGAAAAACCCACACATGAAACTACTCTCACACCGTATGTTAACTCACTGGAATTTAAATAAAAACCTTAAAAAAAGAAGATATAGATAAAATACAACTTGCATATGGCGGAACTTTTACAATATGACAGTAAGGACAAAAGTCATCAGGAAAAATATTGATGGTAAAAACCTTCACTACCTAAAAATTTCCTATAAGTTAAAAGAGAAAAGACAGATTGGGAAAAATATCTATGACATAATGACTTGAAAGGTATTAATATCACTAACATATAGGAATGCTCTTAGAGATCTGTAAGAAAAATATGAACACCCCAAAGAAAATAGGTCAAGGTCCGAATAGACAATTCACCAAAGGAAAAAAAAAGCATGTAGCCAATAAACTCATGAAAAGAAAGCATCAGCCTCATTAATTTCTTCATTTATGCAACATATCTATTAAGCAATACTATTTATCAGCCATTGTTTTAGGATATGTAGTAAAAAGGGTAAAAAGCATGGTGTCTATGAAAGATAAAGGGTCATAAGTTTTCTGTATTGAGAAATGTGGGGACAAAATTACATAAGCGCTTTCTTTCAGAAATGTATGAAATCAGATATGTGAGAATCTTTTCATTTAAAGAAAAATGGTAATGCCAATCACATGGTCTAATAATCCTTGGCTTGTTCAGGCTCTATGTTACAAATATCTGTTCTTTCCTCACAATAGAAGCTAAGGATACAAAATATTTATGACTCAGGGAGATAAACAAAGACCTTGTTGTCCACGAATCAGGTTGAAACAAGCAAGGAACACTAAGTAAGCCTAAAACCTGGCGTGACTCCATCATAACTAAATTTTCTGTCGTGTTCCTTTTTGCTAAGCAGTATCACAAAATAATAAATAATCTTTAAACACCTGCCATGTATTTTTTAACCTCTTGGCTTAAATCAATTGCTTGATATAAAAAAAAATGTTTTTCAAATTTTAAATTTAGGAAAACATATATGTAAGGTAGTGTTCATTTATGAATTGTATGTTTGTTATTTTTTTAAGATTTTATTTATGAGAGAGAGAGAGAGAGAGAATGAGTGGGGGGGGGGAGGGGACAGAGGGAGAGGGAGAAGCAGGCCCCACACTGAGCAGGGAGCCCGATGCGGGGCTCGATCCGAGGGCTCTGGGATCATGACCTGAGCTGGAGGCAGAAACTTAACCAACTGAGCTGTCCAAGTGCCCCTATATGTTTGTTATTTTTCACTTAAATTTTAAATGAAATCACATCTTTTCCTATGCTTTCTCTGTTCTCCATTAAACATAAAACATTTTTCTGTGATAGTTTCTGTGATTTATACTCTCTCTTTTTCAAAAGTATAATAGACAATATAATAGCCATAAAGAAATTAAAGTGTTGTAGGGGTGCCTGGGTACCTCAAGCGTCTGCCTTCAGCTCAGGTCATGATCTCAGGGTCCTGGGATCAAGCCCTTCATTGGGCTCCCTGCTCAGTGGGGAGTCTGCTTCCCCCTCTTCTTCTACCCCTCCCCTCCCAACTCGTGTTCTCTCTCTCAAATAGATAATCTTTTTTTTCTTTTTTTTTTAATATTTTTTTTTAATTTATTTGACAGAGAGAGAGATCACAAGTAGGCAGAGAGGCAGGCAGAGAGAGGGGGGAAGCAGGCTCCCCACTGAGCAGAGAGCCCTATGTGGGACTTGATCCCAGGACCCTGAGATCACGACCCGAGCCTAAGGCAGAGGCTTCAACCCACTCTGCCACCCAGGCGCCCCTCAAATAGATAATCTTAACAAAAAAAAGAAAGAAAGAAATTAAAGTGTTTTACACATTAAGCCTAAACATATTCCAGATCTTTGTTTATAGATCAACATGTATGTCCTCATGGGGTTTATAATTACAGATAATGAAAGACGCAAATTTTTTAAATAGTGTTTAGGAACTTCTGCTTCTACCCATGAAGGGGCAACTGGTACCAGACTTGCCTTCCTTTCATAAACAAATAGAAAATTGGACAAAATATAAGTGGCTGGAATTTGAGATTCAGAATACTGGAGAGAAGGAAGATACATAGAGAAAGAACTCTAAAATCTGAAGAGTCCTCTTGAATCTATTGCTGAAAACTTAGTCATGTGTATGTACAGTGAAACTCCAAAAGGCAAGGAAATACCAGGTATCTGTATGTTTCCAGAGCTGACACAGTGCTGGGAGACATGTGAATTCCAACTAGCCAGAGTGAAGATTCTAGAAGGGTCATGCATCATTAGCAGGGCTACACTAAACCCTTCCCAACAAGGCTTAAAAATGAGTCTTAATGGGCTCAAGTTGATCCTCAAGCAGTTTAAATGTCAACCAAAACAAATTCAACACTCTTTAAAGCAAGCCACAGACCTTAGACCCTCAGTAGCATGATACGCAATATCTAGTAGCCAATCAAAATTACTAGACACTCCAAGAAGCAGAAGAATGTGATCCATAAACAGGAGAAAACTTGGTCAAAATCCAAACATCTAGAATCGGCAGAAAAGGTCAAATTAGCAGACAAGGAATTTATTTATTTAAGATTTTATTTATTTATTTGACAGAGAGAGGGATCGCAAGTATGCAGAGAGGCAGGCAGAGAGAGAGGGAGAAACAGACTCCCCGCTGAGCAGGGAGCCTGATGCGGGGCTCGATCCCAGGACCCTGGGATCATGACCTGAGCCAAAGGCAGCCGCTTAATGACTGAGCCACCCAGGTGCCCAGTAGACAAGGAATTTAAAACAGCTATTTAAAATATGCTGAAGGATTTATGAGAAAACATAACATGATGAGAAAAGAAATTGAAGACATAAAAAAGAATCAAATGGGAGCCCTGGGTGTTTATCACTTTTCCACAATAAACTTTTGGAAGTGGATTCCCTGGGACGGGGGATCAGAGTGGAGGGACAGAAGAACAGATTCTTATTTATTTTTAGTTGTCTTGCTTTCTGTAGTATTTGAATGTTTTCCTTATCCAGGTATTTTTTTATTTTTAAAATAAACTCAATTAAAAAATTTAAAATATATGATGTGTTCTCAAGCTCTGCTGGAGGGACTGTAAATTAGTGTATATGTACATATGTGTACACACAAATGCAAATACATATGTAACACGGATTAAGAGAAAAAAGAACCTACAAAAAATTTTTAAAAGATGTTATTTATTTATTTATTTGAGAGAGAGAAAGAGGAAGAGAGAGAGCAGGAGTGGGGGCAGGGGGGGTGGAGAAGCAGGTTTCCTGCTGAGCAGGGAGCCCTAGGTGGGGCTTGATCTCCGGGATCATGACCTGAACCAAAGGCAGTTTACCCACCTGAGCCACCCAGGCACCACCCGAAAAATTTTTTAAAGTAAAGGAAGTATACTGTGATAGTTTTCACACTGCAGACGAAATTAATCTTTACCAGCATACACAGTTCTTCCTGTATATAAATATGAAACACGAGGATATGGAGTAGGGGTGCCTGGGGGGCTCAGTCATTTAAGCGTCCAACTCTTGGGTTTGGCTCAGGTCATGATCTCAGGGTCGTGGGATCAAGCCCCGTCTTGGGCTCTGTGCTCAGCATGGAGTCTGCTTGTCCCTCTCCCTCTGCTCCTCCCCCGGCTCACCCCCCAAAATAATTAATTAAAAAGAAAGAAAATGGAGTAAAGTCTCAGAGAGTACTTAAAAAACAAAGAGCAAGAAAAATGAGCGAGACCCAAGAAGAGATTATTCACCCCCGAGAGCCCTTGGGGGGACTCAAGGATGGCCCTCCAGTGCCTAGGCCCCGGGCCATTTCCCCTAAATCGGCAACCACGGTCCCATCCACACCCGGCAGGAGAGCCTGTGTCCACAGGAAGCCCCCCAGGCTAGCAGGGAGGACAGGTAAGGAGGGCTGTTTCTTCTGCTTTGCTTGGAAGTGTGGGAAGGTAGGAGAGGAGACTCTCTCGTGTCTGACCTATTGTCCAACAGTAACAGCTGACGCTCCTCTAGTGCTTACCACGTGCCGGGCCCCGTTTGAGGTGCCTCATATGACTTTGAATTCTCACAAGCCTGTGAAGAGAGTACTCTTCTGTCTCCTTACAGAGGAGGAAACGGGCATGGAGAAATCTGGAATTTGCCCAAGGTTACCCAGCGGGTGGGCTTGGACCGGACACTCAGAGCCACTGCTATTCCCCAGGCGGGGCCCTGACCGCAGGTGGGCAGGAAGCCAGGTCCCCTTCCAAGGGGAAGCTCTTCCCAGGCCGGTTCGGCAGACGATTAAGTCGGTTGCCCAGGTGGCTAACCCCTGGAATATCTTACCCCCAGGGGCCCTGGTCTTTCACCTTGACTGCATGTTGCAAGTACCCAGGTGGGGCTTTTAAAAGCCCAGAGGCCACAGTCTGACTCCTTATCCCAGTTACTGAGAAGAAAGCCCAAATTGGGACTCCCGTGTGCAGCCAGTGGGAAGCTCAGAGCTTTCTGGGAGCTCTGTGACCGCACCCTTTTCGAGGCAAACAAGCTTCTCCTCGCTACCCCTGGCCCACCTCACCCTGCAGAATATGGACGGCTTCTCTGGGTTCCCCAGGGCCTGGCACAGCGTAGGTATGCAACAAATGTTAAACAAGGAGAATGAAAAGCAGGGCCTGGAGAAAAGCTGATGAGATCACCAACCTGTGGTTAGTACAGCTGAATTGGCCATTGTTTTGAAAAACAGATGAGGTTTAAGATCTAAATTAGCTCAACCCATATTTAGCTAGTAATTGCGTGTAAATCCCCAGGCCTGCCTCCGTCTCAAATAGAAAGATAAATCTTTCATCTGTAAAATGTGGACAGTAGCTCCCACAGGGAAGGATTCAAACACTTGGCACGGGGCCTGGCCCATAAAAAGAGCCGGGTAAACATGGCCATTGTTATTCCCTCAACATGTGCAATGAGGGCGCAGGTACGAAGGGAGCGACATCATCAGCATCACGCGTGGCTCACTCGCTGTGGGGCAGGCACCGTGCTGGGGACTTCCTGGCTGAACAGCCAGCCCCTGTCCTCACGGCCGTGACCTCACTCTGGGGTAAGCAGACTAGAGGTCAGGGGTTGCAGGTCTGAGGATTTCCGAGTTTGTGTTTGTAATCCTAAAACTAAATTATTTTGTCCTACCGCTTACTACATTTCTATTCACAAGCAGTGTACTTTTTATTTTCACTGCCATTGAGAAAAATGTAAAAGCCGAAAATGTACTTTCCTACGCACACCTGACAGGAGACTAAGTGGTTCTCTTGTCTAATTCCCTGGTGCTTCCAAGGAACCGCGAGCGGCTCCACCCAATTTTAAGAGCCTGAGAGGGAAGCTCTGGACAGAGGAAACTCGTGAGATGTGGTGGATGTAATTAGATTAGGGCCAGGCAATGGATTCCAAGATGAGAGGATGAAAGGAGGGAGGTCCTGATTATTTTAAAGTAAATATTTAGTATGAAAAACTGGCATTTGCAAAGTCATTTTACATGGTAGGAGATAACTTGCTGGGAAGAGCTTTACCTTGTAAAATAATCTGAAGGCATCATTGGGTATTCTATAGTCAGAGAACTTTGGTGTGTCTTTCATATAAAAAAGTGAATAAAGCAAATTACCTATCCCTTTTATCCATCCCTGCATTTGATACCAGTTCTAGTTTCTAATCTGCTTCTAGATGGAGAGAGATTTAAAGTCAGGGCCCCTTCTCTGCTATAGGGACTCAAAATACAAATAACCAATAGTAGAAATGAAGAAGTACCTATAGGTTCTTTAGCTACTAAAAGGACAATAAAGAAATATTTTTAAAAAACAACTGTATGTGAACAAATTCAATCTGGAAAAATTCCTTGAAAGACACAAATTACTACACTTGACAAAAAGAAGTGGAAAATTGGAATGGACCTATATATATTAAATATATTCTCTATAAAAAATTTCCACAGAGAAAATTCCAAGTTATCCAATATCTAATAGAGAAATAGTATCCATATTACACAAACTTTTTCAGAAAATGGAACACTCTGCAATTCGTTTTATGAGGTCAACACTGACACCACATCCTGACGAAGATATTCCAGCTAGAGATTTGCAGACTGATAACACCCCATGAACATAGAGATAAAAATCTTCAGGGTATTATCCAACATAATGCAGCAATATAGAAATATATATATCATGAATAAATTGGGTTTATCAGATGTAATTCACCACATAAACAGAGAAGAGAAAAAAATCATTTGATCACTAATAAAAATGGACAAAATTCAACACCTATTAATGATTTTTAAAACTCTCAACAAACTAGGAATATGAAGAAAACTTCCTTAACTGGATAGATGGCATCTATGGAAAATCCATAGCTAACATCATGCTTAATGAAGAAAAAGTAAATTCTTTCCCCCTAAAACTGGGAACAGTGAGAATGTCTTATACTGGAGGTCCTAGCCAATGCAGTTAAGTAAAAAAAAAATGAAAGGTATAAGATTGGAAGGGAAAGAGTAAAATTGTCTCTATTTGCAGACATAATTGTCTACACAGAAATCTAAGGAATAAAAAAAATACTATGAGAATTAATAATAACATTCATCAAGGCTGCAGGATACAAGGTCAATATACCGAAATTATATTGTTGTATGCCAGCAAAAAACACTTGGAAAATGAAGTTTAAAAATAGCATTTCCAGTGGTATCAAAACATACAGCATACTTAGGAATATATTTAATGAAAGATAAGAACCCACAGCAAATATCATTCTCAATTAGAAAAAGCTGAAAGGCTTTCTCTTAAGATCACGGACACAACAAGGATGCCTACTCCCACCACTATTGTTCAACATAGTACTAGAAGTCCTAGCAACAGCAATCAGACAACAAAAAGAAATAAAAGGTACTCAAATTGGCAAAGAAGAATTCAAACCCTCTCTTTGCAGATGACATGATACTTTGTGTGGAAAACCCAAAAGACTCCACCCTCAAATTACTAGAACTCATATTGCAATTCAGTAATGTGGCAGGATACAAAATCAATGCACAGAAAGCAGTTGCTTTCTTATACACTAACAATGAAACTGTAGAAAGAGAAATTAGAGAATCAATTCCATTTACAATAGCACCAAAACCATAAGATACTTTGGAATAAGCCTAATCAAAGAGGTAAAAGATCTATACTCTAGAAACTACAGAACACTTATGAAAGAAATTGAAGAAGACACAAAAAGATGGAAAAACATTCTATGCTCATTGATCAGAAGAATAAACATTGTTAAAATGTCTGTGCTGCCCAGAGTGATCTATACTTTCAACATCATCCTGATCAAAATAGCAATGGCATTTTTCAAAGTGCTGGAACAAATAATCCTAAGATCTGTATGGAACCAGAAAAGACCCCAAATCACCAAGGAAGTATTGAAAAAGAAAAACTAAGCTGGGGCCACCATTTTGCCTGATTTCAAGCTAAATTACAAAGCTGTGATCATCAAGACAGTATGGCACTGGCACAAAAACGGACACACAGATCAATGGAACAGAATAGAGAGCCCAGATATGGACCCTCAACTCCATGGTCAACTAATCTTCAACAAAGCAGGAAAAAACATCCAGTGGAAAAAAGACAGTCTCTTGAATAAATGGTGCTGGGAAATTGGACAGCTATATATAGAAGAATGAAATTCGACCATTTGCTTACACCATACAGAAAGATAAATGCTAAATGGATGAAAGACCTCAATGTGAGACAGGAATCCATCAAAATCCTAGAGGAGAACGTAGGCAGTAACCTCTTCGACATCAGCCACAGCAACTTCTTTTAAGACACATCTTCAAAGGCAAGGAAAACAAAGCAAAAATGAACTTTCAGGACTTCATCAAGATAAAAAAGTTTCTGCACAGCAAAGGAAACAGTCAACAAAACAAAGAGGCAACCCACGGAATGGGAGAAGATATTCGCAAATGACACTACAAAGTACTGATATCCAAGATCTATAAATAACTCCTCAAACTCAACACCCAAAAAAAACAAATAATCAAGTCAAAAAATGGGCAGAAGACAAGAACAGACACTTCTCCAAAGAAGACATACAAATGGCTAACAGACACAGGAAAAAGTTTTCAACATCATTAGCCATCAGGGAGATTAAAAACAAAACCACATTGAGATACCACTTTACACCAGTGAGAATGGCAAAAATTGACAAGGCAAGAAACAACAAATGTTGGAGAGGTTGTGGAGAAAGGGGAACCGTCTTACACTGTTGGTGGGAATGCAAGTTGGTACAGCCACTCTGGAAAACAGTGTGGAGGTTCCTCAAAAAGTTAAAAATAGAATTACCCTGTGACCCAGCAATTGCACTACTGGGTATTTACCCCAATGATACAGATGTAGTGAAAAGAAGGGCCACATGCACCCCATGTTTATAGCAGCAATGGCCACAATAGCTACACTGTGGAAAGAGCTGAGATGCCCTTCAACAGATGAATGGATAAGGAAGATATGGTCCATATATACAATGGAATATTACTCAGCCGTCAGAAAGGATGAATACCCAACATTTGCATCAACATGGATGAAACTGGAGGAGATTATGCTAAGTGAAACAAGCCAAACAGAGAAAGACAATTACCATATGGTTTCACTTATCTGTGGAACATAAGGAATAACATGGAGGACATTAGGAGAAGGAAGGGAAAAATGAAGGGGGGGAAATCAGAGGGAGATGAACCATGAGAGACTATGGACTCTGAGAAACAAACTGAGGGTTTTAGGGGTGGAGGTAGGGGGACGGATTGGGCCAGTGATGGGTATTAAGGAGGGCACATATTGCATGGAGCACTGGATGTTACACTTAAACAATGAATCTTGGAACACTACATCAAAAACTAATGTACTATATGGTGACTAACATAACATAATAAAAAAAATTTCTTTTAAAGATCATTCTCAAAGGAATGTTAACGGAAACAGATGGGTAAAGTACTAAATTTGGAGTTTAAAAAAATGTGTACATTGCAATAAAATCAATAAATGCAAAAGAAGGGAGGAAGGGAGGAAAGGGAAAGAAAGGAAAGGAAGGAAGGAAGGAAGGAAGGAAGGAAGGAAGGAAGGAAGGAAGGAAGGAAGGAAGGAAGAAAGAAAGAAAGAAAGAAAACAGCATGAAAACTATAAAACATTCATGAGAGAAATTTTATATGATCTAAGTAAATGGAGAGATAGATCATGTTTAAAAGTTAAAATAATCAACATTGTTACAGTGTTTGTTCTCCTAAAATTGATCTGTAGATTCAGTGCAATCCCCAAACCCTCAGTAGGCTTTATGTATAAAATGATAACCTGATTCTAAATTGTATTTGGAAATGAAAAAGACCTAGACTAGCCAGTTTTTTTGAAAAAGGGAAATGCTGATGCTGGATTATATTCATTTGTTCAGGCTGCCATAACAAAATACCACAGACTAGCTGGTTTAAACAACAGAGATTTATTTTCTCAGAGTTCTGGAAGCTAGAAGTCCCAGACCCCCGATTACGGAGTCAACAGGCTTGGTTTCTCCTGAGGCCTCTCTCCATGGTTTACAAACAGCCACCTTCTCGCTCTTTCCTCACATGGTCTTTACTCTGTGTGTCCCCAGTGGTCTCTTCCTTTTCTCATAAGGACACAGTAGTTTGGGGTGTGTTGGGGCTTCACCCTTATGACCTCCTTCAACTTCAGTTATCTCCTTAAAGCCTTTATTTCCAAATAAAGTCACATTAGGGGTTAAGGCTTCAACGTGTGAGTTTGAGGGAGACACAATTCAGTCTATAACATGGACCTCACCCCTAAAGAGTCTGATTAAATTGTGCTGGGGATCCTGGTTATAGGTTGCTTAAATGCTTCCGGGGATTCTAATGAATAACCATGGCTGAGAACCACTAAGGGAGGACTAAGGTCTCACGCCATGGAGGAGCTGAAGTCACAGAGGCTCTTCTGGACCCTGTTGGATGACATCAACTAGACACCTGGAAAGAGACTGTGATTAAGTGCCTGTTAGAAAAGAGTTCTATTTCAGACACGACCCCCACCTGGCGTGGTCCTGGGATCAGCTGTGTAACATACCCAGCCCAATGTCAGGCCCAGAGTGATGCTCATTACATAGAAGTCATTGGCCAGGCACTAAATTTCACATTTACTTTACTCGAAGATCCAGGCTCTTCCCACTATACCCTAGTAACTTCCAGACTGTGAGGAAACCTGGGAGGAAAAGAGAGGGGAAAGCAATATTATTCTCATATTATGCAGTCAGGAGCCCCAGTGTTTGGATGTTAGTGGGTTTTATTCATTTTAAAGTTCCTGTGTTTGTATGCTGTCATTTTGGGGGGCGTGCCAAGCCAGAACCATTTAGTGACAATCTGGCCCCCTCTTTCTACTTCCACTGCATCAACAGATGCAGATTTGCCAGTGAGAACCAGCAGGAAGCACAGAGCACCCTACAGCCAATCTAACGTATATGAAAGCCTTAGAAACAAACACAGTCCACTTCTCCTCTAGTTGCTTCCTTAGGATTAGGGGGACTATTTTTAGGATTGGTGCGGTGACAACTGGGAAGGGCACAGAAGGAGTTTCCAGCATTTGTGTCTACTTTATCTGAGCTCCAGACTCACCCCGTGTGCTGTCCCCTGTATGTTTGCTATTGGGGCATAACTTGAAGGCTCGTCCCTCCTGCCCCCTCATCACAGCTCTGTCCAAGCCTGCCTCTGCCCCCTCCACCCAAAAAACTGTGGGTTGCTCCCTCCACAGGCTCCACCACTGCCCACAGCTCTTGTCCTGGAGTCCTAAGGTAGGGAGGGAGAAGGACGCTGAGAGGCCAATGAGAAAGTCAGTGAGAAAAAAGGAAACCAGGGCCGGCCACCCAGCACCAAGGCCAGCTCCCCAAGCCGTGGGTTCCCCACATTCCCTCTTTCTTCACCCTCCCCGGCTCAGGTCTCTGAGGCAGCTCACACCAGAAATGGGCATGCCATCTTCACAGGGCTAGGTCCCCAGTCTGGAAGAGCCCAACAGTCTTTGGCTCATAGTAGCAGAAACTTGGAGACAAGCAGTAGATTCCATTCTGCACAGTCATTTTCCCTTCTTCATCTCCCTGGCATCTGAGGCCCCTTTCCACAAAGGAAGGCTCACACCAGCTGCCTGGCCAAGAGAATGCACGCTGGACTATCTCTGGCTCCATCAGGGGCAGCTGCACTAGACTCTCTGGGTGGTCAGCCTGCCCTGACATGACGTGCAGATGCTTCTTGAGACAGAGAAGGCCTACCTCTTACAAAGTGTGGCATGGAGGAAAAGTGTAAGGATATAAGAGAGTTTGACATTAGAACTTAAATCTAAAATCCTTTGACCACTTCAGAAAAAAATTGTGGAAACACATAGGAAACTATTCTCTTTCGCCTTTGAAGTTAGAACATAAACTTACTCCATTCATTTGTTCATTATGTTCCTATGATAACTTCTTATCATCTTCTAAGTAAGATGCCCTTTTAGGTGCTGTGAAGAATATAAGTGTAACCCAGGTGTCAGCAGGAGTTCTCAGATCTCTGAGTCAGAAAAGGTCAAGTTGAATCCTCTCTTGTTTGCCCTAGCCTATGAAAGTCTAAATTTCCCTTAAATATACTAGCAAGTTCCAGGGGGCTTCACTTCATTCTCCAAGTTACTGCTGTCCTGTTCCACACCTCATGGAGCCATGAAACTCTTCTTCAGTGTGTACTTTCCACAAAAGTTCAACTAACACAGAACCTATAACTATAATAGATTTCATGAAGAAGTGAGAGGGTTGAGGAAGCACTTACATTCCAAAAATGCAAACAACTTTAAATGGTGTATTAGACACCCTGTTTTTGAAATACCCTCCAGGACTTTCAGGTCTGGTCAGAACTGAAGAACAGGTACTGGACTTATTTTCTCACAATAAAATAAAAATGAGCAAATGTAAAGCAACTGCTTTCAGACATTGGATAAAAGCCTTTAGAGGACTATGGTTCCTGAGGAACGTGAAATGTTAAGTGAGTACCACATTCAACCTGGCTTTCTGCTTGGGGAGACGTTGCTTAGCATCCTGTCCATTTAGCTGAGGCCCTAGAAAGGATAGTCCTCTTTGCTCCAGGGCAAGGCCACTCAGCAAGTTTCCTCACAAAGCTATGAGTAAGACTTGGGAGATTAAGACCTATCAACAAATAAGTTGCCTTTCAGAATAAAATTACCCATTACTTAAGGGAAGACAACCAAATAGACTCTCAACCAAGGAGCATTCACAATATCGAACACATAATCCAAAGGAGTTAGTATTTAATGAGTACAGAGTTTCAGTTTGGGAAGATGATAAAGTTCTAGAGAAGAATGGTAGTGCTGGTCGCACAATAATGTCAATGTACTTAATACCACTGAGCTGTACAGTTAAACATAGTTAAAGTGGTAAATTTTATGTTATATGTATTTTATCACAGTATTTTAAAATACTAAGTCTACTGCTTCCAGAAAAAACAGGGACAAGATGTACCCTCTTGCTTGAAACAATAAAACACCAGGGGGGGAGAAAGAAACAATGATATGCAAATAGTGGACATCAGGCAGCTTAGGACAGTAATCTTCAGAAAGGGAAAACAAAAGAGCCCTACATTGTCTCCAATTTACTGCCCAGAAAGTTTCCAGATTACACAGAATTGGGAGGGGAAACCCCACTGGAGGCCGATAGTCTCCCTGAATTGAGAAAATGGAGCTGGGAGTCAAAAGAGGCCAAGGCAATTCTGATTGAGAAGGCAGAGTAGGGGCACCTGAGTGACTCAGTGGGTTAAAGCCTCCACCTTTGGCTCAGGTCATGATCTCAGGGTCCTAGGATCGAGCCCCGCATCGGGCTCTCTGCTCAGCTCTCTGCTCAGCAGGGAGCCTGCTCCCCACCCCCCCCGCCTGCCTCTCTGCCTACTTGTGATCTCTCTCTGTCAAATAAATATATAAAATCTTAAAAAAAAAAAAAAAGAAGGCAGAGTACATGGAGAGAAGGGAATCATATATAGAGAGAGTCCCAGAGATTTGCAGAGGGTCCCCTTGAGTCTTCAGCTGATTACTGATCAACACATGCATATGATGACACCAACAGACTAGAGAAAGAATCACCCAAAAGGACTAGAGGGAGGAGTTCTTGGAAGGAAGGAAGTAGGTGGGTAGGTGGGAGGGAGAGAGGAAAGAAGGGAGGGGGGCAGGGGGAAAATTGTAACTTATGTGATGTGATGTGTGTGTTAAACTTATTATGGCAATCACTTTACAATATAGACATATATCAAATCATTACACTGTACACCTTAAACTTACACAATGTCATATTTTGATTATATCTCAGTAGAATTAGAGGGGAAAGATCATTGAGATGCACATCATTAGCTATTAGGAAAATACAAATTAAAACCAAAATGAGATACCATTTCAGGCCCATTAAGATGGCTATAATAAAAAAGATGTGCAATATCAAGTGTTGACGAGGACATGGAGAAGTTGGAACATTCATGTACTGCTGGTGGGAATGCCAAATGGTGCAGCCATCACTTAGAAAATTGTCTGGAACTTAACTGAGCGATTCCACTGCTAGGTATATGCCCAAGAGAAAAGAAAACATATGTACACACAAAAACTTGAACATGAACGTTCATTTCAGCAATATTCATAAAAGTCAAGAAGTGGAAACCGGCAAATTTTCCATCAACTGAAGAATGAATGAATAAAATGAAGTATATTGATACAAAGGAATATCATTCAGCAATGAAAAGGAACAAAGTTCTGGTACATGCTACAAAATAGATGAACTCTGAACTCTAAGTGAAAGAAGGGAGTCATAAAAGACCACATATTGTATGACCCCATTCATATCAAATATCCAGAATAGACAAATCTATAGAGACAAAACGTAGTTTAGTGGTTATACGGGATTTAGGGAGATAGAGGGAATGAGGGTGACTCTTACAAGATAGGAAGTTTATTTTGGGGGTGATGAAAATATTCTAAAATTGATTATGGTGATTGTTGCACAACTCTGTATATACTAAAAACCATGGAATTATGCACTTTAAATGGGTGAATTGTATAGCATGTGAATTACTTCTCAATAAAGTTGTCATTAAAAATATAACTGTTTAAAACAAAAATAATTGCAACATACTATAGGGTTTAAAATGTATGGCAATAATAACACAAAGGCCAGGAGGGGAAAATGAAAGAACACTGTTGTACAGTTGTTATACTATGAGTAAACTGGCATAATATTACCTGAAGAAGTTAAATGTGTAAGTTATTAATAAATAAACCATTAAAATTAAAAAAAGAGCTAATAAACCAAAATCAAAATTTTTAAAAACAGTTACTCAAAAAAGAGGACCAAAAAAAGGAAACTAGAAATGAGAAGAGACTGCAAATAGAAAACTAACAGCAATATGGTAGATTTATACTCAACAATACCAACAATTACATTAAGTGTAAATATCCAGGCACCCCAAATAAAGGCCTAACTCAGCTGAGTTAAAAATGTATTAGCTGGTTTTAAGAAACCTAGTTTCAGGGTGCCTGGGTGGCACAGTTGGTTAAGCATCCAACTCTGATTTCAGCTCAAGTCATAATCTCAAGGTTGTGGGATCAAGCCAGCATTGGGTTCCACACTCAGCATGGAGTCTGCTTCAAATTCTCTCTTCCTCTGCCCCTCCACCAAATGTTCATTCTCTCTCTCTCTCCCTCTCAAATAAATAAATGAATCTCAAAAAGAAATAAACCTGGTTTTGAATATAAAGATACAAATAAGTTAGAAGCAAAGGGATGGGAAAAGGTATTTTTCCAACACTAACCAAAAGAAAGCTGGAGTAGCTATATTAACATTAGGTGATATAGATTTCAGATCAAAGAATATTATTGGAGATAAAAAACCGATCATTTCATAGTGATAAAGAGTCAATTCATCAGGAGGACATATACTAAATATTTATGCACCTAATAACATGGCTTCAAAATACACAAAGTAAAATCCGTTGGAACTCTAAGAAGAGACAAATCCACAGTGATAGAAATTTCACACTGTAATTGGAAGAATGAATTGACAGAACATCAGAAAGTATATAAAAGGCTTGAAAAATACTACCAACCAATTTCATTTGTTGATTGATGCTTCACCTACCAACAGCAGGACACACATTCTTTTTAAGTGCTCATGAAACATTTGCTATGATAGACCATATTGTGGGACATAAAGAACTCTTAATATTTTAGGGGCAACTGGGTGGCTCAGTTGGTTAAGCATCTGACTCTTACCCTGGGGCAAATAATACATTATATGTTAATAAAAAATAAAAATAAATAAAATGGGTGCATTTTATGGAATGTGAAAAAAAAAAGTATCTGACTCTTGGTTTTGGTTCAGGTCATGATCTCAGGGTCCTGGGTTCAAGACTTGCATCTGCCTCTGAGCTCAGCAGGGAGTCTGCTTGAGAATTCTCTCTCCATCTCCCTCTGCCCCTCTCCCCATCCCTCTCAGGTAAATAAATCTTTTTAAAAATTCTTAATATGTTAAAAGGATTCAAATCACACAAAGTTTATTCTCTGACTCTTGGAATTGAATTAGAAATCAATAACAGAAAGATATCTTTTAAAAACCCAAATATTTGGAAACTAAATAATATATTTTAAAATAACCCATAGATAAAAGAGAAAATGAAAATCAAAATTAAAACATATTTTGAACTGAATCAAAATGAAAACACAACATTACATTACAGGGCTTAATGATGAATTCTACTAAACATTTATGAAAGAAATAGTACCACTTCTACACAAAATCTTTCAGAAAATCAAAGAAAGAGTACTTCTAAACTCATTATATGAGGCAAATATTATCCCACTATCACAATTAGGGAAAGACATTACAAAAAAGATATTATTTTTTAAAAGATTTTATTTATTTATTTTACAGAGAGAGATCACAAGTAGGCAGAGAGGGGGAAGCAGGCCCCCTGCTGAGCAGAGAGCTAGATGCGGGGCTCGATGCCAGGACCCTGAGATCATGACCTGAGCCAAAGCCAGAGGCTTAACCCACTGAGCCACCCAGATGCCCCCAAAAAAGATACTATATACTAATATTCCTCATAGACATAGAGGCAAAAATTCTAAAACAAGCCAGAAAATTTAACTCAACAATAATACAAAAAGGATGGCCAAATGAGATTTATCCCAGGAAAATAAGATTGCCTTAAAATTTTAAACCAATTAATATAATTTAACCCATTAACAGACTAAAAAGGGAAAACGATATAATCATCCAAACTGATGCAGAAAAAAACATTTGACAAATCCAACACTGATTTCTTTATTCTAAATTGAAGTATAACTGACATACAACATCCTATTAATTTCAGGTATACAGGGGCGCCTGGGTGGCTCAGTGGGTTAAAGCCTCAGCCTTCAGTTCAGGTCATGATCTCAGGGTCCTGGGATGGAGCCCCAACATCAGTCTCTCTGCTCAGCAGGGAGCCTGCTTCCCCCTCCCTCTGCCTGCCTCTCTGCCTGCTTGTGATCTCTCTCTCTGTCAAATAAATAAATAAAATCTTTAAAAAATTATTTTAAAAATTTCAGGTATACATCACAGTGATTAAATATTTTCATACCTTACAACCCTATGATAAACCTAGTTACTACCTGTCACTATACAAAATTGTTACAATATTATTGACCATATTCCTTATGCTGTACATTACATCCTCATGACTTATTTATTTTTTAACTGGAAGATTTTACCTCTTAATCTCCTTCATGTATTTTGCTTACCTCCAACTCCTCTCCCCTCTGGGAACTAAAGGTTTGTTTCCTCTATCTATGAGTCTGTTTCTGTTTTGTTTTGTTTGTTCATTTGTTTTTTTGTTCTTTTTTTTTTTTTTTAACATATAATGTATTATTTGCTTCAGGAGTACAGGTCTGTGAATTATCAGTCTTACACAATTCACAGCATTCATCATAGCACATACCCTCCCCAATGTCCATAACCCAGCCACCCTATCCCTCCCCCCATCCCCCAGCAACCCTCAGTTTGTTTCCTGAGATTAAGAGTCTCTTATGGCTTGTCTCCCTCCCTGGTCCCATCTTGTTTCATTTTTTTCCCTTGCTAGCCTCCACAACTCCCCATCCTCCCTCTCATATCAGAGAGATAATTGTCTTTCTCTGATTGACTTATTTTGCTTAGCATAATACCCTCTAGGTCCATTCCTGTGTCACAAATGGCAAGGCTTCATTCTTCTTTATGGCTGAGAATATTCCACTGTGTATATATACACTACATCTTCTTTATTCATTCATCTGTTAATGGACACTAAGGTTGCTTCCATATCTTGGCTATTGTAAATAATGCTGCAAAGAACACAGGGGTGTATGTATCTCTTCAAATAAGTGTTTTCATTTTCTTCAAATACCCAAAAGTGGAGTTGCCGAGTCATATGGTAATCTTACTTTTATTTTTTTGAGGAAACTCCATACTGTTTTCCATAGTGGCTGCACCAATTTACATTCCCACCAACAGTGTATGATGGTCACCTTTTCTCCACGTTCTCCAGCACTTACTTTTTGTCTTTTTGATAATAGCTTATCTGACAGGTATGAGGTAGTTTCTCATTGTGGCTGTGGCACCCTTTGATTTGAATTTGCCTGATAATTAGTAATGACTATCTTTTTTGTGCAGGTTGGCCATCTGTTTGTATTTTTGGGGTGGGGAGAAATGTCTATTCAAAAATGTCGCCTATTTAAAAATCTTCTTTAATATTAGGTTGTGTAAATTCATTATATATTTTGGATATTAATCCCTTATCAGATTTATGATTTGAAAATACCTTCTCCTATTCAGTAGGTTGCCTTTTCTTTTTGTTGGTGGTTTCCTTGGTTGTGCAAAAGCTTTTTAGTTTGATGTAATTCCATTTGTTTATTTTAAAGATTTTTTTTAAAATTTATTTATTAGGAAAGAAAGAGAGTGAGAGAGAGCATGAGAAGGGAGAAGGTCAGAGCGAGAAGCAGACTCCCCATGGAGCTGAGAGCCCGATGTGGGACTCGATCCCGAGACTCCGGGATCATGACCTGAGCCGAAGGCAGTCGCTCAACCAACTGCGCCACCCAGGCGCCCCATTTGTTTATTTTAATTTTTGTTTCCCTTGCCTGAGGAGACTGGTCTGAAAAAATTTTGCTATGATTGACATCAAAGAGCTTACTGTCTATGTTTCTTTCCAGAAGTTTTATGGGTTTATCTAAGTCTTTAATTCATTTTCAATTTATTTTTATATGTAGTGTAAGATAGTGGTCAGTTTGCCTAACACCATTTATTGAAGAAACTGTCTTTTCTTGATTGTATATTCTTGCTTCTTTTGTCATAAATTGAGCGTATATGTAAAGTTTTTTTTTTCTGGGCTCTTTATTCTATTCCATTAATATATGTGTCTGTTTTTGTGCCAGCACCATACTGTTTTTTTTTTTTTTTTTGACTTTTCTTTTTCTTTTTTTTTTTCTCCCCAAATTTGTTTATTTTAATTTTTCAGTGTTACAAGATTGATTGTTCATGCACCACACCCAGTGCTCCATGCAGTACGTTCCCCTCTCGATACCCACCACCAGGCTCACCCCCCCCACCCCCTCCCCTCCAAAACCCTCAGTTTGTTGCTCAGAGTCCACAGTCTCTCCTGGTTCAACACCCCCTCCGATTTCCCCCCATTCGCCCTTCCCTTCCTTCTCACGATGCCCTCCA
>CM052799.1:189224672-189241288 GCA_028533885.1 Nasua narica | reverse complement strand
GAAACATTGTCTACATGTTCACCATAACAGAACTGTAGGTAGGAATATATGTAGGGACCCGTTTGTAGCAGCGGGTACAAAGGAAAAGAGCAGTTGGAGAGTGAGAAAATGTGTTTTGTATGTACGTCAAACAAAAATTGTGAACATGCCTTACACGTGTCCTGGTGTAAGTTTCAAAATAAAGAGCATTCTAAAATAATACCAGTTTCCTGTCATGCTTGTCCATTTTCCTCGAAATTTTTAAAAAGGATTCTACCAGAAAATTCAAGACACAGATATTATCTTCATTTGGAAAAGAGGAGCCATGATACATCCAAAGAGTCTAACCAAGAATCTTAGAAATTTTAGAGCCTGGATCAAAAAGCATCCCTCTGTGCCTAAGTAAAGGTTGCTAAACTCAAGTTCACATGATTGGCTATTTTACTTGTGAATGAAGGTTTATAGACAGATGATAGTCTCCTGTTTTAGCTAATGCAAGATTTTTCATGTGAACACATATAAGAATGTTGAAGCTAATCAAATTACATTCCTCAGAATCCATTTTCCTTTGAGGCACTTGTGGAGTCATGGACGACTGAGGCCAAGCAGTAGGGTTTCTCTTGGAGAATCTTCTGGTGAGCACTAAGAGATGATTTTAAAAAGCCAGTATTATCAGTATATGTTTTAATCTGACAATATTTAATTCAGAATAACATATAACTTAAAACAATGACTTTTCCTAAGAGTTTAAATTGTTTTCTCTGCTGAGCAGCTTAATCTATGCTATAAATAATGGGACATCCAGTAGAAAATTGAAATGGTGCCCTAGCAATGCAAAATATTACTACATTTTTAAAGTAATTTCTAAGACTATGTAGTGGAAGCATGTGGGCAAAATGTTCACATCATGGCACTGAAGCAATGAAGCTATTTTAGGTCGTTTTTCAATCAGTTAACCTTCTGAAGACATGGATTAAAAGAAACTGGCAGGGGTGCCTGGGTGGCTCAGAAATTAAGCGTCTACCTTTGGCTCAGGTTGTGATCTCAAGGACTTAGGATCCAGGCCCTGCATCAGGCACCCCGCTCCCTTGGAAGCCTGCTTCTCTCTCCCACTCCCCCTGCTTGTGTTCCCTCTTTCATTGTCTCTCTCTGTCAAATAAATAAAATCTTAAAAAAACCCACAAAACCTGGCAGAAGAGACAATAGCAAAAGTGGAAACTCCTCCTACCACAGGAGGTACTTAGTGATGAGGCTGATAAAAAGCAGACAGTAAAGTCTCTCAGAACAGGGACCAAAAACATCTCCAGTATGGTCCTTCACGAAAGAAATAGGAAATACATTTAGTATTCTAAACTTTAATCAAACTATATTAAAGACAATTATAAAAACAGTTGATCATCACTCATATTTAATCCTTTTTTATTTTTTCCCCTTCTCAGCCAAGGATCTGAGAGTGGCTGTCTGACTTCAGGTAGTCCTATACCTTAAGTGCTTTGCTGAGAAGGATGGAATGGGCAAGGCCTGGAAACCATTGAAAACGAGTGTGTATTGAGTACATCCAATTGCTGGGCACTGGGCTATTTTTTTTATTATTATTATTAACATATATATTATTTGCCCCAGGGGTACAGGTCTGTGAATCATCAGGCTTACACATTTCACAGCACTTAACATAGCACATACCCTCCCCAGTGTCCATAACCCAGCCACCCTATCCCTACCCCCCCCCCCCCCAGGCCCCCAGCCACCCTCAGTTTGTTTCATTAGTTTAGGAGTCTCTCATGGTTTGTCTTCCTCCTGATCCCATCTCGTTTCATTCCCCCCACACCCCCTCGCCCTGCCTCTCAAATTCTTCATATCAGAGAGATCATATGATAATTGTCTTTCTCTAATTGACTTATTTTGCTTAGCATAATACCCTCTAGTTCCATCCACGTTGTTGCAAATGGCAAGATTTTGTTTCTTTTGATGGTTGCATAGTATTCCATTGTATGAGTGTGTGTATGTGTATGTGTGTGTGTGTGTATACACACATCACATCATCTTTATCCATTCATCTGTTGAAGGACATCTAGGTTCTCTCCACAGTTTGGCTATTGTGGACATTGCTGCTATAAACATTCGGGTGCACATGCCCCTTTGGATCACTACATTTGTATCTTTAGGGTAAATACCTAGTAGTGCAATTGCTGGGTTGTAGGGTAGCTCTATTTTCAACTTTTTGAGGAACCTCTATACTGTTTTCCAGAGTGGTTGTACCAACTTGCATTCCCACCAACAGTGTAGGACGGTTCCCCTTTCTCTGAATCCTTGCCAACATCTCTTGTTTCCTAACTTGTTAATTTTAGCCATTCTGACTGGCATGAGGTGGTATCTCACTGTGGTTTTGATTTGTATTTCCCTGATGCTGAGTGATGTTGAGCACTTTTTCATGTGTCTGTTGGCCATTTGGATGTCCTCTTTGCAGAAATGTCTGTTTATGTCTTATGCCCATTTCTTGGTTGGATTGTTTGTTCTTTGGGTGTTGAGTTTGATAAGTTCTTTATAGATTTTGGATACTAGCCCTTTATCTGATATGTCATTTACGAATATCTTCTCCCATTCTGTCAGTTGTCTTTTGGTTTTGTTGACTGTTTCTTTTGCTGTGCAAAAGCTTTTGATCTTGATGAAGTCCCAATAGCTCATTTTTGCCCTTGCTTCCCTTGCCTCTGGTGATGTTTCCAGGAGGAAGTTACTGTGGCTGAGGTCATAGAGGTCTGTGTTCTCCTCAAGGATTTTGATGGGATTCCTGTCTGTCATTGAGGTCTTTCATCCATTTTGAGTCTATTTTTGTGTGTGATGTAAGGAAATGGTCCAATTTCATTCTTCTGCATGTGGCTGTCCAATTTTCCCAACATCATTTGTTGAAGAGACTGTCTTTTTTCCACTGAATATTCTTTCCTGTCTTGTCAAAAGATTTGTTGACCATAGAGTTGGGGGTCCATTTCTGGGCTCTCTATTCTGTTCCATTGATCTATGTGTCTTGTTTTTGTGCCAGTACCACACTGTCTTGATTACAGCTTTGTAATAGAGCTTGAAGTCTAGAATTGTGATGCCACCAACTTTGGTTTTCTTTTTCAACATTCCTCTGGCTATTCGTGGTCTTTTCTGGTTCCATATAAATTTTAGGATTATTTGTTCCATTTCTTTTAAATAAATTGATCGTATTTTGATAGGGGTTGGATTAAATGTGTCGATTGCTTTAAGTAGCATAGACATTTTCACAATATTTGTTCTTCCAATCCATGAGCATGGAATGTTTTTTCCATTTCCTTGTGTCTTCCTCAGTTTCTTTCATGAGTACTTTATAGTTTTCTGAGTACAGATTCTTTGCCTCTTTAGTTAGGTTTATTCCTAGGTATCTTATGGTTTTGGGTGCAATTGTAAATGGGATTGACTCCTTAATTTCTCTTCTGTCTTGCTGTTGATATATAGAAATGCAACTGATTTCTGTGCATTGATTTTATATCCTGACACTTGACTGAATTCCTGTATGAGTTCTATCAGTCTTGGAGTGGAGTCTTTTGGGTTTTCCACATAAAGTATCATATCATCTGCAAAGATTGAGAGTTTGACTTCTTCTTTGCCAATTTGGATGCCTTTTATTTCTTTTTGTTGTCTGATTGCTGAGGCTAGGACTTCTAGTACTATATTGGATAGCAGTGGAGATAGTGGACATCCCTGCTGTGTTCCTGATCTTAGGGGAAAAGCTCTGTTTTTCTCTGTTGAGAATGATAGTCACTCTGGGTTTTTCATAGATGGCTTTGATGATATTGAGGAATGTACCCTCTATGCCTACACTGTGAAGAGTTTTGATCAAGAAAGGATGCTGTACTTTATCAAATGCTTTTTCAGCATCAATTGAGAGTATCATGTGGTTCTTGCTCTTTCTTTTATTAATGTGTTGTATCACAGTGATTGATTTGCAGATGTTGAGCCAACCTTGCAGCCCAGGAATAAATCCCACTTGGTCGGGGTGAATAATCATTTTAATGTACTGTTGGATCCTATTGGCTAGTATTTTGGTGAGAATTTTTGCATCCGTGTTCATCAAGGATATTGGTCTGTAATTCTTTCTGATGGGGTCTTTGGTTTTGGGATCAAGGTAATGCTGACCTCATAAAATGAGTTTGGAAGTTTCCCTTCTATTTCTATTTTTTGGAACAGTTTCAGGAGACTAGGTATGAATTCTTTAAATATTTGGTAGAATTCCCCCTGGGAAGCCATCTGGCCCTGGGCTCTTGTTTGTTGGGAGATTTTTGATGACTGCTTCAATCTCCTTACTGGTTATGGGTCTGTTCAGGTTTTCTATTTCTTCCTGGTTCAGTTTTGGTAGGTTATGTGTCTCTAGGAATGCATCCATTTCTTCCAGATTGTCTGATTTGCTGGCATATCGTTGCTCATAATATGTTCTTATAATTGTTTGTATTTCTTTGGTGTTGGTTGTAATTTCTCCTCTTTCATTCATGATTTTATTAATTTGGGTCCTTTCTCTTTTCTTTTTTGATAAGTCTGGCCAGGGATTTATCAATCTTATTAATTCTTTCAAAGAATCAGCTCCTAATTTCATTGATTTGTTCTACTGTTCTTAGGTTTCTATTTCATTGATTTCTGCTCTGAAATTTCTGCTTTTATTATTTCTCTTCTCCTGCTGGGTTTAGGCTTTCCTTGCTGTTCTTTCTCCAGCTCCTTTAGGTGTAGGGTTACTTAGTGTATTTGAGATCTTTCTTGTTTCTTGAGAAAGGCTTGTATTACTATATACTTTCCTCTCAGGACCACCTTTGCTGTGTCCCAAAGATGTTGAAGAGTTGTGTTTTTATTGTCATTTGTTTCCATGAATTTTTTAAATTCTTTAATTTCCTGGTTAACCCATTCATTCTTTAGTAGGATGCTCTTTAGCCTCCCTGTATTTGAGTTCTTTCCAAATTTCCTCTTGTGGTTGAGTTCTAGTTTCATTGTATTGTGGTCTGAAATTATGCAGGGAATGATCCCAATCTTTTGGTACCGATTGAGACCTGATTTGTGTCCCAGGATGTGATCTATTCTGGAGAATGTTCCATGTGCACTAGAGAAGAATGTGTATTCTGTTACTTTGGGATGGAATGTTCTGAATATATCTGTGATGTCCATCTGGTACAGTGTGTCATTTAGAGCCTTTATTTCCTTGTTGATCTTTTGTTTAGATGATCTGTCCATTTCAGTGAGGGGGGTATTAAAGTCCCCTACTATTATTGTATTATTGTTGATGTGTTTCTTTGACTTTGTTATTAATTGGTTTATATAATTGGCTGCTCCCACGTTAGGGACATAGATATTTACAATTGTTAGATCTTCTTGTACAGTCCCTTTAAGTATGATATAGTGTCCTTCCTCATCTCTTATTATAGTCTTGGGCTTAAAATCTAGTTTATCTGATATAAGGATTGCCACCCCAGCTTTCTTTTGATGTCCATTAGTATGGTAAGTTGTTTTCCACCCCCTCACTTTAAAGCTGGAGGTGTCTTTGGGTCTAAGATGAGTTTCTTGTAGACAGCATATCGATGGATCTTGTTTTTTTATCCATTCTGATACCCTGTGTCTCTTGATAGGGGCATTTAGCCCCTTTACATTCAGGGTAACTATTGACAGATATGAATTTAGTGCCATTGTATTGCCTGTAAGGTGACTGTTACTATATATTGTCTCTGTTCCTTTCTATGTTACCTATGTTACCTTTAGGCTCTTTCTTTGCTTAGAGGACTCCTTTCAATATTTCCTGTAGGGCAGGTTTGGTGTTTGCAAATTCTTTTAGTTTTTGTTTGTCCTGGAAGCTTTTTATCTCTCCTTCTACTTTCAATGACAGCCTAGCTGGATATAGTATTCTTGGCTGCATATTTTTCTCATTTCATGTTCTGAATATATCATGCCAGTCCTTTTCGACCTGCCAGGTCTTTGTGGATAGGTCTGCTGCCAGTCTAGTATTTCTGCTTTTGTATGTTACAGATCTCTTCTTGTTCTGTGGTGCTTTCAGGATTTTCTTTGTCACTAAGACTCGTAAGTTTTACAATTAGATGACAGGGTGTGGACTTGTTTTTATTGATTTTGAAGGGGGTTCTCTGTGCCTCCTGGATTTTTATGCTTGTTCCCTTTGCCAAATTAGGGAAATTCTCTACATAAATTTGCTCCAATATACCTTCTGCCCCTCTCTTTATTCTTCTGAGATCACAATTGTTCTAATATTGTTTCATCTTATGGAATCACTTATCTCTCGAATTCGCCCCTTGTGGTCCAGTAGTTGTTTGTCTCTCTTTTGCTCAGCTTCTTTATTTCCCATCATTTGGTCTTCTGTATCACTAATTCTCTTTTCTTCCTCATTCATCCTAGCAATAAGAGCCTCCATTTTTTATTTGTACCTCATTAATAGCGTTCTTGATTTTAAACTTGGTTAGATTTTAGTTCTTCCATGTCTCCAGAAAGGGATTCTCTAAAGTCTTCCATGCTTTTTTTGAGGCCAGGCAGCACCTTGATAATTGTCATTTTGAATTCTAGTTCTGACGTATTACTAATGTCCATATTGACTAGGTCCCTAGCCATTGGTATTGCCTCTTGTTCTTTTTTTGTGTGGTGAGTTTTTCCACCTTGTTATTTTATCCAGATAAGAATAGATGAATGAGAGAACAAAATACTAAATACTAAAAAGGGTAGCAACAGCCCCAGAAAAATATACACTAACCAAATCAGAAGAGAGCCAAAAACGGGTGGTTGAAGAAAGGAGGGTGAAAGGAAGAAGGAGAAAAAGAAGAAAAGAAGAAGGAAAAAGAAGAAGAAGAAAAAGAAATAAAATTATATATATATAATTTATATATATCAATATACATATGGATATAAGGATATATATATATATATATATATATATATATATATATATATATATATATATATATTAGACTGGTCAATAAAATGGAGCCCTGCACTTGATTTTGGGTGTACTTTGGCCTGTTAGAAGAAACTACTTCCCAAAATTTTAAAGAAAGAAAAACTTAAAAATATATAAAAATAAGGGTAAATACTATGAAGGGATGGAATATGAGTGTAAAGATGAAAATTAAAAAGATTCTAAAAAAGGGATTGATAAGTTGGTTTTAAAAAAAAGAGGGAAGAATGTGATCAGGCTGGAGACTAGAACTAGAAAGCCGTGTGCTAGATTTAGGGTATATTTTGATCTATAAGAAGAAATTGTATCCCAAAATTTTAAAGAAAAAACTTATATGTATGTAAAAAATAAGGTTAAATACAATGAAGGGATAAAATATGAATATAACTGAAAATTCAAAAAGATTTTTAAAAAGTATTGTTAGGATAATAGTTTAAAAACATTACAATAATAAAGGAAAATTAAAAAGTAGAATAAGAAAAAAACAAAATTAAAAAAATTTAACTTGGAAAGACTAAAGGATCATGGGGGCAAAACCATGAATTCTATGCGTTGCTTTTTCCTAACTCTTGAGTTCCGCAGTTCTCATCGATCAGTGAACTTGGTCTTGGCTGGATGTTCTTGCTGATTTTCTGGGGGAGGGGCCAGTGATTCTCAAATGTCCTTGCCCGAGACTGAATTGTACTGCCCTTGCCAGGGGCCGGGCTAAGTAATCTGCTCGGGTTCGCTCTCGTAGCTTTTGTTCCCTGAACGCTTTCCGTACTGCCCTGGAGGTAGAGAATGAAGATGGCGGCCTCCCAGTCTCCGGCGGGAGGAACTGAGCACTCGGGGCCCCGCTCCTCAGGGCGCCCTCGGAGAAAAGCAGTCAGTCCCTCCCATCTCCCTGGTCTCCGGCTGTACTCCAAGCTCACCCAGCCTGTGTCCGAGCGTTTCTGTCTCTGGCGCATGGCTCCGCTTGGAGTCCCCAAACCCAGCAGATTCCTGCAGCACGCTCCTGCACCGCTCCTCCTGGATGAAGAAGGAAACCATAAGGTATTTTTTAAAAGATTTTATTTATTTATTTGACAGAGAGAGAGAGAGAGAAATCACAAGTAGGCAGAGAGGCAGTCAGAGAGAGAGAAGGGGGGAAGCAGGCTCCCCGCTGAGCAGAGAGCCAGATGCGGGGCTCGATCCTAGGACCCCAAGATCATGACCTGAGCCGAAGGCAGAGGCTTTAACCCACTGAGCCACCCAGGCGCCCAAATAAATAAAATCTTAAAAAAAAAACAACTCAGAAAGTGTTTAGCATAGTGCCTAACATAAATCCTTGATAAAAGGAAGCTAGTAACTGTTCCTAAGATTAGGGCCTAGAGGGGTGCCTGGGTGGCTCAGTTAAACGTCTGCCTTCGGCTCAGATCGTGGTCCCAGGGTTCTGGGATCAAGCCCCATGTCAGGCTCTCTGCTCAACGGGGAGCTTGCTTCTCCCTCTGCCTCGCCCCTCCTCTGCTTGTGTTCTCTCTCTCTAATAAATAAATCTTAAAAAAAAAAAAAAAAGGCCTGGAAATTGCGTAGGGAGAGAGTTTCGTGGTCCTGTAAGGAGGGCTTTGTTAGATTAGGAGGTAGAGTTCCTCAGTGTAGCCTAGACTTTGGAATGTGATCAAGTGGACAAGAGAACAGAAGAAATCAATTCACCTCAATGTTATTTGAACAATACAGCTTTGTTCCTGAAATCTCACCAAGATGACTATGGATATTGTGATGATACAGCAAAGGATAATTTAACCTGTGGGTTTCCCCACAGATTCCCTGGATGAGCCGTCTTGAGGCAGTCATTCCAGTCAGTTGAGGTTGAGGACCAAAGCTCTATGGTTGGCTCACTTGGAGTATTTGTACTGGAGCATGGAAGGGGTCCAGGCAAGGTTCATTCTAGTTGAGATGGTGTGGGATCCTGACTTCCTGGTTTGGGGTGAGAACTGTGCTCATTCACTTTCTCATTGCCTCCAGATTACACTCTCTCTCTCCCTATTTTCCCTTCAAGAGTGAAAGAAAAGGGGGGTACCTGGGTGGCTCAGTTGATTGTGTCTGACTCTTGATTTCAGCTAAGGTCATGATCTCAGGGTCATGAGACAGCCCCACAACATGCTCTGCACTGGGTGTGGAGACTGCTTAAGATTCTCCCTCTCCCTTTGGGGGCCCTTCTTGCCACTTGTACATGTTGCACGCTGTCTCTAAAAAGTGAAAGAAAAGGGGAAAAAAGATAAAATAATTAGCAAAAATGCAGGAATTAATGCTTGGAAACTGCAAAATCCTAATGAGATAACCATCAATCAGAAAAAATAATTTTGGATGTACATGTGGAAAAAAGTGAACCTTGACCTCACACCATACATAAACATGAACTCCAAATGGATCATGATCCTAAGTATGGAAAGTAAAATAATAAGGCTTCTAAAGAAAACAAACAACCTTCCTGGCCTTAGAATAGGCAAAGATTTATTGAGACACAAAAAAAACCCATATGGGTAAAAATATGATAAATTGAATGTCATTACAATTAACTCATTATCAAATTACCTTTGAGAGAGAAGTCAAGCTATGAAGTGGAAAAATCCCAACGAAGGACCCAAAACATATAAATGTCACATAGCAACAAAAATACAATATATTTAGAAATGAGTGAGTAATCTGGCCACTTCACAAATAGATAGTTAATAAGCATTTTAATAGCCAAATTTATTCAATATCTATCATAAGAGAAATGTGAAAACCGGAATGAGCTACTGCTAGATCCCCACCAGGATGGCTAAATAAAGAGGACTGACACTACCAAGTGTTGTGAAGACGAGAAGCAGCTGGAACGCTCATCCCCTGCAGTCGGGAGTGTAAATTGGTATGCCCACAATAACAGTATTTACTAATACTGTATTTACTAATATTTACAGTATTTACTAATACTGTAATACTAATACAGTATTTACAATACCTTTGACACAATCCTACTCCCACACATACACTTAACAGAAATGCATGTAATAGTACAAGTATTTTTATACGAGCTTTGTTCATAATACCTTCAAACTACAAACAACCCCATATGGACAAATTGTGGTCCATCTACACAATGGAGTACATCTCAGAAACGAAATGAACTATAACTATACACAACAACCCCGACGACTCTCACAAACAGAACCCTGAGCAAAAGCAGCCAAAATAGAATTTCCTGTATGTGGATTTCAAGAACAAGAGGGGCGCCTGGGTGGCTCAGTTGGTTAGGCAACTGCCTTCGGCTCAGGTCATGATCCCGGAGTCCCGGGATCGAGTCCCATATCGGACTCCCGGCTCTGCAGGAAGTCTGCTTCTCCCTCTGACCTTCTTCCCTCTCATTCTCAGTCTCTCGCTCTCTAATAAATAAATAAATAAATAATCTTTAAAAAAAAAAAAAAAAAGAACAAGAAAGCCAAGTGGGAGAGGTCAGAGTCACGGTTACCTCTGAGGCAATGCTGTTGATGGAAAGGGCACGAGATTGTCCCCCCAGGGCTCTAGAAATGGGTCTCTTCAGCTGAGTGATGCTTCCTGAATAGATCATTTGGAAAATTCATGGAGCGGTATGTTTAAAAATGTGTACGCTTTTCTGTAGTTATTTTCAATAAAACTAAACAAGAGCACAAGAAAAGCAACAACAAAATAATAATAAACCTGAACCCGGGAGGCCTAGTGATCACTATGGTCTCCGGGCCGAGCTCCTGGAAAGGCTCATCACGCGCCTGTACACATGCCCCTCACGACTGTTAAGACGAAATTCCCCCAGAGGCCTGGGGCTGACCTACGGGCCCCCCACAGAACAGGTGCTCCCTCCTCGGGTTGCCGGCTCCCGCCCCCTCCCAGCTGTGAACATAGCCAGCCAGTGTTTTTTCAGGAAGCGGCTCTGCAGGGTAGTAAAGAATATGAGCCTGGTGCCAAATTTGTAACTGCTGCCAAATCAGGAGAAAACCAAAGAGCACACCTTGCTGGGAAGGTAGCGAAACTGTCTTGGAGTTGCCTGGCACTGGCCAGTGAGACCAGTCTCTCCTCCGCCTTGAGGGGGGTCTGGGACGCTGGCTTCGGTTTCCACTGGCCCAGGTAGCAAGAGCCAATCGTTGATTTTCAGGGATTTTGTGAGCTGGCTATTCAGCACAACTACTGAAAACTGAACGTATAAACTTCCAGTTAAGTTATATAAAAGGCAGGGTAACAATTCCTTCGTGTTGCTACAGTTTCTGCTTTTGGGGTGACCGATGTATATGGCATCCGGGTGCTGGAAGTACGGCACCGTGGGACTCTACGCGTCCGTCCCCGGCTCTGTTCAAGGCCGGGAGCATCGCCACCGTAGCAACTGGCAAATGCTTCGTATGGAGGCTTCCCCTCCCCACGGCCGCCCACCCTGGAGAAGCTGGGAAGGCAGGGGTTTGTCTGTAGGAGAAACAGCTGGTCTACCGGCGCTGAAGGTGCTCTTTATGCCTTTCTCGGTTCACATGTGACGCAGTGATTCGGGGATTTTAATACATGATTTCTGCCGAGCGAGTTCCTTCTCACTGCCCTGTTCGGTGAGGTCCGCGTTCTCGCTGCCAAGGTGCCTCCCGTCGGCCCGTCCCGGGTCCCAGGCCGGGCTGCTCCCCTTTCACGCCATCCTGGAAAGAAGACTGCTCGCCGCAGAGCCTGAGGCCCACAGGCCCCGGGCCGGCGGAGTAGCCTCAACCCTTCTCAGCGCCTCCCGGAGGCCCCGGCGCCCGTCCCACGCGGCCCTGCTGCGCCCGTCCCACGCGCGGCCCTGCGGCGCGGCCTCCTCTGCCAAGAAAAACAGGGGCCCCCGCGGCCCCTGCTGAGGCCCCGCCCCCCGGGCGTGCAGGTGAATCCGCGCAGGTGTGCTTCGGGGGTGAAACCGGGCGAGGAACCACCGCGGGGACGACTCCTCTAACCTCCCCCGGGCGGGAGGAGGCTTGGCGTTGGGCCAGCCGTCGGTCTCGCGGTCGCATTCGTCCCCCAGGCTTGCGTGTGCCGCAGCATACTTCAAAGAGAAAGCCTCGCTCTTTCTAACATGCGCTTTTGTGTCAGACAGAGGTGTCATTGTTTCCAGCAAATACCTTGGGACTTGAGTGAATAAACACCATTCTGTTTTCTAACTTTTTTCCCCTCCATGTTTCAGAAGTTATGTATAAAGGCATTTGGCCTAATTCCTTCAGCCCTCTACTTGAGCTTCTATTTCTTTGGTGTGATATAAAGGTCTTAATTTAGATCTCCCTGCTACCAGTTCCAAGAAATCTGCCACCGGCTCCAAGTTTCATGTCCCGAAGTGCTGCCCCATTCCAGCGGGGTGAGCCGACCGCCTCCGAAAAAAGAAAGCCCCTGAACAGACGGACATTGTGCGCCCAGGCTCTGGCCGCCGCCCCCGCGCCAGCAGGACTCCTGCTTTGACTGGGGCCTCATTGGAGGCCACGCTGCTTTTGCTTCCAGTTTCAAAACTACCACAACCTCTAAACTGGCCAAAACCTTTGAAAGCCGGGGTACAGCCCTTGCTACAAGCCTTCCCTGTGAGGGACACAGCCATCAAGCCCTGCGTCCTGGGCCTTTGTGAGACTGCTGAGCTTACGTCTCCACCCTTCCCTCTTCCTTGTCCCACCAGGGACCTCTCCTGGGGGACAAGGGCCTTGTCTGCCCTTCTGCCTTCTCCCAAGAAGTTTCAGTGCATCTGAGCTGTGCTTTCTGGAGTAAGCATGGCCCCGGTCACTGATGAGCTGCTGAACCCCAGCGCATCCACTATTCCCTGGTTCATTCATTCATTCATGGAATCCTCATGGAATGTCTAGCAGGTGCAGGCATTGTTCTGAGTGCAGGAGATACTGCAGGGAACAGGGGACATGACAGGCAGGTCGCTCCGCGGGGAGGACTGGCATTAACTATGATAGTAAATATATATGGTATGTCATTGGTAGACGAGAGAGCAATAGAGCAGGAAAGGGGAGAGGTGCTTTGTATGGCAGGTTAGGGGTCACAGATTTAGAGGGGCCAGGGAAGGGCACATTTGAGTGGAACCCCGAAGGAGCCAGGCAAAGGACTGATGGAGGTGAGGGAGAAGGGCTGGGCAGTCCAGGCAGAACTAAAGCAAGAACAACGCCGGCCAAGGGAGGACCTGCTGCATGTTTAAGGAGAGCGAGAAGGTCAGCGTTCCCCTTGTTCTGGTGGATTGTGTAGGGGGAGAGAGGGCACGGGGGAGCAGGGGTTGGAGTTGGGGCTTGGGCTTGAGACAACCGATGTGGAGGTATTTCCACATCGGGCAGGCCATACAGCTTGCTGACGGGCCCTCATTAAGTATCAGTCCTAAGTGTGGCCTCGGTCTAACAAGGGACTGGCCCTGGGGCAGGCCGCAGGCACTTCTGATGCAATTTGAACTGTATTTTATCAGGCTCCTAACAGTGTTTGCTTCCACTCTCAACACCCCTGCCACGCCCCCCTTCTCCCCTAGTCACTTGAGATTCTGGACCCAATCAGGCCCCACAGGCCTCCAGTGCATCTGCCCAGCGGGGCTGTACCTGGGCCTGAGCTCCTGCATTCACTACCGGCCCCCACCCCAGGTCATCAGCCTCATTCTCACGTCTCACACCTGTAACCCACACCAGCCCTGGACCTGCAGCCGCCAGCTCCCTTCCAGGGCTCCCACGGCCAGCTAAGACACCCAGGCGTCCCCTCTCATCGTGCCACACCCTGCTCCCTGAATGCCTTTAGCAGTGTGGCCTTAATAAAACGTTTAACCTCTTAGAACCTTGGTTTCACATTTGTACAACCAGGATTAAATGAATGTGCCTTGCACATAGTAGCTGCTCAATAAATATTTTTAAACACCACCGCAGCCACAGGATAAGAGCCACATGCCCCAAATTGGCTGTGGTGGCCTCCAAGTCTGATGCCCCCAACCTCCATCTCCCCTTCCTCACAATCCCCCAACACAGGCTCTGCCCTTCACTGTCTCCCAACATTCCTTTTTCTCGAGTATAGTAAAATGTTCTGGCTACTGCATTGATCACAAACATCACAGCCTTTAATTTCTCCAAGTACCCTACAAAGTAGAGATCACTTTTACCCCCATTTTCCAGAAGAGGAAACGAGTCTAAAGGATTAAATAACTTCACCATGATCACAAGGCTGGAAAATGTCTGAGTCAGGATTTGTACCTCCTAGTCCAGGACTCTGCTCAAGCCATTCACCTCCTGGCCATTCCCCTTCAGCCAAAACAGGTTCCCACACCCTAACAAAACCTCCACCCACGTGGACCGCAAAATCCATTGAATTCCCAGTTCACCTGCTGCAAACACCTACCCCAGAGCTGCAGCGGGGGTCCCCTTGGACTACCTCATGAGGCCACACAGCGGTGTCCCATGGTTATATGACTTTCTCCATCATGATAGTGCTACAACCCTTGTGCCACTCATGTTTTTGGGAAGAGAACTTCACTGAATCCCCGATATCTTCCTATGCGATTTTCATCTTATCTGTGGGTGGGAACCCACTGACTTCTAGTTAGGACAGACTCTTTTTCTTTTTTTCTGAAAATTTTGGTTGCCTCTCTTTCCATCTTTCTTTGCTCCTCTCTTCTTCCATTATGTACCTTTAGCCTATTTTCTCAGACTCTTGTCCAGCTTCCATCCTAGAATTACCTTTATTGCTATCTTGGATTGGACCCATACCTTCCTCACTGCATGTTTTTCTCTAGTTGGTTTACAACTCTTTTTAGGATCAATTTGTTAATTTCTACAAAAATAGTCTGCTTGGATTTTAACATGGATTGCATTAAACCCATATATCAAGACGGGGAGACTTGACATCTTTACAATATTGAATTTTCACTCCATGAACATGGTATATCTCTCAATTTATTCAAATTTTCTTTGATTTCTCTCAGGAATATTTCAGTTTTCAGAGTAGAGATCTTGCACATATTATATCAAGTATATGCAAGTATTTTCTATTTCTGATGCTGTTGGTAATGATTTTTATTTTAATGTCAATATTTGATTGTTTATAACTAGGATATTGAAATACAAGTGATATTTGTATATTTACTTTACATTGTGCAAACTTGCTAAACCCACTAGTAACTTGCTAAAAAACCTAGTAGCTTTTTTTATAGACTGAAGAATTTTCATAGATAAGTATATCATTAGAGAATAAAGACAGTTTTAATTCTTCTCTTCTACCCTGTATTTCTTTTATATTTGTCTCATTGAACTGTAAACAATGCAGTAAAATACAATACCAAATAGAAGTGGTGAGAGCAGGCAGCTTTACCCATTCCTCATCTTATGCTGAAAGCACTCAGTATTTTACCACTAGTTATAATGCTAACTGTAGCTTTTTTGAAGATGCCCTTTATTAGATTGAGGAAGTTCATTTATATTTTTAGTTTGCTAAAGCTTTTTTTAAAATTAGAAATAGTTAGAAATACCAGGTTCAGGCAAGCACACTACACAGAAAGAAAATTACAGGCAAGTATTCCTGATGAAGATAGATACAAAAATCCTCAATAAAATATTAGTAACAAAATTCAATAATACATTAAAAGGATTATATATGCTCCATGATTAAATGGGATTTATTCCAGGCATGCAAGGATGGTCCAATATCTGCAAATCAATCTGATACACCAAATTAATAAAATGAAAGATCAAATCATGATTATCTCAATAGCTGCAGAAAAAGCATTTGACAAAATTCAACATCCATTTATGATAAAAATTGAATAAAAGGAGTTTAGAAGGACTGTACCTGAACCTAATGAAGGCAGTATATGAATAATCCATAGAACATGTCATACTCAATCTGAAAGCTTTTCCTCTAAGATCAGGAACAAGACAAGGTTACCTGCTCTTGGCACTTGTATTCAATAGAGTATTGGAAATCCTAGGAACAGCAATTAGGCAAGAAAAAGAAATGTACCCAAATTGGAAAGGAGAAAGTAAAAGTCACTATTTGCAGATGACACAGTATTATATATAGAAAACCCTAAAGACTCTACCAAGAGGTTGCTAGAATAAATGAATTCAGTAAAATCAGAGGATACTAAATTAGCATACAGAAGTTGGCTGCATTTCTGTACACTAATAATGAGCTATCAGAAAGAGAAATTAAGAAGACAACCCCATTTACAATTGCTTGAAAAAGAATAAAATACCTAGGAATAAATATAACCAAGGAGGTGAAAGACCTGTACTCTGAAAATGATAAGATATTAATGAAAGAAATTTAAGATGACACAAATAAATATAAAGTTATACTTTGCTTATAGATTGGAAGGATTAATATTATTAATATTAATATCCATACTATCAAAAACAATCTACAGATTCAGTGGAATCCCCCTCAAAATACCAATGGCATTTTTCATAGAAGTAGAACAATAATCCTAAAATTTGTATGGAACCTCAAAAGACACTGAATAGCCAAAGCAATCTTGAGATGGAAGAAAGCTGGAGCTGTTAAGCTCCTTGACTTTAAACTATACATTGAAGTTATAGTAATCAAAACAGTAAGGTGCTAAAATCAATGCACAAAAATCAATTGCTTTCCTATACGCTAACAATGAAAATATGGAAAGGGAAATTAGAGAATCGATTCCATTTACTGTAGCACCGAGAACCATAAGATACCTGGGAATAAACCTAACCAAAGAGGT
>CM052799.1:189129379-189224172 GCA_028533885.1 Nasua narica | reverse complement strand
AGAACACAATGAAAACATTTTGTTGATGTCTGAGAGAAATGGAATGTGTCCAGAATTCATGTTTCTATATTTACCACTGTCTACAAGTCACTAAAGAGATCTAGTATTTTAACAGATTCTAATGCAGTTAAAGTTTTGTTCTCACACCACAGTACGAGAGTGCATGCATTACTTCACACAAATGCAAAACACGGAGCAAGTGAAACAGGGACACTTCAGGATTGTCTAATTACACAAGTGCCTCTTTCTGGAGGTGGGATAAGGGAGGGGAATGACAGGGAGTATTTCCCTATGGTGCCTAACATTCGTCATCTAACTCATAAAGGACAAATGTTGCTCGTAAGAGTAAGATACTCAAAGAAGAAATTCCAAATGTAGGATTGGGGTAATGAATTCGTAGCCTTAATTTTCAGGGCCAAAAAAGTCTTGGCTGACACTAGTAAGAAAGTATTTGTAATTGATTTTCAAAAGTCAGACTATATCTTTTAGGTGATGAAAAATACGCTCTTTATAAATCTACTGGGGGGAATAAAAGAATGAAATGAAAAAGCAAAATCACATGGTGTTTCATGAAAAGGAGATCTGAAACTTTCGGTTCATGTCAGCCAATATGTCAGGCAATATGTTACCATTTAACTAGAGATTATTAAAATGTGTTTGCCTAAGCCCATTTAATTGCAGAATCTTTGAGGAAAAATGTAGGCACGTTAGAAGGAATAATGACTTGTAAAAATTTTAACCTGGGGCACTTTAATAGATCAGAATACTTTAAATTCAAGTACTGCTTTGAGGTGCTCACAACACTTCCCAAAAGAAGCCTTCTATCTCAGAGAGCGCCCCTGTAAACAGCCACAACAATTTAGGAATGTGGCTACACATAATTTTATTAGCCACTATTTGTTATTACTGAAGTGTTTAATAAGGGCAGGGAAATGACTATCAACTACATTAAAGATTTCCACTTATTAACACTGTGACATGCAGTGCAAAGAATCTCCAAATGTTGGCTTTTTGTACCAGAAGTAATATATTGTTATTCTTCAATCCAACAAACAGTAAATTCCTCTTCAGTGAACCGTGACTACCTAGAAAAGCTGGCTGGCCTCTTCCAGAAGGTGCTGGCTACTCTTCTTATAGGAGATCCCGATCAAGGCAGGCTGGGCAAGTGCTCTGCCCTTTCAGCCACTGCTTAAAGCACTGAAAATGAGAAAATGAAATTGTCATTGTCTCCAGGAACGTGGAGAACCTTAGCTTTCCTGTGCTGCTCCTCAATAGACATGGTTCACCTCCAAGTCTGGTGGGGCCTGGAGCTGCCCAACGCTCAGGCACACATTCATGTCGGCTCAAAAGAGGACTGTGCCCCAAGCCCTGGGAATAAATCATCTTGCCTCAGAATCTGACCCATGGACGCTGGGCTTCCAACCTGATCTCAGGGGGATGGCCTTGTCCCTCCACTTGCCCTACACTCCAGCTTCAGTCTTGGCATTTCATTCTAGCGGTCGGCATTTTCTTGGTCCTGGGAATCACCCAATATCTAAAAAATCCTCTTTCTGCCTGGTCTTGATTCTCGTACCTTCCACCAGCCTCCACACCACAGCCTTGACTGGAACCAGTCTACCCATTGGGGTCCCAAGTTGCTTGTGGCTCCCTGCTGCTGCTAAGAGCTGGGTGTGTGTGTTAAGTCTGAGAGCCCAAGCACAACACTCCTATACCTGCAGGAGACAGGCCATGCAAGAGACTGCAAGCTGTTTGAGTCCTCCTAGTAAGTGTATTGTATTTATCCCTTTTTTCAAGGGATTAATAAACTGACACGGCAGAGACCTAACCAGAAGCAGGCATGGAGAATGAATGCCCACAGCATCCAAAATATTTATCCAAAGATCTTGAAAGTTTACAAGCCAGAATCTCCCAGGGTCAGGTACAATGGACCCAGTTAGGTTTAGCTTTTCTCCTCTAAAGTGTTAAACTTACTTCATGTACTGCACTAAATTGACAAAATGTTGCACTGTGCACCTTCACCTATGTGTGTAAGAAATTACCTTTCAAGAAACAAATACTGTTTTTGAATTTCAGCACCAACATATTTGAGGGACTAGGACTGTTCTCCTCTACCCATGATGTGATGGATGGAAAGGACAGTGTGCAGAATTGCACGCCCCAGAGCCCATGAGGTCTCTCCCCTTTTCCACAGCAGCAACTTTGGAAAAGTGAGACAATAAACACTGGCACAAGGAGGCTTATATAGAAAATGCTTTGAAAACACAACAAGTAAGAACCTAGAAAAAAAAGTCCCTTTTTATTTTCAAAATACTTAAGAGTCAAAACTCATGATATGAGGATGGCCAAAGAGAATTCTTACCCCTTTGTGAAACTTGTGCCCACATTTTAGCACACGCACATTTTTGGATTTGAATACCTCATGGCATAGTTCACAGGAAGCTGCACCCGATGCCTGCAGAAACAAACATATCCCAGTAATAAAGAATAGCTAAATTCCTTTTTATTACACAAGCTCTTCCTACAAGTGGTCTTCATATACTTTTGTCATTAAGGTGGCAAATTACTTCCAATTAGAGCTAAGCAGGCTGAGGGAACAACTTATTTTTTAATAGTATTTCTTAAGAAAAATTACAGACACACAAAAGAAAAATATATACCTTTAAAGTTCCAATTTTCTCACAGAAAAAAATGTTTCATATGGCTAATACGTTCCCAGGAAATTATTATAAATTTCTAATTATCCCACACCACACCCAAACTACAGTATGAATATTATACATTAATCACTCATCCAATTATCTAACAGTTGGGGACAGAAACATAAATTATGACACATCCACACCACAGACTATTGTGGTACTAACTGAAATCATGATGGAAGTCCAAAATCCCTGACACAAAAAGCTGGTGACAACAACCCTCTGAATAAAAGCGGGTTACAAAACAGTACATATCATCGCATAATTGATTTTCTTGAAATAAAGAGAATGGACATAGAGAGAGATACCTTATAAAGAGCCTGGAAAGATCCAGAATGTGAACAGCAGTTACTTTCAGTTAAGAGATTTAACTTTTTTCTTTGCTATTTTCTAAAGTTTCTATGAATGTGGATTACGTGTGCAAATCAAAACAAAACGAACTGATGGCTCATTCAGCAAACATCTGAGGTCAGGGATTGTGCAGGGCGCGAGGGCACAGAGCTGAATGGGAGTTTCCGGCTCAAGCAGCACACAGTCTGGTGAGCACAGACAGCATTTTCTGTGAAAGCAGAGCTGGAGTGCCACCCAGGACACCAGGTACAAGTTCCCCCCTATAACACAGCACCATTATTTACGAACTCCTCCTCCCCTCCAAACTCTGAGCACCTAGAAGGCAAGGAAGGAGTCCTGTTCATCTATATCCTTAGCAAATGGCAAAGAACCTGGCCCCAAAATGATTTTCCATAAACTCTCAGGCGAGTGAATGAAAGCAGCCCTGGCTATGGGATTAAGGTCAGGGATGCAGATGGGGACAGTGTCTAAAGGCTCTGAAGACTCTGAACTGCTGAATGGGCTTTTCTGTCTCTCTCCTGGCACCGACGGGGTAGATAGAGTAAAATGAGGTGCTCTAGCTCCACTCTGTGGGCCCTGATGGGAGAGTCATGGGAACAACAGAAGTGTCAGTCCCCCGGAAGGGCAGATTAAGGCCTCTGCAGAGCTCAGAGCTATGTTTGGCTTGAAAACCCGTTAACTTGACTTATTTTTATTAGCACGAAAAGATGGGCACATACATTTCTAAGTGAAAAAAAAAAAAAGACACAAAAAAGTATATACACCTTTGACTAAATTCATATATACACACACATACAAAAAAGTTTAGAAAAATACATACTGATATAATACTGGTTACCTTAGGGGTGGGTTTTGGGGTTCTTTAAAGGCTTTTTATTTGTATTTCCTACTATAAACAGTATATGTACTGCTTTTGTAATTTGAAAAGATAAAGCAAACTACTTTTAGTTTTTAAAAAACTACCTACAATTACCAAAGTCCAGTTTGAATACACATATTTCTTTAAGATTTTATTTATTTATTTGACAGAGAGCGATCACAAGTAGGCAGAGAGGCAGGTGGGCGGGGGGGGGGGGAAGCAGGCTCCCTGCTGAGCAGAGAGCCCGATGCAGAGCTCGAACTCAGGACCCTGAGATCATGACCTGAGCTAAAGGCAGAGGCTTTAACCCACTGAGCCACCCAGGCACCCCTAATACATATTTTTCTTTTTTTTTCTTCTCAGCTTTTACAACTTTATTGTCATCAACAACCATGAAGCAGAAAATAATCTCTCCCCTGAAGTGACCGCATTCTAGCTCAGGCGGGGTTGGGGGGTTGTTAGTGAGGGTGCTCTGAGAATTCAGCCTGGCTGGAGGGCCGCACAGCACTTGGCGTGCCAGTAGCCTGGGGACAGGGAGGCACTCCAGCCAGGTCTTGCAGGAATGCTCTGCATGCTCATAAGCGCTCTCACTGGAGTTAGATGCTCTGGGAAATGAGTATATATGGTTTGGAAAATATCGAAAGAATAGTGGACAATGAAAATGTACAGGAGGAATAAAAACATAAGTTCACACAGAGTTACTGCTTAGTTCAAGTCAGCAAACTAGTACTCTGTGCAATCATGCATCACTGACTCCACTGTGGGGCCAGAAACTCTTCTAATTCTCATTTCATTATAACGGGGAGCCCGAGTGGCTCAGTCAGTTAAGCATCTGCCTTTGGCTCAGATCATGATCGAGTCCTGCATGGGACTCCCTGCTAAGTGGGGAGTCTGCTTCTCCCTCTCCCTCTGCTCCTCCCCCGACTCATGCTTGCTCGCACTCTCTCAAATGAATAAATAAAACTTTAAAAAAATAAAGTCTGGGGGCACCTGAGTGGCTCAGTGGGTTAAAGCCTCTGCCTTCGGCCCAGGTCATGATCTCAAGGTCCTGGGATCGAGCCCCGCATTGGGCTCTCTGCTCAGCGGGAAGCCTGCTTCCCCCTCTCTCTCTGCCAGTTTCTCTGCTTACTTGTGATCTCTCTCTGTCAAATAAATAAAATCTTTAAAAAAAAAATAAAAATAAAGTCTGATATCATAGTTAGGCAAAAGAGAAAAACATGCTTTATACCAGAATTCAATCCGGAGCCCACAGCCCTGAATGGCCTCTTTCAACCACGTTTGGTTCCTACTACACGGTCCCTCGCATCAGCTGGGGCTGTGTGGTGAGGATTAGGGAATTACATGCTACACACCCAGATCAAATGAAGATATGCTGGCAAGCTGCATGAATCATCTGTGCCTCGGTTTCTTTATCATAAAATAAAGACAAGTATAATGCCTTATCAATTGAGATCATAAATACCACAGTATTTTATAAAAAAAAAAAATCTATGTAAAAGTAACATTCTTATTTTGTCCAAAAGAACAAAAAACATTTTAAATCTGTATATTAAATTAAGGCAAGTTTAGCCCATTCCGGTGCCTCCCCACCCTCTTAAGGCACTCGAGGGGAGAGAGAGGGGAAGCAACCAGACTTGCCTGAACAGAGTTTGACCCTCATCATTCTATTCCAGCACTTCATCCAGAAAATAGCCAGAACAAGCAGATATGATCGGAGCTCAGTGTTACTAAGTGAGAGAACCAAGTCTGGGATTCCAAAGCCCATGGTGACATGGAATAAAGTGATTCAAAAATCATTTTCCCCAACTGTTCAAAATATCACACTTAATATAAAAAATTAACTTGTATTACTGTTAGTAGGACCAGTTCCCACAATGTGGCCAGAGCTCTCCTGGTCTCTCTAGTGTAGAGGCTTCTCCCAACAGGGACCCATAGATATCCACAAAAGCAGAGATGACCTCACTGTTTCACAGACTGTTCTAATGGGACGCTCAAATACATGTAAATTTCATCCCTAGTATTTTTAAAGATTTGAGAGCACACACACACACACACACACACACACACACACACGAGTGTGCGGAGGGGCAGAGGGAGAGGGAGAATCTCAAGCACACTCCCTGCTGAGCGTGGAGCCTGTCAAGGGGCTTGATCTCACCACCCTGAGATCGTGACCTGAGCCGAAATCAAGAGTCCATGCTTAAGTGACTAAGCCACCCAAGAGCCCCTAATATTTTTTTTTAAAGTAGACTCCACGGCCAACATGGGGCTCAAACTCATAACACCAAGGTCAAGAGTTGCACACTCTACAAACTGAGCCAGCCAGGGGCCCCTGGTTTCTAATTTTAAGATCAAATAAATTAGGTCTAGAAATGAAAAGAATGGGGCTAAATAATGGATTAACTATTTTGTCCCCTTTTTGTTCCTCATTAAAAAAGACTTCACCGTCACACATATAACACTCACAGGGGTATCTTCTGTCTTCTGTCCCTTGGTTTTGGGCAACGGTCCAGCAGTCATGGGGGGTGGGCCCTGGGAGGCCCTGGTCACAGAAGCAGAAGAACTGGCCTCAGACAGCTTCTTGTCCTTTGCTGAATTTGAATTTGGCTAGAGATAATGTGGGCGGGGAGAGAAGCAAGTTTAGTAACACAAATCTTCTGTCTTTACTGAAGTGTTCTCCACATTTTGGTTGGATGCATTTTTTTGCTTTTTATCATTCTCATATTTTATAAATAAAGTGGACCATTTTATTATAGCTGGATGAAACACTGACCTTTCTCTTCTTCTGTTCATCTAGAATGTGTTCTGTCACTCTCTGGACAATTTCATCAATACTCAATCCTGAGAGTGAGTTCTTATTCTTGTTTCGTACTTTTTTAATAAAACCGGCAAGTTCAGTGCTAAAAAGAGGAAGTGGAGATAAATGACAAGAAAAAGTCAAAGTTTTATAATACGTAGAAATAGTATGTGCCAATATTAACTCAACACCTATAAGAAACAAACCAAATACATACAAAATTAAACAATGGCAACTGTATATAAAAGCAAGAGAATCCCTCTTTTCAAGTAGTTATAAAAATTCCAGTACTATTTCTAAATACTTATTTTACTAGAATTTCAAAGTAACAGAACAGTTTATCCGCAAGATCCATCTGGGATATCAGTATCTACTTTGAAACCAGATTTCGTATAGGCTGGATATATTGTAGCTTCATGCTAAAACAATGACTTATCAGACAACACTGGTTCTGACTTGAAATCAATAAAATCTCTTTTTACCATAGGGAAAACTAGATTTGTTGACTGCCTCCCTTAAAAAAACCTGACAGCAAGGTTTTCAAAGCCTGAATGTTTCACAAGTACCAGCGGATAGAATTAAACCATTAATCAACAGGAACTTGATATTTGAAGCACTAATACCCTCAAATGTTTTAATTTTCAGAAAATTAGGATACATTTCTATTTGGTTGTTTAAATTCTCCCAAATTTAGTCAGGATTGTAAACCATTTTATTTGTAAGGTACTTCTGGTAATTATAATGAGCATTTTTACAACTGGCCTGGGAACTGCTATTGAAAGAACTTAGAATATTTTTCAAATTTAGGGCTAGATATGCCCATGGACATACACTTACTTTCAAATAAGCAGGGCTCCACCAACAGATGCAAAACATTAATTCTAGCCAATCATAATTTAACCACTACTTTGTTTCAAAAAGTATAATTTCAAAACTTATAACTAATATTATATCAAAGACAGAAATAACATGGGACAGAGTACAGAGGGTCATTCTGGGATGTGGATTCCTCTCTTCCTAGCTATATCCCTGAGACACTGCCTTTACTGCTTCTCTCCTTGGCTGAGACAGGGAGCACTTCTGCTCCCTCATAACAACCTGGAGATCGAAGCCAGAGGTTGTGGTGCAAACACTCACTGGCTTAGATAAAGCATCGATCCCCACCCTCAAGGACCCTCCGTAACACACCCACAGCCCTGACTCACTATCAAATCACACCTAGTCTTTCCAACGTCACACCTCTAACAAATCAGGGTGCTATCTAGCAAGGTGTAAGTTGTTGCCGCCTTCCTTGCTAGGTGGTATTTCCTCCCCCAAATGACACGGAACTAGTGCTCTGCAGTTTTTTCATTTAGGGATTGCACACTAGGACTGGAGCATGTTATTGATCGCAGCAAAATATCAGCAAATTACCCTGGGTTCTGATGAGTGTGGAGTAACCAGGATTCAGTGTTTTCAGTCTAGATACACACATCAAAAAGTTAGTTTAAAAATGCTCACCTCTATTTTTACAAAAAAAAAAAAAAATGCAGCACCTATCTTTTCTGAGTAAAACAACTATGGAGTCATTTCCACTTTAGACCCTAACTGGCCATAATGTTATCTGGTCAGGAAACCTCAGTTCAATGAAGTATTTAACAGTCACAGACATTTTATATCAATACCTGTTGTAACATGGGAATACCACTGATAGGTGCTCGATAATACTATTGAACGGCTTTTTTGGAGACTGGCTTGAGCGGGTAGCACGTCCTGGAAGAACAGGTAGTTTCTGATCAGCCACAAGGCTCTGTTTTGGCAGAGTTTCCTGGCCCATGCTCTTGTACTCTGGAAGCTGGGTGACTTCAGGCTGACAGGAAAGCGATCCTGTTAACGGTGGAGAGGAAGCCCCCACTGGGCCATCACTGGCAGAGACCAGACTTGAATCCTTAGAAACTGCTGTTTGGTTTCCAGTCCCATGATTCGAAGAAGTGGAGGTTCCGTGATCTTCGAGGTCTGAAGACTCAGGAAGTACTGCAGGAAGACTCTGGGAAGAATATATCATAGTCCTTGGATCACTAAGAGAAACATCCGTGGACAAAGACTGACAATTAAGCATGACTATAATAAAACCTGGGTGCTCAAGTGCACAGGAAACTTGGAATACAATAAATTAGTTTTGTTTTTAAAAAACTGCTATTCACCTTCAAATGAGCTCACCTTTAAAATGAGCTTTACTGGGCTTCACACTGCTGGCCTCCCTCCCACCTCTCTACAGAGCCTTCCTAGGCTCTCCCTACAGTTTTGTTTCTTGAGCTTTTTTTAAAGATTTTATTTATTTGACAGAGAGAGAGACACACACACAGTGAGAGAGGGAACACAAGCAGGGGGAGTGGGAGAGTGAGAAGCAGGCTTCCAGCTGAGCAGGGAGCCCAGCGGGGCTCAATCCCAGGACCCTGGGATCATGACCTGAGCCAAAGGCAGATGCTTAACTGACTGAGCCACCCAGGCGCCCCTCTCCCTACAGTTCTTAATGCTTGTCTGTGCCTTAATGTGGATGTTCCTTAGGATGCTGGTGGGGGTGGAGATTCATGTTCTTCCCTGGACATTTCACATTCTTTCATGCCTCAGTGACTGTGTGCTTGGTACTGATAAAGCCCACTTTTTAAAATACTCTAGTCTTGAATGTTTTCCTCAGATCCGAACCTGCAAATCCAAACTTCCACTTAGGCAAATCTAAGGCCACTTAAACTCGGTGTCTTCAAAATCAGGCTCGGCTCAGTCTCCGACCCTGCTCTTCCTTGGGTGCCCCCTCATGGACAAAAAAACAGATTTGTCTTGACTCCCCAAAATGTGCACACCGTGCCCCCCTATCTCACAGGCAGCAGAGTTCTTTCCACTGTTCATCCTATATACCTCTCAAACCTGCTCTCTCCCTCCAGCCCGACCCCCACTCTCTAATCCAGGACACAGCTGCTGACAGTGAGCCCCTCTCCCACTTCTCTACACACTGGGCGAGCTGATGGTGTCTCCTTACTTGAAATCTATATTGGCTTCTTAGTGACCTCAGGAAAAGTCAAACCACTGATCACACCTTATGGAATAAGGTTCCCTTCGTTCTGACCCCTGGGTACTTTTATGATTTTTCTCACCAAAACCCCCCTGTGTCATACTGAACTTCTCTTATATCCATGAAAGAAATGTTCTCTGTTTTTCTAGCCTCCAAATATGCTGTTTCTTCCATTTGAAACACTCTGATCCTCCAAATATCACACCATCTGCCCTTTCTCAAACACATACCCATGTCTTCCTTTTGATTGGTTAAATCCTATTCCAGATCTCTGAGTCACTGAGACCTCCAACAGGGAATCTTCTGCTGAGGCCCAGACCTCTAGGTTAGGTTAATGCCTCCTAATTTATGCTGCTATAGCATTTTTCTGTTCCTATGCAAAACCCTGGCACACTTTACTTGTAATTACGGGCTTAACGACCCTCTTTCCCCAAACCCATATACCCTTTGAGGGAACAGACAACATCTAATCTCAATCACCAGTAAAATACCCAATGAATGAATGGGGGAGAAATGACACACAAAGCTAATGGTTTTTAGGGATACTTATTACTTAAGTTCCTGGAACCCTAAGAGTTACCAAGGCATAGATATTAAAATTCTTTTGTGTATTTATAAAACTACATAAGCGGGCGCCTGGGTGGCTCAGTTGGTTGAGCGACTGCCTTCGGCTCAGGTCATGATCCCGGAGTCCCGGGATCGAGTCCCATATCGGTACTCCCGGCTCTGCGGGAAGTCTGCTTCTCCCTCTGACCTTCTCCCCTCTCATTCGCAGTCTCTCTCTCTCTCTCTCTCTAATAAATAAATAAAAAATCTTAAAAATAAAATAAAATAAAATAAAACTACATAAGCTACAACTAAAAATTAAGAGCAAATATTCTATTGTGATCTCACATTTTTTTTTCCCTTCCATGTCTCCCACTAAGAACTTAGAAACACACACACTCTCTCTAAAATAAAAAAAAATGAAAATAAAAAGGGGGGTCTGGGTGGCATAGTCAGTTGAGCAGTTGGCTCTTGGTTTCGGTTCAGGTCATGATCTCAGGGTTGTGAGACAGAGCCCTGCCTCAGGCTCTGCATTCAACACAGAGTCTGCCTATGACTCTCCCTCTGTCCCTCCTTGCCAAACTCTCTCTCAAATAAATCTAAAAAAAAAAAAAAAGAAAGAAAGAAAGAAAGAAAAAAGAACTTAGAAACATAAATAAGTGATCTTTAATTATATATCAAACTCTATATACACAGTTCAATGGAGAGAAAAATGTTTTTCTATAAGAATGTTTATTATAAAGCTTAAAGTGTTAACCAGTAGTGCCAATAATGAAAACATTAAGGCAACTTATTAATCCATTTCATCCCCACTCCTAGAATATAAACAACAAAAATCTACTCTGGCCAAACAAGAAAGAAACTGTGTTTTACTGTTCTGTTTTCTTTTCTTCACACACACAGAAAAAAGAAAGAAAGAAGGTGCGACAGACTTACTGTGCTGCAAATGGGAAATGAAAGCTCAGGCATCTGCACTTTAGAAAGTTCACTGAGCCGAGAGCCATTTTTAACTGCCTGAATTTGTTCTTCATACTGAGACTGCAGGTAGAAGGAAAAGTGTTAACGTTCTTCTCATAAATTCCCAGGGAAAATCACAATTGTCAATTAATACTTTTTTCTTACTCTATATTTACAAATGGTCAACAATCTTACAGGGAATATAACAGAGATGCAAAGTATCAGAACAATTATTTCTTGAAAGAAGTTCAAAATAAGACCTCATTAATTGGATTGCTCTACAGCCTTATCAAATATAACTTCTCTAATTTTCTCAATTACAGAAAGTTTAAGACAGCCAATTAAGAAAACAGCATTACTTTCAGGAAAAACTCTTAATAATTACAACAAAAAATATATATATTGCCTTTAACAGTTCACAAAAGAAAGTTTCAGGGACACTAACCTCTCCTGAGAACTATAATCATCATATAGGTTTTGACAGAATCACAAAATATTTTATAACTTACCTTTGCTTCCTCAATTTCTTTTCTAACCTTGGAAAGAAATGATTCCCATGAATGTACATCAGACTCCATATCAGGGTAAGCTGCAGAATCACTGAAAAAGTAGAAAAACATGAAACTGCTTACTGTCTACTTCAGAAATGTTTTTAAAAGTTAAAAACACTAAAGTGCAAATGAAAACATTTAAACATGAGAAAAGTTTTATATATATATATATATATGTAATTTTCTTAAAGATTTTATTTATTTGACAGAGAGAGAAAACAAGCACAAGCAAGAGGGAACAGCAGGCAGAGAGAGAGATAGGCTCTGTGCTGAGCAAGGAGCCCAACATGAGGCCTGATCCCAGGACCCAGGGATCATGACCCGAGCAGAAGACTGTCACTTAACCAACTGAGCCACCCAGTCTCCCCAGAAAGATATATTTAACATGATCACACATGCAAAACTATTTTTCTTAAAGATTTATTTATTTTAGAGAGTCCGCAAGAGTCCTCACATATTGGGGGAGGGGCAGAGGGAATCTTCAAGCAGACTCTCCACTGAGTGCAGAGCCCAACAAGGGACTCCATCTCACGACTCTGAGATCATGACCTGATCAGAAATCAAGAGTCAGATGCTTAATAGACTGAGTCACCCAGGTGCCCCACATAGAAAACTATTTTTAAAGAATTATGTATCTTACAGACTCACCAGTAGAAACACTTGAGGAAATCTTAATTATTGATCAACCAAACTTCCCAAACTGGTGAGCAGAGAGCATATTCTCCTGAATTTTAATTTCTTGCCCTGAATTTGAAGATTTGACCATTTTTCATTTAACATCTTCGTGTTTAACATCAAAGGCTGTTTTTACATTAAAAAAAATAAAAGGGCAACCTGGAACACTTAAACATTCCAATAAAACCTCATCCTCACCTTATGGTAAAATAAAGGGTGGGGCCTAACAGACTGATAAGTTTATACCTCAGCGCCTTTTCTGAAAGTGACAAGCTTTCCATTCCTTACTGGGAAGATCAATAACATTATCAATCCGTGATGGTGTCAGTTCTCATTATATAACTTAAAGAAAAAAATTAGAACATTCCTTTTACATTTTTTTTCTTTCACTATCCTTTGGTGGAATGAAAGAGCACAGAATCCCTAAGAAAGAAGCTACATGTACTATAGGGCTTAATGAAGAAGCTGACACTATCAGATGAAGAGTCCGAGAGCTCCGTTTCCAGAGGTACCATAATGTGTGGTCCATGACCAGACGAAACACCAGCCTTTAGCACCACTGGTCTCCACTTCAGCTGTACCAGTCTTGAAATTCAAATCAGCATATTAGTTATCTCTCATTAGAAAGGTTTACTCATGTGAAAAAACTAAATCTTGAAAAATTAAGAAATAAAAACTATGTTAAAACTTTTTCCATGACCCACAGAGGGTCAACACTGAGGATTGAAGTATAAAGCAAAAAGCATAGAGAAGAATGAAAAACTTGACTGTGGAATATGATAAAGAGACCAGATGAAAAGTAATCCCTTGCGTGAAAGTCCACACAGAAAATGCTGAGGCTAGACTGAAGAAGACCCTCTAGAATTCCCAGGTAAAATCTTATTCCAAAAACGAAGTCAAACGAAAACAAGTAAAGATTATGGAGAGTTGAAAAAATGACCATAGGTGAATATCTTTTGAAGTGATATTCCATTCTTAGTCTACCACTAAGACTGTTAAGTGACTGTTCTTATAGAAGGTAATTTTTTAAAGAGTTTGAAAATGTGATCTTCATTCCAGAAATTTATTGCATGGAAATGATTAATAATGTGCATAAAAATTTAGCTACAAGGAAACTCCCTGAAGTGCAGCTTTTATTAATAGAATGAGCAAATAACCCAATGATACTATCGCAGTGTTGTTTAATAAATCACAACATATTTGTATGCTGGAACACTACCCAACTCTGAAAAATTAGGTTAGAGAAATGTAATTATTGATATGAAAGTAAGTTTCCTATATATTACTTAGTGGAAAAAACCCATAAATTTTCTTTTTTCAAACATTTAATGATTATGATTTATTCTAAAATACTAACTAGTTAAACATCAATTTAGAATTATGGATAATCTTTATTAGTTTTGTTTGTATGTTCTGATTTTTCTACAATTTAACATGTATTGACTGTATAGCTTTTAAAAATAAAATGGTCTTGGGGCGCCTGGCTGGCTCAGTCAGTTAAGCATCCAACTCCTGATTTCGGCTCAGGTCTTGATGAGTTCAGGCTCCTTGTTGGCCTCCATCCCCAGCCCACTTAAAAAAAATATATATATCCTACTATAGACTTTTTTTTTCTCAAATCAGCTCTAACCTGGATTTACTAAATGACATGCCAGAACGAACATGGGTGATGCCACACAGTACCTGCCCAGGAGCTTCAGGCTCTTAAGATACCCTTCTGCTTGTGATTCCAGGATCTGTAATTTGTACACGTCCATGTCCTTCCAGTTTTCAAGCACAGATACCTAACATTAGATTAGTGAATGTTTAAGTATTTTAAGATAGTGAAACTGATAGTGTTTAGGTTGTTAAAACCTAAACATCTGAACTACTTTCAAGTTTTTTCTTAAATGACAGATGATGACAGAATCACTAGAACCCAATTATGTCGTAATTTCACACAAATGAATATGAATTAAACAAAACTGGATTTGAATATAGAATAACATATTGGCAGTAAAATTATTTTACCTTCAATGACACGTTTTCTCAGATATGAAACTCTCCACACGGCTTACTGCTTAAGCCAGGTACAAGCATGGAGCCAGGTTACCTGCATGTATACACCTGATGTACATTACCTATGGTCCTGTTCCTGATGAGCAGAGGGCCAGGGGCCTGCAGAATAACCCCAAGCCCAAGGCTGCGCCCTCTCAAATTCAAAGGCCTCCGAGAGGTTGCTCTCAGTACGAACTTCACAAGCCTTTGGGGCAGGTTTTTAAAACTTTAGATTTTAGCTTCCCAATAAGCCTACTGGCCATTTTTGTTAAGTCACTATGGAAATACAGAACTGCTTCGTTTCAATGCAGGTTTCAGTCTCGGACCCACCAGGCAGATGGACTGGCCAAATGGTGGTAAATGGGACCCGAACAAGCTTATGAATATAGATCTGGGCATAGGACCCAAAAATATATGTACTTTGACTTTCTCCCTACCTCTTTTCCTTAGAAGCAACTGAACAGCCAATAATAATCAAAAGTGCATCTGTGGACTACATAAGCTAAGCCTTCTTTTTAAATTTCCCAGAATAATCACAGATATATAAACCATTCAAGAACATTACTCCTCAATTGGAAAAACAAAGACAACCATATTTTGGGAACTAAATAAAACAGAGCCAGAGGTCATTATTTTGATTTCTGTCTCAGTAGTGTCTCAGACAGTATACTGACATTGGTATATATTCTTCTGGGGGAAGAAGAGAGCATATTCTTTCTTTTTGAGAGTATTATTAATAAATGGAATATTTTCCAATTCTTCAGGTTTTGGTAAGTATGTTTTATGGTTGGCTACTTCATGGTGTATCAGTTACATATGATGAAGCCATTCTAAGTGTACAGCCTGGAAAATGACTGAGTTACAATAAGCAGATTGCAAAATCTGGTGCACGGTGAGCACAGCTAAGTAACACAATGTAAGCTTAAGGGTAAAAAAACATTAAAAAGTGATAGGCAAGGAAAAAGTAGCTATTGCTGGGAGATAGGATTATGGGTGATAGTCTATCCCCTTTTGGCAATGCTGTTATGCCTTATATGTAATTGAACACAAAGCAAACATATGTTGCCATATCTGTCAGTCACCAAGTGTCTTAGACTCACCTCTGCAGCCACAGCTCTTTGAAGACTCTCTTCATAATTCTCCTTCCCTTTCTTTATACATTCTTCTACTTTCATTTTCTCATTAGTAAATGTATTACTACAAATATTAAGAAAAAAACTTCTTGAAAACAAAACAAAACCAGTGAGATAACCAAAGGCCTAGTTTCAAATCATGCTACAGACAGACTTACATAACATTCTCTAAAGTAACTTCTTGCCTAGTATTTGACTATTTAATACAGACTCATATGTCCTTTTTGTGCTTCACAAAGGATCAAAGGAACATATAAAACTGAGTGGTGGAAATGCTGAGAAACTGGTTCATCCTTTTTATGAGGGTAGATGGAGTGCAATCTGGCTATATTAATAAACTTTATAGAACATCCCTCACCCTTTCTATCAGAAATTCCATTTTGACACACATTAGAAGGAAATAACCCAAATGAAAAAAGTGATCTGTACAAATTTATTCATGGCACTATGTTTATAAGAGTTTAAAAAGAGAGGCCATGAATCATGACGTGAATGGAAATGTGTACATGAAATAATATTCAACAAGAAATGCGGAACACAACTGCTTAACTACTAGATACACTGGCTACCAGTATTTAAACAATGATTTCTATCGATAAAGACTAAAAGGACACTTTTTATAGGTTCATAATAAAAATCTTAAATAAACTTAAAATTGTAGAGCAACAAACTACCATAATAGAGTTGAGATTGTTATTTTAAGTAACACAAATGAAAAGTGTTTTTTTTTTAGATTTTTTTTTTTAATTTATTTGAGAGAGAGAGAGAGAATGAGAGAGAAGAAGAGGTCAGATGGAGAAGTAGACTCCCTGCTGAGGAGGGAGCCCAATGCGGGACTCGATCTAGGGACTCCAGGATCATGACCTGAGCCGAAGGCAGTTGCTTAACAACTGAGCCACCCAGGTGCCCACAAAAGAAAAGTTTTAAAGAACACACTTTTAGCGCCCCTGGGTGGCGCAGTTGGTTGAGCGACTGCCTTCAGCTCAGGTCATGGTCCCGGAGTCCCGGGATCGAGTCCCGCATCGGGCTCCCAGCTCCATGGGGAGTCCGCTTCTCACTCTGACCTTCTCCCTTCTCATGCTCTCTCTCACTCTCTTTCCTAATAAATAAATAAATAAAATCTTCAAAAAAAAAAAAAAGAACACACTTTTAGCCTTAGAATTCACAAGAAGAGTAATCAACAATAATAAATTCAGGATTTTTTTTTTTTTTAAATTCAGGATTTTTAACTGACAATGTGAAATAAAATAGTAGGAACATCATAAAATAAGAATACTCAAAGAATAAATGTATTTAAATGTTCAAGAATAAAATAAAAAAATAAAGAATAAAATAAAAACAGAAATAAAGAGCAGAAGCACATAATTATTTTTTAAAAAATAGACAAGCTACAACAATAGACTTAGAAGCCCAGTGTACTGGTGCCTCTGGTATTAAAAGTATAATAAGATAGTAAAAACAAATTTCAGCTTAATTTGCCTGATTTCAAGGGACTGATCCAGAAGTAATTCATGTTCCTTATCCTTTCCATCATTTTTCTGGGCATATCTATGAAAGAAAATCACCAAATTTTAATTAATTTTCAAACATTTTTAAAGACACGAACCCACACAGTGAATTCTAACTATATCCATGCAAACATTTTTGGAATTCTCTGTAAATGTCTCTTTTTATTTCATTTCTAGTATCTTATAAACAGGCAAAGAATTTGGGTCGTTTTCCTTTCATGCCTGGAGGGCAGAAACCTCTCCTTCACCCTAGGTCATATGGTTGAGTGTAGACCACCCTATCTCAGTTCACTTCAAGGAGTGCCCCAGGGGGTTCAACATGACCCAGAAGAGTGCAGGTGGTGTGGATCATGATCAGTATAACCAGCGGCTCTCATTCAAAATTAAAACAGCCTTCTAGTCTTTAAAACAGAACTTAAAGCTCAGTTAACATACACATCCAGTCTGATAACCCTGCAAAACCAAGTGTGTAAATCTTTGATTTTAAAGCAAAACCCTGCACAAGATGGACTCTGCCTCTTCTTTCATTCTCTCCCGCACAACTTTTTGTCATCTCTATTTGCTAAAAATTCCAACGTTTCCAGTAAGAATCTAAACATTTAAATGCCATTTTCACTTCTTCTGTAAAATATGTCCTCCTCTAAGTACTCAATACTGGACAGCAATCATTTCTCATATCCTTTGTACTTCTCTAAGAGATCCAAAAGGCTTTAAGATTTTACTTGAAAATCTAAATAAAAAATTTAGATTTAAATCATTTATCTGGGAAGTATAAAAAACAATACACATAGAGAAGTCTGTAACTTATCTTTAAACAGAAAAGTGAAAAAAATCAGTAAAAACTTTATTCCTCAATAGAAAGTTAGTTTTTATGCTAGTATAGAAAAATTTTTTAGCCTCATTTATTTTATCTAGTTTGATAGTAAACTTGAATTGAGTATACAAAAGTGTATATTACATATAAATATTCCTGAATTTTAGAATAACTACTAGCATGCTCAAATATTAAGAGGCATAGCACTCCCCTTTATCGTGGAACGATAGGTTCCAAGACCATCCCATGGATATGTGAAACCACAGACGGTACCGAACCTAGATTTCTTTCTATACCTACACACCTATGATAAAGTTCAAGTCAGGCACAGTAAGAGATTAACAATAACTAATAAAAAATTAGAATAGTTATGCCAATATGCTGTAATGCAAGCTATGTGAATGTGGTCTTTCTCAAAACATCTTACTGCACCGTACTCACCCTTCCTGTGATGACGTGAGATGAGGTGAGGTGTGTAACGCAGTGTTAGGCTACTACTGATCCCCTGACGACATGTCAGAAGGGGGATCATCTGAGCTTCTGGACTGCAGGTGACCAAGGGTAACCGAAACCATGGAAAGTGACAACTATGGGGGGTGGGGGGGGGATACCGTAAAGAGCTTTACAGACATTATCATTTCCATAAATGTGTTCTGACAAATCTACTCTACTTTGAGCATACTCAAAATGACGTGCCATAGGCAGTGTTTTATATGTCATCATTCTTTTAAGGACTACCTAAAAATTGCTCAAAGGTAATGCTAGCAAGACTCATAAAAATCGTCTGATCATATGGCATGGCAAATGGAAAAAGCACAGATGTCCTGAACAGTGAGTGTGGCAGTGTGGCCCCAAGTGAACCATGCCTTCTGCTCTTCATGCCCTTAAGTGTACAGTAGACCTGCCAACTTGCTTCAAACAACAGAATGTGGTGGAAGTGAAGCTCTGACAGTTCTGCGCCCAGACCTTCAGAAGACAAGGCAGCTTCTACTCCTGTACCCTTGAAGGCTTTGGTACTATCTAAGTCTGTCTACCATGCCGGAGACCATATGCTACATGGAGAGATCATAGAGATTAAGAGTCACACGGAAAGGGAACAACTCTGAAACTACATGGAGAGAAAAGGCCAGGACATCCCAGCTGAGTCTAGCCCCCAGCTAATTCTCAGTCACATGAGGATCCACTGGCAAGATCAGCGTAATAGCCCAGTGGAACTCAGCCCAAGTTCCAAGATGAGGATCAAATAAAGTGGCTGTTAATTTAAGCCACCAAGTTTGGGTGTTTTGTTACACAGTGGTAGGTAACAAATAAGCTGAGGAATGATATGACATATCACATTTTAGGGAAGAGAGGGGTTAGGAATGGATCACAGAGAATCTCAAACAAACGTGGCCCATCGGACAACTGCATTAGCTGTATGCACTACCAAATCTTTCACACCACAAGACTGAATTTTAATAATTTAAAGATTCAAGATGAAAGTAATGATAAATAATCATCACAGAATCCTAGTGCAGGAAAGAACCTTAGATCTAGACCAAACCCCTCACTTTACAGACAACGAAAAAATGGGTCAAAGGTAATGTTCACAGTAAGGGGTGGTGTCCCCACTAGATGGAAGTCAGTTCTTTGCTGATGCATAGTCCCACTTTATCTCACAACATGGTTAAGTTTAGGAAATGTTTTAGGTAAGATACTTTCCCACTGAATCTTCTCTAAAATGTGATGAAAACAATATTTAAGTTTGTACTTTACCTGACATAGTCTGAAAAATGTTAACAAACCGCCGCCCGGCCCCCTCCCCCCCACAAGCAGTAAAAATCATTGTCTTTCAGCTGCTACTTACGTCTCACTGGCATTTAAAACCTTCCTCATTTTCTTCGTTAGTGCTTTCAGGCTTTCTTGGATTTCTTTTTTCTCCTGTTGCCATTTTTTAATTTCCTTTTCCAAATCTTCAAGGAACCAATCTAATTCTGTCTTTGAGATCTAAAAACATGTTTAGAAAATACTTAAATAGGAAGATTTACAAAAAAAAAAAAAAAAAGCCCCAAAGAGCAGAAGTGTGGTGGTGTTAATCAATGACTCCAGTTTAGCAAAACACACACAGCTCTGGGCCTCCCCTGCCCTCATCTACTCTCCCTGATCAGGCTGGGGGAGGCCGTCAAATATAGAGGCACAGAGGCATGACAGACTATCTAGTACTGAAGAAGGGCTTCTCAAAATCAGTGATTTCTGATTTCTGTCTTTAAAGATGAGAGGTTAGGACACCTGAGAGGTTCAGTCAGTTAAGCATCTGTCTCTTGGTTTCAGTTCAGGTCTGATCTCAGGGTCATGAGATAAAGCCCCACGTCACACTCCGTGCTCAGTGGGGAGTCTGCTTGAGTTTTTCTCTCCCTCTCCCTCTGCTCCTCCTTCCTGCTCTAAAATAAATAAATAAATCTTAAAAAAAAAAAAAAAAGATAAGATGCCATGTGGAGAGTGGATTCCAAGCAGTAGGAATGGCAAGTTAGAAGGATAAAAGAGTATGGCATGTCTGAACAAAAGCAAGTGGCACAATGTGGCTGGGATGCAAGGTGGACATATGGAAGGCAGGGCGGGGAGAACAGTACCCACGATGCTTTGGATTCAAAATTATGAAAGGTCTTGTAAGCCATGCTAAGGACGGTGGATTTTTTCCTGGAGAACACAGGGAGCCAGTGAAGACTCAAGCAGGGCAGTGAGATGATGAGATTCTGGTTTTGGAAAAATAGCTCTGAAAGACAGAGATGGATTAGGGCTGGGTAAGAAGGCACATGAAAGCGTTAGACCAAAACAGCAGCCTTCACATTTTCTTGACTGTGACCCAAAATAACAAATACATTTTAATAACAATCCATAGCATGTGTATATAATATATTCATGTACGTACACACATACAACTGAAATAGAATTGCCTTTACTTTCTGAGATGCTTTCTGATATTTCTATTCAATTATTAAAAACAATTCGAGTCACCATCATTAAACTGATTTCATACCTCAATATGAATTATAGCCCCTACTGTTAAAAACTCTAGGTAGAAGAAGGTAAAATATTTTTTAAAAAATATTTATTTATTGGGGCGCCTGGGTGGCGCAGTTGGTTGAGCGACTGCCTTCGCCTCAGGTCATGATCCCGGAGTCCCGAGATCGAGTCCCACATCGGGCTCCCAGCTCCATGGGGAGTCCGCTTCTCACTCTGACCTCCCTTCTCATGCTCTCTCTCACTCTCTCTCTTTCCTAATAAATAAACAAATAAAATCTTTAAAAAATATATTTATTTATTGACTTGAAAGACAGGAGAGAGAGAGCAAGAGAGAGAGCGAGCACGAATCGGGGGAGGAGCAGAGGGAGAGGGAGAAAAAGAATCTTAAGCGGACTCAGTGCTGATTACAGAGCCCAGACATGGGCTCGATCCCATGACCTTGAGATCATGACCTGAGTCGATCAAAATCATGAGTCGGGCGCTTAACTGACTGAGCCACCCAGGCACCCCGAAGGTGAAATCTCTTATTAAAACCTCACTGCACTACCCCAAGTGAGAAACAATAAGGATGATGGTGGTAACAGCAGGGACAATAAAAAGAAATAAAGGAAACTTTATAGAGGAAGAGGACAGATGAGAGACCATTTGTCTAAGTGGGATAGAAGACATAAAGTAGAAGTTGACAGAATTAAAGATAGGTTTCTACTTTCAAAGAATAGCTAAAAATCCCATTAACAAAAAAGGAGAACACAAAAGATGTACTGAGCTAGGACATGAAAACAGAGATGTTAACTTAGCTTCGGATGTTTAAATAAATCTACGAATAAACAATAAAATATCTGAGAACTCCGTAATTCGGAGCCTGCAGTCATTTTGATGGGACAGAGCAGAAATTTACAAGTGTTTGACAGAGACTAGAAATCAAAGGAATAAAAATACTGAATTTGGACAGCTTTCCACATAACCAGTTATAAAGGAACAACATGCTTCTAAGTTGTTTCTCTATGCAACAGGCACTTGGATTCTAGTACAGATGAACACATTATCAAGTCAGATGTGTTTTGCTCCTCAAAACAGAGTTTCCCAGTATGGGTATCTCCCACTCTATTCCAAAAGTCTGCTGAACACTTGGTTGGTTGTCACTTAGAATGTATTTCCCCATGAAAAGCCATGTTAGAAATGTCGTTAAACATCCACCAGTTCCTTCCAGGAAGCTCCTGGTTACAATGGTAAACTGGATACAAGGAGGGCTATAGGGTTATTAGGGCAAGTCCCCAGACCATGAAGAGTCTGGGTAAGACAGTCTTACCCTGGGTGCTGGAGACAGAGATGTGGTACAGGGAAGGCAAAGAGAGAAGTGCAGAATCTCCTCTGAAACTTCCTTGAATAGATCCATGTCTGTCTGCAGTAGCTTCCCTCTTCCTTTTGGTATTCTTTCCGTCCTCCATGGACCCTTCTCCCACAACACCCTCAAGTTTCACTTGACCCCTCATTTAAGCACCCCTGACCCAGGGCATGGCCACCTTCCAAGCACATACTTTAAACATCTTTCCTCTCCTTCATGTCTCTCAGCATTCAGAGCACCTGACTGCACAAAGGGATGCTGAAGAATCCCCTCAGCTTGCCTAGAAGTGCTCACACTTCACTCTTCAGCCTCAGTGATTCTCTAATCGAGAGGTAGTCTGCATACATTTGGCAAGTCCAATAGTTTCTGTTTGCTTTTTGGAATAAAAATATGGCATTTCTGGCTGGTCACAGGGGCATGTGGGTTGAGATACCCACCAGAATTTCAGGCAGTGTGACAAACAAGTGAAAACCTGTATTTTGATGCAGGGGTAGCTACCCTTCCCCGGATGGTTAGGTAAAACACAACGTGAGACCCAGCCTTCCTTGTTAGCTTTCTCATGCAGGTACTGCTTTCTGAAACTTCTGAACCTATACGTTCTCTCAAAGTTTTACATCATTTTCAAAATGTCATCCATTCGATACTGTCAGGGGGCTAGGTGGGGCACATGCTTGTAAATACACATCATTAAAACATTTTTAAGTAAAACATTTATAAGTAAAACATCATTCATAAGTATTAACACTTCTAGTATATGTGAATCAGGGAATAGAACAATGTTTGTAAGAAACGAATGTAAATTTTAATATTTTCCAGTTTGAAAATTCTATTAGTATCAACAACTGCTGAGAATGTGCAGGTTACTGAGGGTATGGGTTCAGATACAGAAACTGGGGGCCTCCTCCCTCAAAGAGGATGGTGTACCTGAGGCGAACCTACACAGACTCTGTGGGAAGTGATGGTCTTCCAGCCAAAGACAACACCGACTTAAGAGGAAGGACATTTCTCCCTCTTAAGTTAATCATCATTCTGATCATCCCTCTTTAGATGCCAAGGTGTGTGATGTTCCTGCGTGACAGATTTGCTAACAGTCCAAGTCCTAAGAGACTTCCAAGTCCTACCATAGGGGTAGGGTTGATTTCATTGGCTTTGAGATGCATAAGCCAACTTAGGCAGCAGAGGTTCAATGACATTTCAATGACACTCCTTCTAGCATGGGGACCGTTTTACTCACATTTTCCATGATGCTACACTGTGAATCGTTGAATCATCACTGTCACTGAGGTGACCACCATGTCTACTCTACTTACAAAATCCTTTATTGCACCTGGTTCACTTCTGCTACCATGACCAATGTCCATATGCAAGCCCCGCTGCTGGTAACCTAGACAACCTTGTTTCTCACTTATCCTGAGCTTCCATAAGCCAATGATTTCACCTCAGATTTAGCCCGTTGGCCAGGAGATGATGTGTAACCACAAGGTTATACTCCGGCATAAGAACCTACTTAGCAACAAGTACCAAAAGGAGTTCAGTATTAAAAGGCACGAAATATTATCCTACATACACACACACAGCTCAGCCACAAAAGATGGTACATTAGTTCATCTGCTGTTTGAACTAACCACCCTTTAATGACACAGCTGTCTCACAATGCTAACTAGGTCAGACTGTCCCTGACTACATGAAAGAGAAGGATCTGAATCCTTTTCTTTGAAACACTAAAATAAAAGAAAAAACAAACTATACACAACTGCATCTTCTATATGCACAGCTTACTGACATAATTATAAACAGTTTCTGATAGCTTTTTTTCTCAATTAGAAAACAGCTGGTTTGGGCCCCTGGGTGGCGCAGTTGGTTGAGCGACAGCCTTCAGCTCAGGTCATGGTCCCAGAGTCCCGGGATCGGGTCCCACATCGGGCTCCCAGCTCCATGGGGAGTCCGCTTCTCACTCTGACCTTCTCCCTTCTCATGCTCTCTCTCACTCTCTCTCTTTCCTAATAAATAAATAAATAAATAAATAAAATCTTTAAAAAAATAAAAAAAAAAAACATCTGGTTTTATGTCTCTTTTTCTTAAACCTCAACTTTGTTCCAAAATAAACACTATAGATGTATATTATATATATACACATATAATAGTTTTAAATATATATGTGTGCATATGTGTATATACATACATGCACATATATAATATGTATATATATTATGTATATACTTAATATATATAGTTATATATAAACTATATCTATTTAAACTATATCTATATATACAGTTTAAATAGATATAGTTTAAAAAGACAAAATAGGGGCACCTGGATGGCTCAGTTGGTTAACCATCTGCCTTTGGTTCAGGTCATGATCCCAGGATCCTGGGATCGAGTCTCGCATCAGGCTCCCTGCTCAGCGGGGAGTCTGCTTCTCCCTCTACCCATTCCTGCTGCTGGTGATCTCTCTCTCAAATAAATAAAATCTTAAAAAAAAAAGACAAAACAGAAAGACTAAGTCGGTAAAGAGAACAGAATAAAAAGATAAAAATGATAATATAAAACTAGAAGCGAGAGCAATATAAAAATGAATGCCATGGGGAACCTGAGTGGTTCAGTCGATTGGGCAGCTGACTCTTGGTTTCAGCTCAGGTCATTATCTTGGGTTGTGGGACTGAGCCCTGTGTCAGGCTCCATGCAAAGTGCAGGTTCTGCTGAAGATTCTCTTTCCCTCTCCCTGCTCCTTCCACCACTTGTGTGTGTGCACTCTATCTTTAAAGTAAATAAATAAAAATCTTTAAAAAAAAAATGAGTGGGCGCCTGGGTGGCTCAGTTGGTTGAGCGACTGCCTTTGGCTCAGGTCGTGATCCCGGAGTCCCGGGATCAAGTCCCATATTGGACTCCTGGCTCTGCGGGAAGTCTGCTTCTCCCTCTGACCTTCTCACCTCTCATTCTCAGTCTCTCTCTCTAATAAATAAATTTAAAAAAAAATCTTTATAATAAAAAAAAAAAGAGGCATAAGGCCCTAACCATTCTTTAGAATAGCTTAAAACTTTTCTGGCAGATAGAGGAAATAGTGAGCTATATCCAAAAAATAAAAACAAATCTGCTGTACAAAGAAGCCCAGGCAGTGAAAGCAGAGAGAAATGACTTCTTAGGGTCTCATAAAAAGGATGCTGCATAAAAGTCCCAGAAGACCAGCATAGAGCTTGGCTTATTTTAATTCTTTATTTAAATTCAATTTAGTTAATGTTAACTACTGTATTATCAATTTCAGAGATCGAATTTAGTAATTCATGAGTTGCATACGACACCCAGTGCTCATTCCATCATGTGTCCTCTTAAGGCATTAGCCCATCACCGAGTTACCCCATCCCCGCACTCACCTCCCCTCCAGCAACCCTCAATTTGTCCTCTTAACTAGTCTCTTATGGTTTGTCTTCCTCTCTGATTTCGTTATTTTGCTTTCCTTCCCTTCTCCTATGTTCATCTGTTTTTTTAAATTCCACATATAAGTGAGATCATACGGTATTTGTCTTTCTCTGACTGACTTATTTCGCTTAGCATAATAACACCCTCTAGCTCCATCCACATCATTGCAAACGGCAAGATTTCATTCTTTTTAATGGCTGAGGAATACTTCATTGTGTGTGTGTGTACACACACACACACACACACACACACACACACAATCTTCTTTATCCATTCATTTGTCAATGGACATCTGGTCTCTTTCCATAGTTTGGTATTGTGGACATTGCTGCTATAAATACTGGAGTGCATGTGCCCCTGTGAATCACTACATTTGTATCCTCTGGATAAATACCTAGTAGTGCAATTGCTGGGTCATAGGGTAGCTCCATTTTAACTTGTTGAAGAACCTCCATACTATTTTCCAGAGTGGCTTCATCAGATTACATTCCCACCAACAGTGTAAGAGGGTTCCCCTTTCTCTGAATCCTTGCCAACGTCTGTTGTTTCCTGAGTTGTTAATTTTAGCCATTCTGACTGGTGTGAGGTAGTATCTCATTGTGGTTTTGATTTGTATTTCCCTGATGCCCAGTGATGTTGAGCATTTTTTCATGTGTCTGTTGGCCATTTGTATATCTTCTTTAGAGGGGAGCATCCAATAAATTTTGTCAAATGAAATACTGGATAATACCCTCAACAACATACTAGCAAAAAATCAAACAACAATCTTCACAGAATGTGCAGGCCTGATGTTCTCTGATGTAGGTGGACACAGAATATGGTGTCCCCACGTATGTGAGCAAGCACAGCCAAGACCAACAGAGCTGCAGCTGACCAGCCAAGCCCGACTGGGAGAAACTAACCTGCAGACTCACACATTTGATGTTTACTGTTCTTTGTCACGGAGGTTTTGTAGGTGGTTGCTACTTAGCATTATTATATGGCAGCAATGAACTGATACACCTATTCTGCTCATGAAGTGCTGAGAAATGTTTTTCAACTGGTTGTGGAATTGGCATTCTCTTAAGGGAAGACAAAAGCAAGGGATCTAGAGCCTGACACTCACTAACTATTCTGCCACGTAGTACTAGTATGACTTCGAACAAGTTGCATTAGCTGATCCTGCCTCCTTTTCCTTAACAGTAAAGTGGAGACAATACTAGTGTACTATACTACAGCACTAGTATACTATGATTGTTTGAGATTAAATTATTCATGTAAAAAATTTACAATTGAGTATGGCACATAATAAGCTCCATAAACGTTAGATTAAAAAAAGCTGAACTTGGCGAAGATTATGACTGAATAGGAGAACCCCACCGCTACACAGATGTAGGCTGAGAAATTTTTGGCAGGCAGGACCCAAGATTCTGTTTTAATATAAAAATAGGACAAAATTCAAACATTCTTCTCCATAAATTATTCTAGGCCAAAATTATTTTGACTGTGTTTTTCGAGCCAAAGTCAACTTAAATACCCATCTTAGCTGTAAGAAAATCTCATTAAAGCACCTTGAGAACACATGTCCTAGGGGAGATGAGGAGTGATTGCTTAATGGGTACAGGGTTTCTTTTTGGTGCTATGAAATGGTTCTGGAACAAGACAGTGGTAATGGTCATACGATGCTGTAAATCTACTGAAACCACTCAATTACAGACTTTATAATGGTTAAAATGGTGAATTTTACCTTAATAAACTAAAAAGAACATACACCCTTGAGCCACTACTGCAATCACTTACAACCTGCTAGTTATAAGTTAAAGGTACATTACAAACAACAGGAGACTCTGGCTTTAGACAGGTATTCTCTTCTGACAGAATAGATAATAGTATCTATTAAGGCCTTTCCTAGCTCATTATAATGAAACCCCATTAGCTATTTAAAATAGTTAGCTTAGATTTTTATTGATGCTTTTTATGTGCTAAGCACTCTTTAACTGCTTTGTAAACAGTTTTTCTCAGTAGGGGCATGAGTGGATCTACTAAACTAGTATCTCTGGACAACCCCACCCTTGTCCAACCACCTGTGAGTCCTCACAAACCTGTGAAGGAGAGACTATATTACTAACGAGGAAACTGAGGGTCAAAGAGATTGAGTAAGCTGAGATCACAAAGGTATTAGATGGTAGTGCTGGAGTTTAACCTAGGCGGCGTGACTGAGGCCAGGGCTTGCCTCTCTCTTCTTTACAGTATGAAGGGATATTGCATCTAATACATTCATTATGTAGTATCAAGCAATTTTCAAGTAAAAGTATTATCAGATAACCTCAGTGACTAGAGAATCAAAGGCCAGGGAAAGATCAATAGCCCAAAATTTCTTTTTATGTTTATAAAAGATTCCTCCACAAGCTAATCATGAACATAATCATGATTGATAAAGAAATGGCCACAGCTACATCTCATCTGCTCCTATGTGGACAACTCAGATGAGCAACTTATCCTGATATCATAATTTTATGGGAAGTCTAACAACCTAACAGGCCTGAAATTTGGGGACTAAATAATGGCTCTTTTAAAAAACAGACTGACTACATGCTTAAGAACAACCACCTGAAAGCAGACCCAGAGCCTCAGTGAAGGTAAAGAAAAGTGCATCAGAAGCCCAGTCCCAGTCCAAGCTGTGACCCCTTAGCAGCCCTCCTCCCTGGGCACCTGATTAACTGTGAATTTCTTGGTCAAGTGTAGAAAGTGTACGAAGATGCCCTGATAAACTGCACAACTACAGGACCTAGTCAGACCATCAGTTTATAAAGCTGGACAAGCCTCTGCCAGAAGGAAGGAAACCTCACTCATCAGTTGCCCACCTTCAGTAGCAATCCGAAAATCTGCTCTTCTCACTTAATCGGGCGGCCACAGGCATTCTTATACAGACTTAGTAAAACTGAATTTTACTGAGGCAATAGAAAGTTTATAAAAATATTTTATTTTGTTAAGCCCTCCAGGTAGCTTATTAGTGTTCTATAGGCACCATGCAGGGTTTTATTTTTGCTCATTTTCTCCTCTCCCAATTAGGAAGATCTCATTCAACCAGGCAACTGACGAGAAAGTCTGGTTCCTTCTAACTCCTCCCATCCTTCAAATCTCCCCAGTCCCATCCCAAGTGAAAACAAGTTATAACAGGAATGTTATAACTATTATAATAGGAATGTTATAACAGTTACTTTTACAAACTGACCCTTTTCTGTACTTAAACCTCAATAAATGAATTGTCTTATTAAGGTCCCATCTAAGCATATTTTCTTCTATTTAATATGGTATGCCAACTACTGATCAGACTTCTGGAACAAATTCTTCCTTCTTTTTGTTTTTAAGTGTAGTGACATACAATGTTGTATTAGTTTCAGGTGTACAAGACAGTGAATCGACAATTCTATATGTTAGACAATGCTTACCATAGTAAATGTAAATCTTTCCTTTCTTAAATTAACTAACATCCCTTTGTTCCATCTGTACAAAATACCTCAGTTTTAAAAAAGAAACACACTATGATTCCCTTATATCTATAATTCCATTTCCCTACCAATTTAATCTGGCCTTGCCACTAATTAGTATTACTCCAATAGCCAATTACATGTAACTGTAATCCATCGTAGCTAATGGAACTCAGGATCAATAGACTCAAACAAGATGGTCGACGTGATTTCCCAGATCTAATATGCCTAAGCTTCATGCGTTATTCTTATACTTCCTTAAGAGTAAGGTGAAGACAGTAGGAGGAATAGTAGTAAAAGTGGCATGCAATACTTACAGAACCCCTATTATGCACCAGGCAATTTTAAGAACATGCCACATGCTACACCAGAGAAGTTTCAGACAGGATTACCTTGTTTTCTTCTAAGTTCCTTTTCAACTTTTCTTCCAGATCCCTGGTCTCTTCTGAGCCCTTGAGTTTTCTCTGCTCATAATTTTCACAGGCCTCCTTAAGCTGCTCTTGTAAAACCTGGTACTCCTTCTCAATCTGTAAAATATCTCCCTAAAGGTAAATTACAAAATTATCTATTAAAAATAGTTTAAAATGCCTATTTCTGGTCTTGTTCTGAACAGTCTCTTAAAATAGAGGGAAAAGGCAGATGAAAATTTACAAGGGAAAGGTCATGATATTCATTTTGACTCACCTGTTGTGCCTCAAAAGGATCATATGGCTCAGTATTGACTTCTTGATGTGTTATATTCCAAGACACCTTTGGGGCAAAACAAATGATTTTATCTCAATTGCTCTAGTAAAATAAATCCATCATGTAATGACATTTTAAGGCATGCCCACAATTTTTTCAAGGTTTTTTTTTCACAATTTTAATAATGTTGTACACTTTCTATAAATACTTGTAATAGGAAAAAATAAGTAAATAAATAAATAAATACTTGTAATAGGAAAGAGCTATCATGTAGAAATAGTAAAAACAAAAATGACTTTGGTTCATTACTCTTAACAATTTTTTTTTTTTTTTGAAAGAGAGAGACAGTGAGAGAGAATGGGAGAGAGTGAGTAGAAACAAGAAAGCATAAGCAGGGGGAGGAGCACAGGGAGAAGCTGGCTCCCTGCTGAGCAGGGAGCCCCCTCTGCCGACATGGGGCTCCATCCCAGGATCCTGGGATGATGACCTGAACTGAAGGCAGATGCTTAACTGACTAAGCCATCCAGGCACCCCTTAACATGTTCTTTCAAAGCTTTCTTAGGAAACAGAAAATGTAATGAGGAGGGGAATAATCCAACAAGAGGTTAATTAATTCATACCCTATAAAGTGAACTACAGGAGATCGTCAATTTAGTCTATGCTTGTCAGGAACTTTTATTTGCATCTCTCATCTCTCTCTACCTGTGTTTTGTTTTAACTTCCTCATTCTCCTCTCCTGTCTTGGCAGGAGAAACTGGTCACACATATAGCCCAGACTGCTTTTTTGGGGCTGCCTGTACAAAAAGCACATTTCCCTTCAGTCTCCATGCAGTAAGTCTTGTGGGGCAAGCACCTCAAGATGGGAGGCTTCCTGGGTCCAGCACTACTGTAACTGGATGGGTAAGCTGATGCTTCAACATTGGGCTTCAATGTTAGGACATGTAAGTGCTACAGAAACAAACATCATCATCCTTATGGTGCCATTATTAATTATTAAAGTGATGTTTTGGCTCCATCCGATGATTCATCTATCTTATTTCTCAACTGGTATAAAATTTGGTTAGGGAAGAAGTGTATTATTTACTAGACCCAAAAATTCTTTCTGCATGACTGATCATGCCCTAAAAGGGTTCATAAATTTAAAACATTTCCAGGCAAAAGATTTCATAACCATTATAAAGTCAATTGTTTAAAAGAATTTTAGTAAATATAATGGCAATGAAAGATGAGAAGGAAAATTTAACTTCAGTATTAAGATGACTTTTTTCTGGGTAAGTCTTACCTGTATGGCAGCCACTTGTGTATGTGGAATATTTGTTACTTCATCAGTATTTTCTGGATTTACTTCCCACTTGTTGGCAGAATTTCCACAGTGACCATCATATCTGTTAGACTCATCAGAGGCTGTATCAGCACCATCTGTGCTGCACTGTGTCTTTATCGACACTTCCAAAGAGTCCTGAGGCATCTGTGTTTTAGGGGCAATCTGGTTACCAGGGGCATTCTCAGCATTCACATGATGACCCTCAAAATACACAGCAGCACTTTCATCTGGTGTGTCACTGGCTATAAAAGATGGCACCACTGGCACTGATCTTTGCAGCTGATATTCAGAAGAAACGCTGGCCAGAGGTGTGTAAATGTTAGTATACTGGGGCAAACTCGGTAACACATTTATATATGTTGGTGGTGTCTGGGTAATGTCGAACCCCCGAAAGGGGAGGTATGTACAGTACCCTGTGACCAAGTGGGGTTGAGTCCAGTAGGTTGGTTTCACATCCTCAGAAGCTGGTTTGGGAGAATTAGAGGATACTCGCTTGTGACCTGCATCCTCAGATATTGGTTTGGGAGAATCAGAAGAGACCTCTTTGGGCTTCTCATCCTCAGATACTGATCTAGAAGAATTATCAGACACTGGTTTCGGCTTCACAGCCTCACAGGTTGGTTTGGGAGAATCTGCAGCTATTGGTTTGGGCTTTACATCCTCAGAAGCTGCTGCTGAAGATAAATCAGACACTGGTTTGGATTTTATATCTGGTTTAAATTCCCTAGCAGATGGATTCAGTGGTAGTTTGACTCGTAAATAGTCCCCTGTTTTTGACATTTCTTCCACTTTTGTCTTAATGTTTTTCTTCTTTCTCTTTTTCTTGAGCCGCAATGCAACTTTCTTCAATGCAATACAGTTGTCAATCAAAACAAAACGAGGACATCCCAGGAGAAAAGACTTTAAACCTCCGGCTTTTTCTAGTATCTGTCGCGTTTCTTCTGGGAAGAATTCATATTCTTCAGAGAACATTTTATTACTCATGTCCAATGGACCATGCTCCTCCAACAACTGAGAGAAGTAACTTGGAAAAAAAATTATGTTGACATGTTATAAGGAAATACTTACACGTGTTCATTTGAAAAAAGTTATTTTTCTCAAAATTCTCCCAAAGCAAAATACTATTTCAGTTTCAACTGATCTCAACAGCTCCCCAACAAACATATTACATTCGTATAAAGTCTGACATAAGCTAACTGCAAACAATGATACTGTAAAAGCAAAATGTTGTTTACCTCTTGGAAAATAATCTTTAAAATTTTTTTTAAAAACAAAAAGATTAATTACTTTATATATTTCTTTTTTTTGAAATTTTTATTTATTTATTCATTTATTTGACATAGAGAGATCACAAGCAGGCAGAGAGGCAGGCATAGAGAGAGGGGGGAAGCCGGTTCCCCACTGAACAGAGAGCCCAATGCGGGGCTCGATCCTAGGACCCTGAGATCATGACCTGAACCAAAGGCAGAGGCTTTAACCCACTGAGCCACCCAGGCGCCCCACTTTTATAAATTTCAATACATAATTACACAAACTATTTTAAAAGTAATGAAACGAAAATTTATTATACAAAAATGTCAAATGAAAAGACATCAAATTTCACTAAAATCCTATGGAATTTGCATGTAGAAATCTTAACATTTTTCTGTTTAAGAATAGACAATGATTTAGAGGTACTGAGATTAATTTTGTCTGATCAATAAACCAATACAGTACAGGATTAGACACACATTAATGGGGCGATCTCTTAATCTACCTCCAGTTCTGGATTAGGGTTCCCTTCAGTTCTGGGGCTGTTTTTTTCCCCATTCTGGTGTCAATCTCAAAGAGCCTTACTCTTCCATTTGAATTTGGTCTTCAGTCTGTTACACTGGCATTAACTAGCAAGAACGACAAATAACACACCACCACCACCAAAAACATTTGCTTTTTCAAGAGCAAAAATCTCCAAAGGGACTTTCTTAAGTAAATTAACGCTAACCAGAAAGGCAACTTATTTATTGGGAAGGTAAAAGTACTTCTTTGAAGCAAAAGAAACCATTTTATGTACAGATGCTGCTAGAAAGGGCATAAGGACTATTTTTGCAAATGATTAACATCTATTCAAAGTAACTGATACTCTGAAGGTTGAAGACCAAACATCACTACTTTTCCTCAGCAATGCTGCTCTAGATACTTACTGTTTTTTGATGACTACTTTCCCCTTAGGATAATCTCTACAATTGAAACTGCACAATATACATACTGTTTTGCAAGGTAACAAGTTAGATTTGTTTTCACTTTAAGATTCTCATCAAACTTTTCTTTTTAAAGATTTTATTTATTTTAAAAAGAGAGCGAGAGTGCATGTGTGTACAAGAGTGCATATGAGGGGAGGGCAGAGGGAGTGGGAGAGAAATCTTCAAGCAGACTCCTCGCCAACAAGGAGCTCAATCTCAGGACTCTGAGATCATAGCCTGAGTTGAAATCAAGAGTCAGCTGCTAAACCAACTGAGCCACCCAGGTGCCCCTCAAGCTTCATTTTTAATGAGAAATCTCTAAAAGCAGAAGAGTTTGAAGAAGTATGAGGTAAAAAGAAATCAATGTAATCTCAGAAACAGTACCTCTTGTTGAGGATTTTGGCTGACTGGCATAACTTCGGCTCTACCATCTCTCTGAAGAGAGATATCTTTCAATTAGGTGATTAGCTGCCATTAAGCAACAGCAGAATAATTCACGAATGGTGTATGTCTATTTACTTTCTGCTCTCCATGATAAATACCAAAGAGAATCACTGAAAAAGAAAGCTTTTCCACCTGAATTAAAATACTTAAATCCAAAATGGCATAACTAAAAAACAGAGACCAAATGCAAGGAAACCACTCTTAAGTAATTCAGCAACGAGGTTTTCAATAGCTAGCAATGTAAATGCTAGTGAAGATCTGCTGAATATTATCAAACAACTAATAAAAGTCATGTTCCTGAATAGTCAAGGATATGAAAAAATGCTCACTATGCATTTTGAGAAAAAAAGGTTATGACAAAGCTGAATATATAGTAAAACCACAGTTTATAAATTTTAAATCCTAAGTTTTTATACATCTACATTGTAAAAGCCTGAAAGGATATATACCAAAAATTAACTGTGGTTGTATCTGGGTGATAGAATTATTCATAATTTTATTTTTCCTTTATTTAAAAAAATTCCATAGTAATTTATATTATTACTTTTATAATCAGAAAAAAATTTTTTCAAAGAAATAGAGCCTCCACATATTTTTTCTACTGGCTAAGTAGCAATGAATTTTCAAACACTGGAGCAGAACAAAATTTAATTTAACAGGGTTCCCAAGCCCAAAGGAAAACAGTATTATAACCATATTGTGAATAAAACTTTTATAGTCACTATTATTTGAAATGCAACACAAAATGAACTTCAACTCTATTTATACATCTTTCTAGCCTTGAAAAATCATCTCTGTAAGATAAACAGTAGGTCCAAAATAGCATAAATATGATTTCTTAATAACCCAGTGTGTCATTAGAATTCACTCAACAGTGCACGCTCAACAGTGGTAGTGGTGTGGCTGTTTAGCAGACGTGAAAGAAGCCAAAGCTCTAAAAAAAGATGCTAGATAACAACTGAAACGATGAGGCTGACTCAGCTTCTGCCGAGCTACACAAGACTCATCTCCTCTCTCATCCTCGCCTGCTCTTGCTCAAAGTCAGACTCTGCACTTCAGGACCAGAGGCAAAAACAAGGTACCCTGCACATGACAGGAATTTTTTTTAAAAAAGCTAATTGTATCAGAGATATCAATAGTTCTTATGTATATATGTACACACATTTTCATAATTGGATGATGACCATTAGTGTCTGAAATGGTCATGGCTGGTCATCCTCTAGAGCCATTACATGTCACTGCTGGCACAGCGACAACAGATAAGGATGAGAAAACATTTCAGAAGGCATCCCCCACCCTAGTATTTTAGGTGTGGTCCTCTGAAAAATTACTGTTTTCTACAAGCTTATTATTATTTCAGAGTAATTTTATTTGCAGTACACTGTGACCTGATCAATAATCAATTTAGCTCTCCTGCTACTTGCAAGCTGCATGAAAGGACTGTATCTTCTACTTTTTCTGAAATCTTCCACAGTGCTTAACTCAAAATGGTTAATAAATGCTGGCCAACTAATTAATATCACGAATGAGGTGTTAGGAAAAAGCTAAATGCAGAATACTATCCATTGAAATTTAATTTGCTTCAACTATCTAAAAATCATAAAATATTAGAACTAGAAGGGCATTAGGTCAATTAAGCACCAATCTTTCAGGACGCCTAGGTGGCTCAGTGGGTTAAAGCCTCTGCCTTCAACTCAGGTCATGATCTCAGGGTTCTGGGATTGAGCCCCCGCATCAGGCTCTCTGCTCAACGGGAAGCCTGCTTCCCCCTCTCTCTGTCTGCCTCTCTGCCTATTTGTGATCTCTCTCTGTCAAGCAAATAAATCTTAAAAAAAAAAACACCAAAAAACCCACCAATCTTTCTAATCCCCTACTTCATGGTGAAATACTTAAGATAAAGTTAATAGTTATCCCAATATTCTTGATTCCTTATTTAATAATTTTTCTATTCTATACTCTTGTCATAGAGAAAATTGTAGTAGCTTCATTTTTCTTTCTTATATCCACTAAAAGAATATTTTTTTTCTTTTTAAAGTTTTGTTTATTCATTTAAGTAATCTCTACACCCAGTATGGGGCTTGAACTCACAACCCCGAGATCAAGAGTCATATGCTCCTCTGATTGAGCCAGCCAGGAGCCCCTAAAAGAAATCATTCTTTTTTTAATTTTTTTAAAGATTTTATTTATTTTTTTGACAGAGAAAGAGAGATTGAGAGAGATCACAAGTAGGCAGAGAGGTAGGCAGAGAGAGAGAGGGGGAAGCAGGCTCCCTGCCAAGCAGAGAGCCTGATGTGGGGCTCGATCCCAGGACCCTGAGATCATGACCTGAGCCGAAGGCAGAGGCTCAACCCACTGAGCCACCCAGGCACCCCTAAAAGAAATTATTCTTAAGCCCATCATCACATGTCTACTTTTGAAAATTCAAAGAAACAACTGTTTTGAGGTGTAACTTCCTGCGACTTCATGACTTTAATTTTTGTTTTGTTTTTTAAAGATTTTATTTATTTGGCAGAGAGAGAGATCACAAGTAGGTAGAGAGGCAGGCAGAGAGAGAGGGGGAAGAGGCTCCCTGCTGAGCAGAGAGGCCGATGTGGGGCTCGATCCCAGGACCCTAAGATCATGACCTGAGCCAAAGGCAGAGGTTTTAACCCAGTGAGCCACCCAGGGATCCCTATGACTTTAAGTTCTATCTCAAGATACAAATCAGCCTACGTTGTTTCCTTAGTAAGTCATTTAACTCCTCCCACTTTTAATAGTAATAAATTCCTTAAGAAGCAAGGTCCTCAAAATAACAGTTTAGCTTCAGTTTTGGATGCCTGAAGCAAAGCCTACCATATTTTAAGAAATACTAGTGTAGTTTTAGAGCTGTTTTTCCATATGGTCATCCAGGAGAGTTCTCTAGAAATATGATTTGTTCAGCATTTCAACTCTAAAGAAAAATCATGAAGAGGGACCTTTGAGCATAACTAGACTGAATAGGAATAATGCAGCTGGGGAAATAGAAGGAATGACTAAATTATGGATGTCACAGGTTTTCTGAGAGAATAGTTAGCTTTTAAATTAGTTTTTTATTGCAGGTTATAGCCCTCAATTTCTTTTTTTTTTTTTTTAGATTTTATTTATTTATTTGAGACAGCATGAGCAAGTGGAGGAGCAGAGCTGGTGAGCAAGAAGCAGGCTCTCCACTGAGCTAGGAGCCCGATGTGGGGCTTGATGTGGGGCTTGATGTTGGAGCTGATCTCAGGACCCTAAGATCATGACTTGAGCCAAAGGCAGATGCTTAACCAACTAAGCTAGCTACCCAGGTGCCCCTCAATTTCTCTTCTTAAAGAAGACAACAATACCTTAATAATACCAAGCTCAAAACAGTAAACTGCTTCCTAGATTTTCCTGAACTCTTTACTCCATTATTTTAACCACCTCACTCAGATGTATTAATTTGTCATTGGACTTACGAAATACTAAACATCCACATCCATCAAACAAAGGGACAATAAGATCAAATAATCATACTACTCCTTGTCAAATGTGTAACTCCACCCTTATCCAAGACAGATATGTTCCAAAACCACCAGGGATGCCTGAAACCACAGACAGTACCAAACCCTATATATACTGTTTTGTTCCTACACATAAATACCTATGATAAAGTTATAAATCAGATGAAATAAAAATTAATAGCAGTAACTAATAAAATAGAACAGTTACAATACTCTAATGAAAGTTATGTGAATGTGGTCTATCAAAATATCTTATTGAACTGTACTCATCTTTCTTGTGATGATGGGAGACAATAAAATGCCTGTCTACATGGTGAGATGAAGTGAGGTGAGTGATGTAGACACTGTGAAGTAATGTTAGGCTACGAATGACCTGACAATATGTCAGGAAGAGGACCATCGGCTTCTAGATGACGACTGATGGCGACTAAGTGAAACCTTGGAAAGGGAAACTAAGGATAATGGAGGAGTACTGAATGCCCTGGAATTCATGATAAAAGATTATGGCTGGGGGCACACGATAAAAGATTACGGCTCAATCTGTTAGGTGTCCAGCTCTTGGTTTCGGCTCAGGTCATGATCTCACGGGTCATAAGAGAAAGGCCAATGTCCAGTTCCATGCTCAGCTTAAAGATTCTCTCCCTTTGCCCTTCACCATGCACATGTGTGTATATGTCTCTTTCTCTCTCTCTCAAATACATAAATACATCTTAAAAAAAAAATTATGGCTGGACACTCTTTAGGTCTTATCAGCATATACCAGGTCAGTCTTAGAAATAGAAAGTATCTACATTAAGCAGCTCAAACTGACAAAACCAATAATAATTATTAGGATTCTAAATTTAATAGTTAAAAACACTCAGTTAACTCTGTATAATACCTGACAAAAGCTATAAAAATACTTTTCTGCCCTCGGTTTGTGAACCAATAAATGATTCCTTTAATTAAGCACAATGGACACAAATTAAACAACTTGAGATCTTTAACTGGCAGCTTCAGTATAAAATAATTTTTGCAGGAATGTTAAACTACTTACTCATACAGAGTTGAACATTTTTGTTTTGGGTTAATGTCCCACAGCTTCTTATTACGGACAACATATTCACTACTGTGCTGCTCATAGATAGCTTCAAATTCTTCTACATCTTGCCGAAGGTGGTCAGGTACCACAAATGGGCCTGCGGAATTTGAATTGTGTCTGCTGATAAAAAAAAAAAAAAATTTTGTGAATCATAAACTTGTGAGGTGACCCAGATAACCTTTAAACTTTACATAATTTAAAATTTATAATGTAAAATTTACAATTTAAATTTTATAATGCAAAGAAACACTACCAGAGAATTAAATGTAGTAAAGTTACCCTTCCACAATTATTTATATATACACACACACACACATATATGCCTGACCACTGAGTAAGCACTTTTAATTAAGTACCGACTCTTGCTCCCAAGAGCAAATTTTTTGAAACTCCTGTTTTTAAAAGTATCAAGTTACATTAATTGTGACTTGTTAAAGAGAAAAATGAAAGATTTTATTATAACTGCTATTAAGTTAAAATGAGATTGAGACAATAAAAAGATTTTTTTTCTAAAATGTAAGATTCTAGCATTCTAAAAAGATGTGGTGGTTCGACTATGAGTTCTAAAACCAGATTGCTGGGTCTAATTCCTTGGCTCTGTTATTTACAAGCTTCAGGTCCTTGGGCACAACATTCAACTACACCATTCAATTATACTGTGTGTGAGGGGTCTACTTATCTGTAAAATGGACACAATAACGGTACTTACCTCTCAGGGTGGAAGAGTGGATTCAATGAGTTTATATATGTAAAGCCAACACAATAGTACCTGGTACATAAGTGTTACCTAAGTATAGGCTATTACTATTTTAACTTAAAATAATTCTTCCATTTTAAGAATCCATAAAAATGACTGTGGGAAAGCAGCTGTTATGACAACTCCTTTAAGAAATGTGAAAAAAAAAAATTGTTTCTAGTCCCTAAAGGAATGACCTAAGAGGTCACTGCTACTCACTACTTTTATTTCTTCTTATGTCTGTTCATTTCCTGAAAACTCAGTTTCGACAACCAGACACAACTGAAAACTGCTCACATCTAAGGTTAAACCACAACATCATATACAGCTTCCGAAACATCTTCCTCTCTCCTGCTATAGCAAATATGCCAGTGATTATCAACAGGACATTTTTTTCACTGAACATTTATGAACTATTTTCTAGAATTTTCCCACAGTATCCTGCACCCAATAAGTTCCCAAACTGATCTAATGAATGTCATTAGCCAAGTGGTTTTAATATAGTTTGTATGAATTCTTAATTCAGACAAGCCATGCTATAAATTCAACCAAGATGGATCACACCAGTTGTCATAAAAGATGCACATCTTTACACAGTGAAGTCAGGGAAATAAAATACAAGTTAAATTTATGTTAAATTAACACCACTTGCTAAGTTAATACACTTGAGTTAAAATGAAGCAAAAATTTTTAGTTGTACTTACTTATGGTCTTCACCCGAAGTGACAGTCTCATTATTTGTTGTTACTGAAGCTGTTCCAGACCCCACTAACATAGGCTGGTTTAAAAGACAGAAAAATGAAAATGATTTTCTACCTTAGAATTCCATGAAAAATATTAGCATTAAAACTGATGAATGTTTAATATGCATGCAAACTGCCAATATATGACTCATCTAAATTTTTCTTGTATACATGAACACATAGTTATAAAAGTTTCAACAGCCATAAACAAGCCCAAATTAACATTTAGGTAGCTTTCGATGCTCCAAAAAAATTTTAAAAGTCAAAGATAAAATGACAAGTTTTGGTGGAACTTACAAACAGCTGCTCTCATCCTCCCCTAATATTTGTTCCTTGTCTCAACTCCTGCCTTCCTGAGCCCCCACATATCCGACAGCCAAGGAGAACCCACCGTAAGATAAATAGCATCCTATTTATCTCATGGGCTTGGCACAAATTTTAGATTAAATCTTAAAAAACGCTTCAAAATATCCCCCCAAATTGGTTAATTCTAATTTACATATTCAATTATTTTGTACAAGAATTGATACAGAACATACTCTATACCTTTGAATCTTTTGGCTTCTTTTTCTTGCCTTTATTTTTTATCTTAGCAGAATTAAACTGTAAAAATGGGGGAAAAACACAATGAAAACTCAAATAACAGAATCATGAAGCTCACAATAAAGATATCATAGGTTTTTAGCCATAAGTTGAATATATATAAAATAACAAAAATACTGAACAAAAATAACATTTAGCATGTTAGCGCTAGTGTTATGATTTATAACAGAAAAGAGAAAGCTCAGTGAGGACCATGTTATAACCAAAACTGTTCCAACATTTTAAACTCATTTGTAAGAAGGTTTTTGTTATTTTAAGCAATTAACCAGTCTTTTAGAGTAATTCCAGTTATATATGCTACTAGCATTTTAATGACATTCCTTTTAGTAAGCTAAACTAGACACTCTACACTTGGCTAAACTGGGGGACAAACACAGTGGACTTAGAAGACATTTAACTTCCCATTGGTGTGTTAGCTGTGTTTCCATACTTACCTGGGCAGTATTTCACAACAGAGTAAGAAAAAACTTCAAGTACAGATGACCTGATCCTAAAAATCAGTATATAAGCATCTTTCTGTCTGAAAACTGCCACAACCTACTAAGAAAAACTCTAGGATTATCTTAACTTAAACTCTGTTTGGAACCATTCAAAACAAAGTCTCTTTATTTTCCTTACAGAGCAAAACATTAAAATTTTAATCATTATAGATAACTTCTCATTTTTATGCCAGGAGAGGACTCAACAACTCCTTCTCTATTTCTGAAATTAACATTTATTAGTTGCAAAACTTTATGGACACTGTCTAATTTAAGCCTCTAAGTTTGCTGTCACTCTAAGAGGAAGATTGGCATTCTTTTTTTAAATTTTTTTTTAATATTTTATTTATTCACTTGACACAGAGACAGAGATCACAAGTAGGCAGAGAGGCAGGCAGAGAGGGGGAAGCAGGCTCCCCGCTGAACAGAGAGCCCAGGTCCCTGAGATCATGACCTGAGCTGAAGGCGGAGGCCTTAACCCACTGAGCCACCCAGGCGCCCCTGGTATTAACTTTCTAATAAATTAGCCTACATCAGCCAGAAATCCTCCAGATTTGGTTCTAAAATGCCACCGTGATGTAAACAAACACTGGCCTGGGTATTCCTCTCTTTCTTTGGCCAACACAAATTAGCACACTACAATTAAAGTGATCAAGTAACTTACTGGCACATCACCACTGTCTTGTTTCCTTAATACAGTGCAGCGGCTATCTGTAGGAAAATACAGAAGATTTGTGAGAAAATGAAAATTTTGCACTGCCAAACAACACATTAAGCCTTAAAGAGAACCACCCCAGATACACTATCATCAACTATGTTCTACTCCTTATTTGGCTTTGACACAAATTTAGTTTAGAAACCAAGAGCAAAATGGCCAATTAAAAGGAAACCAACCACAAAATGTGAATCCAATTCAGCACGATTTGAGTGCTTTCTAGGGATCAAACTCTATGCTAGGTGCAGGGAATACAGAAATGCAGATAATAGTTCCTGCCACAGATAAGCTTGTGTTCTAAGCTTGTACTGTGCAAAATACACTAACGGGTAAATATCTGTAATCCAGTGTGCTAAGTACCTCAATAAATACAATGGAAACAAAATTGATGGAATAATAAAGTTTTCAAGAAAAAAAGGCCCAAGGAGAGGTCAGGGAGGGCTTGGTGGGGGAAGGCAATATTAAAATGAGACTAGAAGTAAACAAATGAGTAGGACATGGTTGGAGGAAATGACTGAGCAGAGACACAGGCAGGAAAGCACAAGGAAGGTTTGGAAACCTTCAAGAAATGAGATGTATATACAGAGGGCAGATGGGGAGAGTAATGATAAACCCAGACAGATGATGTGTAGGCAAACGAAGCAAGTGTTTAACAAAATCGTTACACGATCAGATGTTCTAGAAGAGTCACTACTGGCAATGTAAAGAGGAAGATCTGGAGTGGGAAGGTCTAGAGGCACAGAGACCAATTTGGAAGCTACCACAATAGTCTAATCATGGAAAGATTACTAAAGCTCTGATGTAAGGAAGTGGAGAGGGACAGGAAAGGACAGATCAAAGATAAAGCTTACTGGAACTGGTGACAAACTAGACATGCGGTAATAGGAAAAATGAAGAACTGAGACTAATTTCAGGGTTTCCTGCTTAGATACAAGATATTATGACAATGTTACTAAGAATAATTTAGGAAAAATAGATCTCTAGGGATACATTAAATGGGTTCAGCCACCCTGTTCTTAGGGGGCCTTTTAGCTGTCTACAAAGAAATACCAACGGGAAAATAGTATGCAGAGTTCAGGAGAGGCTGGAACTCCAAATTATCATAGCATTGGTGACATTATTGAATACTTTCTATTTACAAGACCAGTGGATTCTGAAAAGTTTTAAGAAATATAATCATCCCTTAAATGAAAAGAGATAAAGCAAACTATTTTGGATAAAAGTAAGAAGGAGAGCTATTGGAGGGGAAAATCTGTTGGGATGGCTGGTCATTTGGCCTGTGGCTTCTGACTCTATGACTAAAAGCAGAGGAATAGTCAGACCCAGAGGGACTGCATCGTTAGGGTCCGGAAAAAAAAAAAAAAAACAACAACAACACACTAAGAGTGCGTCCTTTTTAGTTATTTTGTTGTGTGATCCAAGCATCAGGTTTTATAAGCTCAGTCGCCAGATAGCATTTTATAACCAGTAGCAGCAAACTGATGGCAATAAATTCAGGCTATCAAGTAGTATGTCTCCTCCAGTCACAAAGCACATCTGAATGTGCTGCTTCTAAAGAACCACAACAAAAGCAAGCTTTTTAGTTCCTTTTACTTTTTGAACTTTATAATGTGTGATACTTTTGTATAAGGCCAGACCTCTTAATGTGCCCTTTGAAAAAAAAAGCATGAAATTTAAAAGTCTAACTCCTGACAGTCCGTAAAGCAGACACTGAGGAACGCTGAGGGAAGGGGGGGGGGATATCATAAGACACATATGTAGTACCAAAGATATGAAGTTAAAATTAATTTAGAACCTAAGAATATTAGAATTAAAGCAAAATGGGACCACACAGACTACTGGCTCCAATCCTATCACTTCAATGATAAAGAAACTAGATCCAAGAGAAGCTAAGGAATTAACTACTAGTCATCCTATTGTACTCAACTGGACTCCACGCTGCTGCCCAAACAGGTGACCCAACTCCCCTCAACCCCATGTCTCTTAAGTCCAATGTCCAGCTGTCTGACTACCTCCATGTTCACAGCTCAGACTCGAGCCCTGCACCAAGGATTCATCTTCCCAAGGAAGAACACAAACGCTTGATCCTCCATTTGGACCACCAGCACTTATTTCTGGTCCTCTGTTACTGAGCTTATTTGTATATTCATCTTATTCCCTTCTCTACAGTATGAGGTCCTTGAGGGCAGGGACTAGCATAAGCATTTCTGAGTTCCTGGCTAACACCCAGCTTGGGCAGGGGCCTTAAAGCAGTAGTAAAAACAAGGTTTTTAGTGAACTGACTTAGGGAAGAAGCTGGGCCACAGCCTACTTTTCCTGACTCCTCATTCTAAGTTTTTCCCACTACAACAGCTATGCTATTTCTAGATTCTGCAAACATCATCTCCTCTGCAGGACGTTGTTTTCTTGAAGGTTATAATTTAAACCATTTACTGATAAATTCTGCCCATTTAATATGCAACCTTTGCCATGATACTGTCAATGTATCTAAGATGAGAAGAGCGCGGTGTGTAATCAGTGTTACACACCCATCTGAGCATCCCACAACACTTAGCTCAACAGAGTAAAAACATTTTATGACATAAAAAAAAAAATTACTCTTCTTCATCACTTACTTGCCCAAATAAGCAGGCAGTACCATAATAATTCTACTTTGTTAAGTATTAAATAAGCTAGGTCCTTCACAGATTTGTTCTCCCCATCAGACCAGATATAACATACATTGAAACTCAGCCCACACACCCATTATGTCAAAGAACTCGTCTAGAGCATTATGCAGCGCAGGGAACTTGTCTCTGTGCTCTTCCAGCAGCCATATTAAGCACCGCGCTTCCTTCAGTGATGTTGGCTCACAGAAGTAATCAAGTTGCTTTCCTTCTATAGAGGCTAGTTTATGACCGTATTTCTCATTCCAGAGAAAAGTCATGATGCTAAAATCAAGCTCCTTAAGAGATGCTCCATAACGAGAAAAAAAAGGTCCTGTGGCATCTAAACCTGTAATAAAAACAAAACCCAAATCAGGAAAAGGAAAAATCATTTAACATAAAATCACATTCAATCTGACATCTCTGAAAGCAGTTGTTATAGTTTGCCGACATTTTCAGCAAAAACACATGCCTGAATACAAACTTGTTCAAGCTATTTTGCATTTTAGGGATATCTCTTATCACTAATATGCTAATTACAATAGTCCTTATCTATTAGTTGAATAAGGTGGGCCAAAGCCTTCTTACGTAATTGCTCATATAAGCTTCTATGGTCATTTTTATTAGATTTCGACAATGAAAACAAGGCATTAAGTTCCTGTAAAACTATAACTTTTTTGCTAATTCAAAAAGATTTTTATGCTAATTAGTACAAACTAGCAAGATTTTAGTGCTTTTCTACATATATTCCATAGTAACGATAATATGGAAATTCTTCCCAAGTGCCTTTAAAAGAGGAAAGGGGTAAACAACCCCCCGCAACACCTCCATTAATGGCTCCTTACCCTCCTCCAAAATTCAGGATGGTCACTATTCCCACTTTTATTCCACCTTCTACCAACTCAGAAAAAGAAGCGGCTGCAACCTCATACCACTGTTCTGAAGGAATGATGAGCCCCTATTCTTATTAACACAGCCACCAAAAGACAAAGACCAGTTCTGGTCTATCTTCCCACTCATCTCGAATACAGCACAAACACCTCTTATGTCAGCCATAGTTTCTCAGTCAGCATAGGAAGCGGACTGCTGAGTCAGAGTTACTCTGAATGGCTGGTTCCTCTAGATGAAACAGTTCCTTGCAGAGGTCAGGCTGCATGGAAAATGTGCTCACTGAAGGGAAGGCAAGAGGTCACATCTAGTATTAAAATGTTACTCTCCCTGCACCCCACGTATAAACTGACCTCTCATGTTAAATATGCACATGACATGACCCTACAGTATATGTTTTTTGTTGAGAAGGAAATAAATTCCAGGAATTGGAAACTACTTGCCTTTAATAAATATGAGCTTTACATCAGGGATATAGTATAACCTTACTGATCAACATGGTTTAAGTCATTTTAGAAAATGAAGTCATTTTTAAAATAAGAACTGCATTTAAATAGTATGTATATACTTATTAAAATACCTTTAATCTTCAGAATAAATGTGAATTATATCAAAAAGACACATTAACATTTCTATCAGTGAACTACAGGGCTCAAATGTTACCACACACTGAAAGAACAATGGCAGGCGCTCTTGCCCGGGTAAGTATAGCCAAAAAGCTTCCTTCTCCTGAGTCTATCTTCCAAAGTAGAATAAAGATAGAAATAACATTATAATTTACTTATTTGATTGTTAGTAGATGCAAATAACAACCTTATCACTTAAGAGTGATTTTCTGGGACCAGAAACCCGTGCAGACCTATGGTCAAAGAAGCAACACTTAGCTATCGACTATGCTGAGCTTCCTGCCATCTTTGTTTTGTCTTGTTTGTTTTTGTATTTGTTTCTACTGACAAATTTGTCAATACATTCTCTGAAACCCTAGAATTCTAAGGGCTCCATGTCTCTAAAAATTCCAGCAGATGGGGGTGACTTGCAGAGCCCTGGCCGTCTCTCACTCTTTGGACTGCTCCGCTGTGGCTCCCACTGGCCTTATATCCAACAACTGCCCAATGAATCATCTATCTGAGGCCAGCTACCACCACGGTCACCAAGATAAACAGCGCCCTGGTAGGTACCCAGAGAAATCTCAATCCAGTGTTAGACCACAACTCTATCTCCAGCTGCTTTCTGCAGTCCCCGCATGGCCGGGGCCAAAGAGCCTGCTTGGGGGGGAGGAGAGGGCCTTCCTCCACCAAAAGAGGAAAATCACGAACAGTAGCAGAGTTTTAAAATCCTATGATTCAACCTCAGAGTATTTTTCTCACAATCCTTACATACAGATTTGCCTTCAGTGATCCTGAGCAATTAGTTCCACCCATTCTTCCTCTAAGTTTTCTACAGACCCTTACTATAGAACTTACTATAGAACAATCCCAGAGGGCACTCAGTCACCTCCAGGGGGCGCTACTGACCCATAACCTGCCCAGGGTTCACTTTGTTTACACATTTACAAATAGTTGAGCAAAATACAGGACTGGATTTTCTGAGTAAACTTTCTTGTGTTTACGCCTTTTGAAAGTGTACTGCAATCTATCTATAAAATAACCTAAATTGTGAGTTGGAAGGAAATATTTTTAACCACACAAATTTATAGTCCTCCATTTAAAAAAAATCATAAATGATGATGGAAAATGAAAAAGGGATCAGAGGCCAATGTCCACCCTTCCTACTAAGCTGTAGCTCTAGAGCTCAGTGGCATACCAAAGCTGTTAAGTTTCTGGATCCAAGCGGCTAATTTTGGCTCCACTTCTTTAAGCTCGCTCAAAACATGCAGAAATATCCTTGTCTTTACTCTATTCTTTTCTTGAATCAAGTGACGAATGACATAGTCCACTGCTTCATTTAGAAAATTTCTGCTAGAAAAACAAGTTGTGTAGTCTTCTGTACTTAAAACCTTCCAAGAAAGTAATTCTTTGAGAAGCTTGGAAGTGTTCAGAATACCAGATTTTATCTTGTCAGCATATTGCTTTATGCACTGCAGAATTCTGTCGTCAAGGAACTGGCAACTCTGAACATTGTCTGCAGTTTCTAAGGATAAATAAAAGTCATTAGTTACAGTGAGCAATGGACCAATTTACAAAGATATAATCTGAGAAAAGAAATAAAATAACATTATATAATAATACATAGTTCAGAAGGATTTTTTTTAAAGATTTTATTTACTTATTTATTTGTCAGAGAAAGAGCACAAGCAGGCAGAGTGGCAGGCAGAAGCAGAGAGGGAAGCAGGCTCCCCGCTGAGCAAGGAGCCTGATGCAGGACTCGATCTCCAGACCCTGGGATCATGATCTGAGCCGAAGGCAGCCACTTAACCAACTGAGCCACCCAGGCGTCCCAGTTCAGAGGGACTCTTTTTTTTTTCAGAGGGATTCTTAATGTTTTAAATAAACTAAAGAAATTTTAAATTTGGAATATACTTAACAATACCTTTGAAAAGATATGAAAGTTCCCATTAAATCAAACACATCAAAAGTACCTTATCTCCTTCACTCTATATCACTCATGTAACATCTAAAAACTTAGTTCTTCTAAAATAAGGTTCAACAATCCTAACTCAGAGTTATCACTACCTATACTTTATATTCAGTAATTATGTTTAACCGTTAAGAATGAAAAGGGCTGGGGTCCCTGGGTGGCTTAGTCGTTAAGCGTCTGCCTTCCGCTCAGGTCATGGTCCCGGAGTCCTGGGATCAAGCCCCACATCCAGCTCCCTGCTTCTTCCCCTCCCACTCCCTCTGTTTGTGTTCCTTCTCTCACTGTATCTCTGTCAAATAAATAAATAAAATCTAAAAAAAAAAGAATGCAAAGCATTTTTTCTAGAGTTGAAGGGATCATTTCGTTACGAATCCAATTAATATTTGGTAATTATTATGTTATTCATCTTATTGTTGGATCCTAAACCATAGGTTTCCATGGAAATGTTAACTCCAAGCTGGAAAATCTCTCAGAAGTTCATCTTCCCAACCCATGCATCTCCCTAATGGATTGCCATTTAGCCTCTTGAAGCATCCAAAATTAAAACACAAACATTCACCAGAGACTTCTATAGTAGGAAAGATCATTTTGATTGATTTGTGAAACATTAATGGAATGCTAAATAAAAAATAGTAACAACAGAAGAAGCATTTCATTCTGGGAACAGCCATCATAGAAAATGAGAATGAATAACTTTCTTCAACTGAAAACTTTAAGTAGTCCTGGGGATGTAATGTCCAGCATGGTGACCATAGTTACTACTACTATACTGGAGGACACATGGGTGGCTCGGTTGGTTAAGTTTCTGACTCTTGATCTCAGCTCAGGTGTTGATCTCGGGGTTATAAGTTCAAGTCCTGTATCGGGCTCCATGCTAGGTGTGGAGTCTAGTTAAAAATAAAAACAGGAGCACCTGGATGCTCAGCCGTTAAGTGGCTGCCTTCGGCTCAGGTCACGATCCCATGGTCCTGGGATTGAGCCCCACATCGGGCTCCTTGCTCGGCAGGAAGCCTGCTTCTCCCTCTCCTGCTCCCTCTTGTGTTCCCTCTCTCACTATTCACTGTGTCTCTCTGTCAAATAAATAAATAAATCTTTAAAAAATAATAATAACAATACTATACTGGATATTTGAAGGAATATCCAGTAGCTAGAAGAGTGGATCTTGAAAGTTCTTGTCATAAGAAAACAAATTCTGTAACGATGTATTGTGATGGATGTTAACTAGACTTACTGTGGTGATCATTTTGCAATATATACGAAAATACAATACATACATTATGTTGTATACCTTAAACTCATATGTCCTTCATTCCTCAATTAAAAAAAAAATTCTTAATTAAGAAAAAAACCTGAAAGTAAATATGTATAATCACATTCCCATGGTGATCAGGAAATAAGAAGATAAACATACAACAGAATGCTGGGTTAGGTAATCTCTACAGCATCTTTAATGAGCTGCTTCTTTACTTGAACTCAGCATTATTTCAGATAATTAGTATCGGTGTTTTAGATCCTAAACCTGCATAGTGGAGTTTATAGAACACTATCAAACATGCAATACGCACATCAGCTATTATTTCCATCTTCACTTGGGTAATGAGGAAACTGACAAAGATCTTGCCCCACGTTAACTTAGTGCTATCGCTGTGTCCAGGGATTTTGAATCCCTGTGTATGTACTGCTTCCAAATACAGTGCTCTTTATACCAACCTCTCCCCATCTCAGAGCAACACAAGAAAGTTATGGTACTAAAATACAAATTGAAATCTAAATTTCAATTCAGTAACAATTAATGTAATCCCCAATAAGATGGGTATTTGTGTTTACACTTTTAAGCAAGAAGATACTACTTTCATTCATGCCTTTGACTTCAGCATACCTTTCTGCTCTTCGGTTTTGGGTGGATTACTTTCTCTTAAGTCTTCTTCCATTCTTTCTTGTGCTAATTTTTTTGCTTCTTTTTTTTGGATCTTTCTCTTCAATTTTTTGTCTTCTTTCAGTCTTAGCTTCTCTAGGCTGAGAAGCATTTACAATTAGTGATAATTCACCTTTGTTATAAACTCAATCAACTAGAAACCATCCTCCAAGTAGTAAGCTAGAATTTTAGAATTTCCCTTTTAAATTAAACTTGGCCTGCATCTTCTCTTTAATAGCAAAAACTTGTTGACACATGTTCAATTAAAATTCAGGTACTTATTTCATGAAAGCAAGAAGTCAATGACTGAGTAACCTATAATTAAGGGTGACATGCACACATTGTACAAATGTTATTTCCATGTATATATGTTACTGCTTAGGGTAAATAAAAATAGTAGGAATTACCCTGCAAGATAATACATATGTACACTCATTTCAAAGAAAGATCCCACAGTAAAATATTATTTTCACATCACGATAATGGCCCACAACACTGGAATTTGGTTGATATGGTTTACAACGAATTCTCTTCAACAAATAATTCTGTTCATCTTTTGTTTTTTTCTTGGTCACAAATGATGAAAAAATCACTTCTTGGAATGGAGGACAAGAAGCAAGATCAAAAACAAGAAAAAAAAAGGACTGGAATTATTTGATCTAAACAATAATATATAGAAGTGAATATTTTTGACAGTATATTGAGTTTCTCAGGATGAGAAATAGTCATTGGTTCAAAAATGTTTGCTGAAGAGAGAGAAAAAAGAAAAATGCTTTTGGAATTAAAGTTTAAACAACTGAGAGCTAAGTATGTAAATTTTATCTAAATGCCAAAGCTATTAATCAACATATCATTTCGCAGCATCAAATGTCATAATTTTACTTAAAAATTCAACCACCAAATGCTTCTTCAAACTTTTAGTATTTAAGCATAGGCTAGTTCTAAGTTTGAAATATCCATAAAATTCATTTAAACACTACTCATTTGAATGTGTATACAGCCAATTTAAAAAAATAGCATAATTTAGAAATCTGCATTTAATAGAATTATATTCTAATAGACATTATTAAACTACTGATTGATAGTTAAAAACCTTACCTAGAACATTTCTGTTTCAGAATAGGTCTTGGAGGAACCTTTTCTTTTATGACCTTGTGTTCAAACTTTAAATAAAACAAAGACATCCAAAATTTGTCTCGTACTCTCATGACATAAAGACAAAACCATAAGTAACAGTTCAGAAGCACATACAATCAATGCTCAATTTGATAGACACCAGGGATGATGTTCTGACCCAGACAAAAGCCCAGAAAATTTTAGCAAAACAATTTATTGAAAAGAGGAACAAAAGAGTAGACACACTTTAGGAAGCTCAAAAAAAAAGAAAAGAAAAAGAAATTATGGGTAACCAGATCAAATAAACTACAAATACCATTAGAACAACCCACTCCTAATGCTCCCATATAGAGAAGTGAAAGGTAAGCCTTCAAAACACCGTTCCCCGCTCCCTAAGAACTCCACCCTCGTTAATACTCAAAAGTTTACTGAGGATTAAGAAAACAAGATTATCGAAAAGAATAAAAACCGTAAAACTCAAATGTAAAAAGTATCTTCTTTCAGGAAATAAAAGAATGTGAGAATCCTTCATTGCAAAGATACATTCTGACATCCTAGTATTTCTTATATTTTCTTAAATTAAGGAACACTTCTCCTGGAAAACACAAGAGCCAATTTCCCCCAATTTAAATCATACTTTAAAAGTTATAAACATTTTGGTTAACAATTTGGTATTATTTCCCTCTATTAGATACTTACTTCACATTTAACTTGACCACCGCTGCTGAAAATGATAATCTTAGAAATGATTCCTTCACAGTCAGGGGTAAGACAAATTCCTTGTAGAAAATCCTATTTGATTAAAAAAAACAAGTGCTATATCTCAAAATAAATCTATATATGTACACAATTTTAACCACAGGAACAGTCAAGTCAAAGAACACAACACAGACAAGAGCTGCTGGCACACAGCTGCAGAACTCTAGGACAATTAACATAAGCAAGAGATGAACTTTTCTTATTATAAATCCAGATATACTTGGGTTATGTATCACTTCAGTATATCCTAGTGCAAGGTGACTAATTTACAGGGAGCGTTTTAACTCACGGCAATGGTTAAGACCACTAAGGGTACATATGTAACTAGAGAAACTGAGTTAGTGTCAGACAAAGACACGGCAAAAATGACTCAATGACAACAATTATTTGGTTATATCATTGTATCTTTAGTTAACTACATGAAAATGCGTAAAATGGGAGAATTTATTTCTACCAAACTTGAATAAATCCTCTTGCTAACAAACAGCTAGCACAAGCACCTTAAACTCTTCTCTCCAACAATAGGGGCTTACATGAAGCTAAGCAGTGTAGAAAATGATCTTCTTAACTAATGATATACTATATCCTGGCTAATTGAACATAATAATAAAATTAATTAATTAATTAATTAAAAATATTCAAAAATAGTTTTCTTTTCTTTTTTTAAAGTCCAGAGCTTATAGGAATCAGAAACAAATGAATGCAAATAAGATTACAAAATTGTGCCTTCTCTCAAAGTATATCTAGCTAATGGTAATCAACATTATCTTGCTAATTAAGAAAAACCACAATGAGGAGTGGCAGTATCAAATTTATTTCTTAATACAAATTATCCCATCAAATTGGTAGAAAATAAAAAATTTGAGACTCTAATACTACATCTGAATATTAACATCAGACATTTAAACTCTTACTTTTGATAAGATTCACAATATAAAGACTAGTTAAACATTTTATTAAAGGCCTCTATGGTTATTGTCCTTATGCCAGCATAAAATTAATATAAAAACTGATTTTCTACTTATCATTAAAGTTTTAATTTAAAACTTTTTAGTTATGTTTAGAATGCACAGAAAAGAATTTATATTCACTAAAAACTTTTCCTGAAGGGTCTCAGGGAAAAAAATCAACATTAATTAAGCATACTACAAAAAAGACTAATTGTTAACTTACTTTGTCAATTTTATCATTAAAAGTTGTTGTTTTCAACTTCTTCCAACAGTTCATGTGAAATTCTATTTTACAGTACTGGCAGCAGCTAATTCGTATAAAACCCTAGGAGTTTAAAACAATGTTTAACACAATTTAAAGATGTTTAAATTTATATGTACACACTCTTTCACAATCACAACACACATATTAAGTAAAGAAAGAGCTGTGTGCATTCACCTGGCAAACATAACTAGATATCACATTCTCTCCTGGGAAGCAGAATTCTTCTATATCCCTAAATGCCTAGTGCTAGAGACAGAGAACTTGACTGACATATTCATATCCATAGCGTACAGGTGTATTATCCTTTATAATATCAAATAATTTAAAAACATTATTCATCTGATTTACTAGCCAGGGAGAGTAGACAGTTCCTATCTTCTTGAATAAATAAGGCCCAGGAACTCAGTTAAGTGCCAGACCTGGTTTCAGACTTAGGTTTCCAGGAGCTAATTCTGTGGTCACAATAGCCTTTGGATTCCTGGACTCAAATTTTACAAGAAATTAAAATTGCAACTAATCAGAAGTAACAATCTTATTTTCTTTGCTGTGCTCCTAAGAAATAGGCAGGTTATATGAACAGTGGCTAGAAGGGGAAATAGAATTAGGTAGCCTGCCTTCTTAGGTTACTATCCCTGCACTCAGTGTTTCTTTAGTGGCCCTGGGTCCCCAAATGAGATGATGCAGATCTACAGAAGACCAGGGGATAGGGCAAAAGTGAGGACATAAAACTACCAAAAGCAGAGAACTTGGACACCTCCAATTACAGAATTTGTTCTGAATCCATTTTAAAGGACAATTCTGTTAATTACTGTCCTACTGTACATTCATTATGTACCTTGAAGTCTGGATCAGTTATATATATCTGGATTTTGGAATACCCACGGCACTTCTGATAGCAACAAATGGCATCTGGCACTGGAGGGAACCTGCATTCTTCAATGAATTTCTCTAATAGCATCTAAAACAAAAACAAAAACAGTATTACAACACTAATTTGTCAATAAAAATGATTATGATTTCAATAACATCTTGCCATCAAAATACTTTCAGCATATGAATGACAAAATGTTTTTTAGTGAAGAAACTACATATAACTTTTGAAGTTTTTCTTTTTAAAGATTTTATTTATTTATTTATTTATTTATTTGAGAGAGTGACAGAGATAGTGAGAGCACAAGCCAGTAGGAGAGGGAGAAGCAGACCCCCCGCCGAGCAGAAAACCCAATGCAAGGCTCGATCCCAGGACCCTGGGATCATGAGCCGAGCCAAAGCCAGACCCTCAGCCAACTGAGCCACCCAGGCGCCCCTTACTTTTTCTTTTTAGAATGAGGTTGATACATGAGGCACCTAGGTGACTCAGCTGGTTAAGAGCCTGACTCTTGATTTCGGCTTGGGTCATGATCTCAGAGTTGTGAGATCAAGCCCTGCATCAGGCTCTGTGGGGTCTCTCCCTCACATGTACTCATGCTCTCTCTCTCTCTCTCAACAACAACAAAAAGGCTGATACAGAGACATATCCAGAGATAAAGTCAGGAAAAAAAAGATTGAACAAAAAATCTCAGAATTTTAGAGTCAGAATCAAAGTCTTATCCCATGCTATTATCATCAAGACTCATTTTTATAATGTATTGCTCTTAGAAATGTCCTTTAGGCCCTCACAGAGGGAGTTAGACGAGGTAGAAAAAAGGAATCTACCCTTCTCCTCCTTCCCAGTGTCACTTCACCTGGGATCCTACCATCCTCATGCATCCTGTGCATTTTCTGAAGAATTATCCCACTGCCACTAAAGCCCCCAAGACACTTGTGCCATGCTTCCAGTGCTGGCTTTTTGTTCTCAAGAGCTCCTCTGTCTCCACCACAATCTACTATAAAGAAAACATCCAGTGATTTTTTTTTAAAGTTTTGTTGAGACATAATTCACATTATCACACAATCTACACATTTAAAAATGTATATAGTTCAGTGGTTTTCAGTATATTCACAGGGTTGTTCAACCACAGACTCAGTCTAAATTTAAGCAGTTTTATCACCCAACAAAAAACTCCATCCCCATTAGCAGTCCCTCATTTCCTCCCAATCCCCAAGCCCCTAACAACCATTAATCTACTTTGTCTCGAAATATAGATCCACCTATACTAGGAATTTTAGGTAATTACAATCATATAACACGTGGCCTTTTGTGTCTGGCTTCTTTTAGCATGTTTTCAAGGTTCACTCATGCTGTAGTACTTTTCAGTACAATACTCTTTATGGGCGGGGCCCCTGGGTGGCGCAGTTGGTTGAGCAACTGCCTTTGGCTCAGGTCATGATCCCGGAGTCCCGGGATCGAGTCCCACATCGGACCCCAGCTCCATGGGGAGTCCGCTTCTCACTCTGACCTTCTCCCTTCTCATGTTCTCTCTCTCTTTCCTAATAAATAAATAAATAAAATCTTAAAAAAAAAATACTCTTTATGGGCAAATAAGATTCAATTGTACGGATAGGCCGCCGTACATATGGTTTTATGAATGGTTTTATTAAACCACTCATCAGCTGATGGACACATGAGCTGTTCCCTCTTTTTAACTATTATGAATAGTGTTGCTATAAACATTCATGTACACATTTTTGTGAGAACATATGTTTTCCTTTTCTCTAAGTCTAGGAATGAACTGCTGAGTCATATGGTAACTCTGTCTTTATTGAGGAGCTGCCAGACCATTTCACATGTCCACCAGCAACATATGGGGCTTCTGATACAGAGACATATCCAGAGATATGTATCAACACTTTTGTCTGCCTCCTGGAGTTTAGCCATCCTAGTGTGTGAAGATGTATCTCATTATGATGTTTTAATTTGCATTTCTCTGATAGCTAATGTTCCTGAACATCTTTCACAGGTTTATTGGCTATTCGCAGAAATTCTTGACAGATATAGGTCTATTCAGATCCTTTGGCTACTTTTTATTTTTTATTTTTCTAATTCCAGTATAATGGCTACTTTTAATTGTCTTTTTATTATTGAGTTTTAAGAGTTGACTCCTGTGCTTATTTTAAAAGCTTCAGCCAAAAGCAAGTTCTGTATACATGCCAGTGCTCCCCACAAGTAAAGGCCTACTCTAGTCAATCCACACATAATTTAGTCTTTCCAGAAGTAGCAAAGCATTCTAGGTCTCTGGATGTGAGAACAAATTTATATTTTCCAAGTACTCAAATGCCATCTTAATAATTATAGTCACTATGATGAAACAACAATGCTATACCTTTCTCTAAGTAAAAGCAGTAAGTCACACTACTTAATAATGAATGCTCTAAACTCAGAATACCTAGATGCAAGTCCCATGTCCACTATTTCCTAGCTGTTTAACCTTGAGCTCATCACTTAACATCCCTAACTTAATCTTCCTCTTCAGTAAAATGAGAATAATCATAGTACTCACCTTGTAGGATTGCTCCAAAGATTTAAAGGTATGATAAATGGAAGTTGTGTGACTGGGACACAGGAAATATTTACCAAATGTTAGTGATTCTCACTAGTCTTTAAATGGGGAAACGTGGGGATGCTGAGGACAGAGTCCCCCTACCTCTTTGTCTTCTGATACCTGAGTCAATCAGTGCAGATGGGCTTTTCTAATTAGTAAGCTCTCTGAAGAAATAAACGGTGTTACCTTTATTTTCCCTGGCTGAGTCTCTTCAATAACCACATTACTTGTGGGCCAAGTTAACACTCCAGGAAGACGACAAATCAAGGTTCTTGCTTTCTCAAAATGATTGAGAGCTTCTAAAAATCTAAAGTCATAATTATGAAGAAAGAAGGTATTAAAGCTGTGATAAGCATTTTCATTCCCCACAATAAGTTACAGAAATTTAAGTCTACTAGTAAGATATGTTGGATAAATCGATATTCAGAAATATTCAATGGAACCTGTATTTTCTTTAAAAAACAAAGGCATGTTGAATCACTATACTGTACACCTGATATTAATATAACATTGTATATTAACTAACTAGAATTATAATAAACACCAAAAAAAAAGAAGGCATTATTCCTTTTTTGCTATAAAAGTAATATAAATTAAAAACAAATCTGCCTGGACACTGGGTTTATTATGGTAGGTGCATACTAGTCCTTTTAAAGTTGTAATTTACTGGGGCGCCTGGGTGGCTCAGTGGTTAAGTGTCTGCTTTCAGCTCGGCTCATGATCCCAGGGTCCTGGAATGAAGCTCTAAGTCGGGCTCCCCGCTCAGTGGGGAGCCTGCTTCTCCCTCACCCTCTGCAGCTTCCCCCTGCTTATGCTTGCACTCTCTCTCTGTCAAATAAATAAATAAAATCTTAAAAAAAAAAAAAGTCTACAACAATTAAAACAGAAAACTGAATAATTTGGTTGTTCCATTTTTATTTCATTTACTAAGCTAATTAGATTCCTATAGAAAAATGACAACCCTTCACTTCACCTAATTAATCATAAATAAATTCTTTTTTTAAACTCAACTCTATTAGGATATCTAGTTAGTAAAAACCACTCTTCTGAAAAAAATCTAAAGAGATTGTATATGCTGGACTTATTTCTTCAACCATAAAGCAGTATTTTAATAAAATAAATATGTATGTAAATTGTTTTAACTACATGAAAAGTTTTAGTTCTGATTCATGTTTTTAAAAAATGTCAATAGATTCCCACAGTCCATTCAACAAAAGAATATTAATACACTGGATTATAAAGCTAATCAAGTTTTTATTATTCTCTTCAGACTAGAGAAGAAAGGTTTCCTGCTTTCTCCAATCTTGAAATGACTTTCCAATTTGGGAACTTTTTTTGCCCATGAGTAAGAAAAATTCACCTGCAGAAAAGCTAGACCACCATCAAGCACAGGACAGCTAGCTCACGGCAGGACTTTACCAGAAACTGCATATCACAACAGCAAAAACCAACATATCAGACACTGAACCCCACACCATATTATTTGGAAGTTAAAATGTAAATGCTTTTCAAAATGGCAAAGATTTCTTCATAATTCCCATGATGTTACACATTTATGATCTATTCCTAGATCTTACGAATAATTACATGTGACCATTGCAGTAAAAACATTTATATCTTATTTACTTATATCTTATATACTACATCTATATCTTAAATAAGTTATGCCGAACTTTGAAATTAATTTCATTTGCTGTTACTATACAGATGATTGCTACATCCTCATTATTCCTCCCTCTGCCTGATTCTTAATATAATTCAGCCTGGTCACACAGTAACTTTAGAAAGTAAAAGAACTTTCTTTAATCTCTAAAAAAATCTATAAAGGAAGTCCTAGGCACATTCCAAGACTGGGTTCCCAAGAGTCCCAAAGGTCTGATAAAATTTCCCTTAGGGGCACCTGGCTGACTCAGAAAAGACTGTAACTCTTGATTTCAGGGTTGTCAGTTTGAGCCACAGGTTGGGTAGGTGGATAGATTACTTAAAGACAAAAACCTTAAAAAAAATTTCCCTAAAAGGACAGATGAAAATTCAAGGTTAAAAGCTATGAATGATATTCACTCAGTCAACAATTATTTCTGTATAAAGTAATCTAACACCTACCAATACACTGGGTGTTAAGTGCAGAAACAGGGAGATTTTTGCTTTTCTTTTTGTTATTGTTGTTACAGTTAATGATAGTTTTATCGTGCCAAAAATACTGAACGCTTCACAAATTTGTGTCATCCTTGCACAGGGGCCATGCTGATCATCTCTGTATTATTTCAATTTTAGTCTATGTGCTGCCCAAGTAAGCAGTGAACAGGGGAGGTTTTTTTTAAGGCTCAATGCATAATCTTATCCCTAAAAGGTCATATAGCAATTTGGGAAGACATAAAACATTTCCAGAACAACTACATACTAAACTTTGAGTATGGATTCCAATTACAGAAGAAGTTCTGAGAAGAGATTTTTATTTCTAACTCATTATGTCTTTGAACAGACATCTATCTCATATTAAAACCATTTTCATACAGATTTTTGGGGGAAACGGGTATTTTGGTAACCAAAAAATTATACAACCAGACTTGTAAAGCATTAATTTATATCAATTCAGTCACTATTTATAAGTGACATATACTAACAGAAAAAACGCAAAATCCTTTGTGTCAAATCATCTTGTTCCTCACCTATGAGATTCAAAATAAGGAAGCACTAGGAGCTGAACTGATTGGCCATATTTTAATAATTAATATTGGGGCTCCTGGGTGGCTCAGTGGGTTAAAGCCTCTGCCTTCGGCTCAGGTCATGATCTCAGGGTCCTGGGATCAAGCCCCACATCGGGCTCTCTGCTCAGCAGGGAGCCTGCTTCCTCCTCTCTCTCTGCCTGCCTCTCTGCCTACTGTGATCTCTCTCTGTCAAATAAATAAATAAATAATCTTCTTAAAAAATTAATATTGATACAGAAATGCTGGTCCTCCAAGCAAACATGATGATAATAGTTTGCCACAGAGAAGATAACAATATAATTGCAGAAAAAGGACCTCCATATTAGACTTCAACTGAGTTATCCACCCTGAGTGTAAAAGAGCATAGCTTCTACTAACCTGTTCTTTTTCAAATATACTTTTCCAATTCCACAGTAGGCCAAGCAATCAAGTCCCTCATTGGGGTAGTGTTCAATCATCCTCTTAAACTGGTTTTCAGCTTCAGATAATTCCTTCAGTAGCAATAAAAACAATGATCACTTAAACTACCAAAGAGACATTGGAACAGATTTTATTTGAAGGTTGACTCTTTTGTGTAATATTACAGACAACTATGGATCCAAAAATTTCTATGGCAAAATTAAACCTTCTGCATTTTATTTTCTTAGCAAATATAAAATGTTGACCACGGGATATACAGAGACACAACCAGAGTGATCTGGCTTGAGACTCAAAAATTGGTCTGGAACACATCAGACAACAAACCAAATGAGCATTTACTAATAAGGCAGAGAGGGGCTGGTATGTGCTGGCAACACTAAAAAGTGTGAATTCATAGTAAAAAGACTAGATGCAAACACACCATGACATACATATCCTTGAGAGTGCTGCTCTCTTGGGATATAGGCACTCCAATAATGTTACCCATGATGTCGTGTGGCATAAGAAAGATAAATGCTGTCTTAAAAACAGTGCTTTAGCAAAAGCTTTACAAAACTTAGAGTACGTTCTTTTGAATATTCTCAATAGTAGAAACTTCTGTGCTTTGACTGAATTCTGTTTTGGAAAAAGTCCAGAAGAAATAGCTCAAGACAATCTTGGTAACCCCATTGTGGGTGAAGAAGGAAATGTTACTACAAAATGGGAGTTTATAAGAAGCTTTGAGGTCAGTTCCAAAGGAGGCATTCCAAAAATGTTTTAAGCAACAGCTATACGGGGGCAAATACACTGCTTACATTGGGGGCTACTCTGAATGATGATATTCTTTTAAATGTCCAAGTTCTATCATACCTGTTCTGTTGTTTTAATCAGTCTCACTATTTCAAAGTAAATCACAGATGAAGCGAACTATTTCTTCAATTTTGATAAAGCAAAACATGATTAAGATATTTATTATCACTCTGCCAAGAATAGAAGAATTGAGATCATGAAGTCCTGTCTCCAACAATCAACTAGAAAATAGAATTAGGCCTTAATGGAAGACATTTATCTGTCACATCAAGAACAAGAAAAGAAGCATATAACAAGGAAAATAAACCTCAGACACTATAAACCACTTTGAGAGTGGAACCTAAAAGATGGTTGATTCTTATTAGGTAGCAGTTAGGGTTAAGCCTTAATATAGCCAAGGAAGTTTGGAGACCAAGTTGGCAGAAAGGATATATTACATCTGAGGTAATTCTAGAATAATTTTAACTTTTAATTGAAAACTGAAAACCACAAGCAAATTATAGATTACACGTGAACAATGCAGGGGGTAGGGGTGCCCATGCAATGAAAAATACAGGTATAACTTTTGATTCCCCCAAAACTTAACTACTTATAGCCTACTCGACTAGAAGCCTTATCAATAATATAAAGAGCAGATTAACACAAATTTTGTATACGTATTATATACTGTAACCTTATAATAAAGTAACAGAAAAGAAAATCATAAGACAGAGAAAATACATTTAAAAATATATATATATCAAATCCATGTGTAAGTGAACCCATGCAATTCAAGCCAGTGTTGTTCAAGGGTCAACTGTATAATGCTGTGCAGTGTAGATAAGCACACCTTCCGGGAGAGCACTAAAGGACCATGAATAATGGAAACCCAAGTGTGCTCACACCTATACACTGATTGCATACGCTTCTGGGAAGCCCGCACCCCAGAAGATAACAAAATATCCAAATACTACCACCCACAACTAAGAGATCCTAACACAGAGTTGAACTCTCCTTAATTTCCGCAGGCCCATTCCTTCTTTCCATCACTAAATATAACCATTATCTTAAACTAGGCTAGCCTATGTTTTTTCACCTTTACAAGAGGCAGAGATAGTCATAAACGATATATGCTTTTTTTCCCCTATGTTTTCCAATTGTACATAAGTGGTTACCACTATGTTTGTTATGTTCTCCAACTTGTCTCTTTCACTCAGCGTGTTGTCTTAAATCTGTGATGATACAGATTTACTTTTTATACAAGTAAAAAAACTCCTACTGGTTGTCTGGCATAGCTTTTTTCTAATTGGATCACATTTGCTCTTCAATAAAAACAACACAAATTAAACATGTATTTCATAAGAAATTCTCAGAAAGAAAAAAGCCAAAGAGACAAAACTATTTTTTACATATCTTCTGAAATTAATGGTATATTTTAATTGTTTATTATCTCTGTTACAAATCTTACCTCAGGCTGTCCTATTCCAAGGAGAGAAATAGCAAGTCCATAGACTACTAAGACATAGTTAATCATGGCCAGGTTCAATTGCTGTCAATAAAAATGCTCCAGTTAAAAATCTGAACATAATTTTGCCCAACCTGCATCATACCAACCTGTTAGCCACAACAGAAAAAAAAAGTGTAATGAAATCTCTCTATCACCACAATTGGGACAAAGGCCAAACAGAATTAGAAAATATATTTTATAAAGATATGCAGTTCTACTAAAATCAAGTATTTAAAACACAGAACCACTGTCTCAGAGTTGAAGGGGTAGCTCATAGCAAATTAGAAGAGCTGAGTCGTCCTATTCTTTTGCACGTAAGTGGGTACTATGGCAGATTAAGACATTTGCTTACAACCCTGCATAAACTATTTACCTAACTAATTATTTCTAGATGAAGAGATGTGACTAAAGCAAGTCCAAAACTCTGATCCAGTACTTCTGTAGAAGCTGTCAAGCATTCTAATAAACACCAAGTAGAGAGCAAGGAGGGAGTCCAAACCTGGGTCATAGATCTGAGTGCAACCATAAAGACTGAATCAGAGTCTTACCTGCTTCTCACCACCTGGAGCCTATTCAGCTAATCTCAGATAGGTCTAAGGTATGTTAACACAATGAAGTTAAAGCCTTGGTTGTCATCTACATTCACCCCGAAAAGCATCTGCATTGAGAAACAAATTGAAAGACGGCAACTTTACCTTTATTTTTTGAGGATCTAACCCGTTGAGCAACTCTGTGAAGGCCTGTGCTGCACTGCGGCAGCGCTGCTCCAACAAAGCCGTGTAACCATCCTGGATTAAGCTTCTCAGCATTTTCATTATATTAGCAAAATCCTGCAAAAAAAAAAAAAAAATTCTATTAAGTAATCCAGAACTGTATGTGTTTAGTCAAAAACTAAAGATGCAAAGTTCATCATCGGGCAGCTATATTTTATAACTGATCATAAAATATATAAATAAATACCCAAAGCTGCCCTTCATGTGTTATACTTCCTTCTCTACACGGCACTTTACCAGTGAAAACTGAAAGGTCCTGCTTCACCACCTTATTTCCAACATTCTTACTGCTACTCATGACAAGAAAGGATAGTTCATTTTATACTACAGGTTCTATGCCTTGCCCACTTTTCCAGATTGAAAAGATAGCATTTAGAAGTTTTTTTTATTGTTAGCACTTTTTAAATTAACATCTAATGTATTATTTGCCTGGGGATACAGGTCTGTGAATCATCAGGCTTAAACATTTCACAGCACTCACCGTAGCACATACCCTCCCCAATGTCCATAACCCAGCCACCCTATCCCTACCACCCTACCCCCCAGGCAACCCTCAGTTTGTTTCCTTAGATTGAGAGTCTTTTATGGTTTGTCTCCCTCCCGATCCCATCTTGTTTCATTTCCCTCCCCCACCTCTCCCCATGATCCCCCGCCCTGCCTCTCAAATTCTTCATATCAGAGATCAAATGAGAATTGTCTTTCTCGGATTGACTTATTTCGCTTAGCATAATACCCTCTAGTTCCATCCATGTCATTGCAAATGGCAAGATTTCGTTTCTCTTGATGGATGCACAGTATTCCATTGTGTGTGTGTGTGTGTGTATCACATCTTCTTTATCCATTCATCTGTTGATGGACATCTAGGTTCTTTTCATATTTTGGCTATTGTGGACATTGCTGCTATAAACATTCGGGTGCATGTGCCCCTTCGGATCACTACATTTGTATCTTTAGGGTAAATATCCAGTAGTGCGATTGCTGGGTCATAGGGTAGCTCTATTTTCAACTTTTTGAGGAATCTCCACACTTTCCAGAGTGGCTGCACCAGCTTGCATTCCCACCAACAGTGTAGGAGGGCTCCCCTTTCTCCTCATCCTCTCTAACATCTGTCATTTCCTGACTTGTTACTTTTAGCCATTCTGACTGGTGTAAGGTGGTATCTCACTGTGGTTTTGATTTGTATTCCCCCAATGCTAAGTGATGTTGAGCACTTTTCATGTGTCTGTTGGCCATCTGGATGTCTTCCTTGCAGAAATGTCTGCTCATGTTTTATGCCTATTTCTTGGTTGGATTATTTGTTCTTTGGGTATTGAGTTTGATAAGTTCTTTTTTTTTTAAAAGATTTTATTTATTCATTTGAGAGAGAGAGAGAGAATGAGAGAGAGGAAGCATGAGAGGGAGAAGTCAGAGAGAGAAGAAGATTCCCTGCTGAGGAGGGAGCCCGATGAGGGACTCGATCCAGGGACTCCAGGATCATGACCTGAGCTGAAGGCAGTTGCTTAACAACTGAGCCACCCAGGTGCCCTGATAAGTTCTTTATAGATTTTGGATACTATCCCTTTATCTGATATGTCATTTGCGAATATCCCCTCCCTTTCTGTCAGTTGTCTTTTGGTTTTGTTGACTGTTTCTTTTGCTGTGCAAAAGCTTTTGATCTTGATGAAGTCCCAATAGCTCATTTTTGCCCTTGCTTTCCTTGCCTCTTGATGTTTCTAGGAAGAAGTTGCTGCGGCTGAGGTCAAAGAGGTTGCTGCCTGTGTTCTCCTCAAGGATTTTGATTGGATTCCTCTCTGTCATTGAGGTCTTTCATCCATTTTGAGTCTATTTTTGTGTGTGGTATAAGGAACTGGTTCAGTTTCAGTTGGACAGCCACAAGCATTTAGAAGTTTTAACAGCACAAACAGCACAAAGAACACCAGCCACCATTTAAATAATTATTTGGCTGATTAGAATTAGACACATAACAACAAGCAATTTTCGGATCACTATCAGATTTTAACATCTACCCTCGTGCTCTCGAATAAGCCTTAATTCTCAGCAAGTAAGGATATTTCAATCTTTGGCTCTACTTCTGCCCAACATGTACTTGAATAGAATTCAATAAAATTATCAGGAAAGAAATTATAGGCTAAATGTAAAGGGAAGAGCATAAAAAATAAAAGACAAAAACAAAAGTGCTAAGTGAGAAAAAAACTTAATCTCTGGATATATATGTGACATGCATTAAAATTTGAATTCAAGTTTTAGTTACATGGCAATAGTCACAAAACTTCTATACAGTCCAAACAGTGCATAGTCCAGTCACAAAAGTTTCATAAAAACTAGATAGACCATAGGTTAAGCCTAGATTTCCTCACTCCTTGACTTACATGTGTATACCATTCAGGAAAGCAGAAAATGCAAATATGCATGTGATATTCCTCACTGTTCCTAACAGTAAAGATCCAAGAGAAGTCCCCGTTGCACGAAAGCACAAATGGAAGAGCAGTTTGGTCACAATTAACAAAAGCTGCCTAGTGGTTTTCATCCAATGAATCAAAGTTTAGGAAAACTTTCCCCCAGAATACACCTAGAAAAGAGCAGCTGTCACATAAAATCGGTATTTACTACAGTATTTAAAAGCTCAAGAATAGGGTTGCCTGGGTGGCTCAGCTGGTTAAGCGACTGCCTTCAGCTCAGTTCATGAACCCAGGGTCCTGGGATCGAGCCCCGCATCGAGCCCCGCATCAAGCTCCCTACTGGGCGGAAAGCCTGCTTCTCCTTCTCCCATTCCCCTGCTTGTGTTCCCTTTCTCTCTGTAAATAAATAAATAAATAAAATCTTTAAAAAAAAACCCTCAAGGATAGCTATATTTATGTTATGACATGAGTTTTGAAAGTTATAGATGATGGTGTGCTATCTCCAGAAATACTAGTTATTAACCTTGAATAAACTGATTCCATTTTAATCTTTCACATTCTAGAAAAGAGAGACCGATAACCTCATGTTTTCATTAAAAATTATTTCTCTCAGGGAGCCTGGGTGGCTCAGTCAGCTGGGCATCCAACTCTTGGCTTCCACTTAGGTCGTGATCTCATGGGTCATGAGACTGAGCCCCATATCAGGCTCTGTGCCCAGCATGGAGTCTCCCGGGGACACTCTCTCTCTCCCTCCGCCCCTCCCCTCACTCGCACGCAAATGCGTGCTCTCTAAAATAAATAAAAATAAATCTTAAAAAAAAATTATTTAAAAAAAATTATTTTTCTCAGTACAATACAAAAAACTATCATGGAGTACTAAAAGCTCCATTTGAGTAGGCTGGGTCACAGTGCCATATACCCAATCTCTCTCAGACTTCAACACAGACAGTGTTTAAGTGTGTTAAATGAACAAGGGAAGGCTCAAAAATAACTATCATACTTATCTAAATCACCTCTGATCTTCCCAGGTTGTCTTTTCTATTTAAGAACTTCACAGTTTTTAGAATCCGTAAAATCAATGTGAAAAGACAAAATTTTAAAATCTCCAAATGTCAGAAATTCTAAAGATGTTTTTATGCAACTGATTAGAATCTGTTTTCATAAACTGCTTGAAACATGCTTTATTCCTACAGTCCTCTGTAAGATATTTGTCATATATACCTAAAATAGTTAACTGAATTTTAAAATGATCCCCATACTAAGACAAGTACTGTATTCCATATGCTAACAGACATTTTTTGGAGTGAAATTTAAATCCAATATTCTATTTTAGAAGAAATAAAACTGTGTTTACATAAAGAATTGTCAAAGCAGACTCCTATGAATCATGTTCACCCACAAAAGACAATCTTTCACTTACTATTACATAGTCTACACTTACAGACTTACTGTAGACACTTACATATAGACACTATATGTATACTATAGACACTTAGTATATAGTACAGACACTTAGTATATAAGTACAGTCTTACTATAGACACTTACATAGTCTATTCAATAACTAGAATAGTGACCAACCATGGTTCTGTAAATTCTGGATTTCATCAAGGTTTCGATTTCTTCTTAAATCAGTTTTTTAAGTTGGATTTTTCTAGGAATTTGTCCATTTCATCTATATATATATATTTTTCAAATTTTTTGGTTTGATGTTCATAATAGTATTCTGATGTATTTGTAATACTCAAGGATATATAGTAATGCATTCTTGCTTGTTCATTCTTTTTTTTTTTAAGAAAAATTTTTTTTTATTTTAGAGAGAGAGTGAGTGAGAGAGAGCATGAGAGGGGAGAAAGTCAAAGGGAGAAGCAGACTCCCCATGGAGCTGGGAGCCCGATGCGGGGCTCAAACCCAGGACTCCGAAATCATGACCTGAGTCAAAGGCAGTCGCTCAACAAACTGAGCTACCCAGGCACCCCTTGTTTGTTCATTCTTGAAATTGTTTTTGATGTTTTCTTTTCTTTCTTTCTCAATCAGTTGCAACACCAGTGTTGCAAAAAAAAATTTTTTTTAATTTTAAACCTTTTAAAATAATTTAAATCTTTTTAATTTTTAAGTAAGCTGTACACCCAACATAAGTCTTAAACTCCTAACCCAGAGATCAAGAGTCACATGCTCTACCCAGTGAGCCAGCCAGGTGACCCTTAAAGTATTAATTTTAAAAGTTAAAACTTTGGAAAGCAAAGAATCCCTAAATCTTTAAATCTTTGGGAAGCAAACAATCTACAGTAACAAGCATTAGTTAAATTTCTGGTTAAAGTGTTTATCAAGTTAATATCTAAATTAGTGATAGTTTGGTTTCTTATCAGTCATATATAAAATCATATGTGAATAACTTAAATTATAAAAAATCTTAGAGATAATCATGATCAGACTTAATTTACATGAAAAATGTTTTGTTCAAAGACTTTGCTTTTTTCATTAGAAATAAGCCTTTTCCTTTACCTGGTGTGCAGCTCGGGAAGATTTAGAAAACTGTTTTTCCAAGATGTTCTTCAAATCTACTGGTAAACTCCCTTGTGAACTAGAAATAATAGAGGAAAGTGTTATTTTAAAATAAAACAATCTTGCTTATATAAAGAATATATTTACTGAAGACCATTTTTTAAAAACTGAAGTATAGTTGAAGTATATTAGTTTTAGGCATACAACACAGTTACTCCATAATGCTATACATTACACAAAGCTCACCATAGTAAGTATAGTCACCATACAACATTATTACAAAATTATTGACTATATTCCTTTTGCTGTACTTTTCATCTCCACGTGAAGGTCATTTTAAACACTGAATAAATGGAGAGTCAGAAGATCCTACACTGAAATATTACCAAGAAGCTGATTCTCCTCAAATTACTCTCTAAATACAATGAAATCTCAATAAAATCCCCCTAAAATTAGAGATGGAGGGGAACCGAATGAATTGATCATAAAGATGGTATGGAAGAACAACTTATAGAAAAAAAAGAAATTGGGGGGATTTACACTGATCATCAAAAGTTATTGTAAACGTAGTCATAATATAGGCCTTGAAACAAGAAATGTGCCCAGTAAACATTCAAAGATGTTCCACCTCATATGAAAATCTAGTAAGATACAATTGTTTCAGAAAGTCTGACTCCCAATGCTGGTGAGGGTAAGGCAGATTCAGGTACACTGGTGGTTTCTGACATCAAATAGCTGCCATTTTCCACATCAATTCTCCAACACTAAGTGTCCAACAACTCAAATCCATTTTGACACCTACTCTGGAATTAACACAAGCCCCACAGGTTAAAGGCTCAGTCGCACAAGGCTGACCCCACTTCACACATAATGCCCTTATCCCTACTGTCGGCCACAATGAAATGCTCAGGCTACTGACACTACTGCCTGGTGGACTACAAACTCAGAGGTTCCTGTGACCCTCCCTCAAGTTCAACGATTCCTCAGAATGACTCACCGAACTCGGGAAAGTGCTCTACTTATTGTTACTGGCTTATTATAAAGGATATAATTCACCACCGCCCAATGGAAGAGATGCACAGGAAAGTATAAAGGAGAGAATGCTGCAAAGGTTTCAGGCTGCCCCAGAGTACACCGCCTTCCCAGCATCTCCATGTATTTAGCAACCAAGAAGCTCTCCTGCCCCTGTGATTTAGAGTTTTCTTCTATCAGGGTTTCATTATATAAGCATGAATAATCATTACTAGTCATTGGTGACTGAACTCAACTTACAGCCTCCTTCCCCTTCTTGGAGATCAGGGGGTGGGGCTGAGAGTTCCAACCCTTCAATCACATGTTTAGTCTTTCTGGTGACCAACCACCCCAATCCTGAAGGTGGGGGACCAGCCTTGAGTCATCTCATTAGTATTAGCAAGGTAGAAAGAAGCTCATTATGAAGAAAAATACTCTCTTATCACTTTGAGAATTCCAAGGGTTTTACGTGCTCTCTGACAAGAACTGAGGACAAAGACCAAATATATATACATATGTTTTTTATTATAACACACTCTCCCACAGCTCAGTAAGAGTGTGCAAAGTGCTCCTTTTCTGGGAGGACAACGTGACAGTATCTAGCAAAGTTAAAATCACACACCCTCTTTGACAGAGCAATCCACTCTAGAAATCTCTTCTTCAAATATACATCTACTATGAAATATCCTGTAGCCATGAAAATGAAAGATGTTGATCTCCATGATCTGGTATGTGAAGATAATACAAGATACTTGACAGAGATAAAAAAGCAAGCTATAGGCCAGAATGGTCCTAACAACAATGAAAATGATAGTAGTAAAAATAATGATAGTTCAAGTGTACTAAGCATTTACCAATTCCAGGGCTCTGTGTGTGTCATGCGGTTTTCCCACTTAATCATTAAATAACCTCATGAAGTAGACATAATAAAATAAGAAGACCTCAATTTGAAAACAAAAACAAAACACTGGAAAATAATTTTTTCTTTAGCAGAACAGTTTAAAATTATAAATATGCATTCAAAGAGTGACCCTATATGTTTCTGGTTTATCTTGAGGGTTAACAGAGGAAGGGGAAGCTCAGGATTTTTCTACAGACTAACAGAACAACATAGTATCTAAGTCCTTGCTTTAATTTTTTGTAGCAACATCAAAAATAGTCATTTTTTGAAGATGAGGCTTTACTAATTTCTCTTAGTGCTTTGATATTAAAAATCCTTCTCCCTGAGGCACCTAACCAGGAATAAGCCTTATGTGAAGAAAAGAAAGCTGACAGCTGGTCTAACTGTGGCAGAAATGGTTTTGCAGGGTCTCCAGCATCACTTTCCCTGACCTCATGAACTTCTATATTCACTGTATGATTTACAGTTTCACTTTGCAATCAATAAATACCTGGTAGGCAATGTAGGGGTTAATTATAAAGATAAGTGGCAAGAGGTCCTACTGTTAATTTTGGTGGGGGGGAGTGTTTGTTAGAGCGAACTTTCTAAGTGGTCACTTCATTAGTGAACATGTTCCTTTAATGAGAACTACTCAGAAGGGCCCCTAAATACGCACATACCCATCCATGCCTGCTTCCAGGTGGACACGAACTTGTTAACACAGAGTTCCTATAGGAAGCCACCAGAGAAGCAATTGTGGGAAAGGTGAAATAAGGTGGGCAGGGAGAAGACATAATTCACTTTACACTTCTCTGAATATTTTTATTTTGTATAAGCATGTATTTTGGGATTTTTAAGAATTAACACTGACATATCTCATATTCCATGCTTTCCAGACATTTACTAACACCCAGGATTAATAATCCTTTAGCTAAAAACAACACTCTCCTAAAGATATGCCTTTGATATTTAAAAGGGGGGAAAATAACCACACAGATAAAAAAACATACCTGAACTTCTCCAATTCATTGTTTCGAGATTTTTGTTTTCCTTTATATTTTGGAGGCTGACCTGTGAATACAAAGTATTTGTTCCTGAAATCTGTTCATAAAAATCAACAAGCCTGAAAGTAAATTAATTAAAAATATGTGGATTGAAATAAGCAGCAAAGGAAGCAAAATTTTATGTGAGTATAACTTAGTACAAACAGGTGAAAAATCAGCTACAATGTTTGTCTATGTATGCTATAAAAGTATTGTGAACATTAATTACAATGATATTATTGCCTAAAGTAAATATAGAGAGATACAGGCCATAGTTTCTGTTCTCAGGTTTTTTATAATTAGATGGGAAGAAAAAACAGTCACCAGTAATTACAAAACAATCACCTTTAGGAAGAAGAGAAGATAGTGTGTTGTTACTGACATATTAATTCCATATAACTCATGGAGGTGGAAATCACTTAAGGTCGAGTGGCCAGGAAAAACCTTAGTGGGGATGCAGCATTTGTCAAATAAATAAAATCTTAAAAAAAAAAAAAAAGTATTTACTTAAATGTGCTGTCTGATAACAGCCTAAGAAATATCAATAAATTAAAAGGTGTTTTCCAAAAGAGAAGTTTTATCCTTAAAGATTTTTCATGTGCTATTAGACTTAGATCAGGTAAGACGATCAATCACCTGAGTTTCCCTCTTTATAATTTTCTAATGTGTTAACCAGATGGGAAGGGCCAGGGGTAAAAAGCTGGATATGTGGCATTGAAGCCTAAGAAGAGACAGAACTGTGGGAAGAAAGAGACAGAAATGGCTGCCAGAAGCAGAAACATTGAAAAGAAAACAAACCAGCCAACAAACAAGAAAAAGAGATCACTCGATCACCAATCGGGTCAGCAATCTCACCCCAATAACCTCTGAAAGCTTCAGGCAAAAAATTTACATCTAACAGCAACCTTGAGTTATCAAGAAAATCTGTATTTTTCTTAAACTCTGTTTTAAAAGGCAGGAAAGCATATAATCTACTTTAGAATGATTTTCAACAGAAATCTGGTCATATAAAGGAAAAATGAGAAATAAATGGAAGATGAATGTTCACTTCTCTGGACCCTTTATTTCCCAATGATGCCAAGTAAATGAAGTCCTGCTGTGTATCCGTGTATTTACTAGATGCAGAAATAAACGTATGCATAAGCATGTACCAGTTAAACTAGTATAAGCCTAAAGCATCGATTCTGAACATCATCCCCAAATAGGTGAAAGTTCGTTTTAGGAAATGAAAAAAAAAATCTAAATTCTTAATATATAAAGCACAGATGTATGTATAGGACATAAATAGTTAAAAAAGCATCTGTATTAAAGGGCTAAACAGGGAAAAAATATGTCTAAATAGCCTCCTGAGCAGGGGGCTTTAACGAAATTAAAGTTGAAAAACACTGGCCTCATGGAAATTAGGTAGCAGACCAAAGAGTTTTTGATTTTCCTTTCTATTTCATTTACTTGAATTTCCAAAATCAAATTTATTAAATAATATGAAATGACTGAGTGTTGATTTTAAATAAGTATTCAGTGCTTTCTTAACACAGAGGCGTTATGAAGTAAAAGGAAAGTAGTAGCAAATGTATGCAAGGCTCATGCAAATGTTGGAGCTGGAGTTTTAGGAATGCTGTATTAATTCAGCAACAACTTACATCTGAAAAAACTTACCTGATGGTAGAAATTCAGGATGACAGTCACAATCATCTACCTTCAAAGCTTCGTCTACCACCTACACATAAAAACAAAATTCGTGAGGTTTTCAAAAAAATAAAGTCATAAAGAATTCAATAACCAAATACCCAAGTGCCTAAAATAACCAGGTGGCAATTAGGCTTAAAAGAATAAACAAACAAAATTATAACTAGTGATAAGAGATTCTAATATGACGAATTCTCTAATGATAACTCTATTTCCAACACTTGGCATGATGGTCTATTGTTCAGTAAGTATACTAAATAAATATTACCGCATCTTGCCTTATGCTCCTCTCCCTAAATGAATACAGCCTCTGAGGTTTTTTGTTTTGTTTTGTTTTGTTTTTAAAGATTTTATTTATTCATTTAACAGAGAGAGAACACAAGCAGGCAGAGAGGCAGGCAGAGGCAGAGAGAGGAGCAGGCTCCCTGCGGAGCAAGGAGCCCGATGCGGGACTCGATCCCAAGATGCTGGGATCATGACCTGAGCCAAAGGCAGTTGCTTAACCAACTGAGCCACCTAGGCATCCCGCCTCTGAGGTTTTTATTAACAATAAAAGGACTACACAGTGAGTTGGAAAAGCTCCCTTAAATGCCAACTAGCTACATACTCCAAAACACCATTTCCTTTTTTCCTCAAAAATCCTAGAAAGAAATATTAACATGGACTTGGTGATAATGCCAAGTTTTTAGTGCACTACTATTCAGAGGAAAACTCAGATTCAGGTCATTTGGGTGGGATACCAACCACAGAGCCAGGCTAAAAGGCCTAGAGGTGCCTTCAGAAATCATGAGGCTTGGGTGCTGGTGAGCACAGCAGGGAGTCAAGGCTGGGGACCACTACTGGGAAGAGCAACAGAGGCTGCAGAAATGGGAAGGGCATGCCTCCCAGGCCCAACATAACACAAGTCAGGTAGGCAGGCTCATGTGGTGCCAGGTAGCCAAGCTGATTGCAAAAGGGAAAAGGGAGAAGAAAAATCGAAAGCGGGGCGCCTGGGTGGCTCAGTGGGTTGAGGCCTCTGCCTTCGGCTCAGGTCGTGGTCTCGGAGTCCTGGGATCGAGCCCCACGTCGGGCTCTCTGCTCGGCGGGGAGCCTGCTTCCCCCTCTCTCTCTGCCTGTCTCTCTGCCTACTTGTGATCTCTCTCTCTGTCAAATAAAGTCTTTAAAAAAAAAAAGAAAGAAAAGAATCATTGTCTTTATATTAGAGGCAAAAAGGGATCATATCACCAAAATATTTAATTTCTATTCTCACCAGAATATTACTGTAAAAACATGAGACTATCAATACTTGAAATCATTTGTTTTAGTTTTTAACTGAACCTACCTTTAGATTCTGATTACCACCGTTTGCCATTTCGTGGTTAGATTTTCTGGAATCTTTTTCGGTTTCCACAAAGTTAAGTGAAGTACTAAACGCAGGTGCTGATAAACTGGGTATATAGGCCCTGAAGAGGAATACGAGAAATAATAATTTTATTTCTACTGATTAGCATGCACTTTTAAAAAGTTATCCTGCAAATAAACAGGTTCCAGCAAATACCACCTTTTTTCCTTGAAAGCAGGGTAATGCTGTTTTAAAAAAGGATCTACCTCTGAGATTGGGTTTTATACACAAATCTTGCTTTAAATTTCATAGTAAAAACTCAAAATAGATTAAGAACAGTTCAAGTAATGTATTCTGGTTTCTAACATTAAAATAAGTAATTCTCCCTGTTTTAAATTTAACAGCTTCAATACCTTAGGCATCTAAAGCATGTGGGGAAAATATCTATTTTTAATGCCAAGTAATAAATGTAGAATCCTGGCTGCTATCTGTTTTCTTGTGAGTATACTCGAATCTGTCTGTTGTCTATTTCTAACAGAAAGTGTCCCAGTCTTTAACAAGATACTGGGAGGCTGGTGGCAGATGTTTCTAGGACAAAGGCTAAGGTTAAAGGTACAGACTGTGTCCCCGCTCTCTGCTGCCGGGACCCTCACTATAAAAACTGCTCCCACCCAAGCACAATGACATCCACTTAACCCTCCACCCATCCTTTCCCAAGGCTTAGGCTACTGATCTCCCTAAATACACATACAAATGGTTCAGTAAAACAGTCCGCAAAACAAATCTGGCAATTCACAGGTCACTGATCTGAGACACAACCCCTTTTCCTTCCCTCCCCAACTTTACTGTGGTTGTTATTAGCCACAAAGCATCAGATACAATGATTCTTAAACTTATAGGGCAAAGCCGTCCCAAATAACAGCTACTGATCTAATTGGTATTAACTTACCTGCTTTCATAAAAAGCTTTAATTGGATTTCTAGTTGGTATTCGACCTATAAAAATCAATCACACACATGCATACTAATGAGTTTTGGCAAAACATACTTTGAAGAAATTTTCAAATACCCCTTAAGCTGACAGTAAGAACATCAAATTTACAGAACTGAAAAATAAACTTTAATAATTTTGTATTTTCGGATGTTTTGAGTTTTAGGATGGCTTCAGCAAAATGTTACAGAGCCTTATTTGGCATCCCATTACATGTGATCACTGACTGGATGGAGGAGTATATAAATCTGAATCAGAGATGGTACCTGTCTGCAAGGAGCTCACAATCTTATAATCATGTTATGTTGGATGTTATTATCCATCCATACATCTCAGCTCAGCTTCCTAAAACACTAAATACCCAAAGAAGAAAAAAAACAGGAAAGACCTATACACTGAAAGTACAGAGTAAGGGAATTTCAGGCATCGGAGAAAGCAAAATACTTAGGAGAGAAAACAAGAGAATGAAAATCTAGAATTCCTAGTCCACACACCTGAGTTATGATATATGTGTACGTACCCACATACAGACGTATATATGCAAAAATGTTCCACATGCTATAGAATGAGCCACACACTTGATGCAAAAACATCAAACAATTCTACTTGAAGGGTCTTTTTTTTTAAGAAATAATCATATTGGAGGAAAAAATCTTAAATAATTTTGCTTCAAAATTCTTCACTTTACCAAAATCTCAAGGCAGCATATTTTACTATAGAAGAATAAATAATAATTTGTTGTTTCAAATAAAAAATACAAATCATTTATAATTACCTAGTGGAATATAACACTAATGTACTTCTACACACACAGAAATGGAAAACTTCAGTGACTTGACCAAGATAACGTAACAAAATAAGCACAAATCACCTGAGAGTTGATTTATGGTCCTCCATTAATCCAAGAAACCCACCTTCAAAAGTTTTAAAGGGAATTCAACTGTAACCAAAGAATCTTAGGTGAAATACCTTGCAGGTCTTCTATTTGTTTTTGTAACTTTACATGCTGCTGAATTAGATCCTTGATTCCCTCAGGGTCATTTTTACAGAGTTTTTGAGCTTTTATGTTTGCTTGCAGGGCCCAGTCATATTCCCCCAGCATAGAAAGAGCAGCACAATAACGATAATGACCCTGTTCCAAAAGATAAATTTAATTTTTTTCTCAAAAATATGCTTAAGTTAAAGAAAATAGATAAGGAAAAATATTTTGCTTGAAAACTAATTACTTAAAATGTTAGATTAGGATCCTATCAATGAAAAATTTTAAAAATGTTAATACCTCTCAGGAAATAAAATTACCTAAATGAGCTAAAGTGAAATTATGAATGAATAGTATTTATAATAATTTTAACTAGAGATCAGTATTTTTGCTTAAGAGATGTCTGTACCCCAAAGAAAATAATTCAACCTTTATTATATTTTACTAGTACAGAAATATATTATTTTATGCCAAAAAGTACAAAAAACATTAAAAATAAGTAACTTAATTTTTTTCAAAATATTTTAAGGCAGTAATAGTCTTTAAGTCATTACATTCCCTACATCTTAAAAATCAAAGAAATTTTAGAGCTGAAAGGAACAATCAGCTAATACAGTCGTTTTCAACCCCTCTGAAGAGCACGGTCAGATAAGGGGTGCATCTAGGCTAGATCTTCCATTCATCTTGCTCTAACTCAGCTTTTAATTATTTTCTCTCTAAATGTAGTTCTTAGCTTTAAGAAAAGGTCTGAAAACCACTGATTTACTCAATTCCAATGATCAGGGTTTTTTGTTTTGTTTTGTTTTGTATGCCACAGAACCACGTCCTGGCTGGTCCCTTTATGCTTTTTGGGAAATCTATCTCAAGGATAAACATTTTAATCTAGAAAGCGAATATTACCAAACCTGGGCTTAGCTCAACCACCCCCTCTTCTAGCTACTCACAAACTGAACTCCCACTGTAGGCACAGTATCTCCACTTGTGAATTGACTTACCCGTGAAAGAGGGTAGAAATTGGCCTAATGTCATACTTACTTAGAGGCAAACCAAAGAATCCTGACTTTATGACTCTGGGTCCAGAGTTTTTTCCTCCTTACTACAGATTTTACAAAGGACATTCTCATTCTAAGAGAAACTACTAAATCAAAAATAAGTGACCTTTTTAAGAAAGATGAGCTCTTCACTAAAAAAAAAAAAAAAGGCCAGAAACAACCATGGGGACCTTTGTTTTATGCAGGTTCGGAGCATATATAATCCTGCTCTTGTGCACCAACCCAATCTGTGAGTTGTGAAGCATTTTTTTAGCCAGACTATTTAGAACTCAGATCAGAGATCCCAATTCAGATTGCATTTGCTTAGACTTTCTTTTTCCACAAAAGGCATATGAAGACAGATCTCTCAGATATGCTACAAGACCAACATCTCATCACCCAGGACTACAACAACTTCAAAATTTAGGTAACTAAATTAAAAAAAAATCACAGCATAAGATATATGATAGATTATAAGCCATACCTGCTAAATTTGTAGAAAACACTTTTCTTTGCCATTACCTCATTCTTTTTCACATATATAGAAATTCCTTGTTGTTCATTTGCCTAGCATCCCCTCCTTTTGGTGCCACCATGTCCCTACTCCACATAGTAATAGCAGAACTGGGACTACTGTTCCATCTCAAAAATGAATGGGGAGAAGTGTAAGACCCAGGGGGCTGATCAATCAAAATGCACCATTTTCTCGTCACAGGATCAATCCACTGGTGAACACATGTCTCAATCAGGATCAGTCTGAGGCTGATCCTGATTGAGTCTAAGGGGTGCCTTAGGTGTACTATATAGATACCAAAAGAGGTTCTCTTGCCACTAGAATTAACAGTTATTAAGAATACCAGTTTCAGGGGCGCCTGGGTGGCTCAGTGGGTTAAAGCCTCTGCCTTCCGCTTGGGTCATGATCTCAGGGTCCTGGGATCGAGCCCTGCATCGGGCTCTCTGCTCAGTGGGGAGCCTGCTTCCCCTCTCCTTCTGCCTGCCTCTCTGCCTACTTGTGATCTCTCTCTCTGTCAAATAAATAAATAAATCTTAAAAAAAAAAAAAAAAGAATATCAGTTTTGGGTTCCCACTATATGGTAGAAGTTTTTTTCAAAATGAAACCAGGAGAGCCCACAATCTAATTACCACTTGTGGTTAAGATGGAGTTAATAAGGATTTGGATTTATACACCTGCCCAAACAAATAAACAAAGACACATGAAATGGAAGTTTGCAAGACACTAAGTGAATTGTCAGGCAACAAAATAGAGTGACCCCTGAAAAATGCAACACAAGCCCTATGACTGCTCCAGCTTACTGAATGGAATTTCTAAGCCATGGTACAGGAGAAGGAACCCAGGCAGGAACACTGGCAGTCTATGTTCAGAAGACAGAGACAGGAGTCCAGGAGAGCCAAGGCAGCACAAGTTCACAGGGCAGGGGACCAAGAGGAGACTGCTCCACAGAGAAATCCAGAGATCCTTACATAGTTCCCCTGAGTTGAGTCTTGAGGTGAGTACATCAGTACATGCATGTGGGACAGCTATCCGAAACCCAAACCAGGGAAAGAAGCACTAGAAAGACTGATAAGGAAACAACAGTCAGCACTCACACAGAGCCAGGAATAATTCCTGCTTCTACCAGTCAGAGTGGAAAACATCGTAATTCATGGAGCAACAGGCAGAGTATTCAGAAGCATTCTGTTTCGGTTGTGAATAAAAAGATATCCTTTGACCAAATACCACTATGGTCCCACCTATCAAAGCTTAGAACAAGACTCCAAAGACTTATTACACTGCTTCCAAGTAACTTTACTGCATCCCCAAAAGCAGCTCAAAATATTTATAGATACACACAAATATCAATAACAATGTCTTGTATTCAGTAAAAATTACTAGGTATGCAAAGGAGGAAAATATCCATAAGAAGAGAAAAATGAGTCAATTGAAAACACTCAGAAATGACACAGATGATAGAATTAGTACACAAAAACATTAGAACAGTTATTATAAACATATTCCCTATCTTCAGGAAATTAAAAGACTGAACAACGTATTAAGATGGGAAAATACATAAAGAATACTCAAACTAATATTCTAAAGATGGAAGTTATAGCATTTAAGGTGAGAAAATACATCAGATGAAAATTGGGGCAGATTAGACATTGCAGAAGAAAAAAACCAGTGGACTCAATACACAATAGAATCCACCTAAAAAGAAACACAAAATGAAAAGGGAGAAGAGAGGCTGAAAATAAAGCTAATAAACAGGAAAGAAAAACTGAGAAACGGGAAGAAAAATGTGTATAGATCTGGATCCAGTCATGCATGAAGGTAATGCCTAGACTTTTTTTTTTTAAATGCCTAGACTTCTAAATTACATGAACCACTGCTTGGGCCAAATCTGAGTTAGGTTTTGTCATTCCCAAACAAAAGAGTCCTCCCTAATACACACCCCTCAATATTAAAAGGTTCTTACGGACATCTGTGAGGCTACTGGTTTGTATACTACATAACAATATCAAAAGGCAATGCATACAGAAATGTCAACAAATGTCTACTGACAATACCATAAAAATCTCCACTCGTTGGGATACAATGACATCCTCTCTTAAGCCTGAAAGCACATGTAGGGCAGTTGTCCTTGTACCTGTCTTCTCTATCTGGAAAGAAGGCACAACAATGGCCCACCCTCACAGAAATCTACAGAGAACCTTCTTTTACAGGCTTATATCCTAGAGGTGTGATTCAACAGACTTAGGCTCATAGTTAATCTAAAGTAGAAGTACAGAATGCACCTTGCAGAGTTCACCTTTGCTTCTGAAATTTAAGCTACCTTTTACTGAGCACTTCTTTCCAATAAAATAAAATGAAAAAATGACCTAGGTGTAGGTAATTTTTTTAATACTTACTCGGATTTGTGTTTTGCATCTATACAAATATTTCTGCAATCACAAAACATCCCTATTTAAATAAAGTGAATGAACCCACATATATAGTCAACAGATATTTGACGAAGATAACAAAGGTAATACAAAGAAGTAAACAGAGCCTTTGCAACAATGATGCTGGGGAATCTACATGCAAAAAAAAAAAGAAGAATCTAGACCTTATACTCTCCAAAAAAATTAACTAAAAATGAATCACAGACCTAAATGTAAAATGCAAAAAATGGTAATGACTTTTAGATACCATTCCAAAGGCATGATCCATGAAAGAAATAACTAATAAGCTGGACTTTAAAATTAAAAACTCTCTGAAAGTTGCTGTCAAGAATATAAGACAGGCTGTAATCAAGAAGAAAACATTTAGCAGACACACGTGATAAGGTCTGTTATCCAAAATATCAAATTAAAATTCAACCATAAGAAAACAACCCATTTAAAAAGATCTTAACAGACACCTCATCAAGGAAGGTATATGGTGACAAATGAGCATATGAAAAGATGCTCCATATCATATGTCTTAGGAAAATGCAAGTTAAAACAAGATACTACTATACACCTAGTAGGAAGGCCAAAATTCAGGACATATACCATTAAAACAACTGCAATGACCACAAGGTACAATCCCAAATGCCAAGGAGGATATGGAGCAGCAGGAACTCTCACTTGTGGCTGGTGGGAATGCAACAAGGTACAGTCACTTTGAAAGTTTGGCACTTCCATAAAAAACTACACATATTCTTGGAGTGTTTGGGTGGCTCAGTCAGCTAACCATCCGCCTTCCGCTCAAGTCATAATCCCAGGGTCCTGGGACTAGGCTCCCTGCTCAGTGACGTCTGCTTCCCCTCTACCCCTTCCCACCCCCTGCTCATTCTTCTCTCTCGCTACCTCTGTCGCTCTCTCTCTCTCAAATAAAATCTTTTAAAATACACACACAAAAACTAGGGGCACCTGGGTGGGTGTCTGCCTTCAGCTCAGGTCATGATCCCTGGGTCCCAGGATTGAGCCCCACATCAGGTTCCCTGCTTGGTGGGGAGTATGCTTCTCCTTCTCCCTCTGTCCCTCCCCTAGCTCCTCTCTCTCTCTCTCTCTCTCTCTCACACACACACAGTCTCTCTCAAATAAATTAAAAACAAAAACTAAATTCATATTCTTGTCATATGATCCAGCAATCATGTTCCTTGGTAATTACCCAAGAGTTGAAAACATGTTAACACAAAATCCTGCGCATAGGTATTTATAACAGCTTTATTCAAAATGGCCAAAAGTTGAAAGCAACAAGAACGTCCTTCAGTAGGGGTGCCTGGGTGGCTCAGTTAAGAGTCTGCCTGCAGCTCAGGTCATGATCCAGGGATCTTGGGATCAAGCCTCGTGCTGGGCTCCCTGCTCAGTGGGGAGCCTGCTTCTTTCTCTCCCCCCTGCTTGTGCTCTCTCTCTCGCTATCTCCAATCAATCAATGAATCAATCAATCTTTATTCTAGAAAACTAACTTCAGAGTCTGGGTTTCAGTAGACAAAATCTCCCCCCCAAAAAAGAATTCTATTATCCACAGAGTAAGTATTTATGGAGCACATGACAATGCCAGGTTCAGTGATCAACAAAGATTCTACACCAAGCACAACAATGACTCCTAGTAAAAAGAGCAACAAATTGATCACTCTCAAACAGAAGCACATCTAATGCTGGATTCTAAATCCAGTTTTGTCTTTTACTTGCAAAAGTCACTTTACCTTTCTGGGACTCAATCTCTTCATCTGTAAAACGAGGTATTTAAAAATGGACTCCAAAATCTGGATGCAGGAGTCCACCTGGGGAATTTCACAATCCCTGGACTCTGATACACTCCTCAGCCACATGAATCATAATTTGGAGGACTCTCAAGTTCTCTGATTAATACTCACTCTGATTTAAAAATAAAGTATGTAAAGCCAGGAATGAAGTCCAAAAACATGTATCTTTCTGTGTCTTATTTGAAGCTCTACTTTAAAAAAAGTCAGGTATTTTTGTGATTTAGGAAAATACAGGGATTAATATCACAAACACCCAGAATTATTCACTAACATTTTGCTATACTTGCCTTAGATTCTTTTTTACTAAAAGAAATAAAACCATACAGATACGGCTAAAATCTTTTTTGTACCCTCTCTAATGTTTCCTCCTCTAACTGCCGAGAAACAAACATTATCATGAGTCTGATAGGTATCTTTTGGGCCTATATTATATTTTACTGCTTTTTTTCACTCTTTTTTTATATCTATAAATGCTGATCAACCAGTTAACTTATTCCAACTGCAATCTAGTATTCAGTTTGTTCATTCACTAAGTCAACAAACATTTACTAGGAAGTGCTTGCTATGTGCCAAGCAGCTTGTCAAGCAGTCCGGATTCAATAGTGAACCAACCAAACAAAAAATCCCATCCTCGTGGATCTCACACTGCATGGGAGGACACACAGTAACAATACCTACAGTATGTTCAATAATGTTAAATGACAACAGGAAAAAAGTAGAGCTGGGAAAAAGGGTAGCAAATGTCTAGGCAGGGGTAGCCTTGGCATTTTAGTACTGTGGCCAGTAAGTTTTCACTGAGAAAACTTTCAGTAAAACATGAAAGGAAATAAGGGATGCTACACATGCTCTGGGGAAAGGATTCAAATTCTAGGCAGAGGGAAGAACAAGTACAAACAGGAAGTGGGCCTGGCATATATAAAGAACAGTTGAGGAGGCCAACAGGTCAACACAGAGTGAACTAGGCAGAGAGTGGTAGGAGTGAGGTCAGAGACACAATGGATATTTAAGGAAGAGGGACGGATCAGATCAGAGGAACGACTCTGATCAAGTGAAAATGTCATATCCATCCCTGCTTTATCAATGGATATGTATGGATATCAATGGATATCAATGGATATGCAGTTCTATGCCATTAAAACACTACTGTGATGACCACTTTGCACATCTCACCATGTGTACATACTGCAAGAATGTTTGTGGAGTATACACACTTAGAATCAAATAATTACAGCATATGCACGTCACAGTGCTCTCCAAGTCGGTTGCAACCAATTCTCACCCACTGGTTTATGGAAGGCTCCTGTTGGTAGACACATTCACCAATACTTGGGACTACTGGTCTCTTTAATTTTTGCCAATCTAAAGGACCTAAACGATATCACACTGTTATGTACATGTAGGTCTGTTTGGAAACTCTCTATTCTGCTCTTTTGGTTTGTTTTTCTAACTGCACAATTTTAAGTGATGGGAAATAGAACACAGGTTATTTCTATTGCCCATTCAGGATATCTCTTCTGTGAAACGCATGTTTATTCACTTGACCATCTTCTACTGGGTTTATTTACTATAGCTCTCTGCATATTCTGATATAAATCCCATAAGTTATGTATGTTATCTATATGACAAATTATCTCCTCCCAGGCTTATGATTTCATTCATGGTGCCTTTTGACATACAGAAGTTTTCAGTTTGATACAGTCAAATTTATGCACCCCCGACACTGATTTGCGTATTGTATGTTATTTAATAAATCCTTTCCCACCTCAAGGCTGTAAAGACAGTCTCCTATAATTCCTCTCCTAAGTTTTAAGTTTCATTTTTTCATAGTAAGGTCTTTAACCCATGAAGAATGTGTAGATGCTGACACCTCAGTCGCTAAGGTACCCTCTAGCTTCTCAACATTTCTACGTGCTACTTGTCCTGCTTAGACACACATGGCCTCTCACTGCTGTGTTAAGTCCCCTTTCTGATTATGGAACTAAAGATTCCCCTCTCACATTCTTGAGCTCAGTATAATTTTATCCAGCATTTCTACATATAAATTTACATCCTATACACAGATTTTTCACAAAGTTATATGGCATTACCTGCCCAATGTAAAGATAAAAGCAACCTACCTTTGTCCAATTGCTCTTCAGGATAGTGGCTCTCTTTCCATCACCAAGTGCATTTCTAAAAAGAAAAACAAGAAATATTCACTTTTATTTTTTTCATAAAGGCAGTATAAATTGTGTATCTGTACTTCTTGAAATTTCCCGAAATAACCTAGTTAAAAATAATTTAATTTTTTAAAATCCATATATGTCCATTATAGGAAATTTGGAAAATACAGAAAAGTAAAAGGAAAGTCACCCAGAGTCACAATCACAACTACCCAGGAATAACTACTTTTCATATTTCTGGAGTATTTCCTACACATATCTACATCTTATCTACATCTTACTTGCTATCTACATAGTTTTTCTGCACTACTTTTTTGCATGTCAGCAAGACTTCTGATCTCCAAAAAGAGAACTCCCAGATCTTTCACACATCAGTTAAACCACAGTGGACAGAGCATAAAAGCTGAGACACAGATGAGAGTTAAGTTCAATACAATCACTAACTCTCCTCAGGACTGTTTGGGAAGTTATTAACCGCTCTGGCCTGCTTTCCCATATGTAAAATGAGGATGATTAATTCTAATTAGTTTAAGCCAATCATGGCAATCTCACTCTCCTTTCTACTGACTGATTTGGGGGTAGTTATATGACCCAGTGCTGGCCAATGAGAGCTTAGAGAGCTTAAAAAGCTTAAAACCTTTTAAGAGCAACACTCTTAAAAAGAGATTACAAGGAAGAACAAAACTAGGTAAAACTTACACTACCAGACAGCAGTACCTACTAAGACTACACATAGTTTAAAAAAAAAAAAAAAAGTCTATCTAAAGACAGATGACCTGATCAACAGATTAGGATAAACAAATCAGAAACAGATGTATACATACAGCCACCTCATCTATATGACAAATATGACCACTGCAGTGCATGGAGGAAACATATTCTTAAGAAAGAGCAATGTGTCAATTAGACATTCATACCCATCTTGAACCTACCTCTCACTAAATGTAAAGTTAAACAATCAAGCTTTTAAAAGAAACATAGAACATTTTGCTGATGTTAGAGAAGGCACAGACTATAAACAGAACCCAAAAAGTGCTTATCATAAAGGAAAAAACTGATAAACCGTACTATGTTAAAGTTAGCATCATTCATTTGTTAAAAAAAAAAAAGTGAAAAAGCAAGCCACAGAGTGTGAGAAGCTATTTGTAATGCATATATTTGACCAAAGACTCAAATCCAAGAAAAGTTTTTTAAAAACCTAATGAATAAGACATTTGAGTCAAAAGGAAAAAAAAGAAAAAAAACCAGCAAAAGACCCAAACAGACACTTCACAAAAGAGAATATCCAAGTGGTCAACAAGCATATGAAAAGATGCTCAACTTAAATGTTCTTAATCAACTTAAGGAAATGCAAATGAAAATCACAGCACTGTATCACTACATACCCATCAGAATGTCTAAATGGAATGACAAAAAATAATAAGTGTTAGTGAGGACATGGAACTGAAACTCTCATATGCTGCTGGCAGGAGTGCAAAATGATACAACCATATAATAAATTATATATGAAAGCTGAATATAAGCATACCCTTGTCCCAGCAACTCCCCTCCTTAATTAGATTCTCAACAGGAATGAATACATATGTTCACAATGATACTATCTGTAAAAGCCAAATACTAGAAACTACCCAAATGTTCATCAACATTAGAATGGATAAAATGTGGTATATTCATGCAATAGATGAACACTGTACAACTCCATGCAACAATATGGATCTTGAAAAACAATGTTGAATGCCAAACATAAAAGAGCACATACCATGACTGTTTACATTGCACAAAAACAGGCAAAACTAACCCACTGCGTTGAAAAATGGGTTAACAGTTAACCTAGGGAAGAAGGTAGGTAGACTAGGAGGAGGGATTTCGGAGGTACTGGGGTTGTGATCTGGGTACCGACTACTCGTGTAAGGATTCTGAAAATTCAACCTATATTCTTATGAATTATACACTTCCAGTATGTGTATTTTTTTTTTTTTTGAAGATTTTACAAGAGTGATTCTTTTGCTGGAGACTGCAGTGTCCAGTTCAGTATGTGGATTACAGTAGCCAGAGGAGGCAGCCTGAAGTCCAAGTCACATAGAGGGACTAGAAAAATCCTAGGTCTTTGATAACATTGTTGAGGCACTAAATACACAACCTTAGAGCCACCTTCCTCTGGATTTCTTTAATGAGGTTAAGTTTTCTTCACCATTTAAACAGGGTTTTCTGTTACTGGCAACCAAACACATCCTAATACAATAGCACACCTCCTAATACAATAGCACACCTCCTAATACAATGGCACACCTCCTAATACAATGGCACACCTCCTAATACAATGGCACACCTCGTCTCTCCACTGGTTCCCTCTGCAAATGCTTTTAACAACTGCCTATACTATTTCCATTTCCTCTCATCTCAACCCACTCCAATCCAGGATCTATAAGCTTCCCATACATACACAGCTCTCCCTATGGCAACTAAAAGATGTCCATATTGCTCAATCTAAATTCCATTTGGCTACCCAGCAACAATAGGCACGACTGGTCACTCTTTTTCTTCCTTCCATGTCGTCACACTTCCGGTTTTCCTCTTACCTCTCTGGCTACCTCTTAACCATCTCCCACGCTGGTTCATCTTTCCTTAATTGGCCACTATCTGTGTCCCTCAAGGCTCAGTCCTAGTTTTCAGTTCATCCTTTCTCTACACCGGTGGGTCTCGACCTTGGCTACACATGAGTACCATCTGGAGGGCTTCTAGAAGCCCAATGCCCAATTAATTAAATCAAAATCTCTGGATTGTGATTATTTCTCCCCAGGTCGATTCCAGGGTGCAGTAAAAGCTGAGACTCACCTCCCCAAGCAATCTCATCCACATTTGTAACTTCAAATCATCTAGGTTAACTATCCCAAGTATGAGTCTCTTGCCCAAATATATCCTTGGAGTCCCAGACCCACATAATTCATTGCCAATGTGACATTCCAACTGGGATCCTTCAAGGACACCTCAACTCAGGATGTCCAAGAGTAAAGTCAAGTTCTACTTCCTACAAATGTATCTCTTCCACTGATCCCAGTGTTAGGGAGTGAGCCTATAATCCATGAAGCAGCTGAAGGCAGAAAGTGCCTAATAGTTCCAAACACTAAACCATAAGCAATCTGTTCATTTTACCTCCAAAATAGCTCAAATCCTTCCACTTCTCCATTTCCACTACCATTACCCTGCTCTAAGCTACCATCACCTCTGGCCTAGAGGACTGCAACAATGTCCTAACCCAATTCATGCTGCATCCCCTCCAAACCCATTCTCACTACAACTAGATTGATCTTTCTACAGTCCTAATCATGGCTTCTCACCTCAATTTAAAACCCTTTACTTATTTCTTGATGCTCTTCAAGGCCACAGTTATGTAGCCTAAAAGACCCTCTTTGGTCTAGTCCCTGACCACCACTCCCCTCCTCTGTATTCAGGCCATCCAGCACACTATGAATTCCATGAATGCAACATCCTCCCTCCCACTGCTGGTCCACTGTCCAGAACACAGGAACTGTCTCGTTTTGCTCATTTCTGACACAGCTAGAAGCAGAACCCCGATCATACTTACTGAGTCAATGTTGAATGTTGTTCCTATAATTAAATACTATAACCACAGTACTATACTGTTACAATCACATACATTATAAATATCATACATATCGGTGTGTGTATATACATATACATATATATATATTTATATAACTGTAACCTATTTTCACATTTACTAGCATATGACCACATCCTCCTACTAAAACAAAGGGGGCATCATGAACTACATGGTGTGATTGCTCATCCAACCCAGTGTAGCTGAAGTGTACATACGTGAGAGCTGGTATGATTTTAACAACAGCAATACATCTACACAATACATTTATGAAAACAGAAGACTCAAGAGATGCAAAAGGTTGCTTACTCTTGAAGACTATGTGACAAAATGGTGAGAGTATTGAACAGAGTGTAAGAAAGAATATTCTAGCCTAGATGCCCTAACAGAATACATATTCCACGGGCAAGTGTTACTTCTCCAGCCCTCTCACCTATTTCTTCATATAGGATAAGGCACATTTTCCCCTAAAATACGTTAGGAGCGAATACATATTTCTCCCTCCTCTGGCTTCCATGTGGATAAGCTAGATTAATAATTTTTTAGCTCTCTCCTTCCCTAGAGATGGGAAGGAGAAATCTCTAGCTTTTCCTGAAGATAAATAATAGTGAAGGGGGCACTAGCTTTTCCTGAAGATAAATAATAGTGAAGGGGGCACTAGCTTTTCCTGAAGATAAATAATAGTGAAGGGGGCACTAATCATACGTGGCTTAGCCTCTCTTTTTCTCACCCTTTGGAATCTTATACTGAACACCATCATAATACCAGATTCCCTTTTCCTCCAAGCTTAAAGTTCACAAAGGTCCCCACTGCCAGTTCTGTCTGTGACCATGGGTAAACTAATAAGTCACTTGGCTATCAGATGGTTCAGATAAGGCCCTACTCTCCAAAAACTGTGTCAGCATTGGAGGCAAGACTGGACCACCATTTGCCTTGTCTTCCATTTCTATTTCTTAACTGATTCTGAATTTTGGAAGAAAAGAAGATGCCATTTATTGACTCTCTCAAACCACAATATATGTAAGAACTTCACAAGCCATAAAAGGATTATAATTTTTTTTCTTCCCTATTGTAAATCATCACTTCTAGGGCCTGACCAGACCAACAAAGAAAGAATAATGCTACTCTCCAAGTTCCTAGATCTTACGATGAAGCAACAAAAACAGAATTCAGATGTAATGGTCAGTTACTGCCGAATATGCAGTGACTAATAACCATCAACTGAATAAACACATAATTTAAATCGAAAGTTAATGTCTGGAATTAAGATTACATAAACTCCAGGGCAGTCGGGCAGTTAAGCGTCTGCCTTCGGCTCAGGTCATGATCCTAGGGTCCCAGGATCGAGCCCTGCATCAGGATTCCTGCTCAGTGGGGAACCTGCTTCTTCTCTCCCTCTGCCTGCCTCTCTGCCTACCTGTGCGATCTCTATCAAATAACTTTAAAAAATAAAAACTTTTTAAAAAGTTGCATAAGCTCTTGCATCCAAGTAAAAGCAATCAGGAATTTATCTACAGATATACTTGCACCTGAGTGTAGAACACAACTAAAAGGATAATCATTACAAAGATGTATGTAATTTTTTTAAACTGGAAATAATTTATATTCTAACACAAACTAACCAAAGCAGGAGTAATCCACTGAGTAAAAGACTACGGAGCCATGAACATAAATAAGGGTATATCTCCATATACACTAATATGCAACAAGCTCCAAGATTTAAGTATTTTTTAAAAAAAAGCAAGAAGGACAAAAGAATGTACAGTATGTTCCCACCCATGTTAAAAAATACACACACACACACACACACCCATACATAGATATATACACATTACAAAGAATCAAATGAAACTGCCTACACTCTGGATTATAAAAATGGCAACTTCATTTGGTTCAATATATTAAGTGCTTATATAGGCATAAGATACTATGGAAACACATAAAACACTCACACTGAAGCTCCCCACACACACTAGGATTTTTTTTAAGTATGTTCCATGCCTAATGGGCTCAACTCATGACCCCAAGATCAAGAGTCACACATTCTCTGACTGAGCCAGCCAGGCACCCTCACACTATAGTTTTTGAAATTCTCGCAGAAATATACAATTGTTTTGATTTATACCTCTGGCCTCAGAGAAATTCAGAAAAACACAAAACGAAACCAAAAACCAGAAGTCATTTAAAGGCTATCTGCCTGCTATTAATCACAAGTTGGATCTAATAGAAGAGAATATATTATGATAGGTAATTAAACACTGAAGGTCAAAGTAAATGCCAAGTTTAAAATTCAATAATTTTCCAAAGTAAATTAAAAAAAAATCCAAGGTTAAGCTTTCCTTTTTTCCAATTTACATTTCCCCTTACACAGTTTATCAATCCCATCAAAGAATTCAAATTTCCACATATGAGTATCAGAAAAAAGAATAAAACAGTAAAGAGGCACAGCCTGAAGATATACCTCGCATAAGTACTGTAACTACAGAAGCCATGGATATGCCTAATTACTTTTTTTAGATTCTCCTTTAAAAATATGATTACTCCAATTAAAACTATCATTCTAAAATTCCCTGCCAAATTGTAAAGTGAACTTCTGGAAGACCTGAGTAAAAGGACATCTCAGCCATGATGGGCATTTGGGATACACTGCACACAGTTCTGAGCCTAAAGGATTCAGCAGAAGCTGTGGCAGAAAATACCGCATTTCCACACAACTCTCCAACCCCAGCCCCGCCCCGCCGCCTCCCGGCCCCATTCCACAGATTTCCCAAGTGTGACATTCGCAGACCTGGAGGTACACACATCTAATGAATGGTAGGAGTTCAGATGGGCTCTTGGCCTCATCCACATTCATCCAAAGGTGGTACAAACTGTGACTACCTGGCATTAAAACCAACACCAGCACTTTGACCATTTCTTAATGAAGCACTTTCCCCACACACATCTCGCCTCGGGCTCCCCATCATTAGTCTTAAAATGCTTATATTTCTCTTCTTTCGAGATCACTTTCACTTATTTTATCCTTGATATTTTAGTGAACGCTGCTTTTTTTCGTCTTCTGTGCATTTTTAATTTTACTATTAATACTTTTTGTCACATATTTCAAGTATACATAAAAGTACAGAGAATAACATTAATATAGTCAACACCCATGTACCAGCTTAGCAAGATCTTAACATTTTGCCGTATTTACTTCAGATCTTCTTGCAGAACTCTGTTATAGTCAACAACCACTGTGTACCACTTTCTCATCTCCAATCCTTTTCCCTCCTTCCCTCCCCAGAGACAGCCACTCCACTGGTGTTTAACATGCCCATGCATTTATAAAACATTTTTAACACATACTATGAATTAACTATGTCACTTTGCATATTTTGACATTATATAAATCACATTATACCATACAAATCATTCTGCAACTTGCTTTTTCACTCAACAATGTCATCATTTTAACTGCTGCATAAAATTCCATTGTATGAATATACCATCATTGATTTATCCATTCTCCCACAGATAGACATTTAAGTTGTTTCCATTTCTTTACTCTTACGAACAATGCTATCATGAAGACTTGTACGTATCTTCTTGGGTACACATTTGAGTTTGGAGGATAGGAGCCTAGAAGTGGGCTGCAGAGTATGCACATCTTCACCTTGCCAAATTGCTGTCCAAAGTGATTGCACCAATTTACACTTTCTCCAGCCGAGTATGCAAGTTTCTTTTGTTGCACATCCTCTCAAACACTTGGTATTATGAGTTTTTTAAAATTTTTGCCAATCTGATGGACATGAAAAAGAGACTCAAAGTTTGTAATCTGCACATCCTATAAGGATACTCACATTTATTGACTATTTGAACCATTTATTTTTAAATTTTTTTTCAACTTTCACGTTGCCCTTTGATCGGGATTAAGAGTAAAAACTACCAACCCCTTTCCATCGGGATTAAGAGTAAAAACTCTGCATCCAGGCTGCCTGGGTTCAAATTCTGGCTCCATCACACCCACCTAGTTTCTGAGGATACTTTGCTTGACCTCCCATTCCTGTTTCCTCATCTATAAAGAGACAGCAGCACCCACCTCACAGGGTTGTTCAGGGCTTTTTGAGCTTGTATGCATAAAGTGCTCAGAACAGGGCCAGGGAGGTTGGATGCTTTACCCACAGAGGTCCCACAGCTGCTCAGCCAGATTCTCATGACCAATCTACCAAATCTCAGATGTGAGAGCTTTAAAACATCTCAATTGTGGTAACTCAGCTAAAGGGCATGGGTCTTTCTGTTTCAATAGCACAAGTGTATCACTGGCAACATGTTCCTTTCTGAAGTCACATTACACTGACTCACTTCATCAGGAGTGAAATGTACTGTAAACTCAGAAAACAGTATCCCTATGTTACTGAATAAGTCATATAAACAACGTGTGAGAAGGTGGGAAACACCCAGAACTGTGTAGCACAATGTTTCTGACATTACATTGACATCCAATACATATTGGTGATTGCCTGAGAAGGAAATGTTGCTGACCTGCCTCTAGTGAAAACTTCGATGGTGTTGAACCACAAGCTAGACTATCAGGAAGGAGGTACAAGGATTGATGCATAACCCTGCTCCTGACCTTTGCCTCACCAGGCTACCTGGCTTCTGTAATTCTACTTTGATGCACCTCCTTTGCAGCGCGGTTTTAAGAGGATCCTCCTTGAGTGTCTAGCATTCAGCACTCATGAAAGAGGGCAGAAACCCCCCGGCTTGCCTCTCCGCTCTCGGAGTTCCCCTATGCAGAGTGGATGACCTTTCGCCCAATCAAGGTTTCGATTTTCACAAGAGGCTAGCCAAGTTGCCAACCTATTCATCTTGAAAGCACAGATTCACCATCAAACAGCATAGGAAATCTGCAATTCTGGACCTAGCCAGATGCAATAACCTAAGGACATTTGCAGCTCATTTCTTGTCAGAACCAGTTGAGGACAGTGGTATTGATGGAAGACTGTGTCCAGCCCATCCATTCCTCTAGTCTAGATAGCCTCGCTTTATCCACGGCTTAAGCCATCTAAAAGCTGCATAACGTTAATACAGCGGTATTCTCCGAGGTGGTTGGATTACTGGTGATTTTTATTTTCTTCTTTTTAAACTCTTGTATTTTCCAAATTTTCTACCATGAGAATGTGTTCTGTTTACAATAAAAGAAAAACAAATGTTATTTTTAAAAGCTACATACTTGGAATATACTCTCTTCCCCACTCCCACCCTCCCACATCCCAACCATAAGTACTTCAACTAAAAACCACTAGTTTCAGACTCTGCTTTCATCAGAAAACTCCACAGAAAAATTTATTTGTGAAACCCAAAACTGCACTTTCAGGGAGTTTTCTGCTTTGAACAGGAATGTTGCTGAGGTTCTTCTCTACTCCGTCTCTCAGTTCATGTTACTTGTAAGCCATATAAGGAATTTCTTCCAGAACTAAACTTCAGGAAAACCGCTTCACCTGAGCAACTTCTGTCCTCTTTCTTCATGGACAGTGAGAATCATGTAACTTGTCAGGTTTTCTCCTTTTATTTTAAGCAACAGAAAGGTCAAATACAAATATGAATTGTAACTAGTAACTGTGCAGGACCTTACCCCTAAATAGCTTTATTCTGAGGATCCCCAGCTCTAAATTGATTTTTTAGTTTGTTTTGTTTTTAATATTCTTCTACCAAGCAGATTTATTCCTGAAGCCACTCTAAGCCCTTCTTACAGTAAGGCAGGACATAATTAAATGTAACAGCATACACTGCTCAATATTAATGTTTGTAATTTACATCCTAAAAATTTTAAACTGAGGGACAACAAAATCATGGTGCAGTGTTAACAATCTTTTTCAACTAATAAAAACTCAATGCAACATAAGAAACTAAGAATTAATTAAGAAATTAAGAATTAATTATTATTTCACTCTGATGGTTAAACCATTAAATTTTTCTTCTTTCACTTATGAGATCTACTTAATTTTTTATACTAAGATATAGAAAACAGCAAAAATTCTTCCAGAATTATACAGATTAAGAGAGCAAAAGAAGATAACACAGGTACTATAAACACAGACTTCAACATCATCAGATAAGATCTGTATTCAAATGTTGACATCACTACTTATGAGTCTACCCAAATATAAATATGGAGAATAACATTAGCTATTAAGTGTGTGAGAACTAAGGAACGATGTAAAATACTTAAAACAGCATGTAACATGGTATCCAATCAGTCAACAGCTGCTGCTATCGTTATGTATAAACACTACAGAGCCCCTTTAACCATTTAACTATATCTGACAAAAAAATACTGAAGGATTTTCTTGTATACCTATAAAACAGATATATTTCTCAAAAATGGGTATTTAGCATAACAGCTCAGTGACTGGGGTACTATGACCAACTTACCTGAATTGCCCAGTGCGAAGAAAACAAAGAGCTCGGTTACCATAAAGAAGATGATTTTCAGGTCTTTAAAAGAAATAATGTTTAGTCAGTAAAGTACATTACATACAAAACAAATAAAAAGCACACAGAAAAAAATAAGGCATGAAAAGCTTTTCAAAAACCTTGTATCTGTGTGGCAGAGTAGAAAGAGTATAGGATTTGAAGACCTAACTGGCTAAGTCCTAGTTCCTTTACTTCCTTCCAGAGTAACTCGGTTCAAATCAACCTACACTTCACTGTATTCAAAATGTTCTACTTTTTCTGCCTAGCTCATAAGAATATTGTGAGGATCGAATGAGACATATTAAAAAGCTAGCAAATCACAAGTATGGTGTAAGTACAAAGGACAGAATTATACTTATGGAAGTCAGGACTGTACAACTTTGGCAAAGAACTCTGACAAAGTCTGTAAATTTCAACAATTTAAACAGCTTCATTTCAAATTCTGTCTTTTCTCATTTAACGTTTCTTTCCTCAGAATAGAGCAGCAGGCTTCTAGATGTGGTGTGCTACCCTGATTTACTCACTCCCCATGGAGATAGGCAAGGTAGGAAAGAGAGTAGCTGTCTACAGCACATTCCCCAAAGACTGCTACAATATTCGATGGCCCAGCTAAGATATCAGTAGGAACCAAGTACAAGGCACACACGCAGAAATGCTAAAAAAAATTCTAGCAGCTGAGCAAACAGAAGATGAGGTACAGAGAACACACACTCTCTCAACAATTCCAACTGTTACCCTTTAAAAGTTCCCTCTTAGCAAAAATTCCTGAATGGGTAATATCTTAAATATTAGTAACTAACCCTTTTTGATTAGCTAATAATTTGGAAGGTATTAGCTGAAGGCAAAATGAGAACAAGAAAAAATAGGTGACCTATACTGGAAAGCCTAAGAGAAAATGGGGCAGGGTAGAAGCAATAGTCACAATTCTGCCTGACTTGCTTGAATTCTACTACTCAGTTAAGTTCACCTACCCAGGCCATCCCTAACACTTCTAATTCCTTGTGTGTGTGTGTGTTTCTTTTTTTTTTAATTTTTTTTATTAACATATAATGTATTATTTGCCCCAGGGTACATGTTTGTGAATCATCAGGCTTATACATTTCACAGCATTTACCATAGCACATACCGTCCCCAATGTCCATAACCCTACCCCCACCACCTTCCAGCCACCCTTAGTTTGTTTCGTGAGTTTAGGAGTCTCTTATGGTTTGTCTCCTTCCCCATCCCATCTTGTCCCATCTTGTTTCATTTCTCTTGCCCACCCCCCATGACCGCCCGCCCTGCCTCTCAAATTCTTCATATCAGAGAGATCATATGATAATTGTTTTTTTCTGACTGACTTATTTTGCTTAGCATAATACCCTCTAGTTCCATCCATGTCGTTGCAAATGGCAAGATTTCATTTCTCTTGATGGCTGGATAGTATTCCAGTGTGTGTGTGTGTGTGTGTGTGTGTGTGTGTGTGTGTGTGTGTGTGTGTGTGT
>CM052799.1:188976734-189129279 GCA_028533885.1 Nasua narica | reverse complement strand
GCAGGCTCCCTCTGGAGCAAGGAGCCCGATGTGGGACTCAATCCCAGGACACTGGGATCATGACCTGAGCCGAAGGGAGCTGCTTAACCAACTAAGCCACCCAGGTGTCCCAACACTTCTAATTCCTAAGGGTGAGAAATCTATTCTACATAGCAAGTTGAAGATACTCTCTCCAATTCCTTGTCTTGCTTTTACTTCTCCTGACTAGCATTCCAACTTGATATGCCACACAAAAAGGATTTCATTGTTCTATTTTGCTCTTACCTATATTCAATGGCTCTGGTGTAATAGATAATAGCTATATCAAATCTTTCTTTTGAAAACTCTTCATTGCCTTTCATTTTCATTAGCTCTCCTTGCTGAGAAACCAAGGTGAAAGAAGACCCATCAATTAAAAGCAAAGACAATCAAGAACCCCAATATCTAGGAAAAATGGTTCTGGGCTTTTACCTCTGGTAACAGAAATAAGCTAGGGGATTATTTATGTAGAAAATGAGAACCCAATACCTAATATTTTGGTATATTTTAAAAAATCTGTTTCTGATGATTCCATGCTAACTTTGTTAAAGAAATATTAAAAAGTAAACAAAAACCACCACATTATGAATAACGACTAACAACTTATTTCCATGAGTATAGTATTTGGCAGGTCCACTTTTAAAAATACCCACTGAGCCTGCCACATAGCAGGGAAAAAAACAGATGCAAGGTAAAATTTTAAGTTAGAAAATGTGATATTATTCAATAATCCTGAGTGCTTAAAAAATATATATGTAAATTGGTAGCATGTAGGCAATGTTGAATATATTAATTGCCAAAAATTGAGGCAGCAAAATTAGCAAGAATGAAATCAAACATGTTACAGATATAATGGAAACTTTTCACTTCAAATACTCAAATTTTCAAAATAAACAGATTAAAATAAACTGGATCCTACAGATAGCTTTAGTAAATGAATTAAATAGAACATTAAATATTTTCCTAAAACCTTCTTTAAAAATTTAGTTAAAATCATATTTTCCAGGGCACCTGGCTGGCTCTGTTGGTAGAGAATATGACTCTTGATCTCAGGGCTGTAAGTCTGAGTTTCGCCATTGGGAGTAGAGATTACTCAAAAATAAAATTTTTGAAAAAAAAATTTCCTTTGAGTGAATTCTATGGCATATGAATTATATCTCAATAAAGCTGTTACCAAAGAAAATTACATTTCCTCAACTAATTAAAAACCTTTTAGTTTAAAAAATCAAATTTCAATCTTCAATTAACTTTTAAAATATGTATATTTAAATGTTTATTATTCAATATCCTATAAATTTACTTTAATAACATATGTATATTTAAAATACATATGTAAAATTTTAAAATTCTGATCAAGATGTTGTTTTCCTCTTTCAAAAAAGTAAATACTCCAATCAAAATTTATTAAAATTTTCCCTCAAACATGTTACTAAATTTTACAACAGTTCCTTGTGTGCTGACAAACAGCAGTTTCAGTGAACTTTCTGAATGTTAGTAAGAGTTCTAACAGATAAATTTTAAAATATACTTACAAGTAAATATTTATTCTCACCTCTATACATTCCGCACAATTTTGAGTTTTAAATTCTTCAAGCAAATTGCAGTTTTCTGTTACAACTTTAGTTATGTGATACTTGTCTAAAGTTTATTTTTAGGAGAGAGTGAGAGAACATTTGTTTTAAAAAAAAAAAAGCAAATTGGTATTGTTAAAGTTCTAAAACTTAGGTTATGTAGGTCAGTCCATAAGGTCAATTAATTATTACACTTTCTAATAACATGTTTCTTGTAGTATTTTACATGTATCAAATAATAACAACTTAAAGTGAACTGATAAAATGTTTTAGAACACATTAGATTCATTGCTTGTGAATCTAATCTGTTTTCTTTCTAACATTTAAAAAAGCACTTATTATTACATTAGTTCTAATTGTAGCTAAAACAAATCCTCAGTCATAATATTCCAAAGAGGCCTCATAATTACTCAAGTTAGCTCAACAAACATTACTGAGCACCTATGGTGTACCTGGCACAATGTTCAACAAAAATGTCTTAAAACAAAAACCTGGAAAACCCTCTAAATGTATTTAATGAGACAAAGAATTTTAAGAATCTTAATTCAACATTTTGACTCTCAGGAATGAAATGTTAAGATATTATTGGAAATACTTTTCTTTTAAAAACTTAATAAACTAATTAAAACGCAATAGGTAATAACCAAAATTTGTGTTAAAAGTTCATCAGACCTCATTTTCTGTATTTTTAGCTGTTCTACAGATATAAGTGTTAATACTTTTATCCCAACAAAACTATAGTTAAGCCTCTAGTCAAACACATACATTTCCAAGATGAAAAAAGTATCTAAAATCTAAATTTAAGGAAGAATTTTGGAAGTTCACCAAATAAGGTAATAAGGGACAGACCTAAGATTACAGGATAAAAACGTGGGCTTTGAAATCAGGGAGACTTAACTTCTCATCTAGGTTCTACTACTCAAGAGACTGTAGAAGTATTACTTAACCTCCCAAAGTCTTAGTTTGCTTATTTCTACAATAGGGACAATAGGAGCTACCTTACAGAGCTACTGTAAAGAAGAGAACAGAGAGAGAGAGAGAGAGAGAGAGAATGTGAGAACCAACCCTACATGGATGCTCGATGCATGATACTGGTCCTCTACTTCCACCATAAAATCTACCCTCTAGTTACAGACCTCCAGGACAAGCAGGAGAACCACCTCTATCAATTTAATAACAGCCCGGTATGTAATATCAGAAAAACCTGTCTTCGTGTTTAAGCTTAATTTCTGTCTACCACTTAGATCAACAGTATAAAATCGAACCTCTTCTCAAGTGCTAATGGCAAATTACCAGTCATCAACTAAAGAGCAAAATATTTCCTGCTTCAAGATCCCTACAGCTATACTATAAAAATACTGCTAACATGCAAATGCTTTAGAGAAACCTATTTCACAAAGTTAAAAAAAAATACAGAAGGCAAATTCATTACACAAAAGAATAACAGGGTCATCAGGAAAATGAAAATTATAATCTTAGCTCTGTTACTTCATTCTCTTTTGAAGAAGAATACATGAGGCCCCAGCAGTGGATTCTTTTTCTGGGTTATTATATATATAACTTATGGCATTCTCTCAGTGGGATTTTCAGAAGTATGATGTCACAGAAATCATTACGACAGGAAATACAAAACAAAGCTAACTATGTGGTTACAGCTCTCTTATTCAGGCTTTTACTCTCCTTCACAATAGAAAAAGATTTTTTTAAGAGAAAACATTTTTTAAAATCCTAAGATAAATAAGAAATCACATAACCACACATTCCATTTTCCTAAATAATGCCTTTAAAAACTGAGCCAGGTAACAATTTAAAGCATTTATACTTACATTCAGTAAAGAAAATACTTAACATAGGCCAACAATTGTCAATTGCTCCTAATTTAGGTAGAATTGTTACATCGCCTGTATATTTCACCCAATTCAAAGCTTCTTCCATTGCCAAGATTTTCTGTATCAAAAAGATGAAGAATGTGATTTGGGTATTAATTTTAAATGTACATACGGTACCATATTTAACATACAGTATTTCAGATTCTTAATAAAAACTTACACAATCTTGTATTTTCATTACCCATGCAACCTAGAATAGCTGGACCCCAACGTATAAGTTAATAGATACCATGGACTCACATATGTTACATCTTCAAGTAACCTCAGGCTACCCTCAGAGCCCAGGATGCTGCTTCAATTACTATAAACCTGGAAGTTGAGGTTTATAACTTGGCCAGCAGCTGCCCTGGGTAGCAGGAGGATGCAATAACAGAAGGTGAATGAGAAGTCGCAGATCTCATCTAAACTAGGACTTCCATCCTTACCACAAGGTTAAAGGTACAGATTAAGGTTCCTGAAAGGGACTGTGTATTTTAAATGGTCTATGGTAAATAGAAGAGTAAGGAGATAAATAGGAGGAGAGTGCAGCTGTGCAAATAAGCACTCAGTGCAAAGATCTTCATGAAGAGTAAGGAGTTCACAGGAATGTTATTCGTATGTCTAGTCTGAAATGACTTCACAAGTAGAAGACTTATCGATGCTCACAACAGGTTTAAGGGAAACAGGAAGATGTTTATTTTACCAGTAGCATTAAAAATTGGCTTATCATTTTATCTGGAGATTATCTAGTAATTACATATCAAAAATGTTCACACTAGGGACCTAATGATTTCATCCGGGAGAATATATGCCAAATAAATAATCTAAAAAAGAAAAAAAGAATCAATGTATAAAAGCAGCCCAAAATTATACTACGTATATGGGGGAGGAGGAAATGATGTAAACCCTTAAATAAGGAGACTGCTTAAGCAAAAAAAAAAAAGAAATTAATACTAGCAAATACTACATGTAAAACACTAACTTGAGAACCCAATTCATGCAGCAACGAGCAGTGAGACACCTGCCATTTAACAGCAGTGGCTGTGCTGGCTTCCTGTGTTTAATACTTACGTTTTCTATTTTATAACCAATTCTCAATAAGCCTCCAATAAAGAATGAATCATTCTGCAAAACAAAACAACAAAACACGAACCATATTCAATCAGTTATATTTGAAATTTTCAGGGGACAAAAAAAGTCCTGCATTTCAGGAACACTGCTATGTGTACACAGAGTCCACTTCCCACAAGAACTTTCATGCCCAATTTACGTCCTCAAAACCCTAAGACAAGAATTCAGAAGTAGTCTTAAACTGGCTTCTAATAATAAAATGGCTTAGTGTAACTTTTAGATGTATGGACTTTAAAGTTCATTACACCAAGATTTTTTATGAAACTACATGGGCTGATACAAGAAAGAGCAAAGGATTATCAGCAGGAAATAAACACTTGGCCCCATAACTCCATAACCAACTGAAATAAGAAAAACGATCAAATGGCTTTCAAGGGAAAAAACCCTCAGTATAATACAAGGCACTGCCTCAAATAGTATATAATAAAAGTCTACCCCAAAGAACAAATATTTGTTGTAGTACTGCTGACAGTGGCATGATTTTACAAGAAAGAACCCATCACTTTCAGTGACGGAAGTTCCTGTGAACCAGGAGCTTTCTTTCACCTGTGACAAATTCCATTTTCTATCCTTTAATGATAAGGAATGGTCCTGGATCTCATCATTCATGTCAGAACCAGGAAGACTACCATCTACCTAATCTCTCAAATACACAGCACAAACTCATGGATAGCAGAATAAGCTCAGGTTAAATCAAACTGAAACCGTTACCTGTTAATCACTGTAAACGAGTAACATGGGCCTGACACCATATAAATTATATTTTTTAGACATGGGAGGGAAATACACATTCCACCACTTACCACAACTTTCTTTGCCAAATCCACGATATCTTCCATCAATTCCAGATGTTGTAATTTCTTCAAACTTATCTCAGAAGCATGAGAATTGCTTGAACACAAATTCATTTTAAAAAAGATTAGGTTCTCATTTATAAAAATTCACTGAGCTTTACGCTTTACTATATGTTACACCTCAATTTAAACTACTTGAAAAAAATTAAATTCTTGGGGTGCCTGGGTGGCTCCATGGGTTAAAGCCTCTGCCTTCAGCTCAGGTCATGATCTCAGGGTCCTGGGATCAAGCCCTGCATCGGGCTCTCTACTCAGTGGAGAGCCTGCTTCCCCCTCTCTTTCTGCCTGCCTCTCTGCCTGCTTGTGATCTCTCTCTCTGCCAAATAAATAAATAAAATCTTTCAAAAAAAATTTAAATTCTCTTACTTCACTCTAGATAACCATAAGTTGTTTACTAAGTGGACAAAATATTTTACCTTTTTCTCTCTTCTCTACTACAATGCTGCTATTTATAAACAAGCATATTAATTTTCCCTGTTTCAAATCTACCATCTAACGCTCCTCAGAGGTTCATTCATCATAATGTCACCATGTTGAGTCATTCATATCCAAATCCAAAGCATTAACTTTTCCCATCTTATTACATAAGAGTGAACTTGAACAGTACACACAAGAGTAAGGCAAGCCTTCCCCTGCACTTGGCATTCTTCAATAATGGGCAACATGCTTATCACTGGTTACACAAAATGAATGATATGTATAACTTACGTGGCCTCCACACAGGGGTGCAATCGTGATATTATAGAACTGTGCTGACGTTGAAACAAAAGTGGCCAGAAGATGTATATTTTAATGGCATCGCAGTAATCTTGCAGGACAGAAACTGGTTTACTACACCACATATTGCATATGTCAAATTCTTTATTAAAAAAAAGTTTTAAATTAATATTTTTGCCTCATTTTGGAATAAATCAACATTATTAATAGAAAATAGCTACAATGGATGTGGAAAGGTAAGAAAGAAGAGAATGACCAAAACAGAAGAAGGGGACTAAAAGGTATAACTTCCACTTATGAAATAACTAAGTCACGGAGATGTAAAGTTCAAAGAGCATATGGTCAGTAACACGGTAACATATGGTAACATATGGTCAGTCAGTAACATGGTAACAACTTTGTATAGCAACATATAACTACATTTATGGTAAGCACTGCATAACATATATAAACATCCAATCACTATATTGTACACCTGAGACTAATATCGTATTGCATGTCAACTATACTTCAGTTAAAAATACATAGATCAAAAAGTAAAAAAAATGAAAGATATGTAGGACTGTTATGTTGATGTGAATGGATGAATCTCCCATAACAGTCTCCCAATAAATTAAAATACCAATTTACTCACCTAAGTTTCTCTCACTTTGGGTAAAATCTTTATACTGCATACCCTAAACAGAAAAAAATTCTTTTCATTTGTATCTGGTGAAATGTGAAAGTAAAGCTTTCAATTTTTAATGTAAGGATTATCAGTACTAAAGTAAATTTTTCAGTGCACATTTACTTATATACTCTGACTAAAATATCTTCATCGGGTGAACCTTTTAGGGTTTTTTTAATAGTGTTTCCCCCAAGTCTGCATCTACAGCTGTCTCTTGAGAGCTATTCTAATCTCCAGTCAAAAAACTATCTTCCCCATCACTCATTCTCTGGTATTGCACATTCTTGTTGTTGAGACACTGTTTACCTTCCCTTCTGAAATTGCATTTGCAACTCCCTGTAAATACTTTTGTCCCACAAAAATATCTTTACTCCCATAGCTCTGAATCAAAAAACCTTTAAAATGTAGACATTAAGTCTTCAGCATAACAAAAAAAGACCTGTAACTATGAATGGTGATAGATGTAGTTTTAACTAGACTTACTGTGGTGACACTTTCACAACACATACACATTTCAAGTCATTATGTTGTACACCAGAAACTAATTCAATGTCATATGTCAATTATATCTCAATAAAATAATAAACCGTTAAGAAGACACAACATTAAAACAAAAAAGCAACAAATCTTACCACCCCATCGCAGTAAAGTTGAGTCACACGAACATAATCATTGGACATAAATTCAGGAGCAAAGACAAAATCATCCATATAAGGGCAATCTTCTAACAAGGCATCATCTGCTACAGTGAAATCTCCCAGGGCAAAATCGTCCATGCTGTACCACCCTAAGGAAACAACACAAACCCAAATCAGTAATTAAATCATTTAAGGTAATATGAGAAGCAATTTTCCTGGCTTCTGTGGTATATTAGAAAAATCCTTCAAACTTAGGCCTCCCCAAAATAATCAGTAAGAACACTGAGTTTGGAAGATTCTCATCCTCAAGTCTGCTGCTATTTTTTTCCCCAACTCTCTTCAAATACCAGTTTAATCTTTTTTTTTTTCCCCTTAGGCTCACATGGTCACCGTCTCTACTCTGAACTTATCTGTTTACGTCTCCTTTAGATGAAAGATAATTAAGGGCTTCTTCTTCACTTTTGTATGTGCCCAGCACACAGTAAAGCCCTCAAATAATTGTTTGCTGGATGAACAAAAGACATCTTTCCACTGCTGCCCTTTTACCCCACCTGCTTTTACTGCATCCTATGAAACATGCCATTTCACCACACACAATCTCCGCCATATTCTCAACCTACCGGCCCCAAGTAAATCCTGACTCCACTGAGAAAATGGTTTCTTTGGCTATTATTTTCCCCTATCCATCCATCGTGTATGTTTCTGTCTTGGGCAAAGGGGCAGAGCTGGAGTGGTACAGGGCAAGCTTGTCAATCTCCTAACTCCCCACAGCCACATCCAGACTTCCATCCTCCTAACAGATACTGCATCTGGCGCTCTCACAACTACAACACACAGCACTGATAGACTGCAAATGTGGGCAAAACCCCCTCAAGTTACCAACAGCCTCACATTATCAAACGTATTATCTATGTTTTAAATAGAATTATTTCAATGGGGGGAAAAGGGAAAGTAGGGCTGGAGTTTCAGACTAAGGCTTTTTTCTGGAAGAAAGTTTAATAATTAAAAATTTACCACCATCAGAGAATAACTACAAAACATAAACATCACTAAAAAGTGCAGCATGGTAGTACTTCTAACTCTTGCCCAATTAATGGCCTTCTTTTCCTATCATCATCAACACCACCATTAACACCATTTCTTAGACTTTTCCACTTCACTATTACCTGGCTATTGTTAGGACAAACCAAGTTTCTTTTTTCCTAAGCAAGACCACCATCAGTCCTCAAAATACAAATCTGTTTTATTCTTATTATGTCCAATTTGCTGTATGAAAACCTTATAGTATAAGAAGTGAAGAACAATAACAATCCTCCTAGCTAACTATTCATACTATTTGTCACACATCGTACCAAGCATTTTTACGTGCATTATCTCGTTCATCCTCACAGCAATCCTCAGGTCCAATCTTCATCGCCTATAGTGTATAGATGGGAAGCATTCTGAATAAAATTAAGTAATTGGTTCAAAGTCACCAAGCCAGGAAGGATTCAAACGTAGGTCCTCTGATTCCAGTCTCACTCTATTTCACTAAATCTACCTTTCCTTGTGTCACTGCCACCTACTTAGTTCTTGCTTGTTGTGCTGTTTAAGAACACTGGCCATTACAGTTCGCAGAACTCCCCGCTCCTCCAAACTCTCACCATCCCAGCCACATCAAGGTCCACGTAGACAATCCCTTCGAGATCCCAGCCTTGCTGTTGATCTCCTTGATTAAAATGATCTTCACCACCTCTGACACCTAGGCTCTTCCTTCCCAAGGCTACACCTCAGATCACAGTGCAGGTCGAAACCAGTTTTTAAATCTTTAGCTCTGATTACCAACTTTGACCACAACCAAGAGTCATATGGCTCTTGTGTCCTCTATCTCCTACCACAGACATTCTTCATCCTCATCATAATTCGTCCTCCCTTCTCTCCCATTTCCTCCATTCTCATTCACTTTCAGCTTTACGCAGCTGGGTTTCTACCTCTGCCACTCAAGGGAAACTGCTTACAATAAGGTCATTCATTGGTGACCTTCTCCAATAGGCTGGTTATCTATCATGTCTGGAACACGAGCTGTTCTGGATGAACACTGTTCCCAGAGTTTAGAGAATTTAACTCCAAAGGGAAAAAATAAACATTTTAGGACCCAAAGTGTGGAATGTAAAATGGGGCACATGCTATCTTGGAAAGAGATACACTTTTAAACTCATGTGCCTCACAAACATTTTTTGTATATATACAGAGCAAAAGCCAAAAACTCTGTCATAGCCCACACGTCACCACCATGGCATTGATTACAATCCAGTTAATGTGTTCATACCCAGCAGACTGAACCACTGTGACATCATGCTGGTCGCTGTCAGCCTGGCAGACCTCACTGATAGCATACCCTACACCAACTACACTGTAGTTATAGACACTAGTGTGATTTTTATTTTCTATTTTATTTTAACCAGAAAGATGACTGGGACGGGGGTTGATTAAGAGCATGGACTCTGAAACCAGACTGCCTAGTAGGACTGAATCCTGGCTCCCCCATTTCCTGAGTGTATGATCTTGGGCAAGTTACTTTACCTCTCTGTACTTCGGTTCCTCATGTGTCAAATGCAATAGCAATACTACCTACCTGATTAACCAGTTAACACATCTGTGGTGCTTAGAATAGTACATGGCATATAGGAAATGCTATAAATATCAGCTACCATTAACATTAGTATTAGATGAGTATTTTTAAAAATCCATTGTTTGGATGCTTCCAGCTAAATGGTCTACCTTAATTGCTAAGTCCAAAGAGCACTTTTCAGCTTACAACTTACTTGACGCTGTTGACCACTTCCTCCTCCTCAGAACTCTTCATTTGGATTCCAAAGACCATCTTCTCCTGGTCCTCCTCCTATTCTTCTGGCTGCTTTTCCTCAGTCTCCATGGGCTCTTCTTCTCCATTCCCCGCCACCCAAATGTCAACTTTTTTCTTTTCAGGCTTACTCTCTCCTTGGTGACCTTATCCACCACACCCATGGCTTAAAACAGTACTTTCTGAACTTCCATTATTTGCACAGCTTCACCATGATTTTTGCCATTTCCACATATCACATGTATTTTTATTTACTTAGTATTTCTCTTTTATTGGGCTCACTTAGCCTATGTGATAATATTCATGACATCAAAGGTTTGATGCACAACTTATATTTTTCATACACATTAAATTCTTAACTATTAAAAAATCTATGTGCCACTTTAAATAGCTCATACTGCACTGTAGCAAACAATAGCTGAAACACCCAAATGCTGAAGAGTCTCTTAATTTCTCCAGGCTGCGCTGCATCTCTGTGGTTATTGGATCAACTGCTACTGGATCTTAAGATGTACCACAAACCTCTCAAATTCATTAAGTTCAAAAATGAACTTATCTTTTTCCTCAAAAACAAATAAAACCAGGTTCTTTTCTCTTTTTGTATGTTATCAGTCAATTGCTCTACATGTCACCTGGTTAACCAAACCAGCAATCTGGAGGTCAATCTAGACTCCCCAGTCGCTTTCAACATTCCTATCCAATTGACCACAAAGTCCTGTCCTTTCTATCTATTTAAGAAATCTAAAATTAGCACATACATACCTCTTCATGTCAGTGACACTGCCTTAATTGTCACTTCATCTTTTCTCCTCTGAACTAACTTAACAACCAGCCTCCTAGCTGGTCACTCGCCTTCAACCTTGGCACTCTCTAAAACTCTGATCATAACATTTCAGTGCTTAAAGTCATTCAATAGCTTCCCTTCGAGTTCAGAATAAAGTACAAACTCCCTACCATAGCACGGAAGGCCTTCTGTAATCCTGTTCCTGCTTTTATTTCCAGTCACTCCACAACATGCAACTTAGAAGTCATTCATACTCAACCGTTTCTGATTAATAAACCTTATTCTGCAACCACCTAATACCTACCAGTCCTTAATACTCCACTCTGGGAAGCATTTCTTGATCTTCTCACAATTACCAAGTTTCTTTCTGCATCTCTTCACTGTAAGACCATAGCATCCCATCCGTATCTTTTTGACAGCAGTTCCCAAACTGGTCATCATGGGTTTATCTTTGTAAACCCAGAGGATACACAGTGCCCTACTCATCTTGATTCCCTAGCTCAGTATTTCTCAAATTTTTTATTCACACTCCCCAAGAACAAAACTTTGCAAAATCCACTTGCCACCTATACTGCTGTTATTCAATATTTTTTCTTGAGAGTAACTCAACTTCTAACTTAGACGTAAACTTGTTTTAATAGAAAATTTGATTATCACAAGAAGTCTTACATTTGGTAGGACCAGTTTTATTTTTCTAATACGAACTCAAGTAAACATACTGCTAAAATTAAACATTAATGTAAAGGACTTCTAAACCAATGGGGGACTCTCACTCCAAACAAAGTAGATCCTAGATTTTAAAAATTTTTTAATTTTGCTGAGCTCATCAGAATAGGGAACATTTAAAGCCACCCTCTCCCCCCAAAAGGAATAAACCTCTAGCTAAAAACTAAAACTGACAATCAGGATAATGCAAGTAGTAATAATGCCAAGAGCAATAATGGACACTGAGCCCTGGGTCAGAAGCAAAGTGAATAAACTGAGCCATGTAATGTAAACTCTCCAGCTCCCAAAGGAAGCAGATACACATCCTATCAGAAGAAAAGCACCCCAAATCAAACTCTCAAGATCCCACAGGGAAAGATCAATCAAATAGGAGTTCATAACCAAAGATCATTAAGCAAAGGAGGTGACAACCCACCATGAGGCAGATAACAGAAAGAACAAACCATAAATTTAGACCCCTAAAGACATCAGACATTGGGACTGCCAGATACAGTATACAGATTCAGAAAAACAAGCAGGCAACATAAGAGTATAAAAGAATGATTTAATGTGTCTAAAAATAGTGAAACTTTGAGAAATAAAAAATACAACTGTTAAAAGTAAAAGGAAAAAAATGGATGCACTTAAGAGAAGATTAAACACAGATGAAGAGAAATTGATGAACTACAAGACATGCCTGATGAAATTACCCAGCATTTGTAAATTCTGGTAAAGAAACAAGATAATGAAAACTTTGAAAGATGAAAAGTAATTGACCTGGAAAAGTTCAATACATATATATCCAACTAAATTTCCAGAAGGAGAAAATAGATAAAATCAAAGATAATATTTATTATAAGGTTCAGAATCTTTTAGACTTCATGAAAGACAAAAGTCAGAATCAAGAAACATGTGTATTTGAAAGAGAATAAAAAGTCCATCAGACTTAGAAGGGAAATGACATAGCACCAAAGATAGAAAACCCAATGTAACCAAAAGAAAAAGAATATTTTCTTCAAAGTAGGAAAAATAAAACTGGCAGAAGGCTTTGCATGTACAATATCTTTATCATGTGGACAGAAAATAATCTATCAACCTAGAACTATATACCCATCGAGACTATCTCTCAAGAACAAGGATAAAATGAAAATAATTATTTTTTATTTTTTCAAAAGACTGAGAGAGAATGTGTGCACATACAAGCAAAGGCAGGGCAGACAGAGAGGAGTAGACTCCTCACTAAGCATGGAGCCTAACACAGGGCTTGATCCCAGAACCCTGAGACCATGACCTGAGCCTAAGTCAGGCACTTAACCAACTAAGTCATCTAGGCACCCCTAAAAATAATTTTAGATTAAAAACTGAGCTGACTGCCAAGAGACTTGAACTTATAAAAAAATATCAATTAAAAGACATAAACTGCTTGCCTAGATTAAAAGAAAAATCCAGTAATATATTATTTACAACAGATATTTAAGGACATAAAAAAAAAGTGACAGTAAAATAAAGGAAAAGGATATTCCAGGTAAATTACCACCAAAAAAAAGGTGGGATACCTTAAATAGATACTAACACAGAAGCAAAATTAGGTATAGAGAGAATGACAGCATAATAGAAAAGGTTCAATCTGCAAGGAAAATAATGTTAAACTTTCACATGGCCTAAGTCAAAGTCTCAAAATACATCCAAAAAAGCTGTCAGAATTACAGTAAGTCAGTTAGAAGGTAGTAGTGGGAGATTGCAACACATCTCTCTCACTTAATGACAAGTGAAACAAAAATTAATGAAGACAGTCTAAACACAATTGACAAGCTTGAGCTAACAAATACATAACAGAAAATACATACTTGTCACAAGTACATACTGAAAAGTTACAATTCACTACGTACAAGGCCCTAAGTCCAAGGCAAGCAAATATTTTTTAAAAGATAAAATACAGGGGCATCTGGGCGGCTCAGTCGGTTGAGTGGCTGCCTTCAGCTCAGGTCATTTTCCCAGGGTCCTGGGACTGAGTCCCACAACAGGCTCCCTGCTTGACGGGGAGTCTGCTTCTCCCTCTGCCTCTGCCTGCCACTCTGCCTACTTGTGCTCTCTGTCAAATAAATAAATAAAATCTTAAAAAAAAAAAAGATAAAATACATACTATGTTCTCTGATAACACAATTTAGAAATGAATAACAAAGAAAAAATGTTAATGTAGATACTTTTGAAAATTAAACATATTTCAAAGAAAAATTTAAAACGTAAGTAAAAGAAGAAATCAAAATGAAAAATTGAAAAGTACTTAGATTTGAAAGTTAATGAAAACACTATAGACTAAACAATGTTAGGTAAATTGAAAATAAATTTTGAGCAAGTTCACAGCCTAACATATTAGGAAATAACACTGGCTGGAAATTAATAGGTTAAGTATGCAATTTAAGTTAGAAAAATGTTGGTTAAGTCCAAAGACAGAATAAGTAAGTAAATAAAAGAAAAAGAATCAACAAACTAAAACACAAAAATGTAATAGAAAGAACTAATTAGGCCAAAAATTAATCCCTTACCAAGATTAGTAAATTATATAAACTTCTGGCAAGATTAATCAAGAAAAAAGAGAAGCTACATAAAAAATATTCAAAATGAGAAAGGGAACATTAACTACAGATAAAGCAGAAATTAAAAGAGGAATTTAAAATACCATGAACCTGATGCTAATCAACTTAAAATTTTTGGTGAAAGATTTCTTAAACTTACCAAAATCGATTAAAAGTAATAGAAAATCTGAAGCGCTATTACTACTCAACTGCTAATCACTACTAAATTATTAACAATTTACAATCCATCTACAAAGAAAACAGATCCAAATTGATTACAGAGGTAAATTCCACCAAACTTTTAAGAAACAAATCACTCCAATCCAAACTGTCCCAGGGAACAGGGGGGGAAAAAAAGAGCTATCCTCTATAAGGCCACTGTAACCTTAATGCCAAAATCAGACAAAATAGTCAATAAAGAAAAATGATGGGTGATTTCACTCACAAACAGACACAAAAATCCTAAATAAAATATTAGCAAACTCAGGCCTGTAGTTCATGAAAAGACAATTCACTAAGATCAATTTCGGTTTTTCTCAGTGAAGAATACGGAAGAGAACTAAGAATTTTAAAACATATAAATTGAAACTCATTACATTTAACAGATTAAAAAAGAAAAACTCCAAAATATTCTAAAGTTTTTCTGTCCCACGCAGAAAAGCATGTGTCAAAATTGCAAAGACTTCCCTAACTTAATAAAGAGTATCTACAAAAACTTAAAACAAAGATTTTTAATGGGGAAATATTCCCTTTTTAAAATCAGGAATGAGACATGTATGCCTACTATAATCACTTCTAAAGAACAACCATAATCACTTCCATTGAACACAGATGTAAAAGTGCGCCACCATATTAAGACCAGAAAAAAAAAAAAGAATTAAAGTGAAAATAATTGAAAGGAAAAACCAGAAGTGTCAGTATTTGCAATGATATAATTATTCATAGAGAAAACTCAAAAGAATAATAGAAACTATGTTAGAAATAATAAGAGTTTATCAAGTGATGGCTAAAGGTTAATATAAAAATCCATTAAATTTCTATTTGCTAACAATAAAGTCAGAAAATAGAACCTTAAAAAATAACACCACTTATAAAAGCAACAAAACTACTAGAAACATCAGAATCAATATTTTAAGTGTTAGATCTGTATGGAGAAAATTACAAAACTATATTAAAAGACATTAAAAACCTAAATAAATGGAAATACATACCATGTTCTCAGACAGGAAGGCTCGAAATCTTAGATTTCAATTCTCCCTCAAATTGATTCAATAATTCCAATTAATTCCCAGTTTTTCATGTCACATGACAAGTTGATTCTTAAAACAAGAACAAAGGTCCAAGAACAGCTGAGACTCAAGACCCCTGCCCCAAATAGCAAGATTTCTGGTAAAGCCATAGGACTAATAACTATGACAGTGTGGTATAACAGAGATAGTCAAGCAGACAACTGGCACAGAAAGGGGAGTCAAAAACAAACCCATGCTGGTGAACAGAGGGCCAATTCCATGCATAGTATGAGGACAGCTGTAGCCACAAGGAGGTAAAAAATGAATGTGGATCACTGCCTCACACTTTACACAAAAATCAATACCAGATGAATTATAAATTTAAATGTAAAAGACATCACTTTAAAACTTCTAAGAAGAAACCCAGGAGAATGTCTTTATAATCCCAAGACCAGGTAAAGGTTCCAATTAGATTACATTAAAATTAAGAACTTCTGTTCACCAAAACATACCAGAAAGAGTAAAAAGACAAGCCATGAATTTGAAGAAGATATTTACAATGCTCATCATCAACAGAGGATCAGTGTTACCAGTTTATTTGTATTAAAGACAACCCAAGAGAAAAATGGGTAAAAGATACGACCAGGTATTTCACAAAAGGGAAACAGTTCACAAACATGAAAAGATGCTCAAACTCATTAACAAAGAAATGCAAATTAAAATCACAAGACATATCATTTCATACCCATTTGACTGGCAAATATTAAGAAATCTGATGATAATAAGTGATGGAATAGATATGGATCAACTATAACTCTTATACACTGCTTATCAAAGTATATAAAAATTGATAAGACAAACCTGCTGGGCAAAGTACAATGTTGTACAACCACTTCAGAAAACAATTTGGCAAAGTTGAACATTCATACCTCATAATCCAGCAATTTGACTTCTAGCAAATAGTTTACCACAGTAGTATTCCAACCATTTTTTACTCACAAACCACTAAAAATGTTTTAAATCATTTTCACACTAAGATGACATCTAAAAGTGTTCAGCCCAAGTGTAAATAATTGCAAATGATGGATTACTTGTCACTTAAAGATAAAATTAACATATCATTGGTTTAAACTGTTATAATTATTATAGCATAGAATTTATCAAAAATTACTGCATAGATCATAAAACGTGAAATTGTATTGCAAATGCAGCTCCTGAGATGGGAAGTACCTGGATTAGAAATGGCTTTCTCTAACACTATATATATACTGGGTTTTAAATTATCTGTCCTCCATGGAGTTTTTCTGCTTGGGACAATGCCTTAGTCATAGTCCATGTGGGCAAGCAGTAGGCCTTCCTTATCTAAGGTCTAAGTGCTACTAGGAAAGGTAAAGTGGAAAGTAGGTCCAACAGGCCTCTATTACAGGACCCAGGCATTACTAATTTTAAGAAAGGGTACACATGGAATTTAACGAACTAGAAATTGATTCATTAATATCACTCCTGTCCAAGTACTCCCTAGAAATATCTTCATTACTCCTCTGGGGGTCATAAACCCCAGCATGAAAATTAGAGAAGTTCTTGCAACTGTGTACCAGAAGATATATACAAGAATCTTCATAATAGCAAAACCTAGAAACAGCTAAATGTCCATCAAAGAATGCATACACTGTGTTATATTCCCTGTGGAATATTACACTGCAGTGAAAAATTAATGACTTACATCTATACTCAGTATCAGTGGCTCTTAGAAACAACATTGAGTGAAATAAGCAAGTCTCAGAAAACTGTATCCAGAATTCCTTTGTTAAAAAAAAACTCAAAGACAAAGAAACCATACAATACATTGTTGAGGGATATACATGTATCTGACAAAATTATTTTTAAAAAGCAAGGAATGACACAGACAATTCAGGATCGTCACTCTGGAGACGAGCACATACAATATTGGTCATTTTGATTCTTGGATTGAGTGGTGTATTGACTGATATTCATTGTATGGTTTTGCTTTACAACCTGCATATATGTTACATTATTTTATTTTTTATTATTTATTTTGTTACATAAAGATTGTATCAAATATTACATTGAAAAGGAAAAAAGATTTTTCAAAACCATTCATTATATTTTAAAAATTAAATCACCTCAACTGCCACTAAAGAGGTACATAAAACATACCATGGAAATGACTATCTTTACATTAACCGTAGGTGCAAAATAAATTTTTACTGAAATTAATCTTATGAGGACCACATGAGATAAAGACTGAGCCAGTTAGCTGTGAGAGATGAACCCGTCTGACACAGGGCTAGAACAGAAGCCAAGGTGGCTACAAGCAAATTTAGCTGTAAGCTAAAGTTACAAGGAAGCTGGTCAGTAAAGAGAAGGCAAAAAAGTGTAAGTCTAGTAACACAAAGTATTAGCAACGATGTGAGGAAATGGGTGTCCTCACTCAATACCAGTGAGAGTGAAAATTAGTACAACCACTTTGTGAGCTTCTGTGATATTCAGTTAAGTTGAAGACGCACATATCCTACTATCCAGCAACTCTACTACTAGGTGTATTTCCTTAAGAAACTTTCAAATGTGTGCACAAAGATGTTTATTGCAGGACTGTTTTTAGAGTCAAAAACAAGAAACAACTTCGAAGTCCATCGATTGGAAAATGAATTATGGTATATTCATACATTTGGATTCTATACCAGCAATTAAAATGAATGAACCAAAGATAACACAATCATCCAATTTGTATATAAATCTCAAAATGTGATATTGATCAAAAAATGCAAGTTGCAAAAAGACACATATCATTTAAAACCATTGAGATTTAAAACATATACCACCACATATTGTTTATGGATTCACTGTGAACCAATCATAAAATATGCAAGGGAATGATATACACAAATCTGAACACAGTGGCTACCTCTAGGGAAGGAGGGGCAGGAACTCGGAGCGCCTCCAACATCTGCAATTTTATTTCTTAAAATAAAAAAGGATGTGAAGTAAATTTGGCAAAATAATTACAGTTGTAAACCTGAGTAATGGACTGGTTAGATCCCCCTGTGTATTTTATATGTGAAATACCTCAGAAATTAAAAACAAAAAGGGAAATTAGGCAAAGGTAAGAAAATTGAACAAATGAACAGAATGACACACCAAAACACAGCCTTAGAGCGCAGAGCACAAACCTTTGAGCAAGAAGCAGCGTAGGAGGTGGCTCTTTAATGGATTTGAAGTTTCCTTCCCTGTGTATCCTTGTAATAAATCCCATTTCCCTTAGGATAAAACGCAAATTTCTTGCAATAAAAAAATGTCCTAACTAGAGCTGTAACTATGAGAAAACTGCTGCCAAGGGAGGAGTAAAAATCTGTACAATGTCTACCTTGAGTCCCCTCGCCAGGATGTTGGGCAGAATCACGAGATAACTTACGAGAACGCGATACAACACTACACAAACCGTTAAGTATTATCAAGAACGCCCAGGCACAGCTAGAACGTATTTGCCCAATTGGCGTGTACGTGTATTTTGGAAGGAGTCTGCAATTGAAGGGCTTTGGCCGTCTATGGCTGTTCTGGAAAAGGCACTCTGCATTGGTACCAGCCAAAATTCACCTACGCCTTGGCTCCCCCCTTCCCCAGAATAGGCTGGCTCCACAGGCCACACCTGACGTCAACACTACGGAGCAGTTGGCCAGACCCGCCTCCATCTCCCCCTTCCCACCCGCGTCGGGGGAGGGAGGATGCTCCCGCGAGGAGGGAGGGGGGAGCGCTGGGTTGATTTTCCCACCCCCGGTCGCCTCCTGGGAGGGAAGCCGCCCCCGGACTCGACAGCCATTCTCACGAAAACAGGTGGCGCAGATGTTAAAACACACAAAACAAAGAACGGGGCGCGCACGAACGTTCACGAACACTCGCGAACGAAAACGCGCACAAGGGAAATAATACACTCGACAGGACCCAAGCGCGGCACGCGCGAGGGGACACAAGAGGACGCACACCGGGGGGGGGGGAGATGCTCCAGGATGGGGTCACGACTGCAGAAGGCGCGCCCACGCGAGCGGGGGACGTGCGCCCCCCGGAGAGGGACGGTGACACAAAGGGGGGCCACCTACACGGGTCAGAGGCGCCCACGCCGTCGCCAAGAACGGGAGCGACACACAGAAACCAGGAGTGGACACAAAGGCGCGTGCCCGCACGCCTGAACCAAGGGACCCCTCGTCTGTTAGGGGTGTCACGCTCCAGACGAGAGTGCGCAGGCGGCAGGGGGATGCGCACACAAAGGGGCTACTCCCACCCTCGCAGAGAAGCCCCGAGGGGCCCAAGGGGGTCTGAAGGGGCCCGTCAGACAAAAAGGACACACCCACTGGGGCCGACAAAGGCGGCCACACCCCCAGCGCACCAGCACCCCGATCCACGCAGACACACCAGGGGCACCACAGCGAGCAACGCGGGGCGACGCGCACACACCCACACTCACCACACACCCACGGAGGGGGTGTGGAGGGCCCCTCTCCCCGGGCATCTCGGCAGCAGCGCGATAAGGTGATACATCCGGGAGCCCCGCCGCGCGCCAGATGTGCACTCACCGGGGCCCGCCGCCCCCGAGCCTCGGACGCGGGCCGCCGCCGACGCCGCCGCCTCCGGCCCTCCACGTCAGCCAGCGGGCGGGCGGGAGCGGGCGGCGGCACAGGCGGCAATGCCCGTCACGTGGGCAGCGCACATGCGCAGTCGAGCAGCCCCACCCCCTTCCGCGGCGGCGAGCAGAGCGATCCGGCGGTCCCCAGCGCTCGCGCGCTCTAGGCCGGCGAGGGTCGCGGTGCGCCTGCGCCTGCGCGTGCGCCTGGGCTGGGAGGGGGGCGCCGAAGCGACCCGGCTTTTCCTTTAGTTATTCCTTCTCTCGCCCCCGCGAAGGCTTTCCAGAAGACGCTTGCAAGGGACTCGGCGCTGAAGTAGCCGAGCGGTCGGGAGGGGCTTGAGTGGGCGCGTCAAGGACCCAAGGTCGAGGGCCTCCCCCACCCCGCAACCCTTAAATAAGAAATTAAAGTTCCCCCGAGAGTGCGGGGCCTGGTCCCGGGCGCTGTGGCCCAGACCTGGGGAGGTGGCGCAAGTGCCCCGAGCCCGGCCCTGCCAAGCCCCTTCCGCAGGGAGGCGAAGCCTGCAGGGTAGGAGCAGCTCAGTCCTTCCTCTACTCTCCCCTCCCCTCTGTTGCAGGGTGCACGCGCTCTGGCGTGTGCGCGCGCACGCGAGGTCTGGGGGCTCGTGCGCGCTTACTAGTGGTGTGTGTTGGAGGTGTGTGCGCTGGGTGGTGGTGTGCAGTGATTTAGGCTAGGAAAAAAACTGCAGAGGCTGTGCCCAGAGCAAAGTAATGAGGCTGCAACAGACCAGTGATGGAAGGGAGTAAATCACCGACGATGATTGTGTTTGTTTCCTACAGATTGTCTAAAGCCACAGGGAAAATGGTGGAAAATTCACCGTCGCCATTGCCAGAAAGAGCGATTTATGGCTTTGTTCTTTTCTTAAGCTCCCAGTTTGGCTTCAGTAAGTACTTTCCTGATGGATGGCCAGGGCCTCTTTTCTGGTGTTCAAGGACAAGGAAATTACTGCATTTGTTCTTAGAATGTGCACATGTGAACTGTGATTCTTTTTACTTATGTCTCTTTTTTTTTTTAAGATTTTATTTATTTGACAGAGATCGCAAATAGGCAGAGAGGCAGGCAGAGAGAGAGGGGGAAGCAGGCTTCCTGCTGAGGACCCTGAGATCATGACTTGAGCTGAAGGCAGAGGCTCTAACCCACTGAGCCACCCAGGCGCCCCTACTTATGTTTCTTTTTAAGAAAACCTAAAGGGAACTTGTGTTTGGTATTTTATATGCCCGACACTACTCTAAGTAATCTCAACAAATATTTATACAGCACCAGACAGGATTGCAAAGTGAGTAAAACCTGGTCCCTGTGGTCATAGTCTTCTGGACAAGACAGCCAAGGGAATCTACAATTAACAGTTTGAGGAGAGCTATGGGAACCCAGTAGAGAAGTATGAAACCAGACTAGGAAACAGGGTTTAGCATTCTCCGTGCCAGTGAGAAGGAAGACAATAAGAAGGAAGATGTGGGAAGGTTTTGAATGAAGGGTTTAGAGTGAGTAAGTTGGTGCAGGTGCAGCCTCTGGGAGGCAGGAAGCCAAGAGAATTAGGGTAGAGAACCCATGTGCACTTTAGAGTCCTAGATCTGGCTTAGTTCCAAGAAGATCCTGGTTTGTTTATTTTTTTTTTTTTTTAAGATCTAACTTTCCAGGGGCGCCTGAGTGGCTCAGTGGGTTGGGGCCTCTGCCTTCGGCTCAGGTCATGATCTCGGGGTCCTGGGATCGAGCCCCGCATTGGGCTCTCTGCTCAGCAGGGAGCCTGCTTCCTCCTCTCTCCCTCTGCCTGCCTCTCTGCCTGCTTGTGATCTCTCTGTCAAATAAATAAATAAAATCTTTAAAAAAAAAAAAAAAAAGATCTAATTTTCCAGATAAGGAAACTGATGCTCACTGAGACACTAATGTGCCCAGGGTCACACAGCAGGCCCCACACATCTCTCCTGTAAAGGATATGAGAATTATAAAGGAAAACAAGAGGGAGAAAATTGGGTGCCCCATCCAACTTTTTGAAATTTTGTGAGAATTAGGAAGCAAGGGAGTAGTAGTGTTTCAATACGCTGTATTGGTACAGCTATCCATGCTGTTGGCAAGGTACTGTAGGGAGTAAAGAAGTTGTGACTTCAGTTCAAATCCTGACTCCTCCGGGGACTAGTTACCTGGCATCGTCTGCCCAAGCTCTTGAACCTTCAGATTCTTCATCTGTGAAAGAGTGGTGATAATGTTTATTGAATGTTTATGATGTGCAAGACAGCCCTGTGGGGTAGGTATTGTTATTTCTGTCCTCATTTTACAGATGATGATCCCGAGGCATGGGGTTTTAGGAATGTGCCCAAGGTCCTACAGCCAGTAACTGATAGGGCTGGAATTTGAACCCAGACACTGGGTTGACTTCACTGTGCTGCCTTTTAGGACAGTTGTGAGGATTAATTAATTAACTAATTAATTCATACAAAGCCCTTAAAACAATACAAAAGATCGAAAAGTATTTCTAGATAGGCTTGACTTTTACATAGTGCCCGAATAGAGTAGATGTTCAATAAATGCTCATTCATTGCATGAATTAACATCAATCGCTTCCATTTATGAATTTATATTGTTTCCCCGCTCTTTGTATTTCATTGCTCTTAAAAGCTGTTACAGGCTGCGAGCCTGTCCCATGCCACCTTTCTCTCTACCATCTAGTCACACCAAACCCCTCACTAGAGCCCTCACGCTCACTCCGTGGATCATGGCAGCGAACACTATTTTCTCATATTTCCTTCCTTCCTCATCTGCAGCCCCCAGATATATATTTTTTTAACCTGGCTAGTCCCCTACTGATTATTTAGGCCCCAGTTTAGTCACTTCCTCCAGGAAATCTTTCCTGACCGTTAACATCACCTTCATTAGCACTAGTGTGGACTAAGATCCTTCTTAATGTGCTCCTGTATCACCTTTTATCCGAGCTTATCACAGTGTAATGAAAATATCCATTTACTTGTCTCTATTCCCCTCCCCGAGATTTTAAGCTTGGGAAGGCCAGAGACCATGTCCTTTGGGTACACTGCGGTTTCTCATGCTCCTGATGTAGAATATGAATCCTTCAACATCATCGATAGAGATAGTTTGAAATTTGTCTCTGTCCCTTACCTTGGCAGAGGATGTAACATTTCTAAGGTTTCATTTACTCCTCTATAAAAATGGCATACATATCATAGGATTGTTTTAAGGATTAAGTTAAATAATGCGTGTGAAATGCTTTGAAGTGTGGGTAGCCCACAGTGAGTGCTGGGAGGTTAGCTGTTGTTTTTACAAATTAACAATAAAGGGTTCCACAAAGACTGAGCTTGAGGGAAATATGATTGTATTCTGGGAGATGAGGCAGAAGCCCATCATGAGACAGATCAGAACGAGGGTAGATAAATTCACCTTCAAGCAACCAGTGTCTATAATCATTTCAACCCTGTGGTGATGAAGTGTTGAATAAGTTTCTGCTATATAGAAAGCAAATTGCTAGGTGCTGTAAGGATCACAACAATTGCCAAGACGTGATTCCTGCCCTTAAATTGCTTCAAATACAGTGTGAGAGTTCAGATGTGCTTTAAAAAAGACACGAATGGGGGAAATGGAGTAGTTTAATTGGGCATAGAATTTTAGATTGGCAAGATGGTAAAGTTCTAGAGATCCATTTCACAGCAATGCGAATATACTACTTTTTTTTTTTAAAGATTATATTTATTTATTTGACAGAGAGCGAGAGAGGGAACACAAGCAGGGGGAGTGGGAGAGAGAAAAGCAGACTCCCCGCCAAGCAGGGAGCCCGATGTGGGGCTTGATCCCAGGACCCTGGGATCATGACCTGAGCCAAAGGCAGACGCTTAACGACTGAGCCACCCAGGCACCCCTCAAATATACTATTTTAAGTGTCATAAATATTATAAGGAATGATAGAATGATAGAAATGATAGAATGATGGAAATAAGGAGCTAGGAGACTGAAAGGAAAGAAAACTCATTTCTGAGGTAATCGGGGAATCTTCAAAGAGCTTTTTGGTTTTTGTTTGCTGTTGTTGTTGTTTAAAGATTTATTTATTTTAGAGAGGGAGCAAGAAAGCACACATGAGCAGGAGGGTCAGAGGGAGAGAGAGAATCTTAAGTAGACTCTGTGGTGAGCACAGAACCTGATGGGGGCTCTGTCCCACAACCCTGAGATCATAACCTGAGCCTAAATCAAGACTTGAACCCTTAACTGACTGAGCCACCAGGCGCCCCACGAGCTTATGGTTTTATCTGAACCTGCTAAATTAGATGTATGCCTTTCTGACTTCTCTTTTTTTCTTGTTTTTGTTCCTCCCTGCAGTACTGTATCTTGTGTGGGCATTTATTCCTGAATCTTGGCTCAACTCCTTAGGATTAACCTATTGGCCTCAAAAGTAAGTTTAATGTTTTCCTTAAATAAAAATGTATTAATACTGTTTTTAAGGATCACAGTTTTTCCTTAAGACTACCCAAATCGTGAATATTTATCCTTTTAAGATCCATAAATAGCCATACAGAAATTTAAAGCTTTTCAGAGGTCATTATTGCTACACCTCTAATTCAGGATGGCAGGGTGAACACACACATCACCTCCATTTCCTCCCAACGTCTTGCTAAGATAACACTATACAAGAAAAGTGTTTAAGGTATAAACCCACAGGAACAAATAATGCGATAGCAGATAAGTATCAAAAGAATTTAAGGAAATGGAGTGCAGACAGGTGAGAGGTAACTGACTTAGTTTCCATTTTTCCATGGTGCTACAATAGGGAACCATGCAGGATTGCAGCTTTTCATTACAGGCCTCGTAGAATGATTTCACTGTCTTTTAAGTACATGTATTATTTTAATTAAAAAATCAGATTTAAAAAAAATCAGATTTAAAAAGCATGCTAACTCGGAGATGGACTCTTGAGAAAAATGATTCTTTAGGCAGTTTCATATTTTCTTTAATATTTTCTTCTACAGATATTGGGCAGTTGCATTGCCTGTCTACCTCCTCATTACTATAGTAATTGGTTACATACTCTTATTTGGAATAAACATGATGAGTACCTCTCCACTGAACTCCATTCATACAATCACAGGTAAATGTATATTAAAGGCAAGTGCTGGCAGTGGGCGCTGCAGGGAAGAGCAAGGTATTAGCAATTTTATTGAGAAAAGCAACCAAGAATAAGCTGTAGTAGGTGACACATACCAACACAAGAAAAAGAGCTTAGGAGAAATAAATACAAAGTTTTTCCAGAGGAAACGTTTATGTGGCAGAAATAAATTCTAATGAATATGCTGCTTTATAGCACCAGTCAGCAGGTGTATTTTCCCATAAAGACCACAAGTATATGATATGTTCCTTAGCAAGCGTGCGTGAGAAAAACATGTTTTATCCTAAACAGGCAGTGCTGATCAAAGAAGGGCAAGTAGGTCCATGCAGACCTTGTCCGATAGAGGGATTTGAGAGTGTGTGTGCTCCTCAGGACCCTTGTACACACCTGACCCCGGTTTTTAGATAGAAGAGCCACAGCATGTCTTTGTAGTTTTGGGTTTTTGTTTTTTAATTCGCCTAAGTCTAAAGATTAAAATAAATTCCTGACTTTGCTTAGATTCTAGGACGTGAAGGGATTTTAGGGGAAGTGAGGTGTTTTTTAAATTGCTTGGTCTGATTTTTTTTTTTTTTAACTTTTCAAAGCCTTTTTCATGAGCCTATACAATGTACTTTGAAAACCATTTCTAGTATTTTTTTTGGTAGTTCTAGTATTTTTATATTGCTTTCTGATAAACTACTGTATTCCCTGTCTTCTTGGCTAAAATTATAGCGAATAGACAATTCGTGCAAAGAGGGGACATTGTTAAGTTTGCATGAATGATTGTACCAAATGATTTAACAGTTTGGGGTTATTGGGTTAAATATATTTTCTAAGCCTGGGTATAATTCTGTCCCTATGAGAAATGTGCAGGCGGGACTTTAATCATTATTGTACAGTTGAATGAAATATCAATTTCTTATTCCAGTTAGAGATGCAGAAAGTACTTTCCTGATTTTTATTCTGATTGGGACATTTCTTCTAAAGGAAGAATTTAAGTAATCTTTTAATTATGTTAAACGTGGTATTTGTCATTATGCAGATATTAGCCTAGTAAACTATTCAGTGGATTTCTATAAACCACAAAAATGGCAGAAGAAATTGCTTGGGTAAACACAGCTTTTTGTCCTCTTCTGACAGATAACTATGCTAAAAATCAACAGCAGAAGAAATACCAAGAAGAGGCCATCCCAGCATTAAGAGATATTCCTATTAGTGAAGTAAACCAAATGTTCTTCCTTGCAACCAAAGAACCGTGTGCCAAAAAGTAAATTGCATGTAGACTAACACCAAGCATTTACTCTAAGTTTTTGTTGTAATTATTTTGACCATAATTATTTTTACTTTCTCTCATACCCAATATTGAAATGTAAAAAAAAAAATTAGTTGAGTCTTAGATTAAACTCTATTAATATTATAAATGTTCTTGAGTATTAGTTATGAATGAGCAGAATAAATAAAATACTGCATTTCCATATAGCAGACTTGTTAAAAAATAAGTATTAGTAAAAGCAAGAAGTACCTCCAGAGAAGCATTCCTGTTGTGATTTTTAAATGGCAATTATGTCCTTCCTGCTGTTTTTTCTTAGAGGCCCAGAATTCAAACTCTTAGATTTGGGAGAAGGGTACATTTAGTGTGTGTTCTTGCATCATATTTGTTTCTAAGCCAGAAAGAAACATTTGTTGAGTACTTACTTCCATGGTATTTTTCTGGATGTAGCAATGATAAGATTCTTTCTGAAAGAGCCTGCGTTTTAAAGGCAGATTGAGACAGACTAAGCAAATAAGCCAATATTACTTAACGAGTGCTATGCAGCGAATTAAGATAGTATAATGCTCTAGAAAGTAAAGGGATGACTACTTTAGCTTGGGTGGTCAGGGAAGGCTGTTCAGAGAGAGCCAGTTGAGTGGGGGGGGGGGGGGCAGAGGCCTCGAGGTGGGAAGGAGCTCAGTATGTCCTGAGGACAGAAGGCCAGCAGGGGGCCTCGAGCACAAGGCCCAAGGGAACATGGAAAGGAGGTCCGGCACCATCGCACTACCACAGAGGGGTTTATAGGCCAACATAGGAAGTCTAGACTTAAGTGTCAGGGTGATGAGTTGGAGGCCCTTTTGCCTCTGAGCTATAGGCAGGCTTTAAGGAAATGCATGACCTGGCCCGCTGTACGTCTTGAGAAAGTTGCTCAGGCCGGTGGATAGAGAATGGATTCAGGAGGGAGAGTTGGGGGTGGGGCAGGAGTATGGAAGTAAGGGGCCCGCTCTAGCACAGTGGTGGCAGTGGGGACGAGCGGTGGCTGGGGACAAGCGGGCTTGTCGAAGACACAGCTAACTGACAGCGTGTGTGGATCTGATCATGCAGAGGGGGTGGCTGCTGGGAGACTTGTGATCAAGGGTCCCTCCTGGGGTCTCTGGATCAGTGAGCCGAGTAGGTTGGTTATGCCTTTTACTGAGTCAGACAGTATTTGGGGGAAGTGTAGTTGAGGGGGTTGGGGATTCAGTACATGAATTCGTTTGAGTGACTCCTTGTTAATGTCTGGTTGTGTCCATGTGATATTGAGAAGCTTAGATGGAATTAGGTTTTAAAAATAACCCATACGTAACTTAGCAAGAGTGTACTCACAGTTGGCCGGTGGGACCAAATCTCAACTCCTTGAGCATTCGAGGCCTTCTAACTTTTGACACCCTAAATCTCTGCACAGCAGTGGAGTCACTTGTTTTTGTGCAGATTTAACTATACCTCCTATAAAAAGAAGAAAAACTATTAATTTTAAATAGTTGAGAAAAACAAGGACTTCCATTTCAATAAACGTATCCCTGCCTCTTAAGCATAAGACAGGTGACATGAATCTATTTCTAGTCTGTCGTTTGTCCCAGCTCCCGTATTTCTGTGGCGAGAGCATGTCCTCACACTTCAGAGCAGTTTGAGAGAACCAGTTGGCTCCATCTATGGCTACCATCCATGGGTAGAACAGAAAATAATAAACTATTTGTGTGGAAAACTACACAGCCATGCAAACAAGAACAAATTACTGCTCTGCCTAACAACATGAATGAGTATCACACACACATGTTGGGGGAAAAGACAGACATAAAAATATATAGTGTATAATTCCATTTATATGAAACTCAAAATCAGGAAAAATGAACCTTTGGTGATAAATATACAATAGCAGTATTAACCAGGAAGGGCATGAGGGAACCTATTGGGAGGTTAAAAATACCCCGCATCTTGATCTGGGATGTAGTTACTTGGCTATAACAGAAACGTGGTGTTAATATCATATAACTTGTGTTTTTTAAAATTGAATCATAGTTGACATACCATATTAATTTCAGGTGTACAAGGGAGCAGTTCGATATTTTTATACATTACAAAATGCTCAACACAATAGGATTAGTTACCATCTGTCACCATATAAAGTGACTACAGTGTTACTATTACCCCTATGCTGTACATTACATCCCTGTGGCTTATTTTATCAGAAGTTTGTACCTCTTAATCCCGTTTAGCTGTCCCCCCCGTCCCCCCCACCCAATATATGTGCCCTTGATGTAACTAACACATCAATAAAAAGGTAAAGAACAGTGCCTATGTACCATGCCCAGAAATTTTAATTCATTGGCCTGAAGTGGGTGGGGCCCAAGGAGGGATAGCTTTTAATGACTCCTAGACACTTAACATGAAGCCAGGATTGAGAACTGCCTGCCTTAATCCATTGGATTTAACCACCTTTGGTCAACCAGGAGTGGCTGTTTCTTTGGAAGAATGGGTAGTTATCAGAGCAGTCCTTTCACCTTCGAGAGACCCCTTCCCAGATTAGCATTATCCCTTTGCATTGCCCTCTGACCAGCAATAGGCCTAAGAAGGTTTTGAAATGGCTCAGAAAAGGCCCTTAATTAACTCCAGTACCCTATCTCATCTTAGGCCTCCTATTAATTTTTCATTCTGTTTCCCAACTACATTGTTCTTACAGCTCATTAGTGATTGTCAGTGTTTCTCAGATTATGGGCTGCAGTTGTTTCCAGGGTCTTGGTCAATTTAGTGTAGCGATTCTCACCATTTTTTAAAATCTCAGAACCGGGGCGCCTGAGTGGCTCAGTGGTTTAAGCCTCTACCTTCTGCTCAGGTCATGATCTCAGGGTCCTGGGATCGAGCCCCGCATCGGGCTCTCCGCTCAGCGGGGAGCCTGCTTCCCCCTCTCTCTCTCTGCCTGCCTCTCTGCCTACTTATGATTTCTCTCTCTTTCTGTCAAATAAATAAATAAAATCTTAAAAAAAAAAATCTCAGAACCCCCTTAATACTCATAAAGAGTGTTCCCAAAGAGCTTTTATATATGTGGATTATACTTAGAAATTAAAATAGGAATTTTAAAAACATTTGTTTATAAATATTAAACCCATTACATTTTCATATATTTAAACAACACTTCATGGGGGCGCCTGGGTGGCTCAGTGGGTTAAAGCCTCTGCCTTCAGCTCAGGTCGTGATCTCGGGGTCCTGGGATCGAGCCCCGCATCGGGCTCTCTGCTCAGCGGGGAGCCTGCTTCCCCCTCTCCCTCTGCCTGCTTGTCATCTCTCTGTCAAAAATAAAAATAAAATAAATAAATAAACGACACTTATGAAAAATAACTATGTTTTCTAAAACGAAGTTAGCGAGACCAGTAGAATCGTTTTACATCTTTGCAAAACTCTTCAAACGTCTGGGGTAATGGAAGACAGCTGGGTTCTCCTGTCTCTTCTGTATTCGATCCACTCCAGTACCACAAGTCACAAAGGCTCTGGAAAACCACGGCACACTTGTGAGAGAGCGAGAGTGGAAAAGAGAAATAGCATCTTAATGATTTTATAAAGCTGCTTTTGACCTCACAGACCCCCGGAAACAGGGTCTCCAGGCCCCACTTTGAGAACCACTGCTCAGTGGGCGTCAACTAGAGTGTGGGTGTGAGAGGGAACTCGCATAGGGTACAGTACTGCACTTGGTGAGGATAAGTACCGTGATTGGACACCTCTTGTGGCTGCAGCAGATCCCCTCCCACCCCTTACTCCAGCCACCGGTGCCCTTTTGATCAGGTCCACACAGGTGCCACTCAGCAGTGCACCCTGGGGGGGGCGGTCAACACCCAGAGGACACCGTGGAGCTCACTGTGGGGCAGGCATCCATCCCCCAACAAAGCCATTGTGAGCCGAATTCATTCAGCTTCAGAGGAGGTCTTGGGAGACTGAGCTGCAGTCACCATGGCAACGGTGACCTCAGTGACGCATGCCTGTGTTGGCTCTTCTCAGTTTTGCTCCCTCACTGCCCACTCCTTCCACTTGTCACTTTCCAAATGTCACTTTCCAAATAAACTGCCTACACACAAGCCTTTGTCCATGGGAACCCCAGCTGAGAGGCTTTTATTTTGTAAAAACTGCTTCAGTTACAGCGCCATGTATAATGCATTTCCCTGCTGCATGTTCTAATTCAAGGAAAACGTTTGGAAGACCCTGTGTTTTCCATTAAGCCCAAATAATAGCATAAAATACCCCCAAAATGTCAGTAGTATAAAATTTCCCATTTTAACAAACTCCCCCTCCAGTAATTAGATTCTCAACAAGAATTTCATTATGAAAGTCCAAATATGAAGTCACCTAAATCAAATCCAAAATTCTCCCCTCCCTCATTTCTTGACTTTCCCTGTTTGAGCGGGATCTCAGTCAGGGGCCTGGGTTTTCTCCGGAAGCTGATGTCTAAGGTCTTATGAGAACAGGTGTACTCCTTAGGCAAACTGATCCAACCCCAGGTTTCTTCTATGTCCTACTTTTTCAAGGAGTCAGTGGGACAACCAATATATTACCAGCCCGGGGCCCACGGAACTTGGAAAACCCAACTAAATCCAGTGCTACCGCAGTTGTCCCAGACCCGGACATTGGACTATCCTCCCACCTAGCCTGGCGCTGCCGTGGAGACTGGATGGGATACGGGGAAGGGGAGACAGGGAGAAGGGGTTCTTGATTTGTCTTCCCAAGGTGCAGATCTGGCTGTGGCTGTTGTCAGGGTCTCCTCGTTCAGTGTAAAAGTCCGTTGGGTTAACTGTGGTACTACATACTACTTCGGAATGGGCAGAAATTGACTTATCCCCAGGAGCCCCTGGCTGGCTCAGTCGGTTAAGCGTCCGACTCTTGATTTCAGTTCAGGCCATGACCTCATGGGTCATGAAATGGAGCCCTGCAATGGGCTCCACTGGGTGTGGGGCCTGCTTAAGAGTCTCCCCACATCCCCTGCTCACTCTCTCTCAAAAGAAATTTACTTACCACACCTTTTCTAATCGGTCTAGACACAACCAAAGTTCGTTCTTCAAAACACAGCACCTTGAGGTAGCCACTAAAACAGAATGGAGCCACACAGAAAGAGGCAGTGGATGTCTCAATGGTCACCTGCGTGAACCTAGGACTAAGGACCAAATGTTCTGTCCCGCTCCATTCCTCAGCACCATCTAACGCCCAAGGTTCCAGAAATACGATGGAAATCCCAGGAACCCAAGGAGCCACAGAGTGGGAAATGATGGTGTTATAGAAAATAGGTTCTCATTCTTGAGCAGATGCATTTGTGGACCAAGAATTATATCTTTCACACTGTCCAGGAGAAAAACTCTCTTTCTCCAATAATTCGATACCTGTCTCGGGCTATTTCTGCAAATCCAGTGTTCTAGCTCTGCTTGGATAGGTCACAGTCACAGAGGGCCACGTGGCCAGGGCTGGACGACGCCAGCCAAAGCCTCCCAGTGACTCAAATGTCACACTCCATTCACGCCACAGTTGGCCAGGCCGGCCCCCCTGTGTTATAAAGCCTGTTTCCATGGCCCCAGCATATTAGAAACAGCTGTGAGTCAGCCTACCCCAGCTGCTGCAGCTACTTCAAGAGGCCCCCTCCTGCCCTCTGGCACTGGTTTCCGGGACCCCCCTCTTTGGACTTTTCTCAAGGAGCCGCGGGCGAGCATCCTCTGGGGTGAGCACAGCCACTCCTCGCCACTATTCCCTGAAGGATGAGCACCAGACAGGAATTAAGATACAGTGTCCGCTTTATTACTGGTGGAGCCAGATGTTCAAGTGCTGCATAAAAATGAAGCTAAAACCAAGCTTTCTTCCTTAAATCTGATATGCAGAGGGCTGGGCCTGCAAAACGAGACTTGGCACCGGCACACGCTAGGGCACACGGTGGGCTGCCACCTACCTGGGTGGTCCCGGCACATCGCGGACGACCCACGGGTTACCCTTTCTCACCCGCCAGATGAGTCACCCCCTCCCCGTGGATGTTAAGGAGTGTGGGCTCGAGGGCAGGAGTGCGGTCCCTAGTCCTTCAAGAGGCAGAACGGTTCTAGTCACTGAGGCAGAAATACGAGGAGAAAGACCACGCGTGCCTTACACTGGCCACTTAGGTCGTCTCCTGTTTTTTCCCCGTTATAAACAAACAACAGAAATCTTTGTGGATAAGCTTTGTAAAGTTGTGTCCTTGGGCTAGGTTTCCGACATTGGGATTGTTACAGGGTCAAAGGGCTTGACCATTATTAAGACCTTTAATATATGATGTCAGGCTGATCTTCAAACAGGTCATTTCTATTAACCCACTCCGTACAGTTCACTAACATCGTACCGGTATGATGGTTAATTTTATGCGTTAGCTTGACTGGGCGAAGGGACGCCCAGACGACTGGTAAAACATTACTTCTGAATGTGTCCATGAGGGTTTTTACAGAAGAGTTTGGCATTTGAATCCGACTAGGTAAAAAAGAGCTGCCCTCTCCGGTGTGGGTGGGCATCCAATTCTTTGAGAGCCCGGAATAGAACGAAAAAGTGGAGGAAGGGTCAATACCCTGTCTCTTCTCGAGCTGGGGCATCCGTCTTGTGTCCTTGGACATCAGAGCTCCTGGTTGGACTGAACTCTACAGATTTGGACTGAACTATACAACCAGGCTTTCCTGGTTCTCCAGCTTCCAGCGGAGGACAGATGGTAGCATATCCCAGGCCCCACAATCACAAGAGCCAACTCCCATGATAAATCCCTTCTTCTGTATCTATGTCTTTGCTGTTGGTTCTGTTTCTCTGGAGAACCATGACTAATAATACAGCTGGGTGTGACGTGCGCCTCACTTCTGGAGTATATGAAATATCACTATGTTCCATTTTCCAGATCTTACTAAACGTGTGCTTTCCCACTATTCACTGTTGACAGGAATTCCAGAATCCTTCACTGGTGGGGAGAGGGGGCTTCTTCACCCTCCTGTGGGCTGCTTATGCTTATGCCAGCCAAGAACAGGAGAGAGGGGGTCCTGGCATTTCATCCATCATGTTTGTTGTCTCTGCCACTGTGCCCTTTCCAGACCCATCGTCCCCCCTCCTCCCTTGCCCTGCCTTAAGAGTGCTTTGGGTCGTGAAGCTCATGATCAGTGTGCACAGACCGCCTGCTGACCACCCCTATTCAAGGCCCCCCTCTCAGGGTGCTGCACATTAACTCCCAGGCCTCTGTCCCTCTGTCCCTGTCTGGGGACACCCAGGCATCAGTGCTGGGGTGGGCACCCACCCTGAGGCAGGGGCTTCTGGCTCCTCTAGTGTTCCACCGCTCAGCTTCCTCTGAGGGGGTTCCCCACTTTCAGTGAGGTACGCGGTGCCCTGGAATAAAGCTTTCTCTCCCTTGCAGCAAGCCAGTGTGACCTCCGTTTCTTCTGGGCAGTACGTTGGATGGAAGGGGGGGTAGGGACACTTCTGTAAAGTGTCTTTCAAGGAAGGAGCATGCCCTACTTCAGCCCTCCCCATTTCTGCTGCCTGCGTTGTGGATTTAATGACTGGAAGTCCAGGTGCCCCTTAGACCATGTAGTGACCTTAGGAATAAAAGCCACACAGCAGCAGAGCCAAAGGATTGAAAGATTCCAATGGGGCGTCTTGGTGGCTCTGCCAGTTAAGTGTCTGCCTTCAGCTCAGGTCATGGTCTTGGGGTCCCGGGATCGAGCCCCATGTCGGGCTCTCTGGTTGGCAGGGAGCCTGCCTCTCCCTTTCACTCTCCCGCCTATGCTCTCTTCTCTATGAAGAAGAAGAAGGAGGAGGAGAAGGAGAAGGAGAAGGAAAGAAAGAAAAGGAAAAGAGCCCGAGTCCTAACATTGTACCAGCCCTCGATGGCTTGACTTGGACAGAGAACCGTCCTTTTATCTTGTTTCAGCCACTGTAAGTTTGGAGTTGCCCAATTACAGCCAAACCTAAGCCCAACAATACGGTTCTCTTCAGTGTTCAGGCACAAAGCCATCGTCTTTGCCCTGCTTGGTTGCCAGCATGGCCTTGGATGTCTATTTGCAACTTTGAAGTGGTCAAGAACCACCTGGGAAGCTGTTAAAATGCAGGTTCCCAGCTCCAGTAAGGCTGGAAGGCCCTGGAATCTGCTTTTAACAGAGCTCCTTGAAGACTCTGCTGGGAACAGGCCATGGACCACGTGTTGATAGTGGGCCTTGGAAAGCACGAACTCAGGCAAAGTCTCCTTGATCTGCTCAGAAATTTCCACTCACTGTTCTTCCTCCAGACACACACACGTCACCCCCTAAAAGAAACCTGGACCCTCTACCTGTCTGCCCTTGCTCATGTGGGAAAGGAGGACACTGTATGTTTTTGTTGTTTTTCTATAGCAGCAACAAATGAGCAAGCTGCCACAATGTGGCTCCCTAAGCCCCCCTGTCCCACTTTTGCTAATATAGTAATTAAAGCAACGGCATGCAGTTTTAATTTGCACATTTGAATACCAATAATGTTCAGTATTTTATGCAAACAGTGAATAAACACACATTAAAATGGCCAACTTCTAAGAAGCACAGTAAGAAGACCAGGACTTTGGCATCAATGAGTCCTGAGTCTGAATCCCAGCTCTACCCCTTCCTGCCAGTGTGACCTTGGGCAGGTTACTTGACCACTCTGACCTTCGGTTTCTTCCTCTGTCAAACAACACCCAGTTTACAGGATATAGAGAAACAGGTTTGGCGCCCAGTAGGCCCTTAGGTTATGGTCGTCATCATTCTATCTCACTTTTCCTCATGGCGACCGCTGCCCCGAACGTGTGCTGCTTTTCCACCATTCCTGGTGTCACTGTGCTCGTTTCCTGGGGCTGCCATAGCAGATCGCCTCAAACATGGATGCTTAAATCAACGGAAATGTATTCTCTCGCTGTTCTGCAGGTGAGGAGTCGGAAAGCGGTTTTCCTGGGCCGAAATCAAGGGGTTGGCAGGACTGAGCTCCCTCCTGAGGCTCCGCAGGGGAATCGTCCCTCGCCTCGTCCAGATGCTGGTGGCGGCTGGTATTCCTCGGTCTGCGACCGTGTTATTCTGATCTCTGCCTCGGCAGTCGCATGATCTTGTGGACTGAATGTTTATGTCCCCCCAAAATTCCTCTGTTGCAATCCTAACCCCTGACCACCAATATGGAGGTGGGGCCTTTGGGAGATTGGAATTAGGTCGTGAGGGTGGGGTCTTCATGAGTGGGAACAGTGCCCCTACAAAACAGCCCCCAGGGAGCTCCCTCTTTCCTGCCATGTGGCCCCCTGCACCGCGTCCTGGATGTAAGCGTTGTGCAGCGTCACCAGGGCGCTGGGCAGGACGGGTTCTCAGAGACGGTGCCCACAGGTCCCCACGGAATCCATAAAGGACACAAGCTGCTGCTCCATCATGTGCAGCAAGAAGGCCCAGTGTGTGAGGGCGACCTGCTCAGCCCATCGGTGTCAGAGCAAGAGGCTTGGAGGCTGCGCTGAGTTTGCCTCTGGGGCCTGGGTGTCTGTGGCGACCACTGGCCCATGGGGCTGGTCTGCTACTCTTTTTTTTTTTTTTTTTTTTTAAGATCTTATTTGTTTGTTTGACAGAGAGAGAGAGATCACAAGTAGGCAGAGAGGCAGGCAGAGAGAGAGGGGAAAGCAGGCTCCCTGCTGAGCAGAGATTCCAATGAGGGGCTGGATCCCAGGACCCTGAGATCACGACCCGAGCTGAAGGCAGAGGTTTTAACCCACTGAGCCGCCCAGGCGCCCTGGTCTGCCACTCTTGATAAAGTGTTCACAGAGCAAAACAGAACAATCTTTAACTTTGCCACATCTTCAAAAACCTTTTTCCTTATGGGGTGATGTGTGCAGAGTCCAGGCCCTGGGACCCGACAATGTCTTTGGGGGCCATTATTCAGTTTACTCCAGTATCAAATATGGCTTAAAATCCATATCAAGGGGGGCGGCTGGGTGGCTCGGTAAGCGGACCGAGTTAGATACCCATCCCTCCTGTGCAACAGAGAGAGAGACCAGCGTGCTTGTAGACAGACTTACCCTTATCTCTCTCCACTGCTGTCTCTGTCTACCCCCACCACTTGGCTGGACCACCTCCCGCCTAGAAGTCCTTTCCAGTTTTGCCCCTATCCTCAGGAAGAGAGACTGTAAGGTTAAGGGTTTGAGCTCTTGGTGAGTCCTCACTTCCCCTCCTGCGTGCTATGGGAGGCCTTGCCCAAGCTCAGTTTTCTCATGTGCTGGAGGGCTACACCTCCCTTGAGATCATCCTGGGGGCCGAATCAGGTAAAGTGGATGAAACCCCTGGAATCATAAGATCTCAGCCCACAGTTGTCCCTGCTTCTTCCCATCCACACTCCAACACCCCAGAGTGTGTCCTTCCCTCTCTGAATGTCCTCGACGCTACACACACACACACACACACACACACACACACACACACACACACACATACTTTTCTTCCTGGGAACTTGTCCGATTCATCTTGGGTCCCCGGTTCGTAGCACCAAGGAGCAAAGTATACAGTTGTTGAGTGAAGAAGGAGAAGTTCAGAGACTCCCCTCTGGAATCATCAGAAGCATGACAATTAAAGTGTTTTGAAGGTGCAATGAGGGACATGTAAACTTTTTTCATGTTTTAAGGAGTCAAATCATTGAAGTCCCTAAATATTTAGAATTATCAACGCGGAGATCTTGGCAACGACCCGAAAGTACCAGAAAGCCGTTGTTTTTTGTATTCCACTTACACATTTTAGAATCTTCTAAGATTGTTTTCCCCTTGAATTTACTAAAGTTAAGGAAACCAGTCTGAAAGCTACTTCAGACCAGATTCGCGGTCCTCCCTGAACGAGAAGATTAAATTTAATGTGTGTGAAAGATAGATGAACTCCTGCAGGACGAGAAGGCAATTAGAAATAATGGCCTCTGACCACAAAGGCCCACAAATTAAAGCACTGTCAACGCAGGACAGAGATTCTATCGGTGACGAATCTGCCCCTTTACTTGACTACCGATCCAGTGCAATTATGGGAAAACTAACAGAAATGACCTGAGTGAACAGACAGACTGGGGCCATTTGTTTCTTAAGTGAAATTTCCAGGCACCTAGCTCCAGCCTGTGCTTTTCCATCACTGCTGAGTGGCAGTTGGCAGAGAGAGATGACCTTTACTTAACCTTGAGAATAACTCTACCCCTTCCTGGCCTGAATAAGGAATGTATGTCCAGGCCCTATTGACAATCCATTTGCAGGAGTTATTGAATGTTTGGCCTAAGTGGATGATATCTTTGCCTTTCTGAACTTTATTTTACAAAATAAATATCTCCCCCGGACCATCTTGGAAATCGTGGAGGTTAGAGAGGGCCACACACCTCGGACAGATGCCTGACAAATTTAAGAGGTCACTTTCATCTGTTTTGTTTTGGTTTCGGGGGTTTTTGTGGGTTGTTGTTTTTTTTTTTTTTTAACTCAAACATTCACTGGAATGAATATAGGGAAATAACCAACTTTCGTCTGCCACTGTTCTTAAGGGAAGACAATTGACTTTAGTTCCTTGAGGTATTTAGAAAATGTTTATTGCTGTCAGCAATCCAATAGGTAAGTGATTCCAAAACAAATGCTAAATCAAGTACTGCTTCTCAATTTAACCCCTTCCGATCCAAAATACCTGTGTAATGATTTGTTCAAAGATCTGAAGTAAACGACATCAGATCAAATATCCTATCCCTCAAAGAAAATGGTTTCAGTGAAGTCAAATCCCCAAACTTGCCCTCATTCTCACCTCTCTCACCCATCCTTATCAGAAGCTGCTTGTCACCAATAAGATTAGTGGTAGTTAGTGCATTGGGCTAAATCAGATTTTCCACGTTGGATTCATCCAGAAAATACGATGAACCAAATAACTTATGTGACTGAAAGGTGGCAAAGAGTCCATCAACCACACAGTCTATGGATCAACAGACTCTCTCAGAAACACTCTTGATCAAAGTCCATAAGATTTTAGCTAAGGTCATTTCATGATTATAGAATTTTAAATCTACGTAAGTAATGAATACGGAATGGTATCTAGTGACGGATGCTTTAAATATTTTCATGGTTTTTAAATCAGTATCACTTATTTTAAAAGTAATACGCAAGTATCAGAGAATTTTTAAACTATAGAAAAGAAAAAGAATTAAAATCAGCCCGAAGCCATGACTCAAGGCTAATTATTCTTTTTTTTTCATTCCTTTATTTATTCTTTTTTTCCCCAAATACGTTTATTTTATTTTTTCAGTGTTACAAGATTAATTGTTCATGCACCACACCCAGTGCTCCATGCACTACGTGCCCTCCTCAATACCCACCACCAGGCTCGCGCAACCCCCCACCCCCTCCCCTCCAAAAACCTCAGTTTGTTGCTCAGAGTCCACATTCCCTCCTGGTTCATCTCCCCTTCTGATTTTCCCCCATTCACCCTTCCTTTCCTTCTCCCAATGTCTTCCATGTTTTTCCTTATGCTCCACACGTGAGACCATAAGATAATTGACTCTCTCTGCTTGACTTATTTCACTCCGCATAATCTCTTCTAGTCCTGTCCATGTTGATACAAAAGTTGGGTATTCATCAAGGATAATTATCCTTATTAGTCTTATGTAAGCCCTTCTAAGAATGCGTGTGTTTAGCAAAAAACCAAAAACACTGTAAACGTAACTTTGTGTTCCTCGTTTTTCGAATAACATTATATGAGTGGGTAACAATTGCATAATATTGTGGCATATGGATACACCATAATTTCACAAATTCTCTATTATTTGGACTTTAAGGATGGTCCCGAGTTTTATTTTTATAAATGTCACCATAACAAATATCCCTCTATGAAAATCTTTGTTTTTATCTCTGATCATATCCCTAGGAAATATTTACAGAAAGGTGGGGGATGTAAAACTTTTAAGAGCTCTGACTACCTATCGCCAAATGGGTAGGACGGTAACCTCCACTTTCCACTCCCACCAGCAAAGCATGATTGTTCACTCATCAACATCATTTTTTGACAACTTATATATTTATTTATTTAATGTGCATTTTAAGCTTTAATTACTCCAGAAAACAATGGTAGGTCTTCCGTGACCATTTTCAGAATAGTGAAGTAAGTTCACAGAAATTTCAAGGCCATGATTTCCTAGGAATTTGCCAGATTTATTTAACCATAAACCAAAACTAAGAGCTTCCTGGCAGGTCTGGGAGGTAGAAATGACTTATCTGTGCACCATAACTTACAATTTCGAACTCATGTGGAAAATCCCCTTCGCATACAAAGTAATTATTTTGAAATAAGAAAAATGGTTATGGGGGCACCTGAGTGGCTCAGTCGGTTAAGTGTCTGCCTTTGGCCCAGGTCATGATCCCAGGATCCTGGGATTGAGCCCCACATCAGGCTCCCTGCTCAGCGCAGATCCTGCTTCTCCCTCTCCCTCTGCTTATGCTCTCTCTCTGTGTCAAATAAATAAATAAAATCTTTAAAAAGAGAGAGAGAGGGCGCCTGGGTGGCTCAGTCGGTTGAGCGACTGCCTTTGGCTCAGGTCATGATCCCGGAGTCCTGGGATCGAGTCCCACATCGGGCTCCCAGCTCCCTGGGGAGTCTGCTTCTCTCTCTGACCTTCTGCTCTCTCAATCTCTCTCTCTCTCTCTCTCAAATAAATAAACTAAATCTTTAAAAAAAAAAGAGAGAGAGAGAGAGAGAGAAATGGTTATAGGCTGGTTCAAACTTTAAACCCACCTAGGGTACTTGGGTGGCTGAATCAGTTAAGTGTCTGCCTTCAGCTCCGGTTATGATCCTGGAGTTCTGGAATCGAGTCCTGCATTGAGCTCCTTGCTCAGCAGTGAGTCTTCTCCATCTAACCCTCCCCTGCTCGTGCTCTCTCTCTCACTCTCTCTCTCTCTCCTTCTCAAATAAATAAATAAATAATCTTTTAAAAGCTTTGCAAACCTTTGCAAGGAAGCTGTTCTGAAAATGCCTGTCTCAGGTCTAGACTTCGGTAGAGACACGGCTATCACAATGTCCTTCTGGACCAGACGCGCAAGCCTCCCGCGGAGTCCAGGACGAAGCTGTCCCTCTTCTGCTTTGCATGTGTTACTGGAAAGGGGCAGGTAGGAAGTGCTGAAGGCCATGTGCCCACTTCACTAGCTTCTCCTTGCCTTTAGAATGCGCTCACATGAAGGAGCCTCTGCGTGTGCACCCCGTCTGCCCTTCCCCTCCACCTCCCCTTGCTCCTTCTGCCTCCACCTCCACTGGCTTCCTTTCTATTTTAGTCTTCCAGGTTCTCATTCACCTCAGGGCCTTTGCATGGGCTGTTCTTTTGTCTGGAAAGCTCCTCCTCCAGCTCTTTGCCTGGTTGGTTTCTCCCCACGCTGCTGCGGGCCACATCAAATACCACCGTCCTTAAACCAAGTTTTTCCCATTATTCTCCATCCTGTTTTTCATGGCACGAATTGCAGTGTGTAGTTTAGGGCAAGGCTTCTCAAAGTTTCCGGCATATAGGATAAATTTTTGTAAATTTCCAGACCATCGGAGATCTATATTTTTATAAAATATAATAAAAAACAATATTTTATTTTATTTTAGAAGCTGGATTTCTTTTTTTTTTTTTACTAGACTCAACAAATTGCTCTGTCTAATCGCTATAGAATTTTCTACACACTTCTCTCAACTTCCGTATTAACTCATCCTAACCTGGTAACACAGATCTGTGGCCCAGTTCTAGTCCACAGACCTGACTGTGATGATCATTGGTTTGTCCCCGTTAGAATATGAGCTCCGTGGGGGAAGGGACCTCATCTGTCTTATTCACTGCATGTCTACAAGGCCTAGAATGGTACCTGGCAGGTGGTAGGCGTTCAAAACATTTCTATTGAGGGCGCCCGGGTGGCTCGGTTGGCTAAGCATCTCCTTTCGGCTCAGGTCATGATCCCAGGGTCCTGGGATCGAGCCCCACATCGGGCTTTCTGCTCAACGAGAAGTCTGTTTCTTCCTCTGCCCCCGCTCCTCATGCTCTCATGTGTGCTCTCTCGCTCTGTCTCTCAAAAACACATTAATAAAATCTTTAAAAAAAGACATTTCTATTGAATGATGTGAGTGGTTAACTAAACAACCAGTCGTTATAGAAGAGGGTGTGTAGAAAAGAGGGCTGGGTAGGTCCCTGTTGGCAAAGGGGCTGAATGCAGATGCTGACGTCTGCAAACATCATGGGGGCCAGCAGGGGCCCAGGGATGACTCCGCGGCACTCTCACCGGCCGGGCCCATGGGAGGCCCTGAGCGGGGCCTTTGCCAAGGCAGCAGCCATGTTTTATCCAGAGCAGCTGGGCTCAGCCTGGCCCCCACGGTCTGACTGGCGACTCTCTGACCTCTGACCAGACGCCCTCTGAGGATCCTGAGTGGAAAGTCCATTCCAGATGTGTTGGTGTGAACTGAGTGGGGGCAGCCCGAGGGGAGATGCGGAGAGAGTCCGGGGGGTCAGGTTCAGGTAGAGTAGGCTGGTGGTCGTCAGCCCTCTGCTAGGGAGTGGGGACCCAAGCACCCCACAGCCTCAACACGGGATCCCGAAGGGAGGCCAGCAGGGATCCGGGCCTGAAAGACAGAATGTGCCGGGGCCAGGGAGCAGCGGGGAGACTGGAAGCAGCTGGGGGGCTGCTTAGGGACACAATGGACATAGGGAAAGTGAACTTTTCTGGACTTCTCAGCCCAGCTAGGAGAAATGTTGCGGGCAAAACACCCAGCACAGAGAGCAACTGGCAGGCGGCCGGGGACTGGGCCCCGGGGCTTCTAGGACAGGTGCAGAAGCTAACGACAGAGTCAGACGAGACCCCCCAAGCTGCCAAGACTCTTTCTCGTGGGGGGGCGGGGGCCAGGGCAGGAGCAAGAGGCAGCCGCAGAATGAAAGGCAGCAGGAAGGAGAGCAGAGGGCGAGCAGAGATTTGAGGGTGAGGATAGGAAGGCACTGGGGAACCCAGGAGGCTGGGCCGGGGCCCCGCTACCGTCTGAGCTGAGCTATCTGGTCGACATCGAAATCGGGCCATCGGTAACCTCGGTAACCTCGGGAGACGTGCTCAACGCTCACTGTCAAGAAGGCCCCTGGGAAAGGCAGACAGGCCGGGAAAACTATCCCGCACCATCTCTAGTGAGTCTGTTAGGCGTCCAATAGTTCCTATTTGGTTTCTTGCTATTTATTTTCCTACCACAATGAGCAGCAAGATGTTTTAAATATCAAAGGCCTACATCTAGGTTGACCCATGAGAACGTCAAATTTCTGGAGGGAAGAGTGGGTTGAAACCACCCATTTCACGTGATTCCCCCTGGGGTGTGTGAGTCCGGGACAGAAAGCAGCGGGGAGCTAGGGAGACAGCCTGAGTCCTCGCCGGGCCCAGCCCCGCCCCGGAGGCCACGCAAGCCACGGAGCTGAGAAGAGGGAACGTGGCTGCATTGCCCAGAGCAGAGGGAAGAAGGGACGGGACAAGGGGAGCAGGCACGGAGCAGCAAATAGGACACAGTCTTCTCTCGAAAGAGGATGGGCCCCGGGCCATCAGCAGCTCGGGCCAGGTCCCTCCAGGGTCACAAATCGAGACGCTCAGGTGTCACGCTGGCCTGTGCGGCTGGATGGTGAACAGAGTGCCGTAACCTTCGCCCTGGGCCACGTCTGCTGGTCTGAGATGTAAGTCTCTGGGACTCTTAACTCTCTGTCCCTGGGCTGCCCTGGGCTAAGAGTCCACCCCGGTGTGCTGGCGATGCCCCGCTCCGGCCGCTGCACAAAGCAGAACCAACCACACTCAGCACCCCCAGAGGAAGGACCGCCCAGGTCGCTGCCCCAGAACCACCTGAGGCAATAGGATGGTCACCAGACCCTCAGCTGCTGCACTGCCCGCTGAGACTCGCCACCGGAAGTGCCTGGAAGAACCTGGACAGCTCCCATTCCCTATGCCAGCAGCCCTCACCCTCCTCCTTATCCCTCTCGAGCCCCAAGTTTTCCCTTTCTTCCCCCCTGACGTCAGGATGGCAGGTGGCAGAGGTAGAGAAGAGTCACTAAGTCTTCCTTGGGGAATTGCTCACTCCCCTGGTGAGGGAAGGACACTCTCTTGTTCCACCCTTGGGGTCCTTCCTCAGGCCAGTCTGCAGCTGTGGGGTCCCTCAGCATCCTTTGGCAGCCCCCAGCCCCCCAACATGCCACCCATAGAGCCCCAGGGACTTGGATACTCACCCCAAGTGTCCCCTGTGAGGAACAGGGGACATCCGCTTGCCCTTCTGTTCCCTCAGCTGTCAAGTGGGGACAACAATGGCCATGACCCCATAAGGTCTTGTGAAAATATCATGACAGAAGTACTCAGAACAGCACCTGGCACATGGTAAGGATTCTATCAGTGTTGCATGATTATGTAAGTATCACTATTGTTATTGAGACAGCATTAGTATTTTTCATGGAACACAGGGCAGGAATGTAGCCGCAGGTCAGGAATGCAGCAGAACCAAGGACTAGGTAACCAGCAGGCTTCTCCTAACCAGCAGCGGCTCAGCTCCTCTCCTCTGAGCACATTCGTTCTATGTCTCATCACTCTACAGCCCAGCCTTCTCCACGCACTAGTCCACGTGCACTCGCAGCTCTGAAATGCTCAAGTTACAGGCTCAGTTCCTAAGTTGGTTTCCCCGCTGAACTGGGGGAAGGTCCCCAGAAAAGAGGGAAATGGGGAGCCTGGGTGGCCCAGTCGGTTATGCATTTGCCTTCGGCTCAGGTCATGATCCCAGAGTCCTGGGATCGAGCCCCGCATCGGGCTCCCTGCTTGGTGAGGAGCCTGCTTCTCCCTCTCCGTCTGCCCCTCCCCTCCACTTGTGCTCTCTCTCTCTCACTCACTCTCTCATAAAGAAAAAAGAAAAAAGAAAAGGAACAGCTCGATCCCTGGGACCTGGGTTATTTGGAAGCTATTTTGAAATTCCTTAATGTTATTTTACGGATCTACTGTTATCTTCCTGTCACATCTGAAATATTCCGTTGAATGTAGGAGGTGAAGATGAAAACGACCATCATGCCAGCTTTGCTGAAGTGACGTGCTCGGAGAAGGTCAAACCACACTGAAAAGAATTCGGAGTGATTGAGGTAACTGACAAGTGAAACAGCTATTTGTGGCTTCCCTCGTGAATAGAAGAACAATTAATTGTGCTCATTTTCCTGGGTGATTAAGGAAATCCTCCATGCAGCTCCTATTTTAGTTTTACTTGAAAGAGCTAGCAGAGGAGCAAAAGGAAGAGGGAGAAAGAGTAATGTTTTTAGCAATTCATTTAAACCCAGGAACGGGTGCCATTTATTTCCATTTAGGATCCGACAAGGAGCCGAGGAAATACGCATGGAGTATCCAACGTTGGGCCAGAATGCTTCTTTTTGGCAAAGATCAGATAAACATACAATCATAGACCCTGTTCACAATTCTCCTGAATCTAAGCCACTCTTGGAAACAATAGTTTCATGTTTAAGAATAATAAGACTACAAGGCTAGGATGAACTTTAAGAAACTATGCCGAGGACCAACCCAAGTGTTCACAAGGAACAAATGGATAAGCAAAATATGGCCTATCCATTCGATGGAATATGTTTCAGCCATAAAAAGGAAAACAGCATTGACCCCTGCTAGAAAATGGAAGAACCTAGAAACATGATACTCAGTGAAAGAAGCCAGACACAAAAATCCACATATTTTATGATTCCATTCGTACGAAACTTTAAAATAGGAAAATCTATGGGAACAGACTAATACTGCACTGATGCTGACTAGCTGGAATTTAGATAAGAATGGGGGCGGCGGGGGGAGGAAAATGTATAGAAACCCAAAGCAGATTTGTGGTTGCTTAGGGCTGGGATGCGGCAGTAGGGAGCTGATAGCTCAAGAGCATGGGGTTTCTTTGATGAAATGTTCTAGAATTGATGATGGTGATAGCTGTACACATATTTTTTTTAAAGATTTTATTTCTTTGAGAGAGAGAGAGAGCATGAGCAGGGGAAGAAGGAGCCGCAGAGGGGGATCAGACTCCCTGCGGAGCAAGGACCCCCCCAAAGCAGGGCTGGATCCCAGGACCCTGGGATCAGGACCTGACCCAAAGGCAGATGCTTAACTAACTGAGTCACCCAGGTGCCCGATGGTTGTACTTATTTATAAATATGCTAAAAACTACTGAATTGTACACTTAAAATGGTTGAATTACAGTGTATGAGAATTCTGTCTCAATAAAGCTGCTAAAAAATTAATGGATGGATGGATAGATGGATGAAAGCTGACTTAAGGAAAAAAAAAAAAAAAAAGCTAAGTCATCCACATTTAGATCATCCCAAATATGGAAAACTGAGAAGGGTTGGGTGGCTAACTTGGTCTTTTGATGCAGACTTTTCCTCTTGTCTTGCTAAACCATCTTTCTAAGGGTGAGTGAATTTATATTCATTGTATTCTTATATGTTATAAGAATATATATTCTTAGGCAGTAAAGAATTCTTTTAAAATGTTAAGTTATCCCACAATAGGGGATCCCAAGTAGTTACTTTCCATTTCATAAACCTAAGCAAGTAGATCATTAGTTGTCCTGTATTTCATTGTATTAAATATTTGCTATTCTACAAATAACAAGTTTTCCCCAAAACATGTTCTGGGTAGAGCTTTAGAACATGGCCATGGTTTGTCTAGAACATGAAAAGGATGACTGAATTCAGGAAGCCGATCTGATTTGGAGAATATAATTTCTGTTCTGCCACTGACAAATGAGAATGTCAAAAATTTGGCAATTTTTAAACCAAACCAAAGCGCACAGTTAAGAGCATGTGGTCAATTCTCTGTATGCTGAAGCTGGTCTTTTTAGGGCACTAGCGTGTTGTGAAAAGAAATAAAAGAGGTGGTCACCACTTGCCGTCTAGACACAAAGACATCTTGGACACTATTCCAGAAGTTGCTCCTTCTATGTACTAAGTACTTTGGAGAGGAAATATCAGGCAGCAACAGAGGGAATCCAAATAGAAACAAAATAAAATGGAGACCTGAGACCTCCCTATAGCCTGGTCCATTAGGGCATAAAAACCTTGAGGCCCAAGAATTCTGGTGAGCCCCTCAAACTCCTAAGGGCAGGCAGGAAGCAAGAAGGTCCCTTGTTTCGAGAGAAAGTTTTCTCCAAATCCTGGTAGACAACCGGTCCAGAGACCAGGAAATGAAACGGATGTGGATGCTCCCTGGGAAGTTTTCTTTATTGGGGGAAAATCCTCTGGATTTCTAAAATTAACCTGGGCCATGAGAACATCTGACTGGAAGGACCAGGGTTGAATCAGGGTTCCCTTGTCTTGAATTCAAATTTCAAGGCGGCGGTCTGGGATGGACTATGACGGTGTTGTTTATGAGCCCAAGGCCACCCCCGAAGAACCGGTTGGAGGCAGAGCCTGTGGCCTCTCCTGGGAGACAACCAGGGAGTACCAGGAAACAGCACAGAACTGAGAGGCTCAGCCTAGTATCCCATACTAATAACTACCTTGGACTTTTTTTTACTAACCCCCAAATAAATTTATTTCCAGATTGTAGGGGGAAATTGAACAAACGTTTAACACTTTTCTCTGGGATCAAAGCCAAGGCAGGGATACAAGCCGTGCTCATCCAGGTTCCAGCCCGGGAGCAGGCAGAAATGCCAGAAAGTTCACATCGACCTTATTTCCTGAGGCCAAAATTCACAGGAGATGGCGTCTTCAGAAGTCATGTTTGTGAGACATCACACTCCAGTAACTTCGTGACTGATATTCAATTGTCCTCCCTATGACAGTGTTTGCTCAGGTCAACTCTGAAGAATGAACATCTGTTTATATTTAGGAAATTTCTGCATTTGGGTGTGTTTACTCTTAAATCACTTCAAGTGGCTTTCTAGATTTTAGCAAAATAAAATGATTTATGCTAAGCTAACCATACACATACCCCATGACCCAGCAACCACTCCTAGGTACCTACTCAACAGAAATGCACACATATATGCACAAAAGGCACATTCAAAAGAGTTCTTAGCAGAATTATTCACAGTAGGAAAAACCCTGGAAGCGATCCAAACGCCCATTGGCAATAGAATGGATAAGTAGTGATATATTCCTACAATAGAATACCATAGAACAATGAGTGACTCTTATGTACACAATGTTGAGGAAAAGAAACCAGACACAAATAAGCACATACTCATGATTCCATTTGTATAAATTTCAAAATTGGGCAACAAAAATCAATGAGATTAGAAGTCATGGGGTGCCTGGGTGACTCAGAAGGTTTAAAAAAGTCTGACTCTTGATTTGGTTCAAGTCATTATCTCAGGGTTATGGGATCAAACCCCACATCGGCTTAAGATTCTCTCTCTCCCTCTCCCTCTGCCCAAGCCCCCCAACTCCACTCTCTCTCTTTCTCCTAAAAAAAAAAGTCTGAATAGTGGCTATCCTCAGGGAAGAGAGTGTGTTAGCTGGGAGCGTGCATAAGAGGAGTTTCTGGGGTGATGGTAATCTATTTCTTAACCCGGTTTGTATTTGAAAGGCTGTGTTCTATTTTTAATTTCATAAAGTACTGGGGTGCCTGGTGGCTCAGTCAGTAGAGTATGTGACTCTTGATCTAGGAATTGTGAGCTTGAGCCCCACATTGGGTGGAGAGATTACTTAAAAATAAAATCTTGGGATGCCTGGGTGGCTCAGTTGGTTGAGCAGCTGCCTTTGGCTCAGGTCATGATCCCAGCGTCTTGGGATGGAGTCCCACATCGGGCTCCTTGCTCCGCAGGGAGCCTGCTCCTCTCTCTGCCTCTGCCTGCCTCTCTGCCTGCTTGTGTTCTCTCTCTGTTAAATGAATAAATAAAAATCTTTTAAAAAATAAAATAAAAAAAATAAAATCTTTAAATAAAACTCATCAAGCTCTTATGATTTGCTCACTTTTCTGTATCTGTTGTACTTAGATAAGAAATGTCGTTTTTTTTAAATAGACTCCACACCCAGCATGAGCCCAACATGGGGCCTGAACTCATGACCTTGAAGTCTAGACCTGAGCTGAGGTCAAGAGTCGAATGCTCAACTGACTGAGCCACCCAGGCACCCCAAGAAATATATTTTTAAATACATTTTAAAAACATTTTTGAATGAGCTAGATCGTAGCTTTAACTATTGCTAGGATCAGTGTATCGTAGAAAACTCTGTAAAACTTCTGCCTTTGTAGGTGTGGTTGATGTACTTGGAGAGACCCCAAAGTATGACAGCTGGTGACCATTGTTGTTTGGTATTGTTGATAATGAGCCCCAAGTCTTACACGTAACTTAAAACCCCGGTCATAGCCCTACCACATCGCTCAACAATATATTCTCGGAATCCAAAGTAATTTAAGATGCTCACAGAAAAATCTAGCTTTATGATGAATTGGGTCTCAGCAAACGTCTCCCTGTCATGTCTTCCTTTGCAAAAGAAGCCATCATCCTGAACATACAGCTGAGACTTCTTCACCTTTTTGTGATGGATGACTCAGAGGTCATGGCAAGTGTACAGAAGACAGGGCCTCGAGAAACCCAGAGAGTCAAAAACTAAGAAACCAAACGATTTCTTTAGAGCTTTTCCCTTTGGGTAACTTTTCTTTAAAAAATAAATTTTTTTCATGCCAAAAAAATTGCATTGTTCGTTTATTGGTTCAGTGGCTAAAAAAAAATACAAATATTATTTTAGTAGAAGAGTCTAAGCTTTTTTTTTTAACAGCTTTGTTGGGGGGTGTAGCTTATATACTATATAATTACTCATTCATGGCACTGCCCAATTCAATAATTTTAGTCAATTTTTAGAATTGTGCAACCATCACCATAACCCAGTTTTAGAATATTTCCATCACTCCAAAAAAGCTTCTTTGCACCCATCGGCAGCCAATCCCTGTCATAGAAATGCACCCACTTCCAGTGCTAAGCGACCATTATGCATTATATGCATATACATATTCTATATAATGCATTATATAGTATATATTACAATTATAACTATATAATATATTTTATATTAATATATATTATATATTATTAGATATAATGACTTTTTATATATAATTATCATTATAGATTTGCCTTTTCTTTCTTTTTTTTTTCCTTTGTGTTTCCTTGCATACTTAGATTTATAGTCTAGGACTCTTAAGAAGGAAGAAGCACGCCTTCCAGTGAGCTGAAGAGCTCGGGCACAGTGGGAGAGGGGACATCACATGCTTAACGTAAAGCTTTTGATTTTCTTTATCCACAATCAGAGAAGAGATCTCCTTCATGGAGCAGTTGGTAGGAAATCAGACCATAGGAAGACAAAGGGAATAGGGAGTTACTGGGGTTTTGCACAAATGGGCCAGCATGAACTTGGAGAGCAATGGGCAGTTAGTTATCTAGTGAGAAGGTGTATCTTCTAGGATTCAGCAACCCCAACAAGGAGGGCCCGGAAACGTTCATACAGAAATGTACATCTTCCAGTAGGTGTCCTCCTCTCACCTTCCTCCTGGGGTTCAAGCCCGCATCTCTCACCACTGTGACAGCCTCCGGTCTGATTTTCTTGCACCAGGCCTTCCTCGGTAGAAAGAATGCTCGGAAAACAAACCGGATCATATCACTCTCTCGTTCAGAACTCCGTCGTGCTCTTCTCCACTGCCCTCTGTAGAGAGGCGGGTTCCCCGAGCTTGCCACACAAGACCCCACAGCCTGGTTCCTGGACAATGACTCTCTTTCCAAGCATGCTGCCAACCTTTCTTGACATTTCATACAATGGAATCATACAGTGTAGTCTGTGGCGTCTGGATTCTTTCACTTAGCACCATGTTTTCATGGTCGCTCTGTGTTTTAGCATACACTAATATTACATTTCATCCCTTCCTATTACTGACATATATCCCATCGCATGAATAGACCACATTTTATTTATTCATTCACCAGCTGATGTGCATTTGGGTTGTTTTCAGTTTGAGATTATTATACATAAAGGTGCTATGAACATTGCTGTACACATCTTTCCATGAACAAATGTTTTCATTTTCTCCTGGGTAGACTCCTAGGAGTGGAATTGCTGGCTTGTGTTATAAACCTGTGTTTAACTTTTTGATGAGGAGTACCTGGGTGGCTCAGTCGTCAAACCTCTGCCTTAGGCTCTGGTCATGATCCCAGAGTCCTGGGATCGAGCCCCACATCGGGCTCCCTTGCTTGGCGGGAAGCCTGCTTCTCCCTCTCCCACTCCCCCTGCTTGTGTTTCCTCTCTCACTGTGTCTCTTTCTGTCAAATAAATAAAATAAAATAAAATAAAATAAACTTTTTCGTGAAATTGCCAAACTGTTTTCTAAACTCTGACCATTTTACATTCCCACAAGTGATGTGTGAGGCTTGCAATTACTCCACCTTGTCTGTCTTTTAAAAACTATAATCATGGGGCGCCTGGGTGGCTCAGTGGGTTAAAGCCTCTGCCTACGGCTCAGGTCATGATCTCAGGGTCCTGGGATAGAGCCCCGCATCGGGCTCTCTGCTCAGCGGGGAGCCTGCTTCCCCCCTCTCTCTGCCTGCCTCTCTGCCTACTTGTGATCTCTGTCAAATAAATAAATAAAATCTTAAAAAAAAATTGTAATCATTCTTGGGCGGGGGGGAGGCAAAAGGATCCATAGGGAATATTGGGACTTCTGGGGCTTTTTAAACCTAAAAATTTTAAGAGATAATTGAATTGAACCTCTGTTAATTTACATGGAATGAAACTCTGACCTAGGTTACCCCATGGATGGATCTTGGAAATGTGCTGAGTGAAAGAAGCCAGACAGCAGGGGCCACATGTTGTCTGATTCCATTTACATGAAATGCCCATGATAGGAAATCCAGACGGACAGAAGGTAGATCATTTGTTGACAGGGACTGGAGGGATGGAGCATTGGGAGCGACCATTAGGGAATAATGGGTGTGGTGAGTTTTTTTGGAGTGATGAAAATATTCTGGGGTGCCTGGGTGACTTAGTTGGTTGAGCGTCCAACTCTTGACTCAGCTCAGGTCTTGATCTCAGGGTCATGAGTTCAAGCCTCGTGTTGGGCTCCACACTGGGTGTGGAGCCTACATTAAAAAAAAAAAAAAAAAAAACGAAGAACATTCTGGAACTAGGTAGTGGGAATGGTTATGCAACTCTGTGAATATGCACTAAAAAGTCCTGAATTGTATACTCTTAAAGTGTGAATTTTCTAGTATGGGAATTACAGCTTAAAAAAACAATTTCTGCCCAAGAAATTGGGTTGAAAATAGTACAGGGAATCTGAGTACAAGCGAACCACAAGAAAATGTTAAGGCTGAAACCTATGCCTTTCTAACAAGCTCATCTTTGGCCACATAATAAGTGAAAAGATCCCATAGGAAGTGAGCAAAAAATAACTGAAATTCTCAAGGATTTGAGAATAATAACTGAGTTAATAACTGCGATAATGTGATAACACATTATCATTGAACCTCGAGCAAAGCACAGATAATACCTAATATTACTGATATGTTTAAAACTATGCGATCCTCAATCTAGTATTCTACAAAACGTCACCAAACTTAACAATGTTTAGCAGATTATTTTGCAATTTCTTGTTAATACAGAAGTTCACAAAGAAACAGCACTGGGAAAACACTTTTTCTTCCTACCACAGTTCAAGTGGTTAAAATAGCCAACACAAAACAATCTGGTCAACACATTAAACTGCGTTCTTTTGTTAGCAAAACAGCAGGAACACTCCATGAAAAGATGGAGATGTGCAGAAGCAAATATTGCAACAAATTAGCCCGTGTGCGGGGTTCGCCATACAGCTGGGTGAAAGTACAAATGTTCCTAACAGGGTTCAGCTTGTGGTATTTGCAAGATTCTGTTTCCATAATCACATTCATTAGGAGCTATTTTTGGTGAACCACTAAAAGATGCCTCATAGAAGTCAGCCTGAACACAGATTATTTATTTGAAATAATATATTTAATGGAAACCTGACTAATTGTACCTTTTGTTGGAGTGGCTCCTTTGATTCAAATTTTTTAAAGATTTCAGGGGAAAGGTATGTAGATGGCACTACACATGAAATCCACTTTCTGCATCATTATTAGGCAAGCTGTTGCAGAAAATGAAGGAGAAATGCAGGTTGTAGAAAATACCACCGAGATGACTTTGTTCGTTTTGAAAATGAATGGAAATGGAGGTCAAAGCGTCGACAACTTCAAATGGTTCCATATAACATACAATTTGTAAGTGAATATATAGTGTTTTCTTAATGGGAACTTCGAGATTGAGCCAGATCTTTTTTTTTTTTCTCAGTAAAAGTGATTTATTAAGAAACACTAAACAAAGCCGAATGTGACGACTGAATCTTTACCTCAAGCATCACATGGAGAGACAGTAAGGATGGGACTTCTAATATTTTTCTCTTAAAACCCAGCAAAATAGAAGGCCATCTTAAATCCTTTCTGAAATAAGCCGAGGTAGAATTATTTTTAAGTCTGAAAAAAGGTACTGTAAACAAGTCGAAGAAACAATAAAATTAACTGATAAAAAAAATCTTAGGAAAAAATATGAAAAGGAAAAAAAAAAAGACAAGAAAAGAAAAACAACAACAAAACCTGATTAAAAAATGAGCAGAGGATCTAAATAGACATTTTTCCAAAGAAGACATCGAGGTGGCCAGCAGACACATGAAAAGATGCTCAACATCACTCACCATCAGAGAAATACAAATCAAAACCTCAATGAGATATCACCTCACACCTCTCAGAATGGCTAGTATCAAAAAGACAAGAAATACGGGCTCCTGCCTGGCTCAGTTGGTAGATTATGAGACTTGATCTCAGGGGTTCTAAGGGATTTTTTTCTCTCAGAGATTTTATTTATTTATTTGACAGAGAGAGAGACAGTGAGAGAGGAGAGGGAACACAAGCAGGGGGAGTGGGAGAGGGAGAAGCAGGCTTCCCACCGAGCAGGGAACCCCATGCGGGGCTCGATTCCGAGACAATAGGACCATGACCTGAGCCAAAGGCAGACTTGCCCGATGACTGAGCCACACAAGCACCCTGATCTCAGGGTCCTAAGTCTGAACTCCACGTTGGGCGTAGAGATTTACTTAAAAAGAATCTTAAAATGAGGCACCTGGATGGCTCAGTCGGTTTAAGCGTCTGACTCTTGATTTAGGCTCAGGTCATGATCTCAGGGTTGTGAGCTCGAGCCCCGAGTCAGGCTCCACACTGGGTGTGAAGCCTACTTAAAATTCTCTCTCTCCCTCTCCCATGCGAGCTCTCACCTTCAAAACAAATAAATAAAAATAACATCTTAACAAAAAAAAGGCAAGAAGTAACACGTGTAGGTGAGGATGCGGAGAGAAAGGAGTCCTTGTGCACTGTTGGTGGGAATGTAAATTGGCGCAGTGACTGTGGAAACCTGTTACGGAAGATCCTCAAAAAATTGAAAGTAGAATTACCATATGATCCAGTAATTCCACAACTTGGTATTTACCCAACGAGAGCAAAAACACTAATTTGGAAAGATATATGCCCCTCTATGTTTATTGCAGCATCATTTACAACAGCCAAGATAGGGAAGCAGCCTGAGTGTCCATTGATAAATGGATAAAGATGTGGTATAGGGGTGTGTGTGTGTGTGTGTGTGTGTGTGTGCGCGCGCGCGCACAATGGAATTTACTCAGCCATAAAAAAAAGAATGAGATCTTGCCATTTACAACAACATGGATAGAACTAGAGGGGATTATGGTAAGTGAAATAAATCAGAGAAAGACAAATACCATATGATTTCACTCACATAGGGAATCTCGGAAACAAAACAAATGAATAAACAAACAAAACTAACTCTTAAATAGAGAATAACTTGGTGGTCCCCACATGGGAGGCAGATGGGGGAATGGCTGAGATAGATACAGGGGATTAAGAGATACAAATTTCCAGTTATTTAAAAAAAAAAGAGGGCCCCTGGGTGGCGCAGTTGGTTGAGCGACTGCCTTCAGCTCAGGTCATGATCCCGGAGTCCCGGGATCGAGTCCCACATCGGGCTCCCAGCTCCATGGGGAGTCCGCTTCTCACTCTGACCTTCTCCCTTCTCATGCTCTCTCTCACTCTCTCTCTTTCCTAATAAACAAATAAATAAAATCTTTAAAAAATAAAAATAAAAAAAATAAAAAAATAAAAAATAAAAAAAAAGAAAGAAAGAAAAAAACAAATAGTAATTTTTAAAGGAGGGGGAGCAATCAAAAACAATTGATGTTAGGGTACCTTTGCACAGAGAAAGAGGAGTGCTCTCCTGTTGGAGAGCATGACTTTTTGCAAATGTATACTTTTCTATGTTGTTTGGATTGTTAAAATATTTGCATGTATTGGGGCACCTGCACGGCTCAGTGGGTTAAAGCCTCTGCCTTCGAGGCTCAGGTCATGATCTCAGGATCCTGGGATTAGGCCTTGCATCAGCTTTCGCTCAGCAGGGAGCCTGTTTCGCCCCTCTCTCTGCCTGCCTCTCTGCCTACTTGTGATCTCTCTCTCTCTGTCAAATAAATAAATAAAATCTTTAAAAAAATGTATTTGCGGGGCTCCTGGGTGACTCGTGGGTTAAAGCCTCTGCCTTCGTCTCAGGTCATGATATCGGGGTCCTGGGGTCCTGGGATCGAGCCCTGCGTCGGGCTCTCTGCTCAGCAGGGAGTCTGCTTCCCCCTCTCTCTGCCTGCCTCTCTGCCTGCTTGTGATCTAATAAATAAATAAAATCTTTTAAAAAAATTTGCATGTATTGCTCTAATTTTTTAATATTAATGGCCTTTTTTATTATGCCCATTAATATTAATGGGCATCGAGGTTATATTCTCTTTTGCTTTCTTTTTATATATATTTTTATTCTTAAAAACAACATTATTTAAAGAGTGAAATATGAAAACATCCATACAAACTTATGAAAACTTTAAAGCAGGCAATAATTAAATCTAAAATTGTCTTAAACATGGGACGACTGGCTGACTCAGTTGGGAGAGCACGTAAGACTCTTGATCTCAGGGTTGTGAGTTTGAGCCCCACGTTGGATGTAGAGATTTCTTTAAAAAAATAAAATCTAAATAAATAAATAAAATTCTCTTACAGAAAAAAAGATGATTATCAGTTTGTCTTTCAAAATATTTATTTCAAGTATAAACGCATATAATGTACTATATATAGGAAGACAATCACATATAAGATAGTTAAGTAATAAACTTGTGGAACATAATCATTTGATCATCAAAATATAAAAAAATGAAAAATAATTTTATATTAGATAATTTGATTGAAAACTGTTATTTTATTCAAGTAACAAGCCCGAACTAGTTCCCAACTAAGAGTTAAAGCTCTTTTCTCTATATCTTCATATACTCAGCCCTTAGACAAGGATCATAAATTTTTAACCAGAATCGTTCCCCTAAAAATCCATATTTAAAGTTTCTGTTACTCTTACGGAAATTATTCTGCTTTGTTTATTTTTCATAAATATTTTTGAAATGCCACAAAGCAGACACATCCACCTTTGGGCAATATCTAAATCCTTTTGTTTATAAAAGTAGAAATAGCTACAAAATGAGTCTGAGGTGAAGTGAGAGGCATCGGTGGGTTATTAATCTATATTGGAATAATCTGTCATTTGATGACAGAGTGACAATAGGAATGTGCTTTGAAAGTTGGTCCCATCTGATAACAACCCAAGTCAACACAAACCTCAACACAACAGAAACCTTTCCTCACACAACACAAACCTCACACAACACAAACCTCAACACAACAGAAACCTTTCCTCACACAACACAAACCTCACACAACACAAACCTCAACACAACAGAAACCTTTCCTCACACAACACAAACCTCAACACAACAGAAACCTTTCCTCACACAACACAAACCTCACACAACACAAACCTCAACACAACAGAAACCTTTCCTCACACAACACAAACCTTTCCTCACACAACACACACCTCACACAACACAAACCTTTCCTCACACAACACAAACCTCACACAACACAAACCTCAACACAACAGAAATCTTTCCTCACACAACACAAACCTCACACAACACAAACCTCAACACAACAGAAACCTTTCCCAATTGTATGCATGGGTGCCTTGAAGAGAATCACCAGGAACAGGAAAAGTTACAAGCTAAGGTCTTGCTGTGAGTGGAGTGCTGGCCAGAGATAGTCACTGAGCCCTGAACACCAGGGGGAAATGCTCAGCTGTCCCCAAGAGCGCATGGGAGCCAAGACTGGTGTGGGAGAGAGATGCCATTTATTTGGGAGAGGCAGGCTCTGTGCGCCCCAGAGAGTCACCTTGAGGGAGTAGGCCCTCACCACGGAGGCCACTGTGTCCTACAGAACTACATCCGGGGTTTGTCAGCTGACCTCTGCCCTTCCCTCTTGGGCTATTCTCCGTCGGACCTTCCGTCTCCTGGTGCTGAAGGTTGGAAGACTGGCTTTCTTCCTCTTCCTCTTCATCGTCTGAATCGGATTCGTCATTGTAGAAGTGAATTGTGGCTTGCACTGGGAAACTGGCCAGCACTCTTTCCCCAGAACTCTGCAGATACTCTTGGCGCTTTGAAATGGGTAAATAAAGTCTAATATTTAAGAAACAAATACACCATTAATCACCCTGAAACAGGCAAACCTCCATCTAGCAGGTCCTCTTCCCTAGAGGCAGCTAACCCCCAATCTCCCTTTCCGATCTTGCCTTCACTGTGCTCAGTGTTTTCTAAATCATCAGAACACAAAACCGTGGAAAGGTGGAGAGACCTGGCAAAAAGAACCCTACACATCAGTTCAGAAACAAGCTATAATCAGAGTGAGCAGATTGATTTAGACCACCGTGGGGGGGGGAAAGGGCGTGCTTCCAAAAAAGGTAAAAGGAAATTAAAACACTGAGTTTCAAGATGAAGAGTCTCATTCTGATCAAATAGAGAATGTCACTTATCCTGGAGTATATCTGTCCTATTTAGGTTAGGCCCCACTCCCCGCAACACCCCCAAGCCTGGGGAATGTTGTGACCCTTCGGGCTCTGGAGGAAATCTGACTCTGAAACCCCAGTCTGGAGAAGCAGCTAATTTTTCTGGAAGTTGCTATAGAGAAGCTGAGGGGTGGGTTCCTCGCTTTGCTAGAACACAAAACGGTAACCCTGACTACGTGTCTAGTCTAAAGAATAGGAAGGAAGGAAGGAAGGAAGGAAGGAAGGAAGGAAGGAAGGAAGGAAGGAAGGAAGGAAGGGAGGAGAGAAAGAACCTAAATATATAAATTTGGAACTCTAAATCCAGGTTTTGTTGAATTTAGGATTACAGTTATACATGGAAAGTATTTAAAATACCCCTCACTCTCCCATAATCCCTTATTCTTACACCTTTCATTCACTAATTTATTTGCATTTTTTCCTGAGGTCTTCTGAGGAAATGAGAGGGCTTATCCTTTGACCATTACTTATTTGCAAAACTGATTTCTTTTTCACTTTATTATTTTTAAGTAATCTCTCTGCCCAACATGGGGCTTCAACCTACAACCCCGACATCCAGTCACATACTCTACCAACTGAGCCAGCCATGCACCCCTGCAAAGCTGATTGCAATTTCTCTCTTGGATAGAGAAGAAAAGAGAGAGAGAAAATGCCCTACTATAAATAATGCGTGATAATTCTGAACTTCCTAAGATATTTTTTTAAGATTTTATTTATTCATTTGACAAGAGAGAGAGACAGCGAGAGAGGGAATACAAGCAGGGGGAGTGGGAGAGGGAGAAGCAGGCTTCCCCCTAAGCAGGGAGCCTGAGGCAGGGCTCCATTCCAGGACTCTGGGATCATGACCTGAGCCGAAGGCAGCCACTTAACGACTGAGCCACCCAGGCGCCCTTCTGACCTTCCTATGATTTCTGATAAGCCAGGGATTCTCAACCTCCAGAGCACATTTGGCAACATCTAGAGATATTTCCGGTTGCCTCAACTGAGGAGGAATTACTAGCACGTAGTGGGCGGAGGCCAGGGATGCTGGTAAACATCCCAGCATGCCCCCACAGCCCCTTCCAACAAAGAATTATCCAGCTCAAAGTGTCAGCAGTGCTGGCTTTGAGGAACTCTGCAACAAACAGAGAAAAAGAAAACCATCTATATATACAAATATATACATTTATTTTATATATATGTTATATATATTTTATTATATATAAAATATCCTTTAAATATAAATATATTTCTATATTATATAAAATATAAATAATGATAGAAATATAAACATCGTTTAGGACTTGGCCATATTAAAAATTAGCTTGTAATGCTGAAGTATTTACAGGGGAATTTGAATTTGTAAGATGTCTGGAACTGCTTTAAAATTCCAACAGGGGCGCCCGGGGGGCACAGTCAGTTAAGCGGGTGACTCTTGGTTTCAGCTCAGGTCATGATCTTGGGGTCTTGAGACTGAGCCCAGTACTGGGCTCTGTGCTCAGTGGGGAGTCTGCCTGGGATTCTCTTTCTTCCTCTCCCCCCGCTCCTCCCACTTGATCTCTCTCTCTCTCAAATAAATAAATCTTAAAAAAATATATATTCTAACAACAATAGAAACATAATAGGGAGAGGGTGATAAACACCATCAGGGCTGAAGATTGTTGATAATTATTGAGGCTGATGATGGGCGTATGGGGGGAGTCACTGGACTCTTCTCTCCACTTGTGTGTAAGCTTGAGATTTTTCATAATAAAAAGATAAAAATAAAGCTTCCCAAGTGATCCTATGGGGATGGAAAAACTTCCCTTTTCCAAAAAACACTCTTTGAGCAGTCTGGAGGGCTTTCGATTTCATCTCTGGCAATGAGGATCTTTGGATTTTACTAAAGCTTTCAGTCTTCCAGTAAAAATACTCTGAGGAGAGGGGACAGCATAGACCAGGCTCCTTTTGCTGAAGGAAACGAGAGGTGGAGAGAGAAAGAGACAGAAAAACAGACACAAATCCTGAGCGTGGGCCACCTGCCTCAAATGGATGAAACGTAAGAGGGACACAGCAGTGGGGGTCCCGGCAGCCCCCAGGACCGCAGGAGAGCAGAAAAGTTAGAGGGGCCAACCGCGGGGGAGCCATCCCCCCAACCCTTCCTTCGGTCACACATGTATTTTGAAGGTTTACTTGCTCCACACAATAAACTGACTCATATCCTGGGAGACAAATCGGAATGGACTTAAATATTTAAGTAAAGAAGCAGATACATATATACAATTCATACTCCGTTGAATGAGAGGTATGAACAAAAGACATAAAGGAAAGAGGTCAATCCAATCTGCCACTAGAACACTGAATGAATGAATGAATAAATGAATAAATGTATGAATGAATGGATTCCAGAAATCCAACACAATATCCTTGAAGTTTTTTGGGGTCATAGTAAGCAAATATTAGAGAATATGCAGAATTATTTTCTACTTTGTGGAGAATGTGCACAGTTGAAGACACTAAAGTGTATTTATGTCTCTATTAAAAGGAAATAATCTGTTTCTTACTGTGAGGTCACATTACCTGACAGGATGCTGAAACCCAAAAGCCCCCTTTGATCCCGGAGTTTCTTGGTCACCTCCAGGTTCAAGCTGTAAAGACAGACACGTACAAACACAGACATAGTCATCCACATCCCTCTGAGGTAGCATCTTGAAATTCCAAAAAAGAAAATCTAAGTGGTTTGCACTTCTTAGTATCAATACCAATTTAGAGACAGTTTAAACACCTTCCCTTCCCGGTATTCAGTAAGCCCCTCTTTCTCTTCCTGTTGTCAGAGACGTCCTGGGCACCGTGAGGGATTCAAAGACGGAAGAGGAGTCCGATATAGTCCTTCAGTTCAGGCTTTTTTTTTTTTTTTAATCTTTTTTTAAAGATTTTATTTATTTATTTGACAGAGAGAGAGAGAGAGAGACAGCGAGAGAGGGAACAGAAGCAGGGGGAGTGGGAGAGGGAGAAGCAGGCTTCCCGCTGAGCAGGGAGCTCCATGTAGGGCTCGATCCCAGGACCCCGGGATCATAACCTGAGCTGAAGACAGATGGTTAACAACTGAGCCACCCAGGCGCCCCCAGGCTTTTTCAATCTAAGGGGAAAAGACACAGGTAAGCAAATGACTACACTACAAAGCCTCATACGTACAGCAAGATGCTAACAATTCTATGCAGGGAGAAGGGAAAGTTCATGGAGGGCCTGGCGGAGACATCGGCAGCATTTGGGTGTGGAAGTGGGAGACCATTCCTGGCAGAGGGGAACATAAAATTCTGAGGAGTGGGAAAACAGAGAGCATAGGTGGGGGAGGAGGAGAAGCCCAGTCCAGAGCGATGGAGAAGCTGTGTTATTTAATGGGCTCCAGCAGGAAGCCGAGTCATCACAGGATGCCTTGAGGACCTACTCTCGAACCTAGGTTTCATTCTGGAGACAGGACTAGAGACCGTCGCTGATTTCTAAGTCAGGAGTTCAATTGTCAGATCTGTATTTCAAGGACATGGTGGCCCTGGGGAGCAGCGCACAAGCCTAGATTGCGGAGATAAGGGCTCGAAAGCTCAGCAGCGCAAGAAGGGAAAAAGGTCTGAACAGTGACAGGAAGGGAAAGGAAAGGTGGATTCCAAGAGCGCTTCGGTCGTATTCAAAAAACCACTTAACCACTTGAATACCACGAGTGGAGGAAAGGGAAGCCAGTCTGAGGAATGAAGGGCAACGTTGACGGCCATAAGATACAAGCAGAGAGGGAGAAAGAGAGCGAGCACACCAGGCTCGTCCTTGCGGTGACCAGAATCGCTGCCAGGGAGGTGAGGGGACAGTCGCACTCTGCCTGTCCAGGCCTGATGCCATTCTGCCCAAATTCATGAGATCCTGAATCTCAATGAACTTGAGACGATCTGAACGGCTATGACACTGGTGACTGTCATCGGATCTCAGAGCTCTGAAAGTTTTAGTTATATGGAAAGCGGGAAGAGATGCTTGAAAGTGAGCTGAAATGGACTAGGGCGATGGACCAGAAACCCCGGCGCTTGGATTTGCTGGGTTTGCGTGGAGTTTAGCAGGACTCAGACGGGGAGTGAGACAAAACCTGCTAGAGCAGGACGAGGAAGGACCGTGAGGATGGTTGGTCACCAAGAGTCCTCACACCCGGCCCATCCCGCAGTGATAGGTGCTCACGTCACCTTTATGAGCAAATGTCATTATATTTTACCAGCTGTATTTTTTACAATATGCTGTGACGAGCAATGTTAGGGAAAGAAAATGAAGCTCTTCGAACAAATTCTTCTCCACAATGAAGTTTGCTTTTTGAGGACTCCAGGGAACCACGTCTGTGCTAAGCTGTGTGTGTGATTATAAAACACCCCTAATTACTCACTCCCACAGTAAGCAATCCTGGGCTGTCGGAGGTGATTTTACATCCTGTGAGGGGAGAGCATCTAACGCAACAGTGCAAACCTTGGTGAGCCCCAAAAGACAGTGTTAGTACAGAAAAACAGCTTCCTTTAAATGAAGTTTCCTTTAAGTTCCTTCCTTTAAGTTTCACTCTGTGACATATACAATACGCCTTTAAAAACTGTAAAACTTTACCCCCCAACATACATAGCTTTATGCCACAAATAGCTTCTAATTAAAGATCATTTTCTGGTGACAGAAACGTCTACACATTCACACTTGGATAATTCAAAGGAATCAGAAATGCACACAAGGACTCCTGTCCTCAGGAGTAAGAGAAGAGATAAAAACCGACTTTCATTAGAGTCTCTGGCTCTCCTCCCCATGCAGCCTCTGACTCTGATAAAGTGATGGGTGGGAAGCCTGTAAAATGGGAGGATGAACCCAGCAGGACACAGTCCCCAACATCTCCATTCAGGAAATCACCTCCCTTGCAAGGTGGGCAAGAGGCCAGGAGGGAAATGTTAACAGAAGTCAATAAGGGCTTAGGCTGTCGTTCATTTTCCCCAGGCATAAAAGTGAGACAGCTCCCAAAGGGAGGTAGGGGCACCAAATGGGTGAGGGTGACCCCGGTGCTCTGGGCATAGGGCCTTGAAACCAGTCCTAGAATTTCTCCAGAAATACACAGCAGGGCTCTGGAGCCAAGGAATTCTCCCGCGTTGTCGGGAGAGGGCGCTGTTGAGCAAGAAGCGTTTTCTTCCCGCGCTAGGCTGCGCTCACAGTCCCCGGGGTCCCGGAACCGTGCACGCTACGTGTAACCTGCGGTCGCCCGCTGCTGTCCTTTCCGCCTGGCCAGCTCTTCCGCCTGGCCAGCTGGGCTCTGCAAAGAGCTGGCCAGGCAACCGTGGCAGCGTACTCTACAGGCCCCTGAGAGCAACCTCCCCCCCAAATCCATGGACAAAACTGTGCCATGCTGACGACCAACTGGCAACTTCCTACAGTCTTAACACTTCCCTGCAAGTAGTCATTTTTCTCACAAATATCCTTCTCATCCTAGGATGAAAAAACCCATCTGCCTTGCATACTATACTGTGCTATTGTATTTTTATTCTTGCAACAACCAATAGGCTCCTTATACATTTCATTTAACAAAAAAATGGATAATTATGAACTTCGATAATTTCTCCCTCTCTCAAGCACTTTTTAAATCTTATGTTAAAGAACTTAAGCTTGAATGCAAAAGGTGTTATTTTTCATTATTTAGATATTGCACCTATTTAAGAGTAACTTGGGCTACAAAATTATATATCTCGTTAACTTGATAGAGATTGCATGTTCCATTTTTTAAACAAAAGCAACAATTAAAATTTCCATTATCCAGGCTAATTTAGTAAAGTAGTCTGAATATCAAAACACCGTCAAAGGTCAGCTTTCATGCACCTGAGTTTCTTATCATATTACAAATAACTGTACACATAACCTATACCACATGTTGCATATGTTAAATGCATGGTCCTTCCCGGACTGATTAGCTCTTCAGCATTATAAAAGTCATCAACTCACATTTTAAGATTTTTAAAAAGGAAAGGTAAATTCTATGAGAGTAAGCCATTACTTCAGTAAGTATAAAGCAATTTAGTTACCAATGCAGGAAACAAAAGAATCGTGGTGGAGATTAATCTTTACCCACAAAGCCCTGGGAGGGAGTGTATTTGCTCAGACAACATGAATTACACCAGGAGTGCTTGCAGACTGGGCAAAAGTGCTTCGGAAAGGACCAGATGGTGGGCGGGAGCTTTTAACCACCACTTCTGGGCACCCCAGACTGGTCTCTGCCCTTATTTGCACTGTGGTACCAACCCACCAGTAATGGCACACTCAGAAAGGGGACCGGGGCAGCCTTCTCCCCTCCTCTCTCTACCTGCTGGTTTGTAAGGGGGGAAACTCAACATAAAGAAATCTCTCTTGTGCCTGTCGGCCAATCTTTTCTAGAACTCTTATAATGCCCTTCAAAGAGCTATGCCATAGTGGCTTTGCTTTTCAAGAAAGCAAGCAGGAGCCCAGTCTGTAAATGTGACTCAAGTCTGATCGACCAAACCACGGGCTCACCCAGTTTCCCTCTCCCAGGCCCACAGGCAGCTCTGCATTAGGAGACCAAGGGAGGGACAGGCTGAGGAGGCCTTTCATGGTCATTTTTGAGTTGTGCCGCTTTCTGGCTGGACCCTTAGATACCACAGTGCCCACCTTAGCCTTACCGGGCTTCCAGTTCTGGTTAGCTCAGCTTCTTGGGGTGTGAGGATCCAAGGTCTCCATGGTGCGGGGCTGGAAAGGCAGGGACCAGAGGTGAACCCCAGAATTTTCTGCTGTCTTTTAAAATTATATCATAAGAGTTATCATTCTTATCAATTCCAATGTTTGCCTGAGAGTCACTGGATACAGCAGAAAGTTCTCTCAAGTTCTCAGACTGTGGATAAACCGGGGCCATTTGCGTTTTTTTTTCCTCCTGCCCCATTTTCAGTTCTCTGCCTTCGCTGGCTTTGAGAAGTCCCAAATCTGATACAATTATCAGGGGACACATTAGTTGAGAGAGTTCCCCTCCCAACCCGACTGGATTCTTCAATCAATTCCCCACTGTAGCTGGCTACTTTGTTGCTCGTTAATTTCAACCTCACCCCCTCTGCAGTTGGCGGATCCGGATCCTGCAGAGATGATTTCACAGGGTTCAACGATGCAAAAGGGGGGTTGGGGAATGAGTTTCTCCTCTCTGGCTGCCCAGCCACCCAGCCCCTTCCACACTGTAACTGCACTACCTTGGAAAGGCTGAGCCCCAAGTGCAGGACAAAGATTGTCATCAGGAGTGTGATAGTCAACGTGAGGGGACCCCCTGGAAGGCTAGCTGAGAAGCCCCGAAACTTCGCGTTCCCAGCCCAGTGACTTTCAGATCTATGAATGGAAGCGGTGGCCCATTTGCTCGCGGTGCGCCTCCTGGGCCTCCACACTTCCGCGCTGACCGCGGAAAATAGGACCGAGGACCGTGCGTCCCCGTCCAAGGCTAAGTAACTTGCGCGGCGTAGCCGTCGGGCTCCAGAGCTCCGCCCGGGTTCGGGGGGCTCCGTGGCGCTGGAGCATCCGGCTCTGCGCTCGCCGCCCCGAAGCGCCGCGCGCCTCTCGACGCGTCCAGGGGGCCGCGGGGACACCCTCACCTCTCGGGCCCGCGCGGCGGCGGTGGCCTCCGGGGACCGTCCGCGGGGCAGTGACAGACGCGCCCCCGCGCCTCCCGGGCTCCGGCCGCCGCCTCGGGTCTCATGGTCCCCGCGCAGCCAGCGCCTCTCCCGCGGCGCCAGCGACACGGCCGCGCCTCTAACCGCTCGGGCGAGGGCGCTCACCTACCAGGGCGCTCGGCGCCAGGTTTAAAAACGGGGGCGGGGCGGGAGGGGACAGGGGAAACCGAGGAGGGGGCGGGGAGGGCGCAGGGAGGCTCCGGGAGGGGACGAGGGAAGCCGGAGAGGGGGAGGGGAGGAGAAAAGCTCCAGAAGGGGCGCCGCGCTGGGAGTGAAGTGGGGGAGGGGGGAAATATCCGTGGAAAGGACTCTGGAAGCTCGGGGCGAGAGTGTGGAGGGGACAAAGGAAACCCAGGGAGGGTCGTCAGGGGCAGGGGCAGGGGCGAGGAAGCTTGGGGAATAGGCCGCGGGAAGTGACTCGGGGAAAGAGGGAAGAAGGACACGTGCGGGGGCGGGGGGTGTTTCTGTAGGGCACCCTCCCTATGGGGTCGGGGGTGGCCGGGCGTTTGCCCATGGGCCTCCCCCGCCGGGCGCGGGAGCGAAGGGGTCCCTGGCTTCTTCCCGCCCCTCTGGGGCTCCCCGCGGGCCTAGGAGTTCTGATTCCTGCGGCAGCGACTAGGTGGCCAGATTTCCGGAGGATCTCAACGTCCACTCCTTTAAGCGGCCGCGCGGTTTTGGGGGCGGTTACGGATGTCTCGAGACCCTCGTGGACCTGCCCTGCCTGCGGTGCCCGAGCGCTTGCACCCGGAACGCCCCGACGGCGTTGCGCGAAACGGGTAAGGTGGAGACGCCGCTGCGCTTCCAGGCGGTGGAAGACCGCGGAGAGGAGAAAGAGAAGAGAGCACGCCGCGCACCGTCGCGGGTCTTGGGAAAGGACATGACACCGCGTGGGGGTGCGAGGGATTTTCCTCCGGTTAGCCGGCGGCTGCGCTTAAAAAGCGCCTGGATGAGCCTGGAGCTGCCGGCGCCCGGCCCTGAGGACACTTCCCCAGGCTGCAGAGCTCGAGGGGACTTGGGAGCGCAGCTGCCACCGTCGCCAGCGCAGGGTCAGGTGGAAGGAATGCTGGTTTATCAGTTGCCCCGGCGACAGAACACGGAAGGCGGCGGCGGGACTGGACTCCGCTGGGGGGGTTTGCTTAAGTAGCATCTGCTTCTCCCCGCGCCACCGACGCTGCGTTTGAGAACTGGAGCTTGCTGTATGTGATTTATGGGAATTCACGTGTGCTGTATGGGGGGGAAAAATCAAGAACTTCAGGAAAAAAAAAATTTCCACATTTTGTTTTCTTAAAAGCAACAGATGTTTGACAATAATTAAAGCCAATTAAAGGGAGAGAGGGAAAATTAATAAATAAAATTACTATATACAATTTCATACAAATGATTAAATCAGACTCTGGGGGCGCCTGGGTGGCTCAGTGGGTTACAGCCTCTGCCTTCGGCTCAGGTCATGATCTCAGGGTCCTGGGATCCAGTCCCACAGGGGGCTCTCTGCTCAGCAGGGGGCCTGCTTCCCCCCCCCCTCCCCGCCTGCCTCTCTGCCTACTTGTGATCTCTCTCTCTGTCAAATAAATAAATAAAATCTTAAAAAAAAAAAAAAAGAAGAAGACTGAGTGTAACAGAGGTGGAGGAGAAGTCAAAGAACAACATTAGCAGACAATGTTACCGCAATAAAGTACTGTATTTAACCGCCGGCAACCTCTTTGGCATATTTTCTTAGCATTATAAATAACACTATAATGAACATCTCTCTGTGAATGAATACATCTTTAATATAGACCCGGAAGAATTACTGAGCCAAGAGATGATCATTTTTAAGGCATGTGATATATGCCATCATACTTAGGAAGATAATCGACTACCTTGCCACAGGCTACCTGAAAAGACACTTGTTTTAAGGTTTCCACGGGGGCGGGGTGGGGACAGGGGACAATATGCCAAAACGTGGCAATGACTAACCAGTGATGGTGGACTATCACACAGCTAATGGTCATTGAGTTTTGACCAGCTTGGGGAAATACATACATATAATGTTAAAAGAACAAAATTGGATGAGTAGGACCCAGACTATACAGAGGCTACAAATGACAGAACAGAAGTGGCCACTGAGTACTGGGATCACGAGGGATTTTTTTTTTTAAAGAATTTTTTTATTCACGTGTTGCGATGAGCATTGCTGTTACACGCAACTAAGGAATCATTGAACACACTACATCAACAACTAATGAGGTACTATATGCTGGCTAACTGAACATAATAAAATAAATTATTTCATTAAAAAAATAAGTAGAATTGTTAAAAGTTTTTTTTATTACTTTTAAGTAATCTCTACACTCAACATGGGGCTCAGGCTTACAACCCTGAGATTAAGAGTCCCACGCTCTACGGACACAGCCAGCCAGGTGCCCCACTAAGGACTTAAAATGCTTAAAAAAAATTTCCTCAATTTTCAACAAGTATATATTTCTGTGTGGCAAAATATGCATAACATCATTTACCATTTTAACCATTTTCAAATGCAACTCAGCAGCATTAAGTACATTCACACTGTTGTGCATCCAGGCCCTTTATCCACCCCCAGAACGTTTTCATCATCCCAAAGTGAAACTCTGTGCCATAAAACACAAACTCCCCATTCCCCTCTCCTCCAGGTCCTGGCACCCCCATTCTCCTTTCTGTAGCTGGGGCTGTGGCTCTGACTATTCCACGCACCTCATATAATGGGACTCCTTGCTTCCTTTTGTGGAGCACATAATTAATTTCATAAGCTAATTCATTTCATAATCCTCATCCCAACCCTGCAAATAGGCATTATCTTTATTTTACAGATTAAGAATCTGGGGTTCAGAGAGGTTAAGTAACTGGTGTAAAGTCACCATCTGGTTAGAAAACCAGAACTTGTACTCCTGCAGGTACGTAGAATTCAGACACTGAATGCTGCAAAATTAAGTTTCGAAGACAAGAAGGACCCAAGACAGCCCCGCACACAGTAAACTCTCAGTTTTGTCTTCCCCTTTTCTTTTGTCCTTCCTTCTGCCGAGCATTGGTAAGAACACATATGGCCAGGCAGAACAGCGACAATTTCAATGACAATATCAAGTAGTTCTGGACTATAACCCAAAGTACATAATACAGATCAATGAGTTCATACTGATATCAACAAATATCAAGTGAGAAGCATAAGCGAGTCTCCTTACAGAAGAGTTCCAAAAGATTTATGTAAAAACTCTACCCTCAAGGTCGTGGAGTATAACTCCACAAACTATAATGAAAATTAATAGCTGTGCATGTTTTTGCTGAAAATATATTTAATGAAAAGTAAATTCATTGGCAATACAGAATAAAGGTGTGTGTGTGTGTGTGTGTGTGTGTGTGTGTGTGTGTGTGTGTGTGAGTTTTAATTTGAGTTCTTTCTGGAAGTAGAATTAAAATACAGTAACAGAAATAAACTGCTATTGATTCAAAGACTTTTCAGTTCAAAGGACTTTTGTGTTATCAAGTATGTTATAATTATTTCTTAAACTTTTTGGGGGTCCAAGAAAGATGTTTGTGATAGAGGAAATAATTTGCCGAAGGGTATAGAAATCTTAAGAAACTTAATTAAGCTCTTGGTTTATAAACTGGGAAAAATTGCATAGTTTCAAGTGCCTGGATTCCTGCCTGGGAGGTGATGTGGGAAAGAGATAAAATTGAGATTCTATTTCTTGCTCTGTTCTCTTTAATTAAAAATTCTTTTTCTTATGCTGACTTTCAGTCGTTGCTTAGAAACAAAGAGTAAAGATGTCAACCCTCAGGGTTTCCGGCTTGCCTAGGAGGAGGATACCAAAAGTCAAAACATCTCAGAGGGCAGAATATTTTTACATAAACAGTGCTGAAGACAAGCAGGGAAATGACTGTTTCCTTTCCTTGTGTTTAGACAGACCCTGTTTCCTGTTCTCTGCTCCACAAAGTGCTCCACAACTCCCAAAGCTGATTTAGAAGCTACAAGATGTTACTGCTGTTGATATTATTTTCTAAGAGATTCTTTTGGGGAGAAAAAAAAAAGGACATTTTTCCATGGGAATAAGATGCATTGGGATATTTTTGTTTTTAAAAAATTAATTGATTTTTATTTTGTAAAATCATGGTAAGATACAAATAACATAAAATCTACCATCTTTTTTTTCTCCCCAAATATGTTTATTTTAATTTTTCAGTGTTACAAGATTGATTGTTCATGCACCACACCCAGTGATCCATGCAGTACGTGCCCTTCTCGATACCCACCACCAGACTCACCCACCCCCCCACCCCCTCCCCTCCAAAACCCTCAGTTTGTTGCTCAGAGTCCACAGTCTCTCCTGGTTCATCACCCGCTCCGATTTCCCCCCATTCGCCCTTTCCTTCCTTCTCACGATGCCCTCCATGATAAAATCTACCATCTTAAACACTTTTAGTAATTGTTATTGAAGCGTAGTCGGCACAACGTCACATAAGTTTCATGTACAACTCAAGAGATTCAACAACTCTGTAAGCACTGTGCCTTTTATTCCCATGACTTATGTATTCCATAACTGGAGTTTTAAGTCTTTTTAAAGTGGCATTAAGTACATTGACATTGTTGTACAACCATCCCCACTATTCCATCTCTGGAACTTTTTCATCATCCGGAATTGAAACTTTGTATCCATTAAACAGTAATTCCCATTGCCCCCTTGCTCTGCCTTTGACAACCTCTATTCTACCTTCTGTTCAATGAATGATTATCTAGATACATCATATAAGTGGAATCATGCAATATCTGTCCTTTTGTTTCACTAAGCATAATGTCCTCAGGGTTCATTCATCTACTTGTAGCATATGTCAGAATTTCTTTTCCTTTATATATATATATATAAAGGGAAGGAAATATATATATATATTTCATTGATTGTCTGCCTCTCTCACCAGGCTGTCAGCTCCGTGGGATGGGGCTCTTGTCTGCTTTTGCTCACTACTGTATCCTGCCACCTAGAACAGTATCTGACACAGTACGATGCCCAGGAAGTGTTAGCAGGTGTGCAGCTGTGCCTACGGTTTGCTTTGGATGAAAAGGAAGAACCACTTTGGAGTTGTCTAATTACGTACTTTCACTCAACACCCCAAATGAGAGAATCTGGAGAGTAGCCTATTTATCTGCCTATGGTACATGATAAGTAGCAGAATCTCTTCATACTGGGCCCAAAGAAAGCAGGGTGGTATTCACTAGTAGTGGGTTGAATAGTGTCCCCCCAAAAAGATATGTCCAAGTCCAATCTAGAACCTGTGAATGACCTTACTTAAAAAAAATTTCAGAGGTAATTAACAATCTCTAGAGGAGATCATCCTGGATTTAGAGTGAACCTTAAATTCAGTGACAGGTATCTTTATCAGGGAAATCATGAGTGAAAGGCAAAGGAAGCTCTGAAACACAGGGACACAGGAGAAGAAGGAGGTGTGAAGACAGAGGCAGGGACGGGAATAATGCATCCACAAGACAAGGGATGCTGATGTGGGCAGGCAGCCTCCCGAAGCTAGGAGAGAGGCATGCAGTGCATTCTCCCAGAGAGCCTCCGGGAGGAAACCCCCTGCAGGCAGTTGATCTGAGACTTCCGGTCTCTAGAACTGTGAAAGAATAACTTTCAGTTATTTTAAGCCACCTAGTTTGTGGTTATTTGTTACAGTGGCTCCAGGACATTAATGCCTCCCCCAGAGTCATCTATAAACTGGCCCCGGAGTTGGTGATTGTAATGAGATTCACTCTTCCAGTTGTGTCTAGAGGAGAAGAAATTCCTATAACTTACAGCTTGCCTGGTTGTTCGAAGTGCTGCCTGACCAAAACCCAAACCAAAACCAAATGACAACAACAATTAAAAAAAAAAAAAACCAAAGGACCCAGCAAGATAGAAGAACCAGAACTCAAGATGCCAGAGCAGGAAGTGATGTGGCTGTCGTTCCCGGCTCCTCTCCATTTCACAGGCGAGATAACAGAAGCTCAGGAAATGATTTACTTGCCTGCCGCATTAGCAATTGCTAATGTGGTAATAATAACTTTGGCTAACATTTATTTGAGCATTTACTATGTGTTGGGCACTATGGTTTATGCATATCAATTCACTAGTCTTCACAAACATGTAAGGGAGAGATTTTTTTTTCTTTTAAGATTTCATTTTTAAGTAATCTCTACATCCAACATGGGACTCGAACTCACAACTCTGAGATTAAGAGTCACACCAACCAAGCCAGCCAGGTGCCCTAGGGAGAGAGCATTACCTAAATTTTCCAGGTAAGGAAACCAAAGCATGGAGAAGTTAAATCATTACTTCAGATCACCCCGAAAATCAGAGCTGGGACATGAAGCCAGGCAGACTCACTGGAGTCTGCGGCTTGCCAAGCATGTTTTGGGGAAGGCAGAACTCCTTGTCGTCTGTGAGAATTGGTGTCCCTCTGCAGTCACACTGGCTTCCCACGGGGCTAGCGATATGACAGATAAATTGTGTTGGGGAGTTGAACGGATGATGGCAGCGAGACCTGGAGCTCATTCTCAAATGAATCCATTCGGGGTCCTGCTGAAACTCTGCTACTCTTCTGAGAAGTCGAAATTCAGACCCTCCCTGTAAACTCTGCCTCTCTGAGTTTTTATGGTGTTGAGAGTGAAGACACTTTTTTGTGGATGGAGCTCGGACAGGTATGGAAAACATGAGGAGAAAAAAAAGTGAGACAATCCTAGACATCTATGGCTCCTGGAAATATACAGTAAGTTTTTTCTAACCTTTGAGGAAAGACAAGTAAACTTACTCAGCTCACTGCCCATTCCGTCCGATGAGGAGTGGGGGAAGCCTCCCAGAGGATGGGCTAGCCTTTTGAACGCAGCGTTTGCCACCTTCTGAGCAGTCTCCGTGGTCCTCTCAGTTAGGTGGATTGGGACTCACACCTAGACCAAGCTAGCACCAGTCCGTTATTTTCCCAGGCTGGCGAAATCTCAAGCATATGGCCAGGGAGATCGGCTCCCTAAGGACGGGTGTAGCATGTCTACAGGGGGCTCATGTAGATGGGGGCCCCGTCCTATGGGACATGACCCTGAGATCATCGTATAACTCCATGATATGAGCGAATGATACCTGAAAGCTTATCTTTCCGTTGGTACCTGGTTGAATACTCCCATCCTGGGCTGTCCCTGTTGACTGTGCTACACCGGTCCCTGCTCTAAACCTCAGTCCTACCCCTCTGATCCGATGACTTGGTACCTCTGCTTTGCTCTTTTGCTCTTTCCTATGGACATTGTCATACATTCACCCGAGGCCTCAGTCGCCATCCAGGGTCTCCAGGGAGCTGCTCATCCACCTGTCTCCAGACCCTGGGACTCCACAGTGAAACCAGCAACATGCCAGCTGGGCCTGGCCGGGCTCTCCAGGAGGTGGACTGAATTCGTGATGCCGGAGAGCCTTCATGGCTCATCGGAGCCTGCTTCGATGATCCTTTGTGTCCTGTCTGCATGGGGTAACAGGCACGGCCCTCTGCTTTGCAGTCAGGACCCCATAAACAAGAGTCTGTTATACATATGTTGAAGACCTAACCCCCCAGTACCTCGGATCATAACTGTATTTGGCGATAGGGTTTTAATTTTTTTTAAGTTTTTATTTAAATTCTAGTTAGTGGGCACCTGGGTGGCTCGGTCAGTTAAGCCTCTGATTCTTGGTTTCAGCTCGGGTCATGATCTTGTGGTCCTGAGATCAGGCCCCACATTGGACTCTCTGCTCAGCAAGAAGTTGGCTTGGGGATTCTCTCTCTCTCCCTCTCTTTCTGCCCCTCCCCTAGCTTGTGTGTGCGAGCTCTCTCTCAAATCTTTTTAAAAAGTCTAGTTAGTTAACATATAATGTAATGTGGGCTTCAAGAGTAGAATTTAGTGATTCATCGCTTACATATAACACTCATATAACACTCACAAGTGCCTTCCTTAATCCCCATCACCCATCTAGCCAATCCCCACACCCACCTCCCTTCTTCAACCCTCAGTTTGTTTGTTCTCTAGAGTTAAAAGTCTCTTATGGTTTCCCTCTCTTTCGCTCATTTTTTTCCTTCCCCAATGTTCACCTGTTGTGTTTCTTTAATTCCACATATGGGTGAAATCATATAGTATTTGTCTTTCTTTGACTGACTTATTTCACTTAGCATAGTACTCTCTAATTCCACTCCCATCATTGCAAATGGCAAGATTTCATTCCTTTTGATGGCCAAATAATATTCTATTTTATATTATATATGTATATTTATAAAATATGTTTATTTATTTCACATATTTTTTATTTTATTTTTTTTATTTGAGAGAGAAAGAGCACAAGCAGGATGAGGGGAAGAGAGAGGGAGAGGGACAAGAGGGACAGATTCCTTGATGAGTGCAGAGCCTGATGTGAGGCTCGATCCCAGGACCCCAAGATCATGACCTGAGCTGAAGTCAGATGCCTAACCAACTGAGCTACCCAGGCACCCCTATACCACATCTTTTTAATCCATTCATCAGTCAATGGAAATCTGGACTCATTCTATAATTTGGCTATTGTAGATAATGCTGTTATAAACATTGGGGTGCATGTGCCCCTTTGAATCAATATTTTTGTATCCTTTGGGTAAATACTTAGTAGTGCAATTGCTGAGCCATAGAGTAGCTCCATTTTTAACTTTTTGAAGAACCTCCATACTGTTTTCCAGAAGGGCTGACTAGTTTGCATTTCCACAACAGTATAAGGGAGTTTCCCTTTCTTAGAGATAGGGTTTTTAAAGAAGTTATTAAGGTCATATGGGTGGGCTCTACTCTCATATGACTGGAGTTCTCTCTTTTTTCTAAAGATTTTATTTATTTGGGGGGGGGGGCGCGTGTGCACACACACACACACACACACAGACAAATGTGGGGGGAAGGGGCAGAAGGAAAGGGAGAAGCAGACTCCCCACTGAGCAGGGAGCCCGACCTGGGCTTGATCCCAGGACCCCGAGATTATGAACTGAGCAAAAGGCAGATGCTTAACTGACGGAACCACCCAGACACCCCTCTTTTTTTAAAAATACATTTTTAGTTTTTATTTTTTTAATATAATCTCTACATCCCATCTGGGGCTCAAATTCACAACCCTGAGATCAAGAGTCCCACACTTTCCCAACTGAGCTAGCCAGGCGCCATGACTGGTGCTTTTATAAGAAGAGGAGGTTAGGGGATGCCTGGGTTGCTCAGTCGGTTAAGTAGCAGACTCTGAATTCCGGCTCATTTCCTGCTCACAGCCTTATCTCAGCTTTGGCTGGATATTCCTAGAACAGGTGCGTGGCACATAACATCACTGACGCTCAACACATGACTTTTAAATGAACAAACTATCGCTTTTTACAGCATCTGTTTTCCCAAGGAAAGTGGGATTGCATTCTTCGCTCTGTGTTCCCAAGCCCAGTCTCTGTGTATTAGCATGGATGTAAGTTTGGGTGTGCTTTAGAGACCCCAGGTAACAGTGATTACACAAGAGTCTGGACAGAGGTGGTCCGGAGCTGGAAGGGAGCCCAGCTCCATTAGCTTGTGCAGGGTCCGGGCTCCTGTCTTGTTAGTCCACCTTCCCCAGGTGCTGCCAGCATCCTCCTGATCCGAGAGGGCTTGTCACTCTGTCCATGTTCAGAGTGGCAGGATGGAGAGAGGAGGGGAATAGCATTGCTCCTCTCTCTCAGGATATCACCCAAATGTTGCATACATTCATTCTAATCACATCCTATTGTGAAGCTGACCACAGGGCCCCACTGAGTGCAAGAGAGGCTGGGAACTACAGTCATTATTCTGGACTACCGAGCATCCAGCTGGAAATTCTGTTATTGTGGAGGAAGAAGAGAATGGGTACTAAAAGACAATTAGAAATCTTTGCTATACCATGTCTCATAATAGATGCTCAATAAATATTTGAAATAATGAAATATTATCTATCAATTAAGCACATATTGTTGTGATAATAATGCTGGGGGGGAATGAGGATCTTTAATTTTAATTACATCAGAAATACATCAGAAACGGGGGCTGGGGGCTGGGTGGCTCAGTCGGCTAAATGTCTGACTCTTGGTTTTGGCTCAGGTCGTGATCTCAGGGTTGTGAGATCAAGCCCCGTGTCAGGCTTCACACTCAGTGTGGAGTCTGCTTAAGATTCTGTCTCACTCCACCCCCCCTCCCTTGGTCTCTCTCTCTCTCTCTCTCTCCTCCCCTAATAAATAATTCTTTACAATTTATAAGCCTTCGGCTCAGGTCATGATTCCAAGGTCCTGGGATCCAGCCCCACATCGGGCTCCCTGCTCCGCGGGAAGCCTGCTTCTCCCTTTCCCTCTCTCCCGCTTGTGTTCCCTCTCTTGGTCAGATAAATAAAATCTTTAAAAAATAATAAAAGATTAAAAATAAATAAAAATCCCAAACACAGTTCAAAATAAAGGTCTAAAACATAGGCAGCCTTAAGCAGTATTTCGTATGCCAGAAAAATTAGAATAAATATGCTCACGTGGCGAAAATAACTTCTATGACTATGACCCATTTATTTCAAGCAGCGGTGGCTATATAAGAAGTTCAGCTGGAATTTATCTCTCTAGATCTTTCCCGAAAACCTCTGTTTCCAGTTCCATTGCCACTCCTGGACCTGATCATTATTCCACACCTTCCCCGAGTGGGTCTCTCCTCCCTCTGATCTAGACTATACAGGGCCTTGAGTGATTTTTCCTGATGCTAAGTACTGGTTCAAATATCTGCTGATTCTCTGATCAATTCCTAACTTCTCGACTGAGTATTCTGGATCTCCATAGTTACTTGATATTCAATACAAGTTGACCATTGAACAACTTAGAGGTTAGGGGTGCCACCCCCTATACCGTCAAAAATCTGCATATAACTTTTGATTCCCAAAACTTAATAATAGCCTATTGTTGACCAGAAGCCTTACTGATAACATAAGCAGTTGACTCACACATATTTTGTGTCTGTATTCTTATAGTGAAGTAAGCTAGGGAAAGGAAAATGGTATCCACAAATCCTGGGCAGCTCAGTTGGTTAAGCGTCTGCCTTCTGGTCATGACCTCAGGGTCCTGGGATTGAGCCCCGCATTGGGCCTCCTGCTCAGGGGGGAGCCTGCTTCTCCCTCTCCCACTCCCCCTGCTTGTGCTCCCTCTCTCGCTGTGTGTCTCTCTGTCAAATAAATAAAATCTTGCAAAAAAAAAAAATAAAAAAAGGAAAATCAAAAGAGAAAATACAGTTCCGTGTTGTGCTGTATTTACAGAGAAAAATCCACAAAAATCTGTATAAATTGGACCCCTGTGCAGTTTAAACCCATGTTCATCAAAGATCAGCTATATATCCAATTTACCCCTCCCTCTAGAAAACCAGTGGTCTTGACGTTCTCTGATTCATTTTTCATTTCATTTTATCAGCAGATCTTGTGTTCACATGGCTCAAACACAACCCAGCGTAAAAAGTGGCAGAGTAAAAAAGTCTCCTTCCCACCCCTGTGCCTTTCCACTCCATTCCTCTCTCCCCCACTTTTCAAAGCTTCTCCTGCAGGCTTTAGGGTTCTTTATGCAAATAGAAGCAAATACACTTATAGTTTCTTATCAGCCCCTCTCCTTTTACACAAAAGGTAGATTACCATATTCCAGATATTTTCTTTCCGTATCAGTGCACAGAGAGCCGCCTCATCTTTTTTTTTTTTTTTTTTTTAGGAGTTGTACAATGTGCCGGCGTGTGGATTATTGACATTAATTTAACTATCCCTCCCTAATGGACATGTAGATGGTTTCCAGCCTTCTGTTGCTACAAGCAATGCCTGGCAGCTAACCTTAGACGGGTGCACACCGTTATGCCCATTCGTGACTCTATCTCAGGCTACGTTCTTGGAAGAGGTGCCCGAATTGGGCACCAGTAAACCAGGTCCTCTTTCCTTTGGTATCCCCTATGGGCCTAGGGTTCTGTGCCAGGAGCCCATCACACTCCCTTGGCCCCCGAGAGATTTATGGCACAGGACAGGTGCGGGAATGGGTATAACTGTATGCATGACTCAGGGAACGTAATAAACACAACTTTACCATCTCTTTAAATGCATCCGGTGGAAATGATCCGGCCTGCCCCAGGTGAAAACTCTGGGAGGCTGTGTTAGTTTCCCAGCTTCTGTAACAAAGTACCAGAAACCGGATGGCTTCAAACAACAATTTTATTGTCTTAACAGTTCTGGAGGCTAGAAGTCCAAAATCCAGATCTTGGCAAGGGCCATGCTCCCAGTGAAACCCGTAAGGGAATCCTTCTTGCCACTTCCCTGCTTTGGGGGTTAGCTAGCTTGGCCCCTCCAGTCTCTGCCTTGGTTATCACGCCGCATCCTTCCTGTCAGTATGACTTTGTCTTAACTAATGACATCTGCAGTGACTGCATTTCCAAATAAGGTCACATTCTAAGGTACTGGAGGTTAGGACTTCAATATATCTTCTGCGGTGTGGGGAGGAGGACATAATTCAACCCCTAACGTAGGCCTCAAACTTTTCTGCTCATTTCAGGTAGGACACAATATGAGGGGTTACTTTAAGTCACAAGTTCATTCTCAATTCAGAAACTGGTATTTCCAGTCCTAGCTATCGATCCGATCCGTCCTTCAAGTTCCATTCCAAGGCCAGCTGTAGGTCAGGGGTTGGCAACTGCCTGCCTGCAGGAGGGGGTGTGGTTGGAGGTTGCTGCTTTCTTTTGACTTCCTTGGCACCCTGCCCATTCACTCCCCACTACCCATGGGCTCAGTCTCCAGCCAGGTTGGGAGAAGTGCAAGGACGGGACAGGTCTGACTCAGGGGCTGTACTTCAGCTCCTTTTCCTCTCGTGAGTATTTTTGGAATTTCTTTGGAGACTTCCAACTTGGAGAATTCTGGCACATGCAACCTAATTTGGGGAATTAACTTGCAACTTCTTTTTCAGCCCTCGAAATCCAGCATTCCTCCCTCTGCTCCTAGGTAGCCCTTTTGGGCAGGACCCTCAGTGATTCAATGCCAGCCCCCTACTGTCCCCCATGGTCCACATGTGATTCGAGGATCCCTATAAGAACTGCAGACAGCTGCATGCTCCCAGCCTGGCCACCAAAACGGTTGGTCAGTCCAACTGGCTTTCCTAGGGGATGTCAGACAGCAGTCCACTGGGTCCTCCAAATGCAGGGACACAGACTAATATACTCTGGGCTATTCTTGGCAGAAGGAAGGGCCAGGAGAAGACACCTCACAGCAGGCCCAAGGATCTCGGCCCACTCACTCTGACCCCTTGTATTTCCTCATTTAGGCTGAGGTGCTGGGGGACCAGGGAAGCATCCTTCTTTTGCAGCTCTGGCCGGTGGGGGTCTTCCTCACCCTCTCTTTGTGTCTGATACACAGGCATCATGGCGTCCCACAGAAAATTCCATTCTAGTATTCTCTTCCTACCTGCCAGCATTCTGACTATAAACACATGAGAGTGATTTACAAACTCTCTTTCTGCCTTTTAAAGGTATGTCTTGGAAACTGTCTTTCAAAAATTTTTTTTATTTAAGATTTTATTTGTTTAAAAAAAAGATTTTATTTATTTATTTGACAGAGGGTGGGGAGAGAGAGAGAGAGAGAGAGAGAGAGAGAGAGAGAGAGAGAGAGAGAAGAACACAAGCAGGGGAAGTGGGAGAGGGAGAAACAGACTCCCTGCTGAGCAGGGAGCCCAATGCAGGCTCATTCCATTCCAGGATCCTGGGATCATGACCTGAGCCCAAGGCAGACACTTAAGGACTGAGCCACCCAGCTGCCCCCAAAAGTTTTTTTTAAATAAACTTTATTTTTAGAATAATTTTAGATTTACAGAAAATTTGCAAGATAGTGGAGTTCCCATAAATTGGTTTCCTATTAATATATTATGTTATTACAGTGTATTCTTTACAGTTAGTGGGCCTATATAGATATTATTATCTGTGGTGTGTATTTTATTCAGATTTTCTGTTTTTTCCTAATGTTCTTTTTCTGTCCCAGGAGCCCATCCAAATACCACATTACATTTAATCATCAATTTAGGCTCTTTTTGGCTGTGAAAACCTCTCAGATTCTCCTTGTCTTTAACAACGCAGGCAGTTCTAAAGTCAGGTTAAGTATTTTGTAGCATGATGCTCTGTTAGAATTTGATGTTTTTCTCATGCTTACGTGCAGTTATGGATTTGGGGGAGTGTCGTGTAATAAAAAAAACATATTTGGTCTTTGTCCCCAGGGGCTGGCACATAGCTCCTAAACCCTTGGAAGTTGCTGGGCTGAGGTTATGTGAACCAGGTGGTAACTGTGGGCTCACAGATGGCTTGGACTGGGCTGGGAGCTGGGGAACCAACCAAGCGCTGAGAGGGTTGTAACTTCCCCTTAACTCAGCCTCCACTTATCCGAACCAAATAATGAAAACCTGGGTGGCACAGTGGGTTCAAGCCCCTGCCTTCGGCTCAGGTCATGATCTCAGGGTCCTGAGATGGAGCCCCAAATCAAGCTCTCTGCTCAGCAAGGAGCCTGCTTCCCCCTCTCTCTCTCTGCCTGCCTCTCTGCCTACCTGTGCTCTCTCTCTGTCAAATAAATAAATAAAATTTTTTAAAAATAATAAAAACCACAAAGAGAAGGGTTCAGGGCTGGATGCTGCCAGGGTGGGGCTGGGGGAAAGTCACAGAAGCTCTGGACCTCCCTTCCGTCCTTCTCTTCCATCGTCCTGCACTTCATAACCTGTACCCTTCACAGCACAGGGGTAAGTAAAGCCCTTTCCCGAGTTCTGGGTGTTCTAGGAATCATCACACGGGAGGGGGTGCAGGTGGGAACCCGCGAATTTGTAGTCTGCGCGGCAAAAATGTGGGTGGCGTCTGCAGCGCGGGCAGAGAACCCGAGACCTGGTTGTTAGTGTTGGAAAAGAAAAGACACCCCGTGTTGGGGACCGGGAACCCCCTTAGAAAAGACGGCCAGAGAAGGCCAGAGGAGAGCCCCTCTTTTTGCTATGCATCTTGAGATAGGATCTATAAGGCAGTCACAAGGGGGTGACAGACTGGAGGACTGCATGTAGGAGGGTTAAAAAAAACAACAGCCGTCAGTAGGGGACAACGCAGGGGAGAGAAGGCTGGTAGAAGAGAAGCATCCAACGGTTTTCTGTTTCCCGCGTCTAACGTTAGAGAAGCGCCCGGCGCCGCCACATCCCCGGCGTTTGCACGCCCTCCCGCGGCCCCAAACCCCGCGGCGCGCGTCCGTTCCGGCGGCGGTGGGGGCGCAACAGGGCGGAGCTGGCCGGCCGCCGCCGGGGGTGGGGGGCGGGGTCGCGGGCGGGAGACCCTCCCCGGCGCGCCAGAGGGGGCGGCGCTTCCGGAAGGGCCGCGAGGAAACCTCGGGACCGCACAGCGCCGCCCGCCCTCGCGCTCCTCCCCGCGGGTCCCCCGCCGGTTCGGCCGCCCGTCAGTGCGCAGGCCCGCCCGCAGCTCTCAGCCTGGCCGCCCGCCTGGTCGCTGCCCGCCTGCCGGGCTCAGTCCCGGGCGCACGTGTGTGCCCAGTGCGAGCGGTAGCGGGAAAGAGCGGGGCCGGCTCACGGGCGGCCGGAAAGCACGGGGGAATTCTCCGTAGCGTGGATGCGGCAGAGGCTTCCTAATGACCCAAATCCAGGTGCAAGGGGAAAAAAGATTGATACGTTTACCAACATTGAAAAACAAAAATCGGTTCATAGACAAACAAAAGCCTACCATAAAGAAAGTAGAAGATGGGGGGAATATATTTGCAACATATATCACAGATACGAGGTTAATATCCCACAGGAGTAAATAAGACTGAGGGAACCAAAGATTAGAATTCCAATCAATTTTTAAAAAGGCGAGAAACATGAATGAATAATATGCAAAAAAAAAAAAAAAGTATGGAACTATTCCTTAAAAGAAAAGATGGTAGGTTCTTAACTGTAAGAGAAAAGCACATTATAACTGAATCCAGTTTGCAAAAGTCAAAAGCCAGAGGACGGGCTGAGGCACTCAGGCACTCATACATTGCTTGTGGGAATACAAGACGGTACAACTCCTGCAGAGGGGAATTTGGCAACATCTAACAAAAGTTGGTATGTATTTTCCCTTTGACCCAGCAGTTTCACAGCTAGAAATTTACCCTTGAGAAACACTTAACGCCAACGTGAAAGTATATATATGTACAAAGTTACCTATTGCAGCATTACTTGCAATGACAAAATTTTGGAGACAATTTTTGTGCCAATACATAGACAAGGGGTTGAATACACTGGGACATTCATACAATGAAGTACTATGCGGTTCTTAAAAAGAGGGAGGAAGATCTCTATGAACTGATATGGAGTGATTTCTGGAGTATATTGGTAAGTGAAAAGAGTTAAATACAAAAAAGTATATTATGCTACTTTTTGTGTAAAATGAGGAAAAAATAAAATATTTAAAGATCTGCTTAGTTTTGCTAAAAAAGAAAACTCAGGAAGAATCAACCAGAAACTAATAAACTGGTTACTTAGAAGGGATGGGTGGGAATGGGGAGAAACTCTTAAGAGGAAAGACAGGTATTCAAGCATACTTTTTTGGGGTAATTTGGACTTGTAGAAACATGAATGTTTTTATATTCAAAAAGTAAAATCAAATCAACAAAGCAAGGGGAAGAGAAAACTAAAATTGAATACAAGCAGAAGTAAACAGATGAACTAAAATGTTATAGTAAACTAACTACAGAAGAAGTAAACCCAAATTACTTTTGAACACAAAATCTTGTACACCTTCTGTACGTAAACAAACACAAAACTACAAAGGAATTTTGAACTTCACTTAGTTGGCAGTGGTCTAGGATAACAATTCTGAAAATATTGTCTGTGTATTGTAGGATTAAGTAAAGTGATGACTGTACTATGGTTGGGAGCCAGGATTCTCCCTTGGAGTAGGGTCTTACAAACATGGAGGGAGGGGTGGCAGGGGTGAATTCTGGGTTGGAATCTACTTAGATCTAGAATCCTAGATCTGCCTGCTGAAAAAGCCTGGGGAGTAAGGCAACTCCAAGAGCCATGAGCATTCCTTATGTCCATATCTTAATTTCTAAACTCTACTGTCCAGAGCTCCTTGGAGTAGTGGCTTACTCTGGGAGGGGCAGGGCAGGTGAAAGATACTCAGGAACAGCTTGTGGCAGCTGAAAGCAAGGAGGGGCAGAAAGAATGACGGAGACACGTAAAGAGGGATACAGGGGCCAGCTTGATAGGGCTTTCACTGGCCAAATTTGGAGCAATGTGAAATCAAAATGAGTAATGACAGTAGTGAATTATGACCTGGGAAAAAAAAGGGATCCATGAGTTCCGAGTGATACTTAAAAAACAATCTTGCAAACAAACAAATAAATAGAGGTAAAAGGAACACCTCTTCTTTACAGTAGAGTACTAACTAATAAATGCTGAAGGGACAGCAGAGTTAGAAAAGTAACTGTATTGCAACTATCATAGGAATAACTGACTCAGGCGGGAATCACTAATGGAGGCTAAAACCCCCTGGTGAAAGCTTGCTGGGGGACATTACACAGTCACACTCCACAGGAACCTTGAAAGTGGGAAAATCTGGTGGCTACCACCTTAACCTTGTGATCAAAGTCAGCATCATCAATAAGGGTCACCTGACATCATGTGCCAAAAATGCATCCCCTGAATTAGATCATGAGGAAACAGACGAACTCAAATTGAGGGATAATAATACTCTCTAACAATGTCCAGGCCATAGAAGACAAAGACTAAGGAACTGTCCAGATTAAAGGGTAATAAAGAGACACAAAGAGTGCACGAAATGTGTGACTTTGGAAAATATAATTTTGCCATAAAAGGTGTTATTGGGACAATTGGCAAAATGTGAGCATGTACTGAACAGGAGATCCTGGCATTGGATTAGTGTTAGATTTTCTGAATTTGAACATTGCAACATGGTTGCAATGCAGAGGATCTTCTTGTTCTGAGGAAACTTACCTGCAATTCTTAGGACTGAAGAGTCAGGATTTCTGCAACTTAATCTAAATGGTTCAGGGAAGAAGAAAGTCTGTGGGACACCTTATACCACTTAGTGGATACAGCCCAATTTGCATAATATGTTCCCTACTGTGGAACATTTAAAAATTTCCCAATTAAGGGGTGCCTGGCTGGCGCAGTCTGTAGAGCATCCGACTCTTGATCTGGGGTCATGAGTTTGAGCCCCATGTCGGGTGTAGAGGTTACTTTAAAATAATAATTAAAAAAAATTAAAAAAATGTTTTGCCAACTAAAAAATATCACTCATAGACCATGTTACTATCAATAGCCTTATGAATCTAATTTCTTCTTTCGTTAGCATTTTTAGAATGAATGCCCACAACTGTGAATCCCAAATCAAAGAGTGTAAATGTTTTTTGGCCTTTAAGAAGAGGAGTAGCTTGAGATGCCAAGAGTGATTTAAATAGAAGGTTGTATGCAACAGGGGAGGTGATAGCATTGAGCTACAAATAGCAGGAAATTCTGAGAGCTGCTGCTTGCACTATTGTGCACAGGACTCTTGTGTCACTAGGAAAACTTCCCACATCAAGCTCACAGCAGACTTTTTAGGCTAGGAACACCCCTGCCATTGTCCTGCAAATCATGCATGGGTCTACTCCAAGCCACCGTGACCTAAACCCAGATTTTGGACTATAAGAGATTTGTGATTAGCTGGCTCGTTGCCTCTGGAGGAATCGCTTAAGAACCACAATGTGAAGTTTTGTGTTCGGGAACCTCACAATTCTCCAAGGCAGCTCTAAAAATCAGTATAAACTGCAATTGAAAAAGGACAAGTATATGGCCTAAAAGATAGTCAGTTGAAAACAAATAAAAAACCACTGGTAATGGGAGGTAAATTGGTATAATTTCCAAAATTGGACTTTGGAAAACAGTTTGGCATTATCTTTTAAAACTGAATGTTAATTAGCTGAGCCCAGTAATCCCTGTCCTGGGTCCATACCCAGAGAAATACTTGCCCACCTGCTCCGGGGACAAGTAAGGGGATGGTCAGAGCAGGATTATCTGTCACAGAAAACAAAATAACTGGAAATAACTCAGTGTTCATCAACTGGACAAGGGCTAGAAAAAATGTGGTAGTCATATGATAGAATATTATATAGCAGTGAAAATGAAAATAAAGTGCAGCTATGCAAAATGATAATGTAAATTGTAGAAATATTGCATGGAAAAGTGCAAGGCTCAGAAGTATATATATTGACTAATAATTTTATAAAACTAAAACAAAACCGTGTACCATGTAGGGATATATTCATTTGTACTTAAGATGTATTTTTTATTTTTTACTTTTTAAGATTTTATTATTTATTTATTCATTCATTCATTTATTTATTTGACAGAGAGAGAGAGAGATCACCAGCAGGCTGAGAGACAGGCAGAGAGAAGGGGAAGCAGGCTCCCTGCTGAGCAGAGAGCCCAATGCGGAGCTCCATCCCAGGATCCTGAGATCATGACCTGAGCTGAAGGCAGAGGCTTAACTCACTGAGCCACCCAGGCGCCCCAAGACGTATTTTTTAAAGCAAGGGAGTGATAAATGGAATATCAAGGATGAGGAGTCAGGGATATGGAATGGGAAAGATAAGAATATAAAGGTATTGACTATATTCTAGTTTTTTTTTTAAACATGCACTGTAAATCTTCTTCATAGGTAAAGAAATGCAAATGACCAGTAAACCATTGAAAAAAAGTTTTTCCAGTAATTCAAAAGGAAAAAAAACACTTTTATTTTTTTATTTTTTAAAGATTTTCTTTATTTATTTGACAGAGAGAGACATAGCGAGAGAGGGAACACAAGCAGGGGGAGTGGGAGAGGGAGAAGCAGGCTTCCCGCAGAGCAGGGAGCCCCACGTGGGGCTCGATCCCAGGATCCTGGGACCATGACCCGAGCCAAAGGCAGATGCTCAATGAGTGAGCCACCCAGGCACCCCCCAAAATCACTATTTTAAAGAGAGATACTATTTTTTCATTAATCAAAGTAGTAAAGATTTATTTTTATTTATTTAAAAAATATTTTATTTATTAAAAAATATTTTATTTATTTATTTGACAGAGAGTACAAGCAGGGTGAGTGGCAGGGAGAGAGAGAAGCAGGCTTCCTGCAGAGCAGGAAGCCCTATTCTATGATGTGGGGCTCGATCCCAGGACCCTGGAACCATGACCTGAGCTGAAGGCAGACGCTTAAGGATCTGAGCCACCCAGGTGCCCCAAGATTTATTTTTTTAGAGGTGGGGAGGGGCAGAGAGAGAGGAAGAGTGCGAGTGAGCAGGTTCTGCTCCTAGCACAGAGTCCGATGTGGGGCTCAATCTTATCACCCTGAGATTATGACCTGAGTCAAAATCAAGAGTTGGACACTTAAGTGAACCACTCAGGTGCCTCTAAAAGTAGTAAAGATTGTTTTTTTAAGTCTGTCCTCTATTAGGAGATAAAATAATACAACATTTAAGATAAGAAGTTTGGCCTCAGGTTCCCTAGTCATAGTCATATCCTTTGGCCCAGTAATTTCACTCATAGGAACGTAGGAATATATCTTAAACAATTACCAGAAAGGTGGCTAAAAGTTTTGTATAGGACAGTTCTCAGCATTGTGTGAGCAATCACTGGGGTAGAAAACAGTCCAACAACAGGAGAGGGGTGAACAAATCACGGGACACTAAAATGTGGAATATTTTGCTGCTGTCAGCAATTGTGTTCTTGAAGGCATTTATTCTGGTCATCACTGAAATCTCCTGTGTTTTCTAGAAACCTCGGCAGTGTCAGGAGATCTCAACTTGAGATTTTCTCTGACCTGGAGGCCATCCATAGCCACCTAACTGGAGGCCAGACTCCATTCCTTTTCCCAGATGCTTAGTTTTTACATTTATCTCCTTGTTCTTTTTGGGGGGGGGGTTGGCAGGGGTGGGTGGCAGTATTCCTAATAGACACCATGGGGCATTCTAGGTCCTACCACAGAATCACATAACAATGAATTCCCTATTCCCCCAAATACAGATGGGGAAGGCTCAAGTTCTTGCTTGAAACTGCTGTCCTGACAGTGAAGGCTTCAGGGATTTGGTGGCAAAATTCTGACCATCCATCGCTGAGGCAGTAGTGGAAATGTACTAAGTGCCCCTAGTAAAGGAACAGTAAATCCAGATCTGTTACTCTTGCCATGAAAGCAGTTAGCACCTAGCACCAGAGCAAGAAATTCACCGAATAAGCGATTTTTAAAATTTATTTTTTTAAAAGATTTTTATTTAATTTTTTGAGAGAGAAAGACAGAGATAGTAAGAGACAGCAGGCTCCCCCTGCTCAGCTCCCTGCTCCCACTGAGTAGGAAGCCTGATGCAGGGACAATCCCAGGAACCCAGGATCATGACCTGAGCTGAAGGCAGACCCTTAACCACCTGAGCCACCCAGGTGCCCTTGAATAAGCAATTTAAATCCATTATCTGCACCTCCTTCCCCAAACATCCTATCAAGAGGGGCCGCATTTGGCCACTTTTCCTTCTCATTTAGCAAAACCTTCAGCCACCTTCCTTTCACTCCTCGCCAGCAGTGAAGACAGATGTCCTTGCCCCTGGAGAGTTTCCAGCCTCAGGGAGAAGGCAGACACAGAGTTCAAAGGAAGCCTGAAGGCAGACACAGAGTTCAAACAATTACAAAGTGGGTGAGTGTTATTGCTGAGGGTGGGGGGCGTGAGGGGGCTCACCTAGCCTAGGTGGGGAGTGAGACCTCCATGAGGAGGTGGCATTTGGATGTTTAAGGCAAAACCTAGGCCCAGGTAGGAGAAGGTTGGGGCAGGCCAGGCGGTGCTCGGGGCGGCCAAGTGGAGCAGGGCCAGGAGAAGGGTGACCAGGTGGAGCCAGAAGTCCCTGCCAGTGTGGCTAGCGGTGGCCAGCCCCGTCAGGATTTGGGGTTGCGCGGTGGCAGTGGGGCTCCATCGAGGGGTTTCCCGACCTGGCCTTTCCCACTGTTTCCGATGCCCCCCCACCTCTCCGCCCCCGCTCTCACCTGCTCTGTCCTGGGCACACCGTCCGGTGCATTTGGGCAGCGGCAGGCCCCTCGGAGGCCGTGGTGCAGCGCGGGTGCAGGTGCGGGGGTGGCCCCGCCGAGGGGGTTGGCCCCACGGGCTGCGGCAACAGGTACGTGCCACGCAGATGGTAGGGCTGGGTCTGGCCAGGTAAAGTGCCCGGGTCCCCTCCGTGGGGCCCTGGGTGCAGGCTCCTGGAGGGGCTCTCCAAGAAACAGCCGGATTCTTCAGCTCGGGTTTCCTGCCTTGTTTCCTGCTGTTATTCCCCTAGGGGGAGTTATTTATAGAAGGGAATAGTTTGATCACCTCCTGCTCCTCTGGTTTTGCTTTTCTTATTCAAGAAGGCTGACTGGGGGTTGGATGCAATCATCTTTCCAGGGTTGAAATCTTGTTCAAAGCGGGCTGCAAAAAGCAGTTCCAATTCAGCTGCTTCATCTACTCTTGGCTTCTCCTGGAAACGGCCCTTTCTCTATTTAGGGCTTTACAAGCCTTGATAAACCGGGTATGAACTAGCCCTGTGGTTACTGAGTTGCTGCTTCCATTTCCACAGTCCGAATTTCTCCTTCTAATCTCCTAGATTTACTATTACTTTACTGCAAACTGCCTGCAATGCTTTTGACGCTAAGAAGCCGGATTTGCACAAACTTATTTATTATTTTAGTTATATGATAGTTTTTTTTTTTTTTTTTAAGGCTCCATGCCCAGCAAGGAGCCCATCACAACCACAGATCAGGACCCTGAGATCAGGGGCACCTGGGTGGCTCAGTGGGTTAAAGCCTCTGCCTTTGGTTCAGGTAATGATCTCAGGGTAAGATTTTATTTATTTATTTGACAGAGAGAGAGAGATCACAAGAAGGCAGAGAGGCAGGCGGAGAGAGAGGGGGAAGCAGGCTCCCCGCTGAGCAGAGAGCCCAATGCGGGGCTCTATCCCAGGACCCTGAGATCATGACCTGAGCTGAAGGCAGAGGCTTTAACCCACTGAGCAACCCAGGTGCCCCTCTTTTTCTATTTTTAAACACGGATTCACTTTCCCTAAATCTCAATTCCTAGGAGAAAATGTCCAGGTTGGTTGAGGGAGAAGAGAAAATTCAGTTATTATGTGACTCATCTGCCCCTTTCCGTGGTGTTTGCAGCCACAAGGGGAAGACCCGTGGGTGCTGGGTGTTACCAAAGTGGCTGTAATTTTAGGCCGAGTTTGTTTTTTGATAAATCACCTGTGTTTGCTGGGAGACATTCCCAGGGTGCTCTGCCGAAGGGTCCCTAAAATTTTTGACCCACAGTTCCGTCCCTCTCCCAGTTGTCCTTTGATACCCCTCGGCTGTCCCTTTCTCAGGGCTCAGACTCTGGGATTTTACTCGCCAAATCATGAGGCAGCAGCTTAGATCACAATGTTTCTGTCCTCCTTCCTACACACTGCGGGGTGGGGGGAGGATGTCTACTCTGAATTTTCTAAATTAACGTAGACACTGACAGCAGTCACAGTCCAGAATTTGATCCTGACTTCAATTTAAATCTCATTTTGTTGGGACATGAAATGACCACAGCTGAACAAGAGGTTTGAATGGTAGGGACGTGAGGCCCTGTGACTAGCCAACTCAGGAACATTTGGGGACGGACACACTTTTCCATGCCTGAGAAAGACAGCTTGATCTTCTTGAAGGGAGCCCTGCTTTGGGCAGACCACAGCCTGTTTCCTCTGCTGTTAGAAAGAGGTGATATATTCACCCCTAAGAGTTATTAGAAGGATGAAATGAAAGCGACTTGCTCATCTATTCCCTTTCTTTCTTTTTTTAAAAATTTTATTTATTATTTATGTGAGAGATCACAAGTAGGCAGAGAGGCAGGCAGAGAGAGTGGGGAAGCAGGCTCCCTGCTGAGCAGAGAGCCCGATGTGGGGCTCGATCCCAGGACCCTGAGATCATGACCTGAGCCTAAGGCGGAGGCTTTAACCCACTGAGCCACCTAGGCACCCCTATTCCCTTTCTTTTGACTCACCCAGGTGGGCTGTTCTGAATCACTTTGGTCACTACTCAGCCCTGTGTGGCCCCCTCCTTCTTAAACCTCAGCCAGCACCATGTGGATCCTGTTATTCTAGGGGAGGGCTGTGGGAACAGAGGCACCTGCCTGGGGTCACATGGTCACTGTATGTGTCGGTGTCTGTGCCCATGGGGGGAGCCGGGGATCGTGGGGCACTATTTGAACCCAGGACGCCAGACTCCAGAGGGAGGTCTCTGCTGCTTCACTATGCAAACTGGAGCTCACACAGGCTCAGCCCTGGGCTGCTAAGAGGATGCACTGCTGAGGCTCTTTTCATTTTGGTTGTAAAGGTTTTAGTCAATTTCCAGTCATTCCTTTGACCTCTCTCTCTTTTTTTTTTTTTAGATGCAGGGAATTTTAATTAAATTGGCAAAGTTAAAAAAAAAATAAAGTGGACGCTGCCAGCTTAGCTTCAACCCTTGCCTTTAACAGGCTAACAAACACAACTCGCAACAGCCTAATCTTGCTGTTTCTGAGACAGTGAAGGGATTTCCTCAGTATTTAAATATATAAATATAACCCACTACATAAATCTAAATATAAAACCAATCTCCTATAAGTTTAGAGACGGCATTTACCACCTCTGTGAAAAGCTGAACATTACTAATCAATTCCAATCATATTTTTAGAAGGGGAAAACAGTGATAGCACTTGCTGAACCAGAATTACTATCAAGGTTCAAAAGCTGATCATATTCATTTAACCATAAGTCTATTTAAATCAGGACTGTCCAAAAGAAATATTCTGTTAGCCACTCATGATCTGAATTCTGGTGTATGAGATCAATTCAAATATGGTACACATAAAAAAAATCATGAGACATTTTTGTTTTGCAATACATAAGGCGATGGCCAGCCACAGTAGCTTTTTTGAGATAAGCTATCAAGTCTGCTCTTTCCTCTGTCTTCTTAATGCCAGCGAAGATCATTTTTGTCCGAGGGAGGTACTTGGGATTCTCCAAATATTCTATCAGTGTCCCCTCTCCCCAGGTGATGCCTTTGTTTTTGTTGGCATCCGGGTAAGAAAATCCAGGGGACTGACCGGCCTTTCAGCCAAATAAACCATGGAGATTCGGCCCAGTCTTTTTTTTTTTTTCTTTTTTAAAGATTTTATTTATTTATTTGACAGAGAGAGAGAGAGAGATCACAGGTAGACAGAGAGGCAGGCAGAGAGAGAAGGGGAAGCAGGCTCCTTGCTGAGCAGAGAGCCTGATTTGGGGCTCGATCCCAGGACCCTGAGATCATGACCTGAGCCAAAGGCAGAGGCTTAACCCACTGAGCCCCCCAGGCGCCCTGATTTGGCCCTGTCTTGTGCTTGTCTCCCTTCTCCAGGGTATCGCACCAGGCACACTTCTGAACAAAAATCTTGCCTTTCTCTGCATCACCCATTTTTATTTTTATTTTATATTTAAAAGATTTTATTTATTTGAGAGACAGAGAAAATGAGAGAGAGCATGAAAGGAGAGAAGGTCAGAGGGAGAAGCAGACTCCCTGCGGAGCCGGGAGCCCAATGTGGGACTCGATCCCGGGACTCCGGGATCATGACCTGAGCGGAAGGCAGTCGCCCAACCAGCTGAGCCACCCAGCTGGCCTGCATCACCCATTTTTTAAATTGCTCTTTTGTCGTGCATGAAACAAAGGTGCCCGCTCGCAAGCTGGATGTCCCGCTGTCTTCATTTGACCTCTTTAACCAGCCTTTAGAAGTGTGACGCTTTTTGTTCAGGAAATAGGAAGACAACTGGTACTCGAGGTGGGGGGGGGGTCACCTGTTTGCAGTTCAGCCTCTGATCTATTGAGGTGGTTTAGACTTTTGAGCCTGCTGAGAGTGCTGTGTGTGTTTGCCTAATCTTCTGGAAGCTTATGGTACTAATTGCCCCAACTAGAGGTCCCCTCTGAGGGGCAGGAAACTATGCACAGATGGTGACTCCCTTCCCCCAGCTGGGAATGGATTTTTATATGCATGGATATAAAGGACCACTCCCCTCTGTTGGAGGAAGATAAATTTGCTTTCAGTGGAGAAAATTCTGTGAGCACTTCGCTCTCTAGTGGCCAACTAGGCAAAAGAGTTAACAGTCCTACCTCATGTTACAAACTGAGGTATGAGCCAGTTCAGTTTCAAAAACTTTTACGAGCCCCCACTACGTGCTGCACAGTGCTAAATACCAGGGTTATGAACATGAATAAGACTGTAAATCAGTTCCTTGTAAAATGAATCATGTCTTAAATATGTCAAGATCCCAGAACTTTAGAGCTTGGAGATGATCTGGTTTGTGTCACTCCTTCTTTTTTAAACAGTTGAAAACTGGCACGTGGAGAGATGAAATGATGTGCTGAAGTCCACATGGCCAGTTAGGGACATGGGAGAAAATGCCAATGAAGTTCAGTAGAAGGTCATCCGCTATTTCTTATGACCTTTTATTTTTTTAACAGACTTTTTTTTTTTTAAGATTTTATTTATTTATTTGACAGAGAGAGAGAGAGATCACAAGTAGGCAGAGAGACAGGCAGAGAGAGAGGGGGAAGCAGGCTCCCCGCTGAGCAGAGAGCCCGATGCGGGGCTCGATCCCAGGACCCTGACACCAGGACCTGAGCCAAAGGCAGAGGCTTTAACCCACTGAACCATGCAGGTGCCCCATGACTTTTTTTTTTTTTGCCCCATCATGACTTTTTATTTTGAAATAATTTTAGACTTACAAGAGTTGCAAAAATAGTACAGAGTTCTTTGCTCGGCTTCCTCCAGTGTTAATCCTCTTACACAACCATGGGTTTATCAAAACTAGTATATCAGCTAAACTACAGACTTCAGATTTCAGGGTTTTCCCGCTAATGTCCGCTTAGTTCCAGGATCCAATCCAGGATACCACATAGCACTTATTACTAGTTTTTTTAGATTTTTAAAAAATGTATCATAGCATTTAGACTGTCGTTTTTAACTTCGGATTTTCCTATACTTGAGGTTCTTGAAGCTGTTGTCGAGTCAGTGACATTCAGACGTTGCACAGGAACTGGATCCCAGGCTTCTTTGGGTTTTGGAACAGGCTGTTTCTAGAGCCAGCTGTTTGCCGGGACGATCTTGATGAGATCTCACTTAGAGCGTTTTGGATGTGGCTGAATTCTGGACAAGCCCAGCTTGTCTGATTTGGGTACAAAAGGCTGCCTTCGGGACCAGCAGTGCCACCATCTGAACCTCCTGCCACTGTTCCCTCTTGGATCTTGAGTCTCATTTCTATTTATTATTGTGCACAGAGCATTCTTTGCTCTCAGGTGCCTGGTTTATATGGTGAAGGACGTTGGAGACAGACATAAATTCAGCCTCCAGCTTCCCCATCTGGTTGTGGTATCTTGAGCAAGTCACTCAATGGCTCCTCTGCAAGATGGGGACGGCAGCCTCCCCGCAGAGTTGAGAGGTCTGAATATAAGAATAGACACAGTGATTAGCATAGGGCAAGGCGTGCTGCTGTGGAGTAAGTACATAAGCGGACGATAGCAGGAGGGGGAGACCAGGCTAGCTGAGTGCGATGGACGGTCTCGAATGCCAGGTGAGACATTGAACTCCCCGGTGGGCAGGGGTGGACACCAAAGGGTTTGAGTAGGGGAGCGAGGAGACCAGAGCTGACCTTACAGAGTCACAAAGTGCTGGATTACAGAGCCTCGGGAAGCAGGGGACCCACAGGGAATCATCAGGAGGGAATTTCGTTAGTTCTGAGGAGAGCAGAATGGGCACTCGGACTGGATGGAAAGATGAAACTCTGCAGAGACGGTGTGGAGATACCCTCCATGGATCTAGAGGAGGTGAGGTGAAGGCGGGACTCCAAGGTGACTACATTCTAGGTCCCCGTGAAAAAAAAGACTGATGTCACTAACGGTAGCTAGAGAAATCGGGATAAAGAGCAAATTTGTGGGAGAAAAATACAGTTGGTTTTATTCATGTTGCCCTTGACATACCAACAGAAGGTCCAAGTAGATGTGCAGAAACAATGATTGTGGCCCTGGGGCCATCCGGACATTGTGCCCAAAGTGGTGGCCCCTGAAACCCAGAGAGCAAAATAGAGCCACCCTGGAAGAGAATGTAGGTGAGGTCAGAGCCAGGGGCAAGGACTCCTTCTAGACCAGTGGCTCACAGAAGGGTCAGAGAGACAGAGGAGGGACTACTGAGAGCTAGGATGTATCAGTTTGCCCTAGTTGCCATAACAAGGGACCACAGATGGGGCCGTTTCAGTAGCCTGAATATATGTCCGCATGGTCTGGAGGCTACACGTCCGAGATCAAGGTATCGGCAAGTTGGGTTTCTTCTGAAGGTTTTCACTTCACGTGTTCTTCCCTTTGTGTACATCAGTGTCCTAATCTAAGCATGCCAGTTATCCTGGGTCAGGGCTCACCCATGTGACCTTAGAACTTGGGTCGGGGAACACAAGTCAGCCCATAACACAGAAACAAATAATGACTTTCGAAAGAACTCAAGGTAAGAGTTTCAGAAAGCACTGGCTCCAATCCACTCACATCCCCTGGCTTCTTCCCCTCTCACTCCAGCAATTCACAACGAAGGAGCCTCTTTGAGGCCCCTCTTCTGTTTGGCTTCCAAAGAGGTATGTCAAGGGGGATGGCAGAGGCCAGAGGACTGGAGAAGCCAGGGGGATTCTCCTCTTTTCTCGAGCTCTGGCAGGGTCCCCAGCGTCTGCTGTTTTCCCTGTGAGGTTGCTCCTTCCACCAGGTGACCCTGGCTCCAGGCTGAGGTCACCGCATCTCCTTGGGGGTAGGCAGTGGCTTCTGCTATTTCTGTTCTCTGGGTTGCCTCGCTGTCCCATGTTTGGTGTGTTGGCATCTTCATTGTGACTGTTGCCAATTTGTGATATCAAATCCCCCTGGTGGAATACCGACAGTGGTTCCTGTTCACCTGACTGGTAGAGATAGCCTCGTCAGGAAAGCAGTGCAGCAGAATGACGGAACAGATGGAAACTGAAAATGGGCAAATCTTTGAGTGATGCAGGTAGAAGCTACAGGTGGAGGACCAGCAGGGAAGGGGGCCTGGTGGCACAGGTAAGGGAGAAGAGGGCTTGGGATGCCCAGTAGGGGAGAGCAAGGAAGGTGATCTTGTGGTCATGAGATTCAAAAGGCTACCTGAACGGGATCATAGTGTTTGCCCAGAAAAACATTCAGGAGCCATCATTTTGTGGATCATGTACCTTTCTCCAACTGCTGACATGTGGAACCGTGTTATATAGAGGGACCGATTTCTTCCTCCTGCTCTGGAGACCTACCACGCACACAATTATATCCATTTATAGATACGCTTTTGCAGAGACTGAAACTGCTCTCCTTTATGAGAAGAGAGATGGACACGGTGAGAGGTGGGAAAGGGCCCTCCTGCCGTGTGTATTCAGCATCTGCGTCCAGAAGGAAATTAAATTTCCTTTTTTTATGTACTTCAGTTGCCTGATTAAACAATTTGTATAAATCTAGCAAACTAAGCTTATCAGGATGGCAAACCTGATGTTCTCTTAGATGTTTTAATACTGTTTGTACTCGATAAGAGTTCAAGTTAAACGTACCCATCTCAAGTCAGATTTGGAAGGCCGTGCCTAAAATAGTCACATTCTCTAACACATTTCAGGCATACAGAAACCGCATAACACACAGATTCCTTATTAACTGAGAAATATAAATCTATGGTTTTGTCTCTTCTGTCTGTATTTGACTCAGAATTTTATTGGATTCAGAGATGGATTTTTTTTTTTTTTTGAAGATTTTATTTATTTGACAGAGAGAAAGAGATCACGGTAGGCAGAGAGGCAGCTGTCTGCTGAGCAGAGAGCCTGATGCGGGGCTCAATCCCAGGACCCTGAGATCATGACCTGAGCCGAAGGCAGAGGCTTAAACCCACTGAGCCACCCGGGTGCTCCGAGATGGCCTTTTTTTAAAGAAAACATTTACTGTCCTGGTTAATGGAGATCATTGATCATCACAGAGTTTTGCTGAGTCTTTGTGAGGCACCAAATCCCATCTATTGTGGTCACATCAATGATTCTGTCATCTCAAGGAGGGCAATCACTTAGGCCCCCTCTGGATTCAAATCAAAGCCTTACGTATTTCTGCCTCAGAGAACCTTGCACTTCCCACACTGGCTGATCAAGTCTCAAGATTCATCTGATTCATCTGATTTTTTAAGATCTTTGAACCTAAGGTATCTTGTACTGTGTTATATTTTTAGGATCATCTCACTCTTCGGGAGCCTTAAAACGAGATCCAGCTACATTCTGGCTCTCTCTGCTTTGGTATAGCAAATTCCGTGGTCTTTGTGTCGATGATTCTCCATTGGCTCAGAAATAGCCTTCTAAAGGGAGAATGTATAATGTACTAATTTTCATCAATAGGATAAAGGAGTCAGTAACACAAAATAATCAAACAACAAGAATCAGTGGTGCCGATTATGTTCCACCTTTAGAATACTTAAAACTTGGGGCGCCTGGGTGGCTCAGTGGGTTTAAGCGTCTGCCTTCGGCTCAGGTCATGATCTCAGGGTCCTGGGATCGAACCCCGCATCGGGCTCTCTGCTCAGCAAGGAGCCTACTTCCCCCTGCCTCTCTGCCTACTTGTGATCTCTCTGTCAAATAAATAAAATCTTAAAAAAAAAAATACTTAAAACTCTTATTATGGATCATCGTCATCTCATGACTCTTCATTTAATGTCTGGCTAGTGGGGGGCCCTTTGGGTTGGCTCCTGTATCCTTCTGACACCACTCTATTTTTCTTTGAAGCTTACCTTCTTTCTGGAATGAGGTGTGGAACTCACAGCCCCAGAGATTAAGGGTCACAAGCTCCACGGACTGAGCCAGCCAGGCATCCCAGTAATTCATAATTTCTTGTTTGGTGTGGCTCTTTACATATTCACCTGATGGAGAGTTTGGTTCCACTGTTTTCATTCTTTCAGCTTAAGGGTGCTGGTATTCTAAGAGCTGAGTTTCATGTTCTTCCAAGGTGGTAAAATCTAGCGGGCGGTCCCAAGCCCCCTCCAGATGGTGAAAGAGTAGGGAGGGAGGCCCACTCGCCATTCCACTTTGAAATCAGCTCAGTCCACAACATTCTCTGTGTTTCATTTCCTCATCACTGTGTCCACGTAGTGTCACTTAAAATATAATTGTAAGATACACGTGTGTGTGTGATCTCTAGCCAAACTAACTGGTTCTGCCTACTATTGAATTACTGATAATATTAGAATCAATACATTTTACAGTTAGTGAGTAAATCCTACCTTAAAACGTAGCTCTTTTAAAATATATGTAACATTCTCTTACCAATGTTACATATTGTTATACCAAGGTTTATAATGAATAAATTCAAATGGATTTTCCAGTGAGCAGTATCTTGACCTATTTACTACCAGTCAGGATGTTTATTTTTGGTGCAGGGAGATAGCTATTATTTTGCCATTCCATATAATTAAGAAATAATGAAACATTAAATATAGGCTCTTAAGGTTTTATGTGAAAACATTCTTTAATTCTTGGGTCACAATTCATATCTTGCCTTTATTATCTGTATACATATATAGAATTTTTTTTTAATAATCTCTATACTCAACCTGGGGCTCTAACTCACAACCCCAAAATCAAGAGTCACCTACTCTTTTGGCTAAGCCAGCCAGGTGCCCCTATTACCTGTATTTTTTTAAAGACTTATTTATTTATTTGAGAGAGAGAGAGTGAGCACACGCATGAGGCGGTGGGGCGGCAGGTGAGGGAGAAGCAGACTCCCTGCTGAGCAGGGAGCCCCACGGGTAGGGCTGCATCCCAGGACCCTGAGATCAAGACCGGAGCGGAAGTTAGATGCTTAACCAACTGAGCCACCCAGGCATCCCTTAATTACAAACTGTGAAGAACCTTAAGAGTCATTTTGATAAATATAAAACTTCCAAAATCATTATTAGAAAAATAACCAAAGTTTCTAAAAACAAAATGCAATTAAAATAATACATTCTCAGCTTCCTTAATTATATAAGAAATGATTTATGGAGACGTACAAAGCACTTAATACAAAATTTTCCTATTTGGAACGAATGTTTTTAAAAATTGGGATTCCAAAATTGATCTTTGACCAAGGGTGAGGTGGTGGTTGGTTTGATCCCTACCTTCCTGGGGCCTGGCATTTCCTAATCAGCAAGATTTAAAATAACTTTCCCCCTCTTTGAGGCCCTGATCACAGCCCAAGCCTCTAATTTATTCTTTTGCCGGTAGCTTGTTTCTATCAGTCCAAACTGAATCTTTGTTTTTAAACCCAAAATGAAAATAATTATTGGTTTAAAATAGTTTAATTTATTTTTAATTTTTTTAAAGATTTTATTTATTTATTTGACAGAGAGAGAGATCACAAGTAGGGAGGCAGGCAGAGAGGGGGGGGAAACAGGTCCCTGCCTAGCAGAGAGCCCGATGTGGGGCTCAATCCGAGGACCCTGAGTCAATTTATTTAATAGTTAACTGCATATGTGGATAGTTTCCCTGACACTTTCTGGCCCGTAAACACACATACCATAGACATTCAAGTAGTCAAAGAACAGCTCTTCACGTTACAGCTTTTACCAACAAAAACCTCATCATTTCAATTAAATGTGTATTTCAATCATTTTTTTACTGAGGATATTTTTTCAAACAAGATGGTCCTTCTTGAGAACCTGGGATCTCTGAAGAGCATTTGTTTTTAGCACTCCAACCCTGACGGGAGGGTATAAATTCTTTTACATAAAGCTGAGACTAGGTAATTCAGTTGCTAAATGTGACCTGTTTGCCATCGGAGCTATTTAAAATTCAGCATCTCCCAAACGCTTCCAACTAGCCTGGGGTCCCTTCTCTCGAGCTGCCCTATTCAGCTCTGGCCACTTGGCTATTCAGCTCTGGCCACTTGGCTGAGTTCGGGGTGCTTTCCAGATGCAGACAGAGCCTTCGGCAGGACAGGTTCCCCTGGGGGGGAACAGCTGATCGAGTTAGTGGAGGCGGAGGGCGGCAGGGCAGATCCTCTGGCTGAGGGATACCCTTGGTTAACACTCGGCCTTGTCCCCCCCACCATCATTTCCAGCGCAAGCCGCCTTGGGGCAGGCAGGAGACTTGGAGTCCGCTCTTCCCATAGGAAGCCAGGCATGGTGACGAGTTACTGTGCTGGGTGTTGGCAGGGGGACCGCCACAATTCCTTTCTGCGGTGACGTTCTGGTGAATGGCAATCTTGCTTCTGAATCCCTCGTCTGTGGTCTATTCCTAGTCTGTTCTCCACAACAGCTTGGAATAGTCTAGTGAAGAGTCCAGAGCAACCCAAATCTAGGGAGTAATGGGGGTGGATTACAACAGTGCTGCTGAAATGTTCATGTGTTTGTGAATCACATGGGGATTTTGTGAAAGTGCAGATGCTGACACGGAGGGTCTTGGGGGGGAGCCTGGGGTTCTGCATTTCTAGAACCCTGAGGTGATGCCAGTGCTGCTGGTCCAGGGACCATACTTTGAGTGGTGAGGGACTGACTCTAAGGGGTGAGTCAGGTATGCAGCCAGCTGGGGTCCCCCGATGTCTTATTTTTGCATCCTTTCCCTTTTTCTTTGCTATCAGGGGATGATAAGCCCCATCCTTGAGCTGTTATCCTCATTTTAGGTGAGATCATAAACAGAGTCTGCCATGTGCCTGTTTAACTTCTCTTACTCCTCTGCCTTCCTGTGCTCCTTCCTGGGCCTGAATGGTAACAGGGCTCCTCAGTCCAAGATTCAAGAAGGAACCTCACCAACTTCTCAGTTCATGTTCACCCACCGTGGTCCCCATTCTTTATAACCCAGAACTGTACACAGAATTGACCCCCACTTCTTCCCCCTGTTGCCTTCTGAGATCATGGCCTCTTGAAGCATCTAAGGGCAAACCTGGAAAGTTCCTATTCTGGCTCCATGGAGTTATGGTGTCTGGGAAGGTGGGATTACAAAGCTCTTTAGGAACCTGGAAGAACTAGAGATGCTTGTGATTTCAGGTAGAGGAGATAACCTCTTCAGACCTAGCTGGAGTGGAAAGGCTGTGTTGTTAGAAATCGTACTTCAGGAAACTCCAAGGAGGCTATCTGAAGGATTTGTCCAGTAAAACATCAGGGTTTATCACTTCGTAAAGCTTTTTCATTTTCTCATTCCTAACCTGTTAGCCCTGTGTTATCCTGGAGGGGCTAAGGCCTTCCTCAGGGAGACTTTCATTCCTTCCTCCAGTGACACAATGACACAATTTCAGGCCTTGTGGCCATGCGGGAACTCCCTTTCCAATTGCCACCGTCGTGCAAGGAAGTGGAAGATACAGCTTCAGCCCTGCTCATCACTTACTGTCTTTCTTCTATTTCGGGTCCACTGTGATGCTTCTCTTGTTTTTGAGACCGGTTCTTTCTTTTCAGATTCAGAATCTATTGTTGCTGTACACACTGGGAAAAAGTTCCTCTGTCACCTGACCGTAAATCTGAAGTTCTGGAAGTGGTTTTTCTGCACCACTGATTTAAAGCAGATGAATAAATGGTCAGGTCACTTTAAACTTCTATCGTTGAATTAAGACCGGGGAGTACGATGTCCCTGCCTGCAACTGCATTAGGCCTTCTACTTATAGCGAAGGCCAGAGAAGGAAGCAGCGCAGGGGAAATCTTTGGTATATTTCAGAGTTGTGGGGGACACCGTTTTTTTTTTTTCCCCAAACTGCCTTTTATTATTTTTTTAAAGATTTATTTATTAGTGCACACATGAGTTGGTGGGGAGGGGCAGAGGGAGGGAAAGAGAGAGAGAGAAGGATCTCAGGCAAACTCTCTGCTGCATGTGAATCCCACGATCTGGAGATCATGACCCGAGCCGAAATCAAGAGTTGATGCTTAACTGACTGAGCTACCCAAGCGCCCCGCAAACTGCCTTTTAAAACAAATGAGGTTCCATGGAGAGATCTCTGTTACCATCAAGAATAATTATACTTCTCTTAGGGGACAAGAACACTGAATCATAATTGATTGAGTTTCCCTTCTTCTGGTTTTAGGATGCTCACACAATGGTGACCCATATGTTCAAGAACACCAGCCAGCCTTTTTAGTGCTGGTCTGTCTGCAACTTATTTTCAGTCCTTATTTAAAAATATTTAGAGTCACACATATATACATATATAATTGCATTGTGAATTTACGTAATTTATTGTAAAATAGTTTTTACAAGAAGGCCTAGAATAATCTAAGAAACCCAGTCTCTCCTTATTTTCCCAGCTGGACTGGGTAGACTGCATGTTAATTGAATCCCCTATGGTGCTACTAGTTAATGTACACATACCCAGAGGCCCTTCTTCAATCTGCCTCCCAGCTTTCCAAGAAAGGGAGGCCAGGCTTTGGCTTAAACCAGCCAAATGGGCCTAATCCCCTGGTGGGGCGCCAATGTATCAACCTCCTCTTTCCTTATGCCTCCTTTCTCCCTCCATCACACCTTCCGCGGGCCACCCAAACTCTGCGTTCTCCTCCTTATCCCGCCAGCCTCCCTCCATCCTCACACCCCTCCAGCCCCAGCTCAGCCTCCCTCCAGCCTCAACATCCCCTCAGCGAGGCCTACCTCCTCCCTCCATGCTCACGCCCCCCTCCGCCAGCGCGGCCTCCTTCCCTTCTCCCTCCATCCTCACCGCCCCCACCCCGGCCCCAGCTCAGCCTCCTTCCAGCCTCAACATCCCCTCAGCGAGGCCTACCTCTTCCCTCCATGCTCACGCCCCCCTCCGCCAGCGCAATCTCCCTCCATCCTCACCGCTGCCCTCAGCGAAGGCACCCTCCTCCCTCCATCCTCACCCGCTCCCCCGCCCCCCACCAGCGAGGCCTCGCTCCTCCCTCGGTACTCACCGCCCCCGCCCCCGGCCTTCCCCAGCCCGCGCGGCCTCACCCCTATGGCGCGGCCTCTTCCGGCCCGCGGGAGGGCGGGCGTGGGGCGGGGCGGGGCCGGGCGGGAGGGGAGAGCCGGTGGTGCGAGCGTCCGGGGCTCGCGCCCCGCCGCCGGCCGGCCGGTCATGCTCATCACGCTGTGCTACCTATACCTGTGGGCGCGCTGGGGGCGCCGACCGGCCGCGCTCGTGCGCGCCACGGTGCAGCGGCTGCGCGCCTCGCGCTGCTCCTTCACCTTCTGCGGCGCGGCCGCGCGGCCCCGGGACGCCCGCGTGTGCCTGAGCCGCGGCGGCCGCGTCTTCTGCGTCGGCGAGAGCCAGGTGGGCGGGCGCGGGGCCGGCGGGTGCGGGCGGGGCCGGGGGCGCGCGGGGGGCGGGGCCGGCGGGGGGGCGCGGCCTCGGGGCGCAGGCTGCCGGAAGTGCCGGCGGCCACGCGCTGCGACGGGGCTGTGCGAGCCGGGAGGTCGCGCGGGCTTGGGGTCCCGGGGGCCGGCTCGGGGGCGCCTCTGCATGCGATATCCTCGGGAACCCGGACCGGGGACCAGAGGTCCGGAACTGCTGCGACAGTCGCCTGTCCCCGGCGTGCCGGGTCGAGTGTACGGGCAGGCAGGGCTCCCGCCGTTCCAAATCTGGCGATTAGCACTGCCCACCTGGAGTGTCTTGTCTGACATCCTCTCCTCCACTGTGGGCTGGACTTGGGTTGATCCTGAATTCGCAGGAAGACCGCAGATCCTCAGTCTCTGTCAGATATCCCCGAGGGGACAAAAATGGCCCTGTTGGTCTCGAGTTTGACCCACCAGGCGGCCCACTGATTGTCTTTGCATCTATTTTACTTCGGTTTGCGCAGACTTTGTTTTTGACCCAGTACTTAGGCTGATACCTGCAAGTCCAGGAGGCTCACCTGCTGGTCCTTCAGTCTGTGCAAAACTGTAAAAGGGGACAGTGGTTCTATCCATTCAGCTGTAGGAGGCGGACTTAACTTCACAGTACAGTTCTGCGCAGGTTTCCGCTGACATAACTTTTCTTTAACATTTAAAAGTATTTGCTTTTAATCGGCTTCTTTCCCTTTCCTCTTCCCTCCGGAAAGTTGGCTCGCTTTTAGCGTTAAAGTTTGATTTTCTACGTGTGCGAAACTGTAACACCCGAATGGGAATTAAAATGTGATCTCTGGTTTGAATACTTTGTTGTATGCGTAAGTACGGAATCCTGTCGTGCTACTAGAAAATCAAAAATACCCTTCTTTGTTAGTATAACACACAGAAAATGAGCAACTTTTCTCAGTTCTGAGAGTGCTGAACTAGGACCACTTAGATGCAAGACAGGAGACACTCCACTTGAGGGCCCTATTAAATAATTAGGGCATAATTCTCTCAAGGAACCAAGATTGGGAGAGAGAACAAAACAAGGAAAAACAAGGGATGCATTTTTCTATTGCAGTGGTTTCCAATCTGGATTCATTTACTTAAAAAAATAACCTTTAAAATTTCAATTAGAGGGGTGCCCGGGCGACTCAGTCCATTAAGGGTCTGCCTTCTGCTCAGGCCATGATCCTGGGTTCCTGGGATCAAGCTCCCCTACCCCGCTCCCTGCTCAGTGGAGGTCCTGCTTCTCCCTCTCCCTCTGCTGCTCTCCTGCTTGTGTTTTCTCTCTGTCAAATAAAGAAAATCTTAACAAACAAACAAAAAAAAGATTTCAATTAGAGTAGACATTTTGGACATTCAAAAATGTTGAGATGTAAATATTTTTAATTTTCTTGGAACACAGTTTTACTTTTTGAAGACTTCCATGACTTGACTGATCTTTAATTACTGTAACTATAACCAGTGCTTTTCAGCTTTTTTCGTACTGCTCCAGCCTACTGTGGGGGCACCCCTGCCAAGCTAGCCTTGGGTTTTCAGGGATTTTGTTACCTGATGTGCTCCTGCTCTTTGAAGTTAACTTTGCCTCACCCTAGAGCTTTGCTCAGATATCATTGTCTCAAGATGTTCTTCATTCTTCACACCAGATGGGATGGGCCTGTGCTGTGCCCTCATCCGCTTTAAATCACCCTTCATATTTCCAGTTTTTATCTTTTTCCCTAGGAATCGGTCTTTTTAGCTTAGTTTAGCAGCTTGCCCTGGGATAGTCACTCAGTATTTCAATGAAGGAAGGAGTGGTTAGTGGTTGTTGAGTTTCAGCTCTGGCGGTTAAGGCCTGCGATTGGAAAATTTGACTCTTTGTGATTAGCTCCTATTGATTTCTGCTATGAAATATGGTGGCGCTAATGATCTGGTTTGCTAATTACCTTGTGAGTCTACCTGCATGGAAGTAACCTCACAGAAATGAATCTTATGTTGTCTCCTTCCTTCACATATTTAGAATCAGATGCATAGAATGCATATGGTTATGTAATTGAAGGTCCCACAAAAATTGATAACTAGAGCCAAAGAGTTTATATACATTGGAAATTTTAAGCTTTTTGTTTAATATACACATGTTCTGTGTTTGAGTGAGGTGGACAATCTGTTTTTTGTTGTTAACTGCTATATTGATAATTATGTTAAGCCATGGAGAGTTTTCTCTCCCTCAAATTTTCATTCATTCTTTAGTTCAGTAGACATTTATTAATAGTCTACTCTGTGCCAAGTTACTAGGCCAGATGGAAACACCTTTTGATCCTCCCAGATCTGAGGGCAGGTTTGAATTGGTAAACAGGGTGTGGAGCCTGACCTTTTGTTTTGGTGATGAAAGGGCAGACCCCCTGCAGCCTTCGGTGTCAGCTTTTCTGCGCTGGATTGCCTTGTTTTTAGTGGGTTAAAGCCTTTAAAATTCACTTACTGTCCTTTTAGAGAGGCTGCAGAGGGGAGAGCACAGATAAATGGACAAATCCAATCTGATAACCAATGTTGATGCTATCTGTCTGTGACTGGAGGAAATGGAAGAAGAGTTCTTCAGGCTTCTATTAGTAAGGGGTTTCTTTTGACCAGCGTGCACTCCGGAGTCTCCTCACCTGTAAATGTGCGACTGAGTTGTGATTTAGGAAGCTCCTTCCTAAGCAGTAAGGAAAGGAATGAAAGCAGCTTCAGAATTATTGGTGGATCGCACGCATCTAGAGATGTTAAAGTTGTTATGATAAGAGGGATGCTGCAGGTGTTTAAATAGTCATGGTTCAGTCAGAGGCTCAGGGTTAATGTGGTCTGTAAGAGGAGAGCGTCTGATAACCTTGTTTAGATCCTACCTGGAATTACAGAGGAGGGGAGGTCCCGGATGTTGATGTAAATGGCAGTTGTGATTTGAAGTGATACTGAATCCTCTTTTTTGTGTGTTTCTTTCCCTCTGTCCAGTCCATTGATGACTTGAACAAATGGGCCCTGTTTCTTGTCTCTCCTTTTATACTTGAAGCAGAACACATCGCATTTGTGACAGAGAGCATTTGGGTGCAAGGTGAGAGTTTACACAGACCATCATCATCGTCGTCTTCAGAAACCGTGAGTAACACGTTTTTCACTTGTGTCCCAGAAGGAAACTATGTCTTAATTTGCCTCCCCCCTCCCCCGTTCTTCCTTGGCCTTTGTGACCCCCTTTCTTTTGTGGACACTTTGGGTTAAAGAAAAATATGTTATTAAAATTATTTTCACCTGCTTTTTACTTTTTTATTTTTTTATTATTTTTTTAATCTTTTTTTTTAAGATTTTATTTATTTATTTGAGATAGAGACAGTGAGAGAGAGCATGAGAGGGGAGAAGTTCAGAGGGAGAAGCAGACTCCCCGTGGAGCTGGAAGCCTGATGTGGGACTCGATCCCATGACTCTGGGATCATGACCTGAGCCGAAGGCAGTTGCTTAACCAACTGAGTCACCCAGGCGCCCTTTTTACTTTTTTTTTAAACATGGCTGCTAGAAAAACTGCCTGAGTGGCTTGTGTTTGGGGCTCACGTCATGTTTTCACGGGGCAGCGCTGCTCGAGGGACATCTAGCCCGTCCCTCCATGTCTTCAAATCGGCCTGAGTGGTTAACTTTTATCTCCATGCATTTCCTAGACGTCTCCCCGGGAGTATTCTGATAACACTTCTAACTTAATAACCTGTCTAAAAGTAGTTGCTTATGTTTCTCTGCTGGAAAAAAGAAGAGAGTCTCAGATGTTCTTCCTCTCACCTCCGGCGGCCTTCCCACCGTGCAGGTCCAAATTCTACTGTCGCCTCTCCCCAGCTGTCTCCGCTCGCCTCCTTCATTTCTACTCCTCATTTCGTGCTCAGCTTCAGATCTTTTGGTCTAAACTGTGGAAATGTCATCCTGTCTTGTGTCCGTGGGTTTTCCTCTTGATGGCCAGAGTTCTTTCTAGACACAAATCCGGGGAAACTCACTGTTGCTCAAGCTTCAGGGGATTGCTTCTCACCAGACACAGTCATGCCCTTGGGCTCATGGACGTCTGACCCTAAGCCCCCCTTGTGGGTTTCTTCCGTCAGTCAGTGCACTGTGATGCTGCATTTCCTCCTACAGCCTCCTGAAGTTTTATCGAGCCTTATATAGACTTAGGATAACAATAATACCATTTATCCAGCCCCTGCTAGACATCTTATATGCATTACTTCAATGCTTACAATTCTGTATGCTATTATTCTTGTCATCTCAAAGAGAAAAAAACCGAAGCCCTAAGATTAAATAGCATTTCTTTTTCTTTTTTAAAGATGTTATTTATTTGAGAGAAAGAGTGAGCAAGAGAGGGAGAACACAAGCTGGGGGGATGGGCGACAGAGGGAGACGGAGAAGCCGACTCCCCACTGAGCAGGGAGCCCCGATGATGCAGGACTTGATCCCAGGACCCTGGGATCCTGACTTGAGCTGAAGGCAGACGCTTAACCGACTGAGCCCCTAAGGCGCCCCTTAAATTGCATTTCTTTTTTTTTAAGATTTCATTCATTCATTTGACAGAGAGAGAGAGAGAGAGAGAGAGAGAGGGATCACAAATAGGCAGAGAGGCAGGCAGAGAAGGGGGAAGCAGGCTCCCCACTGAGCAGAGAGCCTGATGCGGGGCTCGATCCCGGGATCCCGAGATCACGACCTGAGCCGAAGGCAGAGGCCTTAACCCACTGAGCCACCCAGGCGCCCCTTAAATTGCATTTCTAAAGCCGCCCACTGCTAAGTGCAGATAAAGTCTTAACCAGTGTCTATACCCTTTTTAGTAGCCAGAGGAATACATTAGTAGTTTTAAAGAGATCTAGACATTGCCTTTTCCTAGTCGTAATAGCAAAGCTTACATTAACCCGGGACCAATCCAGCAATGCTCCTAGTTCTTCTCCTGTGTTTGGTAGAAAGACGCCAACTGGTGATGTGAAATTTTTTCCTGAACTCAAGCGTAATTTTTATACGCAGAAAAGACTATTCAGAAACTTCCTTTTTAAACAATGATTTTCATTGTATCAAAATTACAATCTAAATGATCAGTTAGGTTGAATTGTGAAATTGCCAATACTTGGCCTTTTTTTTTTAACCTATGAAGAGTTCATTCATAGTAACCTAATTGGAAACCAATCCGATTTGGGCTTTTAAGTCCTAATTTACCATTCTTAGAAGTTTAGCAAAAATTTGTGATTACGTTTAGTGGAATTTCTGAATAATATTTGTCCTGTTCAGAAGCTCAGATGTCTTAAAACATTGTATTTTATTTTTGGATTCTAGCTGGACAGACTTGGATTAATCCTAATCCTTGATCGAAGTGTACTTTCATCATTGGTTCATGCATGGCCCTCATTCACTGATGAATTTGAAATCATATAATAAATACCCACGAATTCACCACTGAGTATGGAAATGGAACATGTACCTATGTAATCCCCCACCGTCTATCCATGTTTTCTACCTTCCCTGCTCCTACCTTCTCCCTCCCCAAACCAATTTCTTTTTATTTTTTATTTTATTTTTTTTAAATTTGTTTATTTGACAGAGAGAGAGATCACAAATAGGCAGAGAGGCAGGCAGAGAGAGAAGGGGAAGCAGGCTCCCTGCTGAGCAGAGAGCCCGATGCGGGGCTCAATCCCAGGACCCTGAGATTGTGACCTGAGCCAAAGCCAGAGGCTTTAACCCACTGAGCCACCCAGGCGCCCCACCAGTTTCTTTTTAGATAACGTAAGTCATCTGGGTGAACAAACATCATCTTTCTGAACACTTACATAATTCTTATACATTATTAAACTTAGAGTAAGCTGGATGTTTTCTTAGATATGCTAATATTATTTGTGTATGTAGTAAGATTCAGCTTAAAACCAAGGCCAGGATTTCTAAAATATTGCCGTTACATAAAGTACGCGCAGATTCCTTCTTAACCCAGAATGTGACTGCTGTGCTCTCGATTTCCTGAATCTTTGTTCCTTAATTGTACATCTTTATGGGGTTCAAAGATGTGGAGCGTGTGAAGGGACATAGTTACTGTGTTATGGAGGGTAAGGGTAAGCTACTGTAACAGAGACCCAGAACTGCAGCAGAGGAAAAAGCTAGAAGTTTCTCTCTCAGGGAGACGGTTCTGCCCTGTTAGGCCATCCAGGGACCCAGCTCCCTTATGCTGTGTTGCCTTCTCATCTCCCCTCTGCCTGCCTCATTCACTCTCTTGGTAGAGGCTGGTTCCCACTATCCCCACTGCTGTCCTCAACCTCATGCACATTCCAGCCCCCAGATTGGGGGAAGTGTAGGGGTGGGCCAGCTTCCTTTTTAATAACTCTGATCCAGAGTTTTTATCCAGGCCACTAATGTACCTATCCCCTTCGCGACAGGGCAGGCTGAGAACTGCAGTCCTAGCTGGACAGGGAAGGGAAGGGAGGAACGAAAGACTCGATATTGGGAGATAATTAGCATTTCTCACAGTTATTTCATTTAATGTATGTTCTAATGAAGATTCAATTCAGATCTTGCTTAATGGCAACAACTTGATTCTTAATTTTCTGAGGGAGAAAGATGCCTGCCTGCCAAGGAAGACAGTTACTGTCCAGATAATTCCTTTTATTTATCAGAGGTTTTGGTGGGTCTCGCAACCAGGAGCCAGAGACACTCCGAGCTATTTTTTGACCACTCTGGCCATTACATTGTCCTTCATTTTATAAGTTGGGCCTTAAAACTTAGAAAGAAATTGATCTTGGGCACTTGGCTCAGTTAGTTGCCCACCGGCCCTCCTCAAAGTGAGCTCCTTAAGTTGACTGGGACCATCATCTCGGAATGCAGCTTGCATCTCCAGAGGACGCATAGCTCCAGCCCTGGTACACGATCTGGCATTTAATAGGCACTTGATAAACCCTAGACGAATGAACGAATGCCTTCATAGCGAGGATAAGGAACATAAGTGAATTTTTGGCAACAAAAGAATTATGTGTGACTTTTGGGTCATCGATTCTTCCTAAACAAGACTGCTAATGTCGTTACAGAATATACTGAAAATTGAGCGGAATCTACCATGCTCCACTGGTATTTGTTACGGCACCTTAGCAAAACAATTGGAACACAGTAGATGTTCAATAAATGTGTTAATGAATGACTTAGTGAAAATATGAATATATGAAGGCTACAGGTTTTTCAAAACTGAATTCCTGGGTGGCTCAGTCAGTTAAGCGTCTGCCTTCGGCTCAGGTCATGATCCCAGACTCCTGGGATCGAGTCCCGCATCAGGCTCCTTGCTCAGGAGAGAGCCTGCTTCCCCCTCTGCTTTCGCCTGCGGCTCCTCCTGCTTGTGCACTCTCTCTCTCTGACTTTCCCTGTGTGTCAAATAAATAAAGAAAATCTTTAAAAATAAATAAAAACTGAATTCCTAAGATTCATTTATTTGTTGTTGGGGTCTGTAGAATGACCACAAATGAAAGTCATTTGAAGGGCACCTAGGTGGCTCAGTCAGTTAAGCATCCAACTCTTAGTTTTTGGCTCAGGTCGTGATCCCAGGGTGTTGGGCTCCCAGCTCAGCAGGGAGTCTGCTTCTCCTTCTCCCTTTGCCCCTCCCCACTCTCGTGCTTTCTCTCTCTCTCTCTCTCTCAAATAAGTCAAAATATTTTTATATATATATATTTTTTTATTTATTAGAGAGCGAGAGACTGAGAATGAGAGGGGAGAAAGAGGGAGAAGCAGACTTCCCGCAGAGCCAGGAGTCCGATATGGGACTCGATCCCGGGACTCCGGGATCATGCATGACCTGAGCCTAAGGCAGTTGCTCAACCAACTGAGCCACCCAGGCGCCCCCTTTTATATTTTTTTAAAAAAAGAAAGCCATTTGAGACATCCAAAATTAAAAAAGATATTTTAAATATCTGTAAGAGTTCTATAATCCTAGAAATATGAAAGAAAGTGACATGTATCAAGTTCAAAGTCTTTCTTACATATATATTTTCAATTTACTATCTTAGGGTCCTGTTAAACTCAAATGACTTTAGAGTTAAGTGCAAGATACATAGATTCATAGAAGCCCCCCCAAAAAGCAAAATCCCATTAAGCAATGGACCCAAATGAAAACTGCAGAGTTAAGGAGAAGACAGTGAGCTATGAGATCAGTTGCTTTTTTTTTAAAAGTAGGCTCCATGCCTGAGGCAGGGTGAGGTCAGGAAAGACTTTCCTGGGAGGTAATATATGAGTCTCAAAGGAAAGACAGGGATTTGGTACAGAGGAGGGAAGGGCTTCCCAGCAGAACAGGAAGGGCACGGAGGTTCACACCTGGGGACTGGTTCCATACAATCGCATCTACAGTAACATGAGTTGGGGGGGTGGCCCAAGATAAGGCCAGAGGAGGACGGACGATGGGGCCAGACTGTTGTGTGGGAAATTGTCTACAAGCAGCAGTAGCTTCTAAAACCCGGGGTGCCCGGCTGGCTACATCAGTAGAGCATGCAACTTTTATCTTGGGGTTATGAGTTGAGCCCCACATTGGGTGTAGAGGTTACTTAAAAATAAAATCTTAAAAAAACAAAACACAACAAAAACTTGACCAGGCCGGCGGTCCCAGCAGTCACAGAGAAGCTTACAGACCAAGTTAAGAAACGTGAATGACACAGTTCATTAAATAATTTCAAAACATGCAGCAAGAAGCACGTGGAGCGATCTGGGGGCAGCTGACCCTTCGGATTAGCTGCCTCAGCCTTCCCTGCCAAGAGCGTAGTTGCAAGAGCCAGAGAAGGTTCAAGCAGGGGGCTCAGCCGGTGGAGGGTGTGTGTGGCCAGCACACAACCTGTTCTGTGGGGAGACTCAGGACTTATATGCCTGGAAGAGCTGTGTGCCAGCTGTGCTTTTTATCCGTTTCTAGGCCCTATACGTGGGGCCCTAATGGGTGGCCGATTCGGGGATGACTTAACCGTCAGTCCCGAGATGGCATGATTTGTGTCTTAATAATATTTAAGATTTACCCTAGCATCTCACTGGCTTCTAACAGCAGATCTTGGTTTCTTGCTTGGCTGATGTGGAGACTTAGCAGTGATTTCAACCTGGATCTCCGCTCTGGGCTCTGCTCTGTGCATCCTTCTTGTGCGGGGACCTTCAGCGGGCTGAAGAAGCCTGTCGGACTTGGGACGTGCCATTCATGCAGAGGGGAGGAGCAAGAGCTCGCAGAGACTCAGCGTTGTAGACTGTCCTGTACGATGTGGTACAAGTGACATTCTGGGACTTCCAAGGCTCGATCGTAAGACACTTGGCAGCTTCTGCCTGGGCTCTTGGAGCTCTGGTCCCTTGCCACCAAGCGAGGATGCTGCAGCCGGTGGGCAGCTCTGACTGGCGGGGCGAGGAGCTGTCCGGGAAGCAGAGTGTCCTGGCCCAGTTGAGGGACCCGAGCCTCGGGGAGCAGAGTCGAACTGTCCCTGCCAAGCCCTGCCCGCACTGAGACTGAGCAAAACAAATGAGGAGCCGAAGCCACTAAATTTTCGGGTGGTTTGTTACACCACAGTGGGTAATGAAAACATTTGGGATGTCTTTTTTCTTTTTTTTTTAAAGGTTTATTTATTTATTTACTTGAGAGAGAGAGAAGGACTGAGAGATAGAGAGAGAAAGAGAGAGAGAGCGCACAAGCTGGGGGAGGGGCAGAGGGAGAAGGAGAAGCAGGCTCCCCGCTGGGCAGGGAGCACCACGGGGCTCAATCCCAGGGCACTGGGATCACGACCTGGGCCTAAGGCAGATGCCCAACCCGCTGAGCCACGCAGGTGCTCCACATTGGGGATGTCTTTTAAAACGTGTGCCTCTCCTCAGCTTACTGGCATCGGTGCGATGGGCAAGGGAAGCGGGCGGTGACCATTTGGGGAGGCTAATGCAGTAGACCTTAGACGGGGGCCTCAGGAGCCTCGGGGACTCCTCCAGGACACAAGCTGTGCAAACGGTCTGTGACCATAAGGGTATTCCTCTTATTTTCTGGCTGACCCTCCGGTACTCAGAAAATTAAGGCCCTGGCCCCCCCCTTTTCCTGGGGTGTCTGGTCAGTCCGGGTTTTGCAGCACGACGTGGTTTCACCGATCACGTGAGCTCTTGCTTGCTATGCGGCCGTGACTCAACACCCCTCTCCTGAGAGCGCAGCGGGCGTATTATTTCTTCAAGTCGTAGAGCGTGAGAGTGAGGTTTGTAGCCCTCCTTTGTCCTCTGTATTCCCAGACCTGAAGGCCGCAGGGGTAACCGCCTTCCCTGGCTCTCTGAGCTTCACATTCCTCCCGTCTCGGCGTGTCTCGTCCTCCTTCATCCAGTGTATTGCTAGAAATTTTAAAAACCTAGCGTGTCATTAAGTTGGTTTGGAAGAAAGGAAGGAGAGCCGGACACCGTAGCAACATCAAGTATCTGACTCCGCAGAGCGATGAAGTTTCGACTGAACTTGTTTTAGTGTGGCTTCTTTGGAGAAGCCGAGCCCTCAGGCGGGTGTGTGTGTGTGTAGGAGAGGGAAGTGGAGGGGAGAGAGGTACAGAAACATTTATTGAAGGAATTAGCTTACCCGATGGTAGAGTCCGCGGGTGCAGAGTTTGCAGAGCCGGCCGAGAGGCGGGCCCCCTGGGGGATAGTAGGTGTGCCTGCTGGAGTCAGGAGGTCATCCAGGGGCCGAATTCCCTCTTCCTTGGGGGACCTCAGTCTTTTTCTCAGAAGGTCTTTAACGTTTAAATCAGCAGACTTTGGTGTTTCCTAGGTGGCTCAGTGGGTTACGTGTCCAACTCTTGATCTTGGTTCAGGTCATAATGTCAGGGTTCTGGGATCAAGTCCTTCATCAGGCTCCCTGCTCAGTGGGGAGTCTGCTTGAGATTCTCAGTTGCCCTCTGCCCCTCCCCCTGCTTGTATGCATGCTCTCTCTCAAACCAATCAATCTTTTTTTTTTTTTAAAGATTTTATTTATTCATGAGAGAGAGAGAGAGGCAGAGGGAGAAGCAGGCTTCTCACTGAGCAGGGAGGCTGATGCAGGACTCGATCCCAGGAATCTGGCATCCTGATCTGAGCCGAAGGGAGACGCTTAACCATCTGAGCCGCCAGGTGCCCAAATAAATAAATCTTTTATCAATCAATCAATCAGTCAATCAGCGGACTTTGAGTAAAGCCGATTATCCACCATAATGTGGGTGGGCTTCATCCAATCAGTTAATCACATGTAGGGCTGCCTAGGTGGCTCAGTCGCTTGGGCCTCCAGCTCCTGATTTGGGCTCAGGTCATGATCTTGGAGCCCTCCGTCGGGCGGTGGAGCCTGCTTGAGATTCTCCCTCCGCCGCCTGCCCCCTCCCTCTCTTTAAAAAATGTTAATCACATCTAAATACGTTCAGGGTCACATCTGGACAGCAGATCTGGGTACCGTGGCCTCGCCGAGTTGACCGAACGACCCCCACCTCCCCCACGATTGGCTGGCTCTGGTGCCGTCTGTTCCCACGTTTGCCCCAGAACTTGGGCAGCCTGGGGAAGGACGGTTCGCTGAAGCGCTGCCTCGAGCGTGTAATCCGGTGCCCCTTGGTCCTGCGTCGTCCTCGTGGATGTGTGTTGAGTAGAGCAGGGCCACCAGTGCCTCCGGTCATCCAGGTAACCGCAGGTCCCCAGCTTTGGTTATGGAAGGGATTTCTGCTAGGAAATCCCTTTGTTTAGGGCTGACCGGGGCTTCCTCCACTTTGATCTTGGGGAGTAAGCCTTTGGTTTGACTTCCCCTTTCTTTCTCGATCCCTTTGTTTCCACCTTGAAGTCAAGCAGCACTGGATGCCAGGGTGACAGCCTGGCTTTGCTTTGATGGAGGACTCGGTGCTGCCTGGGGAGTTTGCATGGTCCGTGGCTCCCGGGCCACGTTTCTACAAAGACGAAATGCACTTAGGTGAGGAATCAGCTGGCTGAGTTGAGAAACCTGATCAGAGACGGGCGTGTCTTGTTCTTCGGCTGCTTCCTGTCCTTCCCATGCTTCGTTTACTTCCCGGTCTCTCCTCCTTCAGGGGCGTCTGAGAGTTTAATTATCGGCTCCTCTTACACGAGATGCTTGCTTTGAGGCCTAGCTCCACACCCGTGCCCGCTCCAGCAGGGGGCTGAATCAGCGGTTGAACAACTGATCCCGGGGCTGGGTGTCGCCCGCCCCCCCCCCCCAAGTATTTGTCCTCATGCATGGATTGCCAGCGACAGCCCCAAGAACAAAGACGCCCTTTGCGTGGCGCGGGAGGCCGGTGGTGGTGTCCCTTTTCACGGTTCCCATCCACGCTCATCTGTAGAGTCAGCTCTTGCCAAGGCCAGAGTTTATCTTCTCATCCCCCTGAGCTGACATCCGTCTCCATCCTCGAAGCTGGAAATCAGCTAAATAGTTGTCTGAATTGTCAGCCTGGATTAGAGGTGTCGGATTTGCATTGTGGGGTCGCACCGAGTTGCTGGTCATGGGAACCCTTCTCACTCTGGCTCCATGTCTGGCGGGAGGTGGAGAAGCCAGTGGTCACGTGGAGGGAAGGCTACCCATAGAGCTAAGAGAGAATCCCGAGGGTTCTCTTTCTCCAAATATTCTAGACCCACTAGTGGGTTTCAACCTTTGGACCATATAGACTTGCATTTATTAAGTATTTCCCAGCTTTTTATTTTTATTTTTTTTAAAGATTTTATTTATTTATTTAATACACACACAGAGAGAGATCACAAGTAGGCAGAGAGGCAGGCAGAGAGAGAGGGAAGAAGGCTCCCCGTTGAGCAGAGAGCCCCATGCGGGACTCGATCCCAGGACCCTGAGATCGTGACCTGAGCTGAAGGCAGAGGCTTTAACCCACTGAGCCATCCAGGCCCCCCATTTCCCAGCTTTTTAAATGGCTTCTCGAACGAGATTCCATTTGAATTCTGTCTCAGGAGAGAAATGAAAAAGTAAGGAATAAGCTTTTGTGGGGTCGGGTTCACCCTTGGAGGGCTACACGCCCTTGTGATCCTAGAACTTTTTCCACCCCCCAAGGCCCTTCCCTCACCCTCAAACTGGGTTTTGCCCCCTCTGGGGGGATGTGGTCCCCACCGAAAATACCTGCTTTCAGGACTGCATGTTTAGCATAGTAAGTGCCCCCACGGACCAGGCACTTTGCGCATTACTCCCATTTGTCTCTCTCGGTAACCTGGTGAGGTGGCTAATCTTAACATTTCCACCTTACAGACAGGAAACCCAAGGTTAGAGAATTTGAGTGACTTGGGGTCACACAGCTGTTAGCCGGAGGAGCCGGAATTCAGTTCAGAAAGTTGGGCTCTGGAGTCCTCCCATGGTCTAGGCTGTCCGGGAGCAGGGTGGGACTAAGCAAACTGCCTTGATTCTTTCCCTTTTCTTTTTAAAATTGACATATAATTCATAGGCCATAAACCTCATCCTTTTGAAGTATACAATTACAATTCAGTGGTTGTGCAATCCCCACTATCTGATGCCGTTTTCATCGCCCCAAAAAGAAACATGTATCTACCAGTGGCCACTCTCCACTTCCCCATTCCCTGGCCTGGCAACCACTAATCTACTTGCTAACTCTTTATATTTGTCCGTTTTGGATATTCATGTAAGTAGAGTCATGTAATATATAACCTTTCATTATTGGCTTCCTTCACTTAGCGTGATGTATTTAAGATTGATCTATGTTGTGACAAGAATCAGTATTTCATTCTTTTTCATGGCTGAGTAATATTCCGCTGTATGGTTTATATATATATATGTATATATATATATATATATATACATACAAACACATTTTATTTATCCCTTCATCTGTTGATAGACTTTTGGGTTGTGTCCACTCTTTGATTATTATGAAGAATGCTGGTATGAACATCTACATACAACTTTTGTGTGTGTACATATATTTTCCGTTCTTTTAGTTATATACCTGGGAGTGCAATTGCTGGGTCTTTTGGTAATTCTGTTTAAGGTTTTTTTTTTTTTGGATTTTATATTTATTTATTTTATTATTATTATTATTTTTAAAGATTTTATTTATTTATTTGACAGGGAGAGAGATCACAAGTAGGCAGAGAGGCAGGCAGAGAGAGGGGGAAGCAGGCTCCCCGCTGAGCAGAGAGCCCCATGCGGGACTCGATCCCAGGACCCTGAGATCATGACCTGAGGCGAAAGCAGAGGCTTTAACCCACTGAGCCACCCAGGCACCCCAAAGTTGACTTTTTTTTTGTACCTGGTGTAAATGGCATGAGGTAGGAGATCTGTTTTCATTCCTTTGCATATAGATATCCCATTGTACCAGCACCATCTGTTGAAAAAATTTGTTCTTTCCCTGTTAAGTTGTCCGGACAGCCTTGTCTAAAACCAGTTTTCTGTGGGTGTATGGGTTTCTGTGCTTCCAGTTCTATTCCATTGGTCTGTATTTCTGTACTTCTGCCAGTTGGACCTTGACTTTTGAACCCCACATTTCCTGGGTGAGCAACTTCCTTCAAGGCAGCGGTGGCTTGGCTCGTGGGAATTCCCTTACCCTTTGTAGGGTCAGGGTTTACCCCAGCATTGGGCCTATGATGCTTCATTATCTCGTCATTTCTTCAGTGCTTTCAGATCATGTTTATTGATGTTATCAGCACTTTCTCATTGTTTTCAGCAAAAGTTAGTTCTAAAAACCTAACCTATCAGTATAAAAGATAGAATTCAAAATTGTTTATCTCCGATTGTGAGATTTGGGGCAGTGTATCCCTGAGAAGATTTGTTTTGGGAAGTAGGGAAATTCTTCATGGCATCTTAAAAAAAGACCACTCTATCCACTTGGTTTTTTTTTTTTTTTTTAAAGATTTTATTTATTTGTCAGAGAGAGAGAGCACAAGCAGGCAGAGTGGCAGGCAGAGGCAGAGGGAGAAGCAGGCTCCCTGCCGAGCAGGGAGTCCGATGTGGGACTCGATCCCAGGACTCTGGGATCATGACCTGAGCCGAAGGTAGCCGCTTAACCAACTGAGCCACCCAGGCGTCCTATCCACTTGGTTTTAAAGCCAGACTCAAAATAGCTAACACTCGTGGCTTTCAGCAGTCGCACACTCTGCTGTCCCAGGCTTTCCACTGGGGGCATTATATACCCTTGAATCTTATTAACACAGCAAACCAAGAAGATGACCGGTATTCCTATCGTTATTCCTGTTTTATGAATGAGGACGCTGGGACTCCAGACATTCTGAGGACACACAATGAAGATGAGTCCAGTTTGACCCAGACCCAGGTCCTCGAATCCCGAGCCAGGTTCCTAACCCAGCCCCCAGGGCTCCCCCTTCTCCTTGTCTGGGGGTTCACATTCTTCGCTTAGAAAACCTGGACTGGGTCAAGGACTGAGTTTTTTCTGCGCTCATTTTCCCTGTCCCCCTTGTGGTGGGAATGTGAGCTGGGACAGGCAGGAGCTCTCTGGATGGTCCTTGACAGATGGTTTCCCAGTTGTAGGAGTCAAGGGGAAGCCCCATGTAGAAGTTCCGAGTCCTGGGCTGAGACTGCTGGGCTTCAGGAGCACCGGAGAGAGCATGACGCACTTCCCCGGGACCGGGAAGTGCGCGTGCGCCCGGGGAGTCCCTGTGCAGCTGGTCTCACACCACGCCAGAGCAAAGCTAGTCTACGGGTTACATTATAAATCACTGGATATTGTGGGCCTATTGCTTTCTCCTATTTCCTGTTACTAAAGGGCGCATTGGTGTATTTCCATGTCTGGAAAATGACCCTTTCCCCTTTCAGCTCCTTGCAAGGCGGTGGAGACTTCAATTGCTTGCTCTTAAAAGAGAGGGATAGGGTAATAGGGTGATGGGCATTAAGGAGGGCACGCGAGGTAATGAGCACTGGGTGTTACACGCAACTGATCAATTACTGAATACTACATATGCTGGCTAATTGAATGTAAATAAAAAATTAAAAAGAAAAAAAGAAAACAGTGTTCTATTTAGTGCTTTCAAAGCCCTGTTGTCGGGAAGAAACAAGAATGGTGGCGTCAGAACAACTTTGATGTTAATAAAATGCAATATCCAGTAACTCATTATGTTTCACTGGAACTTCGGGGTGGGAACTGAAGGGAAAAGTATCTGTTTATTTTAGAGAAGAACAATCTCACCGTCTTTTCCTTCCTCCTCCCTCACCCATGTTTTCTCAGATTGTGAAGTGGTCTGACTGCTGCTTGCCATTGGCTTACAGACCTGGGGATCCCTATCAGTTAATCGCCGAAGCCAGCGTGGATGACTTCAGTAAGCTGGGGGTGGCATTCATGGAAGATAGACTGCAGATGGCCGATGGATTGGTACCTCAAAAGATTGTTTGTAAGTGAGCTGAGAAATGTTTCCATCAGGGGCACCTGGATGGCTCAGTCCAAAGAGCCAGCAACTCATGATCTCTGGGTCATGAGTTCGAGCCCCACGTTGGGTGGAAGGACTACTTAACTAAATGAAAACTTAAAAAAAAAGAAAAGAAATATTTCTATCATAGCAGGAGACCATTGGTTATTAGCTTAAGGATTGTTGAACCCTCTTGTTCGATGTGGCATAAGGCAAATGCTTATCTTCAGTTTAATGCACTCAACAGGTTGGATATAAGTGTGACAGCATGAGATTCATACATGTGTTAGGTTTTTTTGAGATGCTTATCCCTAAGTATATTGATAATGCTTTTTAAATTCTTTTTTTTTTAAGTGGGCTCCATGCTGGGCCCAACATGGGGCTTGAACTCATGACCCTGAGATCAAGACCTGAATTGTGATCGAGTGAGACCCTTAACCAACCGAGCTACCCAGGCGCACCAGTGCTTTTAAAATTCTTAAACAAGAATTTCCCATAATTGCATTATCCACAGATGGTGTGCAAATGTAGGACGCATATAATATTTGTATTCCACAATCTAAAAAGTATAACAAGTGTTAGGCTACAGTTCGACTGAATGGAAAGCACAGTCAGTGTTACTACAAAGTTCTAATTCTAAGAGTTTTTACTTAAAAAAATATATATATATTTATATGTATCTCACAATATTTTGGGATACATCTTTTTTTCAGGAAACATGCAAAATGTTCTTTCTTAATTAGATTTAAAAATTGAGTTTCTATGTCCATGGAAGTCTTTATTTGTATCTTGAGCAAATGAGTGTTACCAGCTCTGGAAATCCCTGTAACTCATTTAGTTTTCCCATTTGGCATTTGCCCGATATGACGTCAGGTGCATAGCAAGTGCTCCATCAATGTTTTTGAATCAGTGATTGTAAACTTCTATTCCAGTCCCGAGAGGAGATACTGGGAAGACCCTTTTCCCCCACTGATCCTATGAAGTGTCCCGAGAGCACCTTCTGCATGGGCTATGCCTGGGTACGCTAGATGTGTGCCTTTTTTGTTTTTTGGTTCCATTATCTTATAGGAGGCTGACACCCAGGAAATCGATTCTGTAAGTAAGTAGGTGCAGCTACCTCTCCAAATCCCACTTTGTTCACCAGCTGATAAGGGGATCTGAGGCTTCCTGATTCACAAGGGAAAGGTGTTGTGGAGATGTCGGATTTGGGATTTCACTCTGGGGAAGGTGGGCGCACCCTCCCAGCAGGCGCACCCTCCCAGCAGGTTGGAACCGCCGGGTTCCAACCGAGAGGTTCCAGGGGAGGCCGCACAGACTTGCGGTGGGGACGCGGTGGGAGCCGAGGGCGGGCTGCCCAGCAGCGGACGTCATGGAGTTCGGAGAGCGCCAGGAGGTCTTGAGCTGATGATTGTCTTTTCTGTTCACGTTGTAGCGGTGCACTTGCAGGGCAGTACCCTGAAGGCGCTTGAGGACCGGGCCTCAGACAAGCAAGCCCAGACCCTGCAGCCGAATCCCGAACCTTCCGCTGAGAGTAAGCCGGAGCCGGACGTTATGGAGTACGTGGGTAGGGATGGCCCCCGGGTTCTTGGTGCGCAACCCACACCGGGGAAAGGGGGTGCCTCCGGCAGCGAGCCTGCCGGGGACGGTGGCAGAGAAGTAGGCTCCTCCGAGCACTGTCCACTCCATCTGTCTAGTTGCCATGAGTGCCTCGAGCTTGAGAACAGCACCATCGAGTCTGTCAAGTTTGCATCCGCGGAGAACATTCCAGACCTTCCCTACGATCACAGGGATGGCAGTTCGGAGGATGTTGCTGATGATCCCCGCCTGGGGAGAGAAGGCAGGAGGGTCAACATCACGGGAAAGGCCCCCAACATCCTCCTCTACGTGGGCTCTGCCCCCCGGGAATCCCCGGGCAGGTTCCAGGAGGTCCGGTCCGTCCTGGCTGACTGCGTGGATGCCGACAGCTATACGCTCTACCACCTGTCGCGGGAAAGTGCTCTCAGAGACCCGTGGTCAGACAGCTGTCTGGTGCTGGTCATTGCCACCCGCGAGGCCATTCCCGAAGACCTTTCCCAGAAGTTCATGGCCTACCTTTCTCAGGGAGGGAAGGTGTTAGGCCTGTGTTCGTCCTTCACGTTTGCTGGCTTCCGGGTGGTGAGCAAGAGCGTGCTCGAGGACACGGTCCAGAACCTGGTTTTCTCCAAGGCTGACCAGACCCAGGTGAAGCTCAGTGTCCTGAGCAGTGGCTTCGTTTATGAGGAAAGCCCTGGGGAGCGCCGCAGCCTGGGCAAGCTCGAGGGTCACCTGGAGAACGAGGACAAGGACAGGCTGATCGTGCAGGTGCCTTTCGGAGAACATGGAGGAGAAGCTGTTCTTTGCCAGGTACGGAGCTGGCATCCGTGTGGGGATCTTTGGGGATCTGACAGCGAGTATGCTGTTTAAGGCTGAACACCAAAAGGGTCAAGAGTCTGTACTCTGTGGGGCCCTTCGGATCCTTGGCTGGGAGTTTTTGCTGATGCTGAATAGGTTTAGATGAGGGCTTTCCTGTCGCATGAATATCCCATTTCACCCAAACACTCGGGATGGAGGAACGAAGCAGAAGGTGTCACTGCTGATTATGGACTGCTGGTTAACCGAGGATTAGTCAGAAAATTCTTTCTCGTTTTGAGAAATGCACTAGTCTACCCTCTTGTCTCAAAGCACACTGTGGTCAATATCATCGAACCTTTTAATTAATGGAGGGAGTTGAGAGTGCCTTGGGCTGGTGGTTTTCGGTGTTAATAACCCTCAAATTACAACCTTGTCATGGATGTCAGGAGTTGTGTGACTGCTCACCAACTGTGGGGTCGTGCATGTTGAAAACTTTCCCAATCCTCAGTTCTTTTATGATTTCGACACTCTTGAAGTCTTTTTTTTTTTTTTTACACTCTTAAAGTCTTAAGTGCTGAGAAAAATTTCAGATAGACTATCGAAGCAACTTAGATTTATGGCACATTAATACAACTGACCTTGGACTGACATGGCTTTGAACTACGTGGGTCCACTTGTGTGGAATTTTTTGGCTAAATACAGTATAGTACTGTAAATGTATTCTCTTTTCCTTATGATTTTCCTGATAGTTTTCTTTTCTGCAGCTTGTTTTATTGTAAGAATAGAGTATATATAATTTGTATAATATACAAAATGATTGTTCATGTTATTGGTAAGGCTTCCGGTCAACACTAGGCTGTTACTAGTTAAGTTTTCGGAGACTTGAAAGTTAGACGCAGATTTTCTGCTGCACAGAGAGGTTGGTGCCCCTCACCCCCACGTTGTTCAGGGGTCAGCTCTATAAAGGTAAGAAAAAAGTGGAAAGGGAGAGGAAGGGACATGCTACTCCCCTCCCCCTCCGTTCCCAAATCCTTTGGCTCGTCTCCTGTTTTTTTTGTTCCTACTTTCTTTTTCCCTTTCCTTTTTTGTTTGTCAAAGCAGATGGATGCAGGATAGACTGTTCCCAAATTCCTGATCATTGACTGCAAACTTTTTAATGCTTTAGGGCGGAAAGTTTTTGTTAGAGTTACATGAACCCTTGTCCTTAAGGATTTGTTATCTAAAGAGAAAGTTAAGTAGATGTAGATATTTTGCCCAAAATAGTTCCCAGGATGAGTGTAACAGATTTTGTTTTATTATGGGGATTTTTCTTATTGAGTTAGAGAATCGTTTCCTTTTTTTGTTGTTTATTTTCGTTTCATATGCTGTCCTAGGAGCTAAGTCTCTTGGCTTTTCTGACCAGACATTCCTCAGGGGGTCATAAATTTCTTCCTTTACTCTTCCACAGCCCATTCATTTGTTCTTAAGCTAATGCTCAGGCAAACGTGCATATAATTAAGAAATCTGGACGTCAGGAAAGATGAATGCATACAAGCTAAGCGGGTTTCACGTAGGCCGCAAAGCACATGAATCAGTTTGGAGGCTTAATAAATGTTCCTCTTATCTTTTTCTCTGCAAAGGTGGTAACTATAGCAACCGTGCATTCTCAGAAAATCCACTTAAAAACCCGACTTCCTAGAGCCGTATTTCAGTTTTGAATAGTGACTTTTACCACCCCTACGCACAGACTTGTACTAGAAAATTGATTCGGCACTGCTGCGATCCATGTCTCCAAGGGACACGGCCGCTCCACTGGCTGCACCATTTAAATCGACCCCGTTACTGTCGTAAAATTTGATACTGCAGGCCTTGCTCTAGAAAAGAAAAAAAAAGGCAATACGATGCAGCTTCAAAAATCAGATTCAGAGGATTAGAATGTCATTTTTGATTGTAAATGACTTCCAGTCTCTGTGTGACAGGGTCACTACTTTCGGCTCAGACTGGTGTCACTGAAAGACCTCCCCGACCAGAGCAGCCAGGAAATGTTACCGCGGGCTGGTTAGTTTCCTCTTTCCCTGGTCAATTTCACAGTCTTCATCTCTAGTAAATCGGGTAATGATGTAACCCAGTAAGAGGGGGCAGAGCACTTCAAGGGTAAACCCCAGCCGCGCAGTGGGCGGTAGTCTCACGGCCCAGGAGCTGCATGTGGATGCCTTGACCCCTTGTCGTGAGGAGGAAGGACATTCTCGCGTGCTTGCTGTGACGATCGGGTTTGCAGGGCAGATTTAAGGCTGAGGGTTAATGCTGACATTGTATTATCGAATGGACCAGGCCTTTGGCATGAAGTTGCCCAAGCGGACTTAAAAGTACTTTATTTCCTTATTTGGTGTAGCACATGGTGGGAGTGGTCTGACTTTTCGAGCAGGGTTTCTCACCCCGGGGACGTTGACATTTCAGGCGGATCCTGTTTTGTCGTGGAGCCCTCCGGGCCTGTGCTCTGTAGGGTGTTAGCAGCATGCTACCCACTGGATACTGCCCCCAAGTAGCACACTGCCCCCCACTCCCTCCATCAGTGACGTTTTTTTAACGTTTTAGTTAAAAAACCCTTAATTTTAGAAGAAGCCAAGGTATAGAAGCGGGCCCATCAGTATGGTAACAGTATTCCAGCTGGAGGATGAGATGCGTGTTGGGTCCAACGGAGAACTAGGAGTGCAAATCCAGAAGCACACGCTGTCTGACTTGTGAATTGAGGTACAGAGCCAGGGGAGGTCTCTCTTGCTGCTTCCGTTGTCAAAGCAGCTACTGTGAAAGCCCACAGAAGCATTCCTCAAACAATGTCTGTGGCCGGCCTCCCTCCCTCCCTCCCTTCCTCCCTATTTTATTTATTTATTTGAGAAAGAGAGCAAGAGAGAGCACAAGCGGGGAGGGGCAGAGGGAGAAGGAGAAGCAGACTGCCCGCTGAGGAGGGAACCGAACTCGGGGCTCGATCCCAGGACCCCGAGATCATGACCTGAGCCGAAGGCAGATGCCTAACCTGCTGAGCCACCAGGCGCCCCAGTGGCTGTCCTTTCTCTTACTTCCTGTAGCTCTGGAGGCCTGCTCGTAGGGTGAGCCCTCTGTTTCCTCCTGGGCCTTGTTCATTTGTGACTTCTCAGATCTTCTGTGTATCCACTCAGCCTGGGGTGTACGTGTGCCATTCATCATGCTCATGCCCTGGGCCCAGGGCTCATGCTTCTCTGGGCCCAGGTCGGGGAACAACGTCACTCATTTTATTTCTGCCACCTATAAGGGGTCATCTCTAGGAGAGCCATTGGCTTTGTCCACTGGGGAGGCCACATTTAGGCGAGAGAATGCAGGGATGAAGGGGACTCAGATTCGGATACCTTGAAGGATTTCTCTTCTTGGCCTGAGCCTCTCTCCATGGCTTTGTGGAGGACAGACTCACTCCTGCCCCCGGCTGACAGGAGCAGCCCTCGGCTGGCCCGCCATAGCATGGGGCCGTGTTGGACCATCTCTACAAAACTTTTTATTTTATTTTATTTGTTTGTTTATTTATTTATTTATTTATTTATTTATTTATTTATTTATTTATTTATTATTAACATATAATGTATTATTTACCCCAGGGTACATGTCTGTGAATCATCAGGCTTACACATTTCACAGCATTTACCATAGCACATACCCTCCCCAATGTCCATAACCCTATCCCCCCACCTCCCAGCAACCCTTAGTTTGTTTTGTGAGTTTAGGAGTCTCTTATGGTTTCTACAAACCTTTTCAGATTGGCATCAACTTTGCACATTTGGGGCATTTTGTCATGACCCAGGACCTTTGGACAGGGTTCTTGACTTGGTTAAGTCTTTGGTGGGAATTGAGAGAGATTACATTGCCTGGAGGCTGACACCTTGCTTTTAATTTTCATCATGCTCCTGCAATATCAGGTCAGGAGTTGTGATTACAACAGAAATCCACAGCTGATCCCTGGCAAAAGCGAAATAAAATAAAGCCAACATGCTTAAGTTGCTCAGTATTCTGGCACGCTGTAAGGCTCTAATGGCCAGTTAAAACCTGATCTCCAGAGGACCAGAAGTTCTAGTCTGTTCCTTTATACCAAAGCACACACCACTGACTGGAAAGTTCTAGCTGAAGGGAGCTGGAAGTTCTAACATGTGCCTTCAGACCAAGACACAGACTGTTGCTCGGTGGGGCTGTTTTATTTATTATTATTTTTTAAAAAGATTTTCTTTATTTATTAGAGAGAGAGAGAGAGAGCGAGAGAGAGAGAGAGCATGAGCAGGGGGAGGGGCAGAGGGATAAGCAGACTCCCACTGAGCAGGGAGCCCCCATGCGGGGCTTGGTCCCAGAAATCCTGAGATCGAGACCTGAGCCCGAGGCTTAACTGACTGAGCCACCCAGGCGCCCCTAGGTGGGGCTGTTTTAATTTTAAGTTGACAACAAGCCTGAACTAGATAGATGAAGTCCTGAATCTTAAATTCAATCCAGGTGAAGGAAGGTGGTAGGGCAGGCCTTTCTGGGGTCCCCCAAACCCCACTGCTTCGATTTGAATGCCTGCAAACACTCTTACAAAGCTGAATGAGGCTCTTCTCCTTCCTGATGTTGTTTCCCGGTGGTTATGACTAATACGGAGAGGGAGAGTTTCCACATGACCCATGGCGCCTCCTGGAGTTCAAGAGCGACTTTAGCACAACCCTATTTAGCGATTCTCAGCATAATCCTATTTCTAAGTGGCTTTTTGTTTGTTTGTTTTCAAGATTTTACTTATTTATTTGACAGACGCAGCGAGAGAGGGAACACCAGCAGGGGGAGTGGGAGAGGGAGAAGCAGGCCTCCTGCTGAGCAAGGAGCCCGATGTGGGGCTCGATCCAAGGACCCTGGGATCATGATCCGAGCTGAAGGCAGTCGTTTAATAAACTGAGCCTCCCAGTTCTAACATGTGCCTTCAGGCACCCTGTTTTTTTTTTTTTTTTTTAACTAACATATGCTATATTATTTGCCCCAAGGGTACAGGTCTGTGAATCATCAGTCTTACACAATTCACAGCACTCCCCATAGCACATACCCTCCCCAGTGTCCATCCCCAGCCCCCCCATCCCTCCCACCCCCCTCCCCTCCAGCAGCCCTCAGTTTACTTCCTGAGATTAAGAGTCTCCTATGGGTTTGTCGAGTAATCAAGTTAAGCAACTTGCCCGAGGTTCCCCGGACTGGTGAGTGATACAGGTCGGGCCCCGGGCAGAGTCTGATTCCTGTCCAGGCTCGTGTCTGGCCCCGCCTTTCTGTTACTTACTGTTGAGGTTTTCAGAAACGCAGGTTAGGAGAAACGTGTTTCTCTCCCAAGGTCGGCCGGCGTCCCCGAGTCGCGACTCACGAAGCCGTGTCTTTTTCCCTCAGGCGCACTTAGAGCGACCTCCCAGTTCTTCAGTGGTTCGAGCCCCGGAAGACTTCGATCTGCTCAAGTCAAGCAATACTAGAAGATACGAAGTCCTCAGGGAGATCCTGACCGCGCTCGGCCTAAACTGTGACGTGAACCAAGTTCCTGCCTTAACACCTCTTTACTTGCTGCCTGCGGCTGAGGTGAGCGTCCGCCCAGGCGGGAAGGGGACGCCTCGGTCGCCTCTCTTCCACGCTTCCCCCGTTGTTCCCCCGTGGTCTCGATTTTCATTTCTGTTTTTATTTTGCCTTCAGGTGTGGGAACCGTCGTAGAGATGTCCAAGTGTAGCTGGTATTTGTGGTGTTCGTGTGGAAGGAAGGCAGAGAAGGAGGTGTTCTATCTTGAAGGTCGCGGCCTGCCCACGTGAGGGGCAAAGGGTCGCTCTTTCATGTGTCAAGAGTGTATTTGGAAGCCACAGTTTATTCATTTGGGATTCAAGACCTTTGTTTTGATCCGGGCCTTTCTCAGGGAATATTTGGGTGGGAAAAATCCCAAGTTCTGTTTCATGTGTGCTGATGCCTGCCCTCTTGTGGCGGAAGGGTTCCGTTTCTAGGGTCTAGTCTTGTCTAGAAGGAAAATGCCCGCGGAGCTGGGAAGGTATTCTGGAATTTTCCTGGGCTTTTGTCTGCATTTGACGCCTGTGGTTGTTACCTGGGTTGGGCAGGTTTGCCAGATTCTCTAGGGGCGTCTCCCCTGCCAAGCTGTCGGTTTCTTACTGACTGTGGCAAATTATTTGGAGGCCTTCTTCCTGTCTCCCCTACATGGGGGAGTTTGCGAATTCAGTAATATAACCCCGCAGTTTCAGCAAATGCCTGATAATCCCGGTGACTCTCAACACCAAACTTACCCGCTTCCCTTGAAAAGAACAAGTATACCTCCTCCCTCAACATTTTTAAAAAAGAAGGAACTCCCTTTTGGGTTCTACTCGGTCCCTTGGCAAACTTAGTTTTCAGAGGAGAGTGGAGCTGTGGTCTGTCTGCGTGGAATGTGCTTACTTGGAGAAGATAGCTATAAACTCCAAGGGCATTTAAGATTAGGATACCTTGGGGCGCCTGGGTGGCTCAGTGGGTTAAAGCCTCTGCCTTCGGCTCAGGTCATGATCTCAGGGTCCTGGGATCGAGCCCCGCATCGGGCTCTCTGCTCAGCGGGGAGCCTGCTTCCCCCTCTCTGTCTCTGCCTGCCTCTCTGCCTACTTGTGATCTCTCTCTCTCTCTGTCAAATAAATAAATAAAATCTTTAAAAAAAAAAGATTAGGATACCTTGTGGGATTGTATGAGGTTTGCAAGAAATAACATATGTAAAAGTTCGGTATAAATTATATTGTTTAAAAGACAGTCCAGTTATTAATATTACTAGATAATTTGGAGTTTTAATAGTTTACACATGTATAATGTACCTAAAAGTGCCTGATACCTACTTTAAAAAGGTGCCGGGTAATGTTTTAAATTTTAAAAATGAATGATATTGCAATGGATGATATTTTTCCAATGAGGAAGCATCCTCTTATTGCATTTTCATTATGGTTTTTAGTCAGTTTGCACTCTCCTTATTTTATTTTTTTATTAAAAATTTTTTCAGAGTTTATTTTAGTAATCTCTACACCCCACATGGGACTTGAACTTACAACCCCAAGATCAAGAGTCACATGTTCTTCTGACTGAGCCAGCCAGGTGCCCCGAACTCTTTTTAATGGGAGCTCTTGGGGATTCATGGTATGACTTTGGTTTGTGCCTTTCTTTATCTTGGGATTTCAAAACTCCACATCGTCTGTCTCTATTTTCAGTGTTCAGTTAATAGGAAGAAAAGCATCAGATCCATCTTGTGACTTATATTAAAATGAAGTGGGTCCTCAGAGCTTCCTCTCCTGTACACGGCCCACCCGTCATTCTCCCACTTTTGAAGGGATGGGGCAGAGCCTCGTGGTGGGTAAGAGTTACTGGTCCCAAGGGAGTTGTGACTGTCACTCTCCTGAATCTTCTCTTTCCTTCCTTTCCTGCTCATTGAGGGCTGAGACCAGATATGTGAGGAAAGGCCTGCTTGTCCTGAGGTCACGGAGCGAGAGAGACCAGGCTGGCCCTTGGCAGTGCTTGTTGGCCTTTCTGGGGAGTTCCGACAGTGCTGGTCTTAGGACTTGCCCCTCTGGACTTCTGGACGTATCAGTGAGGAGGAAGCCGTGTTTTCAAGGTTTGAACTCTAGGTATTTCACCGTGGTTCTTTAGGGTGGGTATAATTTGAAACCCATAAGCAGGAGGCTTTGTATTGTATGTCTGTTTATAATACTGTACCCTGTAGATGCCTCCTAGTTTTGTCTATTCCGTTCTTTAAACTGCCTGTGGGTCGGGGGATATATTTCCCCTACTCATTGGTGACCCTCATTCAAAAACCTTGGGAACGAAGTGCTTGAACAAGATTAAAGCAAGTATTCGTTCTATATACGGACACACAAACTCCGAGCCCACCAAGTTCCTCTTTACCTGATAACTTGGGGAAAGAGCGATTTTCAGAAACGTTCTCTTCTCATTTCGGGTCTTCCAGGTGGTCTGGTTGCTCTTGGCTCTCTCCTGTGGGTTGCTTTCTTCCGACTGCTCTTCTCTGACTTCCGTTTTACTTGGGGAGCTCAAGGAACCGAGGGTGTGAGCGTGCGGCTGCTGCATATGTCATTTCTTAGTTTTATCGAGTCCTCCTAGAAGACTTTGAATCTGCGGTTAAGGAAATACAAGGATTCAGGGTGTTAGAGGATGTTTTGCCGGAACACACTTATCGTGCAATGAATGTGAAGGTAGAGTGAGCCACACCTTGATGGCCTTTCTGGAGGCAGCCGCGTAACTCCTCGGGGTCTTCTCCGAATGCCGAGGTGGAGACAGCTGGGAGCATCTTCTAGTTCTTCATTGTGCAGGTGGCTCAGCGTTTACAGAGAATTTGGGATGACAGGTTGGGAAGAGAGCTGGATTGTACATTCTATTTGGTTTTCTTTCCTGCATCCTTCTTACTAGATCTCCTAGATCTGCCTGGAATTAAGGTGCATGGAGAGGATGTTGGCCTCCCGGCATCTGTACCCCACAGCCTGTCCTTAGATTCATGCCCTACCTGCCCTGCTGATTCCATGCCTGCGCTGGCTCGGGGCTCCCGGTAACATACTCTGTGCTGTTGGGAATCGACCGCCTCTCGCCGCACGGTGTCACTGCTGAGCTAGGCTGCCCGAGGACCGACTGTGGAAGCGGTTCAGAGACTTTTTTGTTCCCCCTCTCTCCACGAGCTCCGCAAACTTCAGTAGTTTTCCATTATATTGGCGGCACTTTCTTTTGGTCTGCAGGAGTTATTTCAGCGCCCCAGTTAACAGTCATCCTTCCTTAAGCACCTTGCTGTGTACTAGGTACTGTTCCAGGATGGAATGTGAAAGAACACAGTAAACACACGCGTGATCTGAATGGTTTCACTGCATACCAGCTGTGTTTACAGAGTTCAGAGCCTAGGTCCTCGCTCTGTATAGCGGAAAGTACTGAAGATTTACGAGGTACCTATGGGCTTCCGCGTTACTGCCATACAAAGGGGAAAGAATAGCATGGTGATGGAGGTAGAAAAGAACACTGCCCCAAAGTACACTTGACTCTTGGTGTTTGCTGGGGGTGTGTTCTGAGACCTTTCCCGGCACCCACACGCCCCAGCAGCTCGTGATTTCCCCTATAAAATCCAGCCACGTATGGCCTCATATGTGTCCCCATGCATGACCCCACGAGGAAGCAGGGCTCAGCTGAGGTGTGGCCTTTGGCGGAGCGGGGACTTCCCCCTTAATCGAAGCTCCAGGGGCAGGATTGAAATTCAGGCCTCGGCAACATTAGGCTCTTTCTGAGCGAGCACGTGGGCACCACAGACGTGTCCACAGAAAAGAGACTGGAGGGAAATCCAGAAATCGAGGGTATATTTCTGGATGGTGGGTTCGGGGTGATGATACTAAACTTCTGTATTTTCTAAACTTTCTGTAATGTACCCGTATCATTTTTATAACGAGCAAAACCAGTTACTCAGAATGCACACAGATTACTCTTAGTGGACTCTGAAGGCATCCCAGAAACGGTCACAACTTGAATGTTAAGAAGCAAGGACTTGTGTAGATATTGATGGTTTATTTAATATTTGGCGTCTATATTAATTACTCTAACAGCATTAGCTTTGTTAGTAACGACCTGACTCGGGTGAATGGCCAGTGGCGGCTACACTGCTGGGTTTAATCGCGGCTCTCTCTTTCCTGTGCCGGCGCCCCCCGGGCCTCAGCGGTGCATTCACGCCTGTGTGCGGAAGGTGCTTCTGGGGGTGCTGGGGGTCCTGGCGGAAGCTCATCATTCGAGTGCCCCCACCCCTGCTGGGATGTTTCTCCAAGGAGCCCCTTGAACTATTCTCAGAGAAGACCACCGCTGTGCTGACGTCTACACAGAGAGCCCTTTCAAACAGATAACTTCCTTCCTGGAAGTGCGAGCAGAGTGAGAGGCTCGGAGGACACGAGGCTGACCCCGGGTTTCTGGGTGGCCACCCCACTGTCCTCCTGCCACTGGTGTTGCCGCTGGTGCTGCGGGGAAGTTAGCAGGAATACACCTTCCTGTGGGGGATCCGTGCGTGTGTGTGTGTGTGTGTGTGTGTGTGTGCACGCGCGCACATGCGCGTGACCCCAATTGGATAGAAAAACACAGCTCGTTCCCTTGCAGCACCTAAAGTCCCATGGAAAAACTTGCTCTCTCGTTTCCGTTTCTCTGGGCTCTGCTTCCATTTTTGTCTCTGCCCGGGGAGGGTGTGTGCAAGCCCGAGGGTTTGCGCTTGGAGGGGCAGCTGGTTGAGCGGGACAAGCCGGGATGGGGATCTCAGTGGGTCCGATCCCGCAGCCCGACCTGGGGAGCGGGGAGAGGATGGGCCTGCGCACGGCCTGCCTGGCATGCTCCCTTACCCTGGGGCACCACCACTCGGGGTCTGGGCCCTTCTGGAATGGCAAAGCTGGCATTCTCTCGGGCGTTCCTTGTGGCTGGTAGCCGATGGTACAGAGGCGTCCTAAGATGGAGGCAGGCAGGACGTCGGCAAGAGCCCTGCCCGAGAGAGGGGGGTGCGGTTCTTCTGCCTTGGGGTTGCGATGTAACTGTAACAAGAAGTGACAACTGGGGTTGTTTCTAAAGCAGCCGGGCAGAGATTGTCATGTTGTGTCTACGTGTGTAATTTTGGTAGTGTGGGTGTTGCGGGAGGGGTCCTCTATGCTTTAAAACAAAAACTACTATCGCATTTCATCTTGGTTCAACCCCAAATCATTTGCCGTGGAATGCCTCCTTGCCCCGCCAAAAAAGCAGGTAGGAGTCGTTTCGATAGCTGTAAATGTATTAAAATTTCCTAGTGTGGTCCTTTCCCCCCGGGGAGTTGCTTTTCTGATGTTGGTTGCTTTAGGAAGGAACCACGAGGACTAAATCATACCACATGGTTCTTATTCCTCCTTCTTTAACTGATCTCTTCGTTTAGCAAACATCTTAGTGCCTACCGTGCGGGAGACCTTTCTCTGGAAGTTTCTGGAAAACAGACACATTCCCATCTCGTGGCACGCGGTGTAGGTAACCAGGTGCTTCCCCAGGTGTCACAGCCTCGCCTGGGTCTCACGGTGGCTCTGACAGGTGGGAAACCAGGGCAGGGGTCCTCACCCCTCGGGAGAGCAAGCCGGGTTGTGGAGCAGTGAAGCCTCTCATGTATTTTTCTGAGTTCATTAAGATTCTCCAATTAAAAAAAAAAAAAAACCCCAAACCCTTGCTTTTCGTGTTTTAGCGTACTGTTTGGCATGATTTCTTCCCTCCCTCCACCTTTAATCTTAGCTCTGAATCTCAAATAAGTGCGGCGAGATGGAAACTTCTAGTGTTACTTTAACTCACAGCTTAGAAAATAATTTTTTAGAGATCCAAATTAGAGAGAAACTCAGAATTCCAGGTGCGCCCTGAATGGCGCTTGACATGTGGCGGGCGCAGTGGTGGGGTAGCTATTTTATAATACGGCCCGAGCTAAAGAGCAGCTGGCAGATTAAAGCCAACATTTAAAAGCTTTTACAGCTATGAATGTTCAGGGGTCTTTCATACACCTTTCTCCCCTTTCTTTCTTCCTTCGCCCAAACTGGAAATGTTTTGTTCCTGGTAACTGACTTCCTGTAATGGAACATAACGCCTACGGCAAAGGTGACAGGATGGGTTTTGATGTTGAAATTGCAAAAGAGATAATACGCGGGGTATTTTCTTTCGCGGCCTTTTTATTTAAGTCTGTCTTTCGCCAGGAGAGGCTTTTAAACAGCTACCGTATAGACCGAGTTGTTATTTGTGTCTTATTTTCACAAGGATGTTTCCGAGAGGCTCCTGCCAAGTAAACACGTCTGGGCCGCAGCCCCGCCAGGGACTGATAACCTGCTTGTGGGAGACACAGGCCGATGCAGCTTTGGGTGCTTTCCACCTGGAGTGGGTGCCATTCTGGTTTGGGTCTTGCCAGCCGGCCGGGGGAAGAGGGGTAGGCGAGAGGGAGCGTTTCCCCTGCTGTTTCTTTCGGGGGGGGGGGTAGCACCCTATCTAGGAAGGGCGCTTTTATTTCCTCAGACTATTTATATCCACCGCTTATGCAGTCACGGATCTGTGGATGAGAAACAGGCCCTTTTGGAATAAAACGTCCTCCAAGACCAAATGCTTTCTGTCTCCTACACTAGCTCCCCTAATAGCTGCCATGTGTGAGCGGGTACGGATTATGGCCTTGCCTCCCGGGGAAGCCGATTGAAGCTGTCTCTAGAAGTCTTGCAACGTTCTCAGGTGCAGAGTTTTGTCTCCCAGGCCTCAAAAGTGCATCCCAGGGAATGAGCCCACGCTGGCCCTGGGCTGGAGGGCACGGCCACGGGGCCCGCTGGAGCTCAGGTGCGGAGCCTCGGGGCCCGTGGCGGCCGCCGGGCGCCGGGCACCAAGACCCGAGCACTGTCGAGTACCCTCCTCCTTCAATTTTCGGGCATGGGAATGCCAGGCGGGGAGCACTTTCATGCTAAGAACTCGGGAATGTCACTCCGGGAATTGCGCTGCCTTGGAAAAATGCTGATCAGGTTTCGGGGTTTCAAAATGGGAATTTGTGGCCCCGGATGGCGTGTGATCTTGTTTCCCCTGCCTGAGCGGGAGGGTAGAGACAAGCCGGGTGCCGGGGTGGTGGTGTTCCTGGACCTCCGCCGGGAGGGTGGCTCGGGCCGTCCAGGCGAAGATCTCTCTGGCTTCCTCGCGAAAGGAGGTCAGCTTGGCGGCAGGAAAACTCGGCTAAGGTTAGTCTGTCTGTCTGTCTCCCTCGCTCGGAGATAAGAGAATGCTATGATCACGCCCAGTGTGTTCTCCTTCTGGCTCCCCGTAGCTGCCTACGGGTGGCCGCATTTTTCCAGACGTGGCTGTGCCAAGTTTGGTCACACATAGCCTTCCAGATACTGGATGTTTCTAGAGAAACTCTCTATTATCCTTCTGCTTGTATTGTATTTTTCTTTCTTAAAACGTTTTCTGGCTTTGGTTTAATTATATAATCAATGGAAGAAATACTGGAGTGTAGACTGTAATTTTGGTTCTTATTGATTGTTGGAGATCCTGCCCCTCATAAAAAATTCCAGAGGTCAGACCTCATTGGCTAACTTGAGGAACGTGGCTTTGAATGAGAACATTTTAGAGCCTTTAGAATATTTGTTTCGATGGATATTTTTTTTAGTGGTACTCGAGTCTTTACAGTTTTAACATGTGAATTAGCCTACAAATACATTATAAATGAATGAATAAATTGAATATATGCATACATCCCTGCGTTGGCTTTAAGTAAAACTTCTAGAAAATGCTATAAGATTGCTGAAATAGAACCTTCCTTTGCGGAGGGGTCTTTTTCCCTGAGGACGAGAGAAGATGTAGTTGAAAATATCTACAGATTCCTGCTGGAAAGGAACCATACTTTCCTGTCGGCCCACGGAGATGTTCAACAGAATCTTGTGGTGTGGGTGTAAGTTCTCGCGTGTGTCTCCTGTGCGTGAGTCGGGGTGTGGGGAGATAGGGCTTCTGGGTAAAGAGAAGGATTGTGTTGGCACTCGGCTCTCACGCCTCCAAGGTTTAAATTTAGATTCTAAATAGAATCTCTGGCGAGGGCAGACTGGTACCGGCCATCGATGGTCGACAGGACCCCCCCCAGTTCTGAACGGGCGCCTCGCTGGGCTGTTTGCTGCTGTCAGAAGCCGTTAGTCTTTCCTGTGCTGCGAACTGCGAAAACATATAGTTAAACCCACTTGCCTCCCATAGGCAAAGTAAAAGTTTGACAATTAAAAGGAAAATTAGAAGTGAGTATTCTTCTAAGAAAACTTGTAAAATTTTCCTCTTTTTAATGCCATAGGAAAGTATTTGACCAGTGGTTTTCTTGTCTTTGAGCAGAAACAAATCCTCTGTACAGAAGTTTATTAGTCAGTAATTGGATGATAGCACCACTAATCCGCTTCCCTATTTTTATTCTCAGTAAATAAGGAAATAGGGCTTTTAAAAGAAATGCCAAACTGTGGTTCCATAAATTAAAAAATGATGCTCCATTTTTTTTTAAGTTTTTATTTATCTGAGAGAGAGCGCGTGAGCGCAAGCAGGGGAGAGAGGCAGAGGGAGAGGGGGAAGCAGACTCCCCACTGAGCAGGGAGCCTGACACACGGGGCTCGATCCCAGGACTCCGAGATCATGACCTGAACTGAAGGCAGAGGCTTGACCAGCTGAGCCACCCAGGAGCCCCGATGCTCCTTTTTTTTTTTTTTTGCGGTATCTTCCTGCCTTAGAATTGTCTAGATTGGTGCTTTCCACAGGCATGAAGATTGCAGTTTTTCTTTTGGCTTTTTTAGTCTGTAAAGTGCCTTAAAAGTCAAAGGTCTGTAATTTTGAAGATTCTCCTCTTTTGCACGTATTTTGTTCCGGCGATGATGGGATTACGTGTGATGTCTCAGATTGGCCAAACGAGTTTATCACGCAAAGTGGCTTTTTAAAGGACAGCGCACTGTCACTAGATTCTCATGACCAAATCTTCTCTGTCCTTTTGTGGGAGGGCAGATGAGATGACCTTTCACATTCTTTCCAGGACTCCAGTATTGATGCTGGTCCCAGTAAAACAATCAGATGCAAAAAATAAAATAAAATAAAATAAAATAAAATAATAACAAATTAAAAAAACCTTTTAAATAGTTCCTTTGGGGGCATTTTTTGGTAAGAATTTGTGGTTATTACCATTTTCATCTTTCATCTTTATTCAGTTTGAAATCATCGGTGGATGCCTTTGCACAGTTAATTTAAGCACAGTGAAAGAATGTTTTGCCCTCTTTATTTTATTTACTTCAGGTTCTTTCTCAGATGGGTTTTGCTGCTAACTTAAGAATTATCAGTGCAATGTATGGGAGCCTCAAATTTAGAACCAAGTTATGGTTTCAAAATCTGTGTGCGAAATTGGCTGTTTTAAAAATGGGGCGATTTGTGTCAGTGGCGTTTCCTTACCAGCCCACATATGTTCTTATGCCCCCCGCCAAGGCAACTCAGTGCCCTCTTGCGATGTTGTCGCTGCCCGACGCTGGCCTGGGGGATCCCAAATGCACTGGGAACACGCAGGGCATCTCTTCCTGCCTCTCCAGGGTTTGGCTCGGCACACGACAGCTCTGTCTCAGACGTCCCTGAAATGGTCCTGTCGGACACCTAGTAAAGCCGTGCCACGCGTGTGTCCTTACAGGGAATCCGTGAATTTGTGTTGGGAGGTTAATACTCTTCTCATATTTAAGAATTTTTTTTCTTTTTCGTAGTAACTGTTGAACTGTACCCACCCGTCAAAGGAAACGTTTGGCAGAAAATTTCAAATGTACCAAAGTAAACAGAAAATGTAGTTTTCGCAATCACTGTGCCTCACAGGTTTCTCTTCCGGCCAGTCTTATTTCGTCGCATCCTGCCCCCTCCTTCTCCATATTATTTTGAAGCAAATCCCAGATATTTATAGTAGACCTTTCCTCTGTAAATATTTTCGCGTGTGTTTCTAAAAGATGGGAGTTCTGTTTAAAGTCATAACCAGAATGCCACTGATACACCTAAAATAAATGCGGTCCTTCGTATAATCTCATACCCGTGGCTGGCGTTCCATTTTCGGATGAGATGTATTTAAAGATGGGCCGTATTATCCGTGCATTGTGTAGAAGCATGTTGGTTCCTTTATACCACAAATGCAAGAAGCAAGCAGCTAGGTAGAAGCCAGTGTAACTTTTTTGGGGAAGTGATTTAGAAAGTAGATTTTTGTGTTGCTTGAAATGCCATTTTTCAAAAAGCCCTTGTTATGAGGCTGTTCTGAAAATAGCAGCAAATAATTATTTGTATTAGGATGCAAAACAAACGTGCCGAATAATAGGGCAGATTTATCTGGCGCTCGCACGTTCAGAGCTGGGCAGGAGTTTCTCTCCCTCTCTCTTCTGCACGAGAAGCCCTGGTTTCTTCAGCAGGGGCGGTATTGATTTTTCCTCCGTATGCTTTCGGTTCAGGTTGATGTTTAGCCTTTGACCCAGCCACTTTCTTACAATAAACAGTTTGTTGATGAGAGCAGCTGCCCACCAGATTGTTTCCAGATTGTTCTCTCCTGGCTGGGGACAGAGTGCACCTTACGAAGAAGTCGGCTCGGAGCTTGTGGCTTCTTCTTATAGGATCTCCCCCTTTGAAGCTAACTGTCAGCCTCTGCACATTCTCCAAGTTGCATTCAGTAAAATGGCGAATCCGCAGCGCTAGAAATCAGGCCTCCCTTACAATCTTGACTATTTTGTTTTATTCTTTGAAGGACCGATAGCATTTTCTAGAAGTTTCTACTGCACGGAGCCATTCCTTATATTCCCGTAAGAATTCCCAGTATTTGGTGTGTGGAAATTAGGGTGGTGCCGTGTGGGGAAGTAGACAGAACACACATTATTTCGTATAGGAGTCTGCACTCCCTGACTGTTTACAGGTTTTCTACGCAATTAAGGAACGAGGTTAACTTTCAAACTAAGGTCAGCATCACCTGCCTGATATTATTATCTTGCCCTTTCAAAATGAATTCTCATTTTTTCCCCCCTACTTTTGAAAGACAGTACTACATTTTTTTTTTTAATGTAACCTAATGACTTGGCGATTTATGTGACCCAAAGGTGCGCCGTAGTTTGAATTTTTGCTGCTTCTCTAATCACCCCCGAGCTGTTACCTCGAGTGGACTGTCTGCTTGCAGCAACCTTCATTAAGGCAAGGTTGGAGCTTTCAGGCATCAGAGCCAACACTTTTCACTAAACTGGCCACCAGGGGCTGCTGTCAGAATGGTGAGTCTGAGCTCACCTCCCTAGAGGCAAGTTTACTTTTTCTACAACCAGTAAATTTTGTTAAGCTACCAATCCTGGTTTCAAACCTCAGGTCTCCCGACATAGCCCCTAGTCACCAAGCATGCTCGCAGCTGTATCCCTTCCGGCCAGGTATTACGTAGGACCTGGACCCGATTCAAGACCCAAGATTACGACTTGTGTGTTTTTCATTCAGTGCCAATAAGCTGTTATTAATACACTGATTCCACATAGACTGAAAAGCTTCACGAACGTACTGGGGTTTGAGTTCAGGGAGAGTAGGTCCTGCATTTGCACTGTTCCAGATCCCGGCCTCTGGAGGAAGGGCCCGTGACGATGGCAATCTGGATTTTCCAGGAGGTGTTCTTACCCGGAGTGGCCTTAACATCCCTGCCCCCATGCAGGGGTTGTGCTGATTCAACTAAAATGTGAAACGCCAGAAGGTGTTCTTGGTGGTGGTTTTGTTTTTTCGATTTTTTTTTTTTTAATTTTTAGTTTTTTTGTTATGAAGGCTGTATCTTTGATGATTCCCAGGATTGATGGCAGAACAAAATACACGACGAATGTCGGAGCTGGAGGGGACTTAGAGCCTCAGGAGCAAATCCCTTCGTTTGACATCAACTTTTTATTTAAAAAAAAAAAAAAGAAAGAAAAATCTAAGAAAGGGTGGAAGAGTAGTACATAAACCATGTGCAGCCTTCACTTTGGTTCACCCTTGTTCACATTTTGCTACATTTTCTTGATAGAGAGGCTTTTTTTTTTTTTTTGGAAGATGTATACTTTACTGCCTTTAGGTAAAACACAAAGCATACAACTTGTAAGTTATTTATGGGAGCATGAGGCTTTGACATCGTTGCTTCTAGGAGTTGGCAAGAGAGTGGCGCTAGTTTGTAGTTGGCCTTGGGCTTGTTTTCTTTATTTGACGTAAAGCCAGTAGCTTACTGGTTTGTAGTGATTCTGGATGGCTGGTCATCACCCTACTGGGCTGTGCCATAGGCACGTCCCATCTTCACACTGGACGGCTCGTCTCAAATTCTTACGGTATATCTTAAAAATCCTGAATTACAGAACACAAAACATCTTGGAGCCACGTGTTAGGAGGGCAGCTAGTTGATCTTTTGTGCCCAACAAAGGTTTTTCTACCCCCGATCTAGGGAAATTCCACTGATGTCCACGTCATGAGCATAGGATTTACAATTTTTCTTTCAACTTTCTAACCCAAGTATTGTGACTTGGGGACTTCAGATCTGATTGCTTGCTTCCGTAAGAACTTGTTTTTTTTTGGTAAACCATAAGTAGTGTACAAACGCTATTGTATTATTTATGTGAATATAAATATTGTCTGCCCCATTAAACTGTAATACAAGATCATTTGAAAGCAAGGCCCATATGTTGTTAATCTTCATGCCCCTTCCCAGTATTTGGCCTAGAGTAGGCATTTAGTAAGAGCGTTTTGTTTGAACACTTACGAAGTGTTTCTGGCTTCTCCCACTAATGGATCCCGAGCTGCTTCCCGTGCTCCGGGGTGTGGGACACCCGGGGGGCCACGGGGGACAGGCTGGCAGCACACCCCACCGAGCTCGGACTCGCTGCCCATCCAGTCAAGTTCTGTCACTGTTTATTGAGGTATGAGGGGAATTTCATCAACAACCCTGTTAAACTGTTTAAAAGAGTCGGCTGTTGGGAACAGTGACAAGGTGGAGTTTAGGAGTTTTATCTGCTATTAACCTGCTTTCCCATCTAGAAACTACCGTGTTCATGCTGGTGGGTCAGCGGCTCCTTGCTGTGACCTGGGAGTACCTTCTGTGAACACTTCGAGGACAGCCTCCTGAGCCCTTCCCCAGTCCCCGTGGTGTGCCCGGGGATTCTCTGAGCGGTTCCGGTGACAGCCCGTCAAACACATGAACCTTTGCTCAGATGAGTGGCCTGGAGTAGGAGGCGCTGGGCCTTCTCTGGGGCCACCTCCGGCCGGCTGCGGTGCTCCCTTCCAGGTCACGTTTCTTCCTTTTGGCATCCCGGAGACCAGGGCACCGTTTTCACTGAGCGTGAAACATTGCTCAGTTGAAGGGACTGAGGCCCGGGGCCTGCGAGCTGCTGATCCGATTCTGCGCCGGGATCCCCGGCCTCCCCGGCCCTGCGCGCCCGGGGGGCGGGAGGTCCGGCTGGTTCGAGATGGGTCCCCGCCGCCGGCGCGCGCCTGGCCCCCCGTCTGGGTCACGGCTGGTCCCTAGGCGCGCCGGGCCCCCAGCACCGCGCCTTCCTGGCTCCCCCCGCGGCCCCGGCCCGCTCCGTCAGGGGCCTGTTGGTGTTGGCCCCGGACGAAGGGCGGGCGGTGCGCACCGGCAGGCTTAATGAAGGCCCCGGAGGCTTCCGCGGACGCGGAGCCCCAGCCCGTGGGGCCCGCCGGTGGCAGTCAGCGCCCGTCGTGCGCAGGCGGTGCTGGAGCCCCGGCCCCGAGCGCCGGCCCGGCCGCCTTCTGCTCGCGCCCTCGGAGAGCGGATGGCACCTCCACAATGAGCCCATTCGGCCCCGCCGAGGTGTGATGCCCATAAAAGCAGCCTCGTTAGAAATGCCTGATTCATTACCTCTGTTTTACTGCTCCGCCCGAGCCTTTTGTGGTCTTCACTAGTTGGCAGGTAACAAAAAATGCAGTAAATCTGCGGCCTTCCAGAGCCTGAGCCCCAGCGATACCGTTACATAATAAAAGGAATGCAGTTCACCAGGCGCCTATTGAGTGTGTGCTGTGTCCCAGGCCTGACTGCTACAGGTCCAGCCCACGGGGGACTCCTGTCCCTGGGGCTGAGGTACACAGATCTGCCCTAAGCCCTTTGGCGTTGCAGGGTTACCGTCCCAGGTGTGGTCTCGAAGCTAGCCCGGGATCGCTGGTGTGGAAATTCCTCCCGCCACCGGGCCCTGGCTGGGTCTGTGAGAGGCACTCGCTTCAGAGAGAGACCTCCCCCCGACTCCCCCTCTGCCCCAGCCGGCCCCGAGCAGCTCTGGGTTCTCCCTGTGCAGGTGTGTTGGCCCCTGCCCAGTCTACCCGGCCCCCCTGTTCTCTGCCCCTTCTCGGGCTCTGGCGGCTCTTGGCTCCAAGGCTGCCCAGGCAGGAGGTGAGCAAGTGGACAGAGTTCCTCTGCCCTCTTGGCTTCCTGCCCTCGTGGGCAGCTCTGGCCTCCGGCTCCTTCAGGCCCAGCGCCGGGCCAGGTCCTTCCCCTTCCCTTAGCTCTTTGCTTCTCTTAACTGCCCACAGTTTCCTAAGAAGCCCTTTAGGGGAATCCTTCTGGATCTATGGTTTCCAGTGGAAAGCAGAGAGTAATGAGTGATAACTCAGAGGTGATAAAACTTTATTTCTTTGTAAAAGAAACAAAGCAACACAGGACCCGCCTATTTACTGTAAACAAAATGTGCGTCCTTAGTCTAGGCTTGCCTAAGTAGGCAGAGTTAATTAATGGTAGAACCAAGCTTCAAATTTAGAAGCCCCCCCTCCGATTTTATTAATTTATTTGAGAGAGCGTGAACACAGAGGGAGAGGGAGAGGGAGAAACAGACTCCCTGTTGAGTGGGGAGCCCAATGTGGGGCTCCATCCCAGGACCCTGAGATCATGACCTGAGCCAAAGGCAGATGCTTAACTGACTGAGCCACCCAGGCGCCTCCAGATTTAAGTTTCTGTTGCCAAACATTCTACTCCCTCCCACACACTCCTGTTCTAGGCGGCGTATATCTATTTCAGCACTATTTCATAGTTGCATGTTATATCGAATTGTGTCTTTTTTTGTGATGCCCGCAACATTTTGCTTACAGTAAATAGGCAGGTCCTGTGTTGCTTTACTTTGGGTTAGGTCCTCTTGCTAGGGACTGTGAGATAAGAATTAGCCCGGAGATTTGGGAACCAGGCAGACTGGGCTCCTTGGGTTCCCTTCCAGCCCTGACTTCCCGCCTGTGTGGTTTGGGCATCATTCATGCTGAGGGCTTGGGTAGCACACATGCGCACGCTGCGCCTTCGCGTCCCCTCTGTATGCCGGCCAGATCGACGGGGTCTGAGCAAAGACCCCTCTTCTCATCGTGCTAAAATAATTGAAACATCAAATATGCTATTAACCGTTTTTAAGTGTAGAATTTAGTGGCATGAATTTCTTTCCAGGGTTGTGTAAACATTCCAAGGTTGTGTCTATTTCCAAAACTCTGTCATCACCCCAAACAGAAACTCTGTACCCATTCATCAATAACTCCCCATTCCTTTCTCACCTTAGCTCCTGGGAACCTCTCTGTTTCTCTGCATTTGCCTGTGCGAGGCATTTCGCATAAATAGAATCACAGTATTTGTCCCTTTGCATCTGGCTTATTTCACTTAGCATCATGTTTCTAAGGTCGGTTCCTGACACGGCATCTATCAGAACTTCATTCCTTTCTATTGTTTAATGAATGCTCCATTGTCTGTGTCAAGCACATTTCATGTCTATTTGTCTTTTGATTCATCTGTGGACACTTGGATTATTTCTACCTCTTGGCTATTGTGAACAATGATGCCGTGAACCTTGGTGTCCAAGTATCTGTGTTCCTGCTTTCACTTCTTTTGGGTATACATCTGGGAATGGATACATATTCATACTGGACCACATATTCATACTCCGGTTAACTTTTGAGGAGCTGCCAAGTTGGACCCCTTCTATCACTAGACTTACTCTGAGGAACTAAGATGGCTCTAACTGGAAAGAAGCATCATCGGGGGGTCTCGTGGGACACCTTGCCTCATTGATGCCACATTTGATATAGGACCAAGATGAGTGGTCTCCAGCCGGAATGCCTATGGGGCAGAAGCGGTGGCATCTGAGAGTCCAGCTGGAGAGTGTGTCCCCAGGTAATTAGGGTGGTGCTGCCTGGGCCCGGCCAGTCACAGCACGTGGGAAAGTTTGCATTTGTTCCAAAGCAACAGGATATTTGATGAGAAATGCCCTGATTTTTAAGTGTTAGCAACTAGTTCAAAAGGAGTGGCACTAGGAAAACACATCCCCTGTGGGTTCCTTTTGGCCTGTGGGTGTCTTTTGGCAGTGGGTCACCTGGATGTTTGTGGGGATGGATTGGTTTCATAGTGTATCACTAGAGCCGGAAGCCCCCCCAGGTCCAGTCCATTCATTCCGGGGTAACACGGCTTGGGGCTGGTGGCTGAGAAGCCAGGGGTCTGGGGAACCCAGAGTGCGATGCAGTGCTCTCCAAAGAGGAATCTGGACAAGTTCGGTGGGGGATGATGGTCAGACTGCAGTGGGGTCAATGGGGTGGAACAGAAGCCCCTGCATAGGGGACCGGTCAGGTCACGAGAACACTAGTCTCAGACCCTGCTCTGCTTGGTCCTGGTGCTCAGAATAAAAGTCCACCCAGAAGTCGCCGAATGAGCAATCCCTGCCTTAAATGAGGTCAAGACCGAAAGTCGTCCTGCCCTTCCAGGAGGGACATCTTTTGATGATAAAGATCCGCTATTCTGCGTGCCTTCGTCACTTGCATGAAGACACTGAGTCCATGTGAAATCGGCTGTGAATATTTTGATCGGAAAATACTAAGAATTGGGTGGCTTCTTATGAATTCCAGGAGAGTAGAGGAATATCTGCTCCTGTTTCCTTGGGAAGAGTATTTAACGGAGCATGAGACACCCATAAAAAGAGCTTGTATTCCATGTCTTTGTGGATTCATTTTCTGATTTGCCCACTTCTGGTTGCCTAGCAACGGACGGTGTTTTGAGGGAAGCACAACTAATTCGATTATTTACAATGAGGCAAATGTTCTTTGAGATAGAAAACCCTTATTGGTTACGATCAGTTATTTGGTGTTTCTTGGGAAAAGGAGCACCCCCTCGCACAAACAGATGGCAGTAAACCTTTGGATCCATCACTGAGTTAGAGGCGTGGCTGCAGTTCAGCCAGTGGATCTTGTTAGATGGGGGAGAGAAGGGGTGAAACGCTCTGATGTGATGTGACACAGAATACCATACGCCTCGATCTTCGTCTCACTTCCCGTAGCAGACGTTACAATACGTTGACGCACCTGAGAGTAGCCACTCCTGTGTATTTGCACTCAGTGTAAAAGTAAGCGTTCACTTCTTCAGACGCTGGGATACTAGAGTTTTTTTGGCCATGAATGACGGGAATCTCATGGACTTTAGTTATCATTTAGTCATGTATGAGCTGATTATTATACACATTTTTTTAAAATCAACTTTAGATACGATTTATATTCAAGAAAACGCACCCATTTCAGTGTAGGGTTTATGTCTGAGTAGCCACCCTTACAATCAAGATATAGAACATTCCAGTATCCTCCAAGATTCCCTCCTCCTCTTCCTCAGTCAGCCCTCATCCGCTCTGCACCCCCGTGACTGGCTTCTTGGATCTGCTTTCTCTCACTACGTAGATTAAATTGGCCTCTTTTGAAGTTTCATCTAAGTTAGACCATACCGTATATACTCCTCTGCGTCTTTTCTTTTTTAAAAACCAGCATTCTGTTTTTGAGATTCAGCCACGTTGTTGCATACATGAGTAGTTCGTTCCTTTCTATCACCACATAGTGCTGGCGTCGTGTGGATAAGCCGTGACTTATTTACCCATTCACTCGTTAGTGGACATTTGGGCTGTTTGTAATTTTTGGCTGTTGTGAGTAAAGTTATGCTGTGACCATTCATGTGCAAGTCTTTGTGTAGATGTGTGTTTTTATTTCTCGGGGGTAAATACTTAGGAATAGATTTTCTGGTCATATGTATGGTAAATGTATGTTTACTTTGGTAAGAAACTGCCAGGTTGTTTTCCAGAATTGTACCATTAAAAAAAAAATTATTTGAGAGAGAGAGAGATAAAGAGGGCCTTGAACAGGGAGAGGGGCAAAGAGAGAGGGAGAGAGAGAGAAGCAGACTCCCCACTGAATGTGGAGCCCAGTATGGGGCTTCCATCTCAAGATTGTGAGATCATGACCTAAGCCGGAAACGAGACTTGGATGCTTAACTCATTGAGCTGTGGCGGTGCCCCTCATTGTACCATTTTATATTCACATCAGTAATCTCCAAAGGTTCCAGTTACCCAAAACTAGATACTGTCAGAATTGAAAATTTAATCCATTCTAGTGGGTGTGTAGTGGTAGCTCATTGTGGTTTTGATTTGCATTTCCCTGGCGTCAAATGGTGCCAAGCAGTTTTTCATGTGTTTATTGGCCCCCTGATGTTTTCTTTTGGGTGGCGGCTGTTAAAATCTTTTCATTGGTATTCTAAGTTGGGTTGTTTGTTTTCTTATAATTCCGACTTAAGAGTTCTTATGTTATGGATTCAAATCTTTTGTCATGTAGATGTATTGAGAACAGTTTTTCTAGGTCTGTTGTTTGTCTTTTCATTTTTCTTAACAATATCTCTCCATGAGCAGCAATTCTTAATAAGAATGAAATCTATTTTTATTTTGAAATGAAATCTATTATTATTTTCTTTTATCGCCCATGCTTTTGATTTATGTGAGATGGGCTTTACCTGTCCCAAGGTCAGAAATTTTCTCTTATTTTATTTTGGAAGCTTCATATTTGGGTCTGCAATTCATTTCAAGTTTTGTGTACCAGAAGGTGTACCCGTCAAAGTTTTGTTTTGTCTTGTTTTGTTTTTTTGCATATGGACGTTCAGTTGTTTCAGTACCATGTATTGAAAGATGGTCCTTTTTCAAGTGAATTACCTTGTTGCTATTGTCAAAAATCTTTTGAATATGTATGTGTGGCTCTAATTCTGGCCTCTGTTCTGTTTCAGCAATCTGTATCTATATGATAATATCATATTATCTGGATTGCTGCAGTTTTAGAATGTCTTGAAATAAGATAATGTAAGACTTCCAACTCTTTCCTTCCCCAAATTATTTGGCCATTCTCGGTCTTTTTCATTTCTGTGCAAGTTTTAGAATCAACTTACCAATTTCTACAAAAAAAGCCTGGGATTTTGACTAGGATTGCATTGAATCCATAAATCAATTTGGAGAAGAATTGACATCTTAACAGTATTGTGTTTCCTGATTCATGAACATGGTATATCTCTTCAATTATTTAGGGCTTTAAAAATTTTTAATTCAGGAGTGTTTTGTAGTTTTCAATGTATGGTTCTGGCACATTTTGTTTAGTTTATCCCTAAATGTTTCACGTCTATTGATGTGATTGAAAATGGTATTTAAAACAAAAAAAATTTCAGGGGTACCTGAAATTGGATGATTTCAGCTCAGATCATGATCCTAGGGTCCTGAGATCCAGTCCCTCGTCGGGCTCTTTGCTCAGCGGGGAGCCTGCTTCTCCCTGTGCCTGGCGCTCCCCCTGCTTTTATGCGTGTGCTCTCTCTCTCTGACAAATAAATAAAATATTTAAAAAATAAATAAAAAAGATTTCAGACTCCAAGTACTCATTTCTAGTATATAGAAATACACCCAATTTTTGTATATTGACCTTGTATTTTGCAACCTTGCTAGTCTAGTACTTTTTTTTGTGTGTGGATTCCTTGGGTTTTTCATGTTATGTGCAACATGCCCCAATAAGAAATAAAGCCATATTCACCTTTCTTGAGATTAGCTAGGGTTTTCCTACTGCTACGGCTAATTCAGAGGGTCAGCATTTATGTGGCTATAAAATACTCAGTTTTCAGTTTCACCTGAATTGCATTCAGTTAGCTTGAAATCTTAGAGAAGGGTAAATACAAAATTCTTGTGGTTTAAATGTTAACAAAGTAACAGTAATTAGAAGGCTTTTATGAATTACGTTGTGGTGAAACTTGATAGCAGTTGTTTTGTTTTCAAAAGGACTGATGTGGCTTTCAAAGATCTCAGATTTCTTTTTGAGGCTTACGTATCTGTATCAAGACCATCTAATCAGTGCCTTTTTTGCATTTTACCTCTTGGAATATATACAGTTTTCCTTAAAGAAGTGACATTTTTGCTACACTCTGATAATTGAATTCAAAAAATTAGGTGGATTTGGGGGCGGCATTTCCATACGGCGTTGGTGGTCATTAGGAGAGTTAACTCAAAAATCATGACTTAACTCTTTCTTCCTGCATGTGTTAGCAGCTACTTCTGCAGGAAGTCGTTGTAACTTGAGTGCATCTGAGAGGACGTAACAGGCCTCTGTTGGAATCAACAGGTTGCAATCAAACAGGTAGTGGCTTTGATATGTTTTGCAACCAGAATTTTATTCTGCTCTCCAGGGATGATGGGAAGAGGAGCCAAAGTGCATCCTCTGTACTGAATTGACTTAAAGTTGTATTTCATTATAGCGAATATAAATACTTAGGAGAATAATCGGTGGTATACAGTTACCTTTCTTAAGAGGTTCCGGGTCTCATTTTATGTCTTTTAGATTACGTTTGCTCTGAGTAATTTCCTTGGTTCTGGGAAAGTCTTGAGAGACTATGTGAAAGAGGTGTAAGAACAAAGCCCCACGTGCCTTGCTCTCATCGAGTTTATTTTGTATCTTTGTGCATCTCTTAAGTATTGCTCTCAAAAACAAATAATTTGGAATATTACTGCAGTGCTTAGTAGACATAACGGTGGTAATGTAATTCCTTGAGAAACTGGCTCCTAACTTGCACGCAAATTGGAATAAGTGATTCAGTTTGACAGGTCGGGTCGATCCCTTTTGCCAAAGGGTGTGTGTGTTTGACTAGTTTGAGTGCATTTTCTAAGCATGTCTCCTCCTGGGTTGTAGTTGTGTGTGTACACACCTGCCCTTACACCCCTCTTTAGGCTGTGGTCCTATATTCGAGACAAAGCAGGCGTTCCATGGCTATTTCCTAGATGAATGGTGTAGAGGTGGCCCGCTGGATAATTCACTGCAGTGGAGATTCCCTGCTTTATTCCTATTCGGAAATTCCCATTCCCATATTCTTTATTCCCGTTTATTCACCAGCTAGCTCCGTGGCACTAGCCGTTTCTATTGTGTTTCATCGACTTTGAATGGAAGTTTACGTTACCTATAGCTGCCGAATAACCATCTAACTCTCTGCTTGAGTTAATGAAAACTGCAGTTGGTTAAGAAATACTTGGTGTCCAGATTATCTTCCCTTTATTTTGGGGATTTAACCTCTTCACCAATATGTGTAGTTGGCCTTTGTGGTGGCCTTGTGACATCTGATTGTCCTGGGGAACGTGGTGAAGGCAAATTCAGATCTGATGGCTTTATGCCTTAGGGGCATTGACCAAAGTTTAAGGCATTGGTTATAGCTAATGGCCAGATTTGAGGTTTGGAGGTGTCTTAATTCAGGCCGCTAAAACAGGATAGTGTGGATCAGGTGGCTTATAAACAACAGACATTTATTTTTCATGCTTCTGGAGTTTTCAGGTCTGAGATCAAGGTGCTGGCATGTTTGATTCTGGTGAGAACCCCCTATAGGGGCGCTGAGAGCTGTCTTTTTGCTGTGTCTCTGCTTGGTGGAGAGGGTGGGGGATCTCTCTGGAGTTGCTTTTATAAAGGGCCATTCCCATATCCCACTCAGGAGGGCTCCGGCTGCATGACCTAACCACCTCCACAAGGCCCCCACCTCCTAATGCCATCACTTTGAGGATTTCAATTTCAACGTGAATTCTGGGGGGGGGACACAAATGTTCAGTCCATAACAAAGGGTTACTTTTTTTTTTAATTTTTAAGAAGATTTTATTTATTTATTTGACAGAGAGCGAGATCACACGTAGGCAGAGAGGGGGAAGCAGGCTCCCTGCGGAGCAGAGAGCCTGATGCGGGGCTCGATCCCAGGACCCTGAGATCATGACCTGAGCCGACGGCAGAGGCTTTAACCCACTGAGCCACCCAGGCGTTCCTCTCCCATTTCCCCTGCTGTGTGTGCTCTCTCTCTCTCTCTCAAATAAATAAATAAAATGTTTTAAAAAACAGAATTTCTCTTAGTTCTTCATGCAAAGATGGAAAGTCAGGGCTACAGTTTCTAGTGGCTCGCTTCAGCTTGCCGTCTTCTGACGATTTTTCTGCTTCTTGTTCATACAGAATCATTTCCTGTTTTGCACTCCTCCTGGGCATTTTGCTTTTCCCTCGGGAACTGTCCTCTCCTGTTTTGCCCTGGCGTGCTTCTCTTGCTGTCCTCCCCACTGACTTGTGAGCCCCTAGGCCAGGATTATGCTGTTATTTATCTTTATATCTCCATCAGGGCTTCATTTGCAGTGTCAGTTACTGTGCTGTTTATGTCCTCCCTCAGCTTCCTTTGCATCTGTTCCACGTAGCTCTGTAGCTGAGCGTGGCTGGATAAAAGCACAACATTGTGCTACCTGCTCACTCTGAATTCAGAAGCACTAACCTGGAGTGGACCCTGAACACTTCCACTTGTTCCTATTTTCCCTACTCTCCTCATTTTCTCACTCTGCCTTCTCAAACCTTTCTTCCTTTTCACTCTTAGTTGATGGTCTTGCTGTTTATATATTGAGGAAAAACAGAGATCTGAAGATGATGTCAACAGTCTTCAGCCCCGGACTCCTACCTACTTCCCTGCTGCCTGGGAGCAGAATAGTGGTAGCATGGATGAGTTCCCGGGGCTGTCTTGGGTGGCTGTGTGGCTAACGGGGGTGAGGGAGGGCTGCGGCCCAGTGGGGAAGCAGGCTGGCGTTTCCAACGGGGATGTGAACCCTGCCCATCCCAGCGTGTGAAGGCTGTGCTCCTGAAACCGACCTCTCTGCTTGAGCATCGGGATCCAGCCCTCACCTGTCTGCCTGTTACCTGTCTGGATTGGACAGTTCACATCCTCATTAAAACCCATGCTGTTATTTCTCTCATTTAACCAAGCCATACCTGTTTGGAAGACTCTCTTCCTCTCTATAGCCACCATGCCAGTCTTTTTCTTCCCCTAGAGGAAACTCCTTGCCAAAGTTTTGTTCTTGGAGTCTGTAGTTTCTTTCCTTCCCCTGTTAACATCAGGCTTGCCTGCACGTGATGGGCTCTGCCTTGTAGAGCCAGTGGTAATTGCTCAACCCTCTTCTTACTGCCCTGCCATCATTTTCCTGTCTTCTTGCCGCTTGTGAAACCCGGCCCCAGAATTCCCAGGACACTCCTGCCGTCTATACACACGCACTTGATTTCCCTTTGCCTTCTCAGTGTCCTTTGCACTGTTCACTCCTCACCTCCCTGACATCTAAGATTGACACCCGTTGTGGGTTGAATTTTGTCCCCCCAAAAAGGTACATCGAAGCCCTAATCTCCAGAACTTGTGAATGCGTCCTTCTTTGGAAATAAGGTCTTTGCAGACATAATCCAGTTAAGATGAGGTCACCAGGGCTGGCCCTAATCCAATATGGCTCGTGTCCTCTGAAGAAGAGGACAAGAGGCACAGACACAGGGCAGGGAGCCAAGGATTGTCAGCAATGCCAGAAGCCAGGAGAGAAGCCTAGAACGATTCTCTCGTGGAGCCTTGAGAGGGAGCGCGGTTCTGCAGACATCTTGATTTTGGACTTCCTGCCTCCAGGCCTGTGAGAGGATAGATTTCTGCTGTCTGAGCCCCCCAGTTTGGGGCAATTTGTAGCGGCAGCCCCAGCAAACCGGTGCAACCCCTCTTCTCATCTGCGGTCACTCCCTCATTGCTCTCAGCCTGTCTCCTGCCTTCAAATGACCATCCGCAGCCTGGAGATCCCCAAATTCATGTCCTCGGTGTGGACCTTGCCCCCAAATCCCTGACTCTCGTGTCCTCCTGCTTCTTTGCTGGCTCCGTGCGTTTCTAACCAGGGTCTGAAATGTGACCTGCACAGAACGGGCTCTTTGCCCACGCCTGTTCCTTCCCTCCCCCGCTCGGTCCTTCCCGTGGCAGCTCCGTCCTTCCAGGTGCCCCGGTCCAAAATGTTGGGCTTATTTATTTATTTTTGTTAAAGGGAAGTAAGCTTTTATTTCCTCGCTTTACACATAAAGTTGGCCGAAGGGGGGGCTTGGGCTCATTTCTGACTCCCCGATTCCTCTGACATCCCGAGCGTGATCTGTCGGCGAATCTCGCGGCCTTTACGTCAGTCGCAGGCCACTGTGACACGTGTCCAGGTGTTGGCATCTCCCTCCCGGGAGCGTCACAGCCTTCCTGGCTGGCGTCTGCTTCCACATGTTTGCTCTCCCCCCTTAATCTGGGCTCGGGGCAGTTTGCTGAGTGAGTGATCCTGTAGTGACTGAGACCGCGAGGTCACCACGCTCCCTTTCTCGAAGCCTCCAGGGCTCCTTGTTGCTCCCAGAGTGGAAGCCCCAGTCCCCACTGTGGCCTTGCAGGCCTTGCACAGTGTGGATGCCCCTCGAGGTTGTTCTCTGGGCTCCTTGGCCTCCTCCTGGCTTGCTCTGTGTTCCGGGGACTTCCTTCCCCCATCATGCAGCTCTTGGAGCCTCTGCTTTTCCTTGGAGTCCTCTACATAAATAGCGAGCCATGGGCTTGTATGGGTTATATTGCCCCACCCTCCTTTCCCTCCCTTCCCCCAGGGTTCGTGTGCTCTCCCCACGATGGCCTTCCTCCAGCACTTCTCACCTGTCTTCTCTGCGAATCATCTCTCCTTGGCACTTACAACAATCTAACACTCTATGTCTTCCGCCGATAAATTTTTTAAAAACGATCTGACTCCCATGCTAGAATATAAGCCCTTTGCGGATGGGAACTTTGGCCCCTTTGTTCTCTACTGAACGTCAGAACCTATGAAAATGTCTACCATATGGTAGGCACCCCATAATATCATAATATCTGTCGCAGGAATGGATTGACAAAACATTTTAGTCGAATCTGGTATTTTTATAACAGCTAATGTTTATTTTACCATTTTGTGTGTTTTACCTTTTTTTTAAACCTTTTTAAAATTTTTTTAAAGATTTTGTGGATTTGAGAGACTGAGAGTGTGTGTGAGTGGGGGCAGAGGCCAAAGGGGAGGGAGAGGGACAAGCAGACTCCGTGCTGAGCAAGCGCAAAGCCCGACATGGGGCTCGATCTCACGACCCTGAGATCATGACCTGAGCCAAAATCAAGAGTCGACGCTTAACCAACTGAGCCACTCAGGTAACCTTGGTTTGTTTTGCTTTTAATTACAATAGCTGTAAAATCTAGAGAAGAATAGAGAGAATAGTGTAACAGCTACCCCAAATATGCATGGCCTAAATTTAACAGTTGTTACCATTTTGCGTTGTTTGCTTCGTCTGTTCGGGGGTGTAAACCACAGGTACCGTGACACTTACACGTTTCTAACATTAAAGGCCGTGTTTCCACGTCACCACAGTCCCGTTATCGTGCCTACTGAACCTGACAGTGAATCTTTGTTGTCTGAGTCCTACCATCCTGATTCACATGTCCGAATTGTCTCCAAGCTTTTCTTCCATCTCAACTCTCTTCAAACCAAAATGAAGAGCCGCTCTTTCACTCTTATCCGTGTGTATCTGTATTCGAGCTTCACGTCTCTCCTCCTGCAGATGGGGTCTCACCTCCCACCCGCCTTCTGCCCCTGGGGCCCCTGTAACATTGACTTGCCAATTCTTGTTTTGTGAATTGGCTCACCTTCTCAATTTCTTCTGATTCCTTCCTCCTGAGGTTATTTAACTTGTTCTTCTCTCCTCTGTATTTTTCGTCATGTGGCAGTGATTTTCATGGTGGGCCAATTGAATTTAGTTCGGTGAAATTTCCTCTTTGAAGCTGCTTCTCTGTGGCCACGTGCAGCTCGGGGCGGACCCCTGTGCTAACGGAAGGGCACCTTTCGTCTTCTGGAAGGCCTGGCGTTTGCCTGAAGGTGGCCTAGCAGCCTGCATCTGTCTTTACTGTGACTGTCTGATCTTAATACATTTGGTGTTGGCCTCTTGGGGTGATAAGTCCCCTGATCCCATAGTTCCCTGGTACCCCACCTCCTAGCGCACCCCAGGGGGGGGGTCCTCCAGGGCCTAGAGGAAGTTGCCCCTTTCTGGGAGGCTCCAAGACCCCTTCTTGCGGTAGGGATTAGAATAGAGATCTGTGTTCTGGGCTAGGCAAGGTTTCTGGTAGGTTCTGCCAACCTCCCAACCCTCAGGGACCTGTATTTGGACAAGGAGAAAGCAGTTGTTGGGTTCCCCATTATTTCCCCATGTGAAAGTCATGTCGCCCCTGCTGGTGACCTGTCAGTGACTGGTAGGGGTCAGTTTGTCTAGAAGAGGAGGTAGAGGTCCTTCAGAGGGCGAGAGCGAATGCTCTGGTCTTAGTGCCTTGTCTTCCGTGTCTCCTGTCACTGGCATTTTACAGTATTTCCCCAGCTAGGAGAATGAATTTCCTCAAGGGGTGAAAGTTTAAAGCTGCAGATTTTCTGCAAAAGGCATAGACTAGAGAATGACTAATGAACTCTAGAGCTGGAGAAGACTTTTAAGGATTTAGGTGATAATGTAAGATACAAAGTTTAATAAGGCGCTCTATGTATTTCTTTGGATCCTGGCTTCTTTTCTTTTTTTTTTAAAGATTTTAATTTATTTACTAGAGAGCGAGA
>CM052799.1:188952169-188976234 GCA_028533885.1 Nasua narica | reverse complement strand
GGTGACCTTGGGGAAATTATATGACTTCTCTCTGTTTAGTTTCCTTACCTGAAAAATCAGAAATAATAATGCCTACTCAGACAGAATAAGATGAAATCAACACTAACTTTGATACTAGGGACAGAGCAGGTGCTTCGTGAAAATGAACCCCTCCCCTAGCGTGTGCTCCATACAGGGTACACGCGTGCATTTTGTCCTGCTAATTCTGACCTGAATCCTGCCCTATACTGGGCTCTGGATAAATACTGGTTTGATAAATATGTGACCAGCCAGGAACAGTTCTAGGATGAGGTGTGGGTCAGTGTTGTCCTCATGGCAGCTGTTCTCCTCCATGGTGTGACTGAGGATTCCTAGACCCTCGTCCCCATTTCCCTCACGCTGTGCTAGGACACCAGCAGTTAAGCAGCGTTGCTGCTGGAGGCTTCCACATGAACACATCTGGGAAGGGCGGTTCACGAAGCCCAGCTTTGATACTACTTAACATTCCTTGTTCAACATCCTTACAATTTCAGTTTAAATTCCATTCCAAAGCTGAGGGATCATGCTGGGTTTGTAGCTGGCTGCTCTTTAAACACAAGACAACCTGCATCCCAGGCAGTTGATAAAATGCGGAGGGCGTTAGGCTGTTCCACGGGGAGGTCACTGCATGGTGCAGCAATGTCCTACCGGCTGTAGTTTTGAGATAAACTGTTGAGATTAAAAGAGTGAAAAAAAAAAAGCCTCGGTCCTTCTGCTTATGGGAAGTTTCAGTCCCCTTAAGCAGAACAACCAGATGGCAGCTTGTCACCCTGGTTTCCCTCCTTTTGTGGACCACGCGCGACTCTGTAGGGCACGAGGCGGGATGTCATGGGGGCAAGTCCAGACCCAGAAACTGTGAAAGCCAGAGAGTTTCACAGGCATTTTGCTGAGATGTTGGAAAACCAAGTCAGGTAAGGAAGGATGCGAGAGACGGTGAAGTTCAAGCCAAAGAAGGGTCGAGTTAAGGGACAGCCACAAACCCTGTGGGAAACCGGCCCCAGCAGATCAGAGCCTGGAGAGGGTTGAGAGGAGAGTTAATGAGCCGATCCACTTGGGAAGTGGGTGTTAGGCCACCGGCGTGTGGTGCCTATGCTCTCTGTCTCTGGAAGGCTCTGCCCACACGTGTGTGTGTGGCTGCTCTACCTCCCTGTGGATCTCTGCTCGGATGTCCCAAAGGCCACCCTGATGACAGCAGGTGCCGACCCACCCCAAGGACCCTTGTCCACGCTTCTCCCTAATCTTCTGCCCTTGTTTATCTTCTTTCTCCAAAACTTAAAGCTCTCAAGGTCGGGGATCTGTGTACTGCCGTATCCCTCGAGCCTGGGCAAGGCGGGGACTCGGCAAATGTTTGTTGAATGAGCAGATGCATTTAGAAAACACACTCGGGGCTGTTTGGATGGCTGCCCCTCAGTCCTCTGTGTTTTGTAAGAGATTGATCTTTCCAACCTCAATTTTACCAACCCTGTGGCTCCTCTTAGAAAAGGTAGGGAGGGAGAGAGTCCCAATTCTGTAGTTCAAGCCATGCTTAGCCAGTAGCTACTTTTGGAATTTTCTGTATTTTGGAGCTATATCCAAATAGATTCCAGCTGGGTTAAAGAATTGAGTGTGAAAACAGGAGAAAGGAGGAGACAAGAAACAGGATACTTAGTCATGCTCATGATGAGATGAGGTTTCTTAAGCGTAGGGCAACCAACGGGATTTTTATAGAAATTTTTAATGACTTTCACTATTTAGTGGAAATGTTTAAAATATAGTAATAAATTAGAAACTAAACAGGGCCCCCAGCTCAGTGATGGCAAGCTGAGAGCTGGGCTTTTGTGGGGCAAAGAGGGCCACCTTGCTTTGACAAGGGGAGCTGTACAAAGCAAGCAGAACTTGGGCCCCTGAGATGCTAACAGGGGCATCTGGGAGCCCCTGAGATATCCCTGGGGCATCTGAGCATCTCGGGAGCCCCAGGAGGACTCTGGAGGTTTGCGGTGGGTGAACAAAGTGGGTGCCGATGTCAGGCCTCGGCATGATGGCTCACTGTTTTACCACGGGCTCGCCCCGGCTGGCTGGTCTCAGAATCGGGCCAGACTCCCTCACGTAGACGCGCAGACAGAAACGCCAACATGAATCCTTAGGGGCCTCTTTGGAATTAGATGAGTGATGGGAGAGCAGAGCCAAGAGCTGGAGTCTCCTACCCGCACTTCTGCCTCCTGCCTTCCCAGTCCCAGCTTTGGGATAGAGCTGGACAGAAAGAAAGGGAAGGAGAAAGCATCTACAGGTTTGTTCATTTCCTTGTTGCCGAAGCAACTAACGTAGGACCGTCGTGCTTTAGGTGCCTGGCTAGGAAGCGGCCGAGCCGAGTGAGACACAAACTGCCCGGGACAAGCTTTTAAATGAATTTCCATAGCAGCGAAGACGTAAAAACATGGGTGGACCTATTTCAGTGGAAAGCATTCCTTACTTTGCATGGCGCCGGGTTCGCCGATAGCTGGGCGCATCAGAGCCGACCTTGCTTTTGCAGGGTTCGCGGGGACACAGGTCCCGCCTGCGTGAGGTCCAGCTCACGTGCAGAAGGGCCTGTGTTAACAAATACATAGATTTCAGGCAATCAAAGTATGACATCGCCCGGGAAAAGTACACGGTACGTGTGTGTGCGTGTCTGTGTGGTTTCACGTGCTAGTAAATCTTAGTTCCTTGGAGCTAGTTTTCTGATTTCCAAATACATTAGCCATTTCATGCTCTGGCTCATACCCACCTCATAACCAGAGGTGAGGGAACATGATCCCTAGATGTGGTTTTCTCTTAACTAGGTGATTATTGGTGGTGGGTGCTATTTGGGCATTCGTGTATTTTTTTTTTCCTTCTATTTTTCCTTTTGTTGCTGTGGGGGCTGCAGTATGTCGCCTGACGATGTACTTCCTACGACAGGTTATGTTTTAATGCTTTTTCAGAGTGTTAGTTGGCTCTGGAGGGTTTCAAAGGACGGCTGTTGGTACGGTATGTGTTATTTACGTCTTTCTCAACCGTAGAAGCCATGGTATTTACTTCTAATCTGAGACAGATCCTATTTTAGAAAATCTCACCTATGATTATTGCCATTTGCATGTCCTTTAAAACCAAAGCCGCCCACAGTCTAAACACCAGAAATGTTCCCTAAGTTCAAGTCCGGTTTTAACAGGGCAGGAATCACACCACGGCGTTCGGGCTTGCCGTGTCTCCAGCGGCTCCTGGCCATGGGAGTGACTCTAAATAAAGTCGTGGTTGCCTACCAAATTAGAGCCATACCACCTTTTTTTTTTTTTTTTCCTCCCCCCACTGGCTTTTTTGAGATAATAGGATGTGAATTATACAATTCAACCATTTAAACTGTACAATCCAGTGGCTTTTAGTAGATTTGCACATGGGGAGCCATCACCACAGTCAATTCGAGAACATTTGCCACACCCCAAAGAGAAACCCCATCCCCCTCAGCAGTCCTCCTCCCAGCCCTCAGCCAGCTCTACAGGTTTGCCTAATCGGGATGTTTCAGATGGATGGAATCGTATCACACTTGGCCCTTTGTGCCTGGCTTCTTTCCCTTGGCCTAAGGGACAGGGTCATCCTTGTCCCTTCCTCTTTTTATAATAAATATTTTGTATTGCTGTCATTTAACCTCTTAAAGTTAAATTCTTGGACCATCTAGCCAATCTACACACATAACTTTAAACATTAATATAATATCCTAGATCGCCTGGCTGGCTCCGTCGTAGAGCATGTGACTCTTGATCGCAGGATCCTGAGGTCAAGCCCCACATTGGGTGTAGAGATTACTTAAAAAAAAAGAGAGAGAGAGAGAAAAGAAAAAATTAATATAATCTAAACAAAATACAACAGACAAAAGGTAAAGCAATGTGCATTTAAAAAATATTTATTTATTAGAGAGAGAATAAGAGCATGAGAGGGGAGAGGTCAGAGGGAGAAGCAGACTCCCCACGGAGCAGGGAGCCCGATGCGGGACTCGATCCCGGGACTCCAGAATCATGACCTGAGCCGAAGGCAGTTGCTTAACCAGCTGAGCCACCCAGGCGCCCTGGTAATGTGCATTTTAATACGTGCTCATAGACAAGTGTTGGACTAGAGAGTGAGGTCGTTCGATGCACCCGTACGGAAATTGGGCGTATGATGGCCGCGCCTCAGACTGGCTCGTGACGGCGTATGGCCTTTGGAAGTTCAGACACTGCCAATGGTGTTGCCTTAGGTGATGTGATTTTATATAATGGGAAACATCTCTCTACTTTGTTTGGACTTTACCCATCTCTCCTCGATGTATACGGTGGTAACATCCTTGGGAAACTAAGAGTATGATAAAACTGTACAGAAAGTTCTTTTTGTTTATAGGTAAACATAAAATGAGGTTCTCGTGGGAGATCATTATGAACAAGTTTATGTCTTGTGACATATGTGAGTGACCGGCAGGACATTCCATTTTTGTTTCAGCAGGTGGGAGGGCACTACAGGACAGTGGGAGGCTCTCGACCCTCTGAGCACTAAATTCTAGTCCCTGGAACAAATCCGCCCCCCCAATAGCATTCTGAAATGTCCCCTAGGGGGCAGTCCACCCACGGAGGACCTCTGCTCTGGGGTCTACTTTGTGATGTGGGCTTCATCAATGAATATCTCTCATTAAGCTTTTTCCTCCCTCAACTGTTCAAATTATTGGCCATTCTCTTAAGAAGAGGAGGAAGGCTGGTCCCTTCTTCAGGCATGATGAAAAGGGAGCACTCTTGGTCTGATCACCCCTGTCCCCCCACCACCCCAAGAATCTGCTAAAGTTCCACATCTGTTCTGAAACAGTGTTGTTGTCAGAGCAAAACCAAGAAGTCACTCCTGCAGAGCTCCGATGAGCCCCACGGTCTACATTTCCTTTTGATGCTTACAGCAGCGACTGTTGATGGGGACATCCTCCTAAGTGTCCCTCACTGTGCCTGGGACCCGCTTGCCTCGGGTGGGAGAAAGCCCTGTGGAGGAATGAATGGGACACCGATGTACCGTGGCTGTCAAACTCTCTCCCGTGTGTCCTCCTAAAATAATTTGGAAAATCTATAAATCCCCTTACACGTGGTTTATTTGACATCTAACAATTTTCATCCAAAGTTTAAATAATTGCAAAGGATGTGATTTTCAACGTATGATGAATATTGATGTTCAAGGGCGTAGCATCTCTGAGATTTATCCATGAATCTAAATGCCGTACCTATTTTAGGCCTGTTGTCACCCGTGAAAAACTGTATGAAGCTATTCTTTACTAGTCAAAAGTTTATGTTGTCGTTTTATCCCCTTGAACTCCTATTGCCCTTCCAGTTCCCCCATAGAATTTTATACTAATGTAATACACGTGGATGCTTGAAAGTCTTTCATCGATCACCCTAATATATTTCTCTGCAATAACACTGTGCAATTTTCTGTGAACGTAAGTCTTTATAGATAAAAAATTCCTCTGGATTGAATTCTCCTTATCATGATTAATAATATACAGTATAAAAAGAACAAATACAGTGTAAATTTTGACAAATGCTTATTAAACATACTTAAGTTTTTACTGGAAATAGAGTTCTGAATGAAATGGAGCGGGTCATTGGTTTCAATTCCATTTCTGTGGACGGACATGGCTTTTTGACAGAAAGAGACTGTTGTGCATTAATTTTCTTCTTTTTTATATGTGCAGCCAATGAGAAACTTTCTTCGCATAAAAACGTAGGTGGGGGGCACCTGGGTGGCTCAGTGGGTTAAAACTGCTGCCTTAGGCTCAGGTCATGATCTTGGAGTCCTGGGTTCGAGCCCCACATCCGCCTCTCTGCTCCGCGGGGAGCCTGCTTCCTCCTCTCTCTCTGCCTACTTGTGATCTCTATCTGTCAAATAAGTAAATAAAAAAATATTAAAAAAAAAAAAACGTAGGCGGGAATGGAAGGGTTTTTTTCTTTTTCTCGTACAGCATTGTCACTCAGGTTTTTTGAAAGGTTTTCAAGTTATATGCTGTAAATTACATTTTCTCTCTTCTCGGTAATTTTTACCTGTCCGTCAGTTAATAACTCGGGGCCCGCCGTCAGTTTTGTTGAATACAAAAAAACTTGGAAACCACCTGATTTATCAAGGATGCCTGAAAGACTTGACTATTACTTACCAAATTGTTACAATTACACTGGTTATTGCTTCGTTTAGAGACACCTTGCTTCCACTACTTAACAGTAGCTGAGAAAGTGGTGATAATTTTAATACATCCTCATCAACACAAATATATATTTTTAAACAAAATGCTTTTATTTTGTCCCATGTTTAAAATATACTTTCATAAACACCTCGGAGCTACTGATTTAGTTTTTCCAATTTCGGGGGAGTGCCTGCCATGTGACCTAATTGGCAAAGCCAGTCCTCACTGACAAGCCACTTGGCCAAACAAAACTTTCTTTAGAAAGCCCACCTTCCCTTTTCCATTCAAGTAAACGTGTTAGCATTTATGCCCCAGTGACCACATCTTACTCCATTCCAATTTGAAGATGAAATGAGGCATGCGGTTTGCCCCCTGGATGAAATCAGGTGCCCTATCTTAAATAGCTCTTTTTGGCGTTTCTCCGGGAGTAAAGCATCCTTGAATAGTAGCGAGGTCACAGAAGAGGCAAGATTAAGGGAAAGCTGTCTTCACTCCCTCTGCCCGACCCTAGGACATACCTCAATCCGGAATAATGCAGTGTGAATCAAAATACGTCATTTCTAAATGCCACACTTTGCACTTATCAAAATGGGTCTATGATGAGAAATGATCTCTGGTTTGTGGTGTTTAATTAAAGGATCTTTTTATAGTCATCAGTATTTTGCATTACCTCTTTGTTACCCCTCTTGGAGGTTTTTATGTCCCGGGCTGTGCCTCTCAGTTAGGCCTGGGGAGGATGAGAGGTTATCCTTTCCTTGTCATGTGGGAGGGAGGCAGTGGTTTAAGAGGAGTTTTAAAGGTAGAGCTTGTGTGTGTCTGGATGCCGAGCCCATTCTGAAATAGATTTGTATTAGGGGAGAATGCTTATGGCAAGTTGGGGGCTCTGGGGATATTTTCCCTTAAAGCTGATGTGCCCTCATGCCCTTTTGGAAAGATACTTTGCCCCGTTTGAAGATGGCTATATTTTAGAACATTTTCAATCCTCGGTGATCTTGAGAATCTTGTCGCTATGGTGTGCACTGAGTCCTAGAAAGCCAAAGAATGTGTAAAAAGTTGGGCTTGCATTTGGAAGTTAGAGAATTTGTGTTTTTTTCTCCCTCTTCCCATCTTTCTCTCCCCTTCTTCTGCTCTTTCCTGAGAATTATTTAAGGCAATTTATAAGGATGCTAAGATCTATCAGATCCTGAATTAAAATTGGGAGGGGAAAAAGGAGAAGCAATGGTAGAGACATACAGTGGTTGGGGAAACACACCTGCAGCAGTGGTAGGAATGGGCAAAGTAATGACGGAGCTATCTGTCCCCAAGGGTTGTTGTGAAGCAGGTCGGTCCCTTTACAGAAGGTGCCTGTTGTGCACAGGATGTGGGTGGGGGCTCAAGGCCACAGGGTATGGCTTAAGAATCAGGTTGTAGGGGAGCCTGGGTGGCTTAGTCGTTAAGCATCTGCCTTCAGCTCAGGTCATGATCCCAGGGTCCTGGGATCGAGCCCCGCATCGGGCTCCCAGCTCAGTGGAGACCGTGCTTCTCCCTCTCCCATCCCCCTGCTTGTGTTCCCTCTCTTGCTGTCTCTCTTTCTCTCTGTCAAATTAAAAAAAAAAAAGAATCAATTTGTAGAGGGAAACTTCCCAGCCAAGGATCAGGTCCCCAGTCCTTCGGGTCCCTTGGGGAGAGTCGTACCAGCACTGTGCTGGAATGAAGTGGGTGTACGTCCTGGGGAAGGACTCTGTTCCCCTCTTGTTCTTGTTTCATATTGGACAAGTAAGGGCTCCCTTGTCAGTGGGACGGCAGATGGCCCGGTCCCAAGCAGCAGGCCCCCGGGTGACAGCTATTTAGAGGTGTGGTCTGGGAAATCCAGCGACCTTGCACAGGAAACTTGGGGGCCCACAGGAAGCTGGGGTGGCCTTTCCTGCGGCCCTCCGATCTCACAGGAGGCTGAGAGGAGGAGGGAACCCTCGGTCCCATGTGGCTTGTTGTCGAGGTAACCCAGACGGGATTCCTGGGTAATTTTCCCTTAATCCTAGGTATCTTATCAGAGTCATGTATTTTTTCTTTGAATTTGCTAATAGCTCACGTAAAGGACAAAATCTGCTCCGTTAAACATGTCACAGATTAAAATAGAGAGATACTTGGGCGAAAGTACAATTCTTAGCAGTGAGACCTGATAGGAACTCCTTCCGGAGCTTCGTAACAGAAAGCTGAGGAGAAGGAGCAGCTCCTCGAAGCATCTTTGCAGTAGGAATAATGACGAGTTTCGTGCGCTGGCTCGGACTGTCCAACGTTAGCTTCAACAAAAAAGACCCTCTGAAATTTGCTTACGAGTCAGTGCAATCACGTGGTAAATTGCCTTCTCTTTATAATTTTAAATTTTTCAAATATATATGTTTCTGATGTGTAGAAAGCTCTTAACCTAACTGTTGAAACTCTTGCTTTACTCTATAGCCTTGTTTTGGGAGGAGGGTCGGGAGAGGGGTGTACAGAAAAGCTTCTGCTGGGAGGAAAATACAACCGGTTTTCGACCGAATGGTTCCTAGTCCACCCCGTCACCCCGGGGCCAGGGGACTGCCCCCCGCCCCCAGCTCGGCACGTGCCCACAGCTCTACCCCGGAGGAAGTGGATCAGTCTCTGGGCTGATCCCGGGGCTGGCCTCCAGGAGCGGGCTCCCTGCAGTCTGGGGAGGGACGGGAGCCCCAAGGTGCAGGGCGGAGAGGGTGGTCTCCCCTGTTTCCCCCAATTCCCCAACCACCATGGAGGCCTGCAGGCTTGAGCCCCACCTGTGCTGCAGCCTTCTGAATTCTGGAGAGCGAACCCTACGCAGGGGTGCTGAGGCCAGAACGGTGAGCGGCCATGGGGTCACCGGCACGTCCCCCTTCTGCCCACTCTCCGTTCCAAGTCCCCTCGCCTCCCCCACCAGACCCATGTTAGGGAGGGGAGTGGAGCATGAAGAGAAGACAGCGGAAGGAACAAAATCAAGTATAAAACCCTGTGAGATGTACAGGGAAAGAAAGAGCTGAGGCAAGGTAGCTTTTTACTTAATTTATTTTATTTTTAAATTTATTTATTTATTTAAGTAATCTCTACACCCAGCGTGGGGCTCGAACCCACAACGCTGAGATCAAGAGTCGCATGCTCCTCCGACCGAGCCGGCCAGGCGCCCTCAAGGTAGCTTTTTTTTTTTTTAATTGTGTTATGTTAGTCACCATAAAATACATCATTAGTTTTTGATGCAGTGTTCCACAATTCACTGTTTATGTAGCTTTTTAATAGAGTGTGCGTACTTCAGGGCTGAGGACAATTGCGTCAACGTTTTAATGTGGGTCAGAAACGATTTCAGAGTTTGTACAAGTCAGGGTTGGTGACGGCAGGCAAAAGAAATTGACTTGTGTCACCTGACCAGAAAAGGAATGGTTTGGAAGCCAGACCTTGGGTAGCTCGCAAAAGCGAGGGGGAGTTCGGAGGACAAGGCAGGGAGGGCGAGTTCTCGAGACCCAGGCTGCCCGGGCCCTCCAGCCATAGAGAGTCTGGGCCAGCAAGTCTCTGGCCTCCGAGTCCGCCTCCCTCCCAGATGCCCCCAGGGGCTCCTCCAGCCCCAGGAATGGGGTACAGGCGTTTCGCTGAAAGCTGCCCAAGTCGTTCTTTTCTGTTAGACGTTGATGAGATTATGATTATGTTTAACAACTGGATCGAATGATGACATTTCATAGATCTTTTACCTTCTGAAGTAAGTAAAATGTATATGTATATACACATATATTTGTGTATAGTCTTGTTATAAACATTAACGAGTGAGCCTCTTGGCACACAATTGATTATGTTTGATTATATTTGATTATGTATCGATAATAATTGCAGACAAAGAGGCCTTTTCCAGGTATGTTACTGAGAACCTGGGTTCTCTAAGTGGATTTTATCCTCCCCAAACTGGGCATGTAACAACCTACTTTCGTTCAACATTTTCTGGGTCATTGTTAAAATAACATAGCTTAAATGGAATTTATTCAGAGTGCTGTTATATCAATATATTCTTTATTATTTTAGGATTAGCTTTCCGTATATAACAAGAATGTTGTTATTGTCTTCAGAGGGGATTTTATTATTTCCATTCTAGAATGGGCCTTTCATTCCTTCACCACCTCCGGTTTCTCCTTCATTAACTAAGAAGCAAATTAGACTTGCATTTAGTCGATGTCTGCCAAATGTTATTTTTAGAAGCCTTCTCACCTCTTTCTCGGCCCTCTGGGATTTCTTCTTTCTTTCCTTAACTCTGCTTTGCCCTCTCAATCATTGCAATCAAAATCCGTGCCCTCCCAATATTAGTTCAATATGTAAAACAGATTGTTTATTTGCTCTTGGGATAGGAAAGCTCTTTTGAAGCTTAAAAACGCAAGGAAAAATGATAAAAGGAAAGTTTGGTAGGTTTCTCTATAGCAGCAGATTTCTGTAGGCCAAATAACACCATGAAGTGGGTGACCGATGGAGAAAACATACTTGGAACACAAAAAGTGATCAAAGGGTTAATGTTTTCAGTACACGAAAATGTTCCACAATTGGAAAATGGGTAAAGGAAGTAAAGCAGTCACTTCCTAACAGAAGCAATCAGGTGACCAGTAAAAGGGTGGAAACACATCTGAGTATCACTATTAATAAAAATGAAAAAACACATAATTTTTGCACGCTAAACTGTGAAGATTAGGAAGTGTTTGGGCAAAGGTGTGGGAAAACGGGTATTTCACACTGTTGGTGCAGAGTTAGTGCAGACTTCCTGGTGGATCGTGTGTAACACATGTCTTAAAATGTGCATATATTTTGACCCGACGATTCAGTTTGTCGAATTTAACCCAAGAAGATTAAGTAGGCACACAAGTCCGTGTGCACATTCATTTGCTCTACCTTTTAGTAAACAGAAACCCAGACACCGTCTCAGTGCCTAGGAATAGGAGGTTATATTTTATATGTATGTAACTCTTGTAAAACAGGCAAAAACCATAAAAAAACAGATCAAAAACCAATACCCATATATGACCCCGTTATTTAATAAAAAGGTCTGTGCATGCATTGAAAGATGAGAAAACTTGGCTAGAGTATGTGAAAGGCAGTTTTCTCTGGGTGATGGAATTATGGGAGACATCCCATCTTCGTTGTGATTTTTCTGAATTGTCTAAAATTTCTTCTGTGAGTATATATTGTTGCTGAAAGCCAGGAAGAAAAAACAATAAATCCCATTGAAAGAAAATGGGGAGCCAGTGTGTTTGCAACATAGAGTATGAGGAGGATGCTGGTCTTGCCCTTTAGCTCAGGGATATCCCTGCTCTTTGGAGTTTTGACCCAAATATTATTTTGGGGCTTGCAGTTTAGCATATGCAATATTCTAAATAAGAATGATTTTTTAAAAGATTTTATTTATTTGACACAGAGAGAGAGAGAGAGAGTACAAGCAGGGGGAGCAGCAGGCAGAGCGGAGAGGGAGAAGCAGACTTCCCGCCGAGCAGGGAGCCCGATGCCGGGCTGGGATCGTGACCTGAGCCGATGCGGGGCTGGGATCGTGACCTGAGCCGAAGGCAGCCATTTAACCGACTGAGCCACCCAGGTGCCCCTCTAAATAAAAATGGTTTTTGAGAATTTCTATTGAGGTACCGTGGATATCAGTTACTTGGCTTATTTGCAGTTCTAACAAATTGAGACCAATTATTTGGATAGTAAGTAAGATACTAAAATTTATATCTACTGTTAATGCTGCCTAGAACTTTCTGTGCTGATCCTGTTGGCAGATGACATTTTTTTTTGAATGAGTCCTAGATGTGTGTCTGTACTAGAGCGCAGATGATCGTCACTTTGTATACCGCGTCCTGTGCTAAACACTTAATTTTTTTTTTTTAAGGCAATCTTTATTTCGATGTTAGAAAGATTCCTAGCCTCTGGTGTCACTGGTACACTGGGAACCCCAGGTTGTTTGGCCCACCCCTGAGGTTCCGGCCTGAAGCTTCTCACTTAGAGGACTGCGGTAATTTGTTGCAAAAGAGAAAAGTACAATCATTTTATATTGCGGGAATGGTGGTGTTCCAACCATCACCGTTTTAAAAGCGGAGGGCGGGGAGAGGATTTTAAAATTAGTTTAAGCTGGATAGCCAACACAGTGAGCCGAAGGAATGAGATTTTTGTGTCTTCGAAAAGGCTACAAAAGTCGCAAGAGCTCTTCTTGGAACGGCCCTGTGTAAATGCGCTGGCCGGCTGGCGGCCGCGGGATGAGCGGGCATCTCTAAGTCCCATTGTTGGACCAATTGAGCAAAGACGGGTTTTATTGACAGGAATGTTACTGAAGAAGCACATGGAGTTGAGCTGTTTGCTTTCAGATTTAGCAGTTGTTTAGACAAGCGGGACTCTTTATTCTTGCTTAGACCTGGGTGAGCCGAGCCTCAAGGTTGAAAAGTAAAAAGGGAACATAAGAGAAAGTTCTCAACTTCAGTTTCTCTGGGTTATACTGACTTTCCTTCAGCATTTTTGTTGTTGTTCTTAATGCCATTTCTTCCCAGCCCTACTGCCTGAAGGAATCTTTTTTTAGAACTCACTTCATGTTTTCATTATCCAGTTTCTTTTTTGTTACATCAAAAGCAAAGCAAACAATAATAATGTTGACAACAGAAGAAATGGAATAGACCCTTCCCCTCAAACAACCAAATAGAAACTCAAGAGAATCATGCTGGTCCCTTGCAATGTCTTGGTGGAGGTCCTGAAGGTCTTAGAAGGAGGGCAGAAACCCAGCATTTATTGAATGCTTACTGTGTACAACCTTGGGAGATGAACATTTATTGAATACTTACTGTGTACAACCTTGGGAGATGAATATTTATTGAATGCCTACTGTGTATCAACTTGTAATGCTCCGGAAGGTGGCTGTTCTCACATTTTATAGATGAGGAAACAAACTTTGAGGTCACTCAGCTACAATGTGCAAAACTTGAATTCAGGTTTATCTAATCTTGCTTTTTTCCCTTCTCTATAGGGGGAATAATTCAGTGGTCTGGGTTACCAAAAAAAGGAGGGGGGCAAAATATGCCTGGGGGCCATCACTCTGAGCTCATGGGAAAGAAGGTGGGTCAGGCTTATTTCTTATACCTACTTAGCCATCCTAAAAGTCAAACCATTAAACTTTCAGCTTTAGGTAAAAATCACCTAGTAGAGTTGGGGACAGATACCCCTCCTCTTTGCTGACCTGCGTCTCCCTGTGAGTCTTGCTCCACTCCGTGGACCAGCTGTTGGGCAGCACAGGAGTCTTGGGCTTTGGAGCACCGGCCTAGAATTTCCTAGAAGCGTGTTCCCGGTATTACCTCTGACGTGCGTGAGCCTTTCATACCGTAGGGCTAGTTTCAGCTTTTGCATACTTAGATTAGGGGGAGCAACGTTTGCCACCGTTTCACGGGTCGTACACTTGATGGTTTTCTGACTAGGCCTGGTGAGGACGCACATGGTAGAAACAGCAGCTGCTCCCCATCGCAAGATCAGCAGAGCTAAGACTGCTAAGTTGCATGTCACCGTGCTGACTTTTCTGGAAGTGACGCCTGCCCTTGTTCATTCTGCGCATTCCTCACCTCCCCGGGAGCCTGTAAGAGCAGACCCCCTCGGCCGGGAGCTGAGCCCGGGAGCTGAGCGGCAGCTGTGAGCGTGGAAGGGGAAGGGAAGGAAAACAGAGTCGTCCAGAAGAAAAAGGTGTGCAGCTAAGGCCTGGAACAGAAAGTTTGTTGCTATTAAAAAAAAAATCATAATCAAAATGGACAGAAGTTCTTATTAAACCGATTTCCCATGCTTAAAAAAAAAAAAAATTGTGGTCGAAGAAAATAGCGTAAAAAACCGAGTCCACGTAAGCTTGAAAAGAAAGCTGCGGTGGTAGATTTGCACATTGGCCTTAATTGGCCCAATTGACCTTCCCTGCTGTATTTACAATTGCCTTAAAATTGTAAGCAGATGTTTGAAACCCCCGCTTTAATAGGTCTGCAACATCTGTTTCACCACCGCTGCTGCCCACCAAAGCAGCCGTAATTAGGGAGCACCTAATGCATACATCTTTTCTTACGGACCCAATCGATCAGATTTCTCCCCGAGGTATTAAAGTCGACCCCTATTCTTGCTTTTATTTGAATACGTTTTGCATTATATTTTCTTACACAGACCGGTATGCCAGCCTGATACAAAACACCCCGAGACAGTCGTTCTCTGTAGTGAGTTCTTAAAAATTGTTTGTGCGGTCATTAACGATGGGTGAAAGTCGTTTGCGTGAACAACTGTAAACCCTTGAAAATGTGCGAAAGCTTTGGTTCTTCCCTTTCGTGTTCTAAAGGAGGCATTTCCTGAAAAAACAGCAAGGTAGAAATGTGAAAATCTTAAAAGCTGGGAGCCCCGTTATTTATTTATTTATTTTAATTTAATAGATTTCATTTCTTAGGTTTCGGGTTTACAAAAAAAATTAAACAGAAGGTACAGGGTTCCCATGTATTCCCTCCCTTCTCTCTCCCTGCCTCTAGTTTCCTGTGATTAACATCTTCTGTTAGTGCGGTACATTTGTTACAATCTATATTGAGACATTATGAATTGTAAGTATCATTTACATTACCGTCCACCATTACAGTAACCCACAGAGTAGTTCCTTTGCCCTAAAGAATTCCCTTTGCTCCAACTGTGGGAGGGGACATTATTGACTGGAGTATTTTTTTTTTTTAAGATTTTATTTATTTATTTGACAGAGAGAGAGAGATAGCCAGAGAGGGAACACGAGCAAGGGGAGGGAGAAGCAGGCTTCCCGCTGAGCAGGGAGCCCGATGCGATGCAGGGCTCGATCCCAGGACCCTGAGATCATGACCTGAGCAGAAGGCAGACACTTAAGGACTGAAGTATTCTTGAGGATGTGTTTACTTGAAAAAGAAACTCTTTCTTATGCATAGCGGTCTGAAGAAATAGTCATTTTGGTCTTTTAGAACTGACTGTACAAAACTTCAGAGAACTTTGTTTTTTCCACTTGCTTTCCATTTTAAGATAACTTTGCATGTATTTATAAAATTTACTAAGGTTGATATGGTATGGTATATGCCTAATAATTAGGAAAATTCTGCAGTCAAATGCTCTACCACTGAGCTATACCCCCGATTAGGAAAATTCTGTAAATTGCTAGCATACATTTCAGTTCCTTACAAATAAATTAATCCTTTAAGGAGTCATTTCTTTAAAGTTGTTATTTTAATATGGATACTTATTTTAAATGACTTGCCTGAGGTAAGAGGTCGTTAATGGAAAGACTTCGGTGTCAGTAGTTCATTTTAGCTCTGTATCTTGAGCTGTGTTTTTTTTTATCTGAAGATTGCATCCATACAGATGATAGCCAAAGTCTAGAAGTGAAGAAATAACGGCAGGGAAAGATGCCCAATTTCAAACACGTGGAAAGCAACAGGGAAGATGCCAGGCTCAGAAATGAATGAAGAGGGGCGCCTGGGGGGCTCAGTCGGTTAAGCGGCTGCCTTCGGCTCAGGTCATGATTTCAGGGTCCTGGGATTGAGCCCTGCATCCGGCTCCCTGCTGAGCAGGGAGCCTGCTTCTCCCTCTTCCTCTGCCGGCTGCTCTATCTCTGTGTCCAAAAAAAAAAAAAAAAAAAAAAAAAAAAAGAATGAATGAATGAATGAATAAAAAGAAATGACTGAAGAAATCTTGGGTGGGAGAAAGCGTCGCATCTGGCATGTGTCCCCTCCCAGAAGGTGGTTAGGCTGATTGATGTAGGCCAGTGGTGTTCAGGGCCGGGACTAGAGAGTTATGGGCGGCCCTTGGTGTGTGGCCTCGAGTGGGGTACAGACTTTTTGTTTTTGTCAAGAGTAGAGGTAGATGTAAAAAAAAATTTTTACGGAAGTATAATATGCATACAGAAAAATACACATATCCGAAGGGTGCAGCGTTTGAATTTTTACAAACTAAACTCATGCATGTAACCAGATGAAGAAGTAGAAAGGTCTGGCATCCCAGAAGCACCTGTCACGGTCGCTTCTGGTCATCGTCCCCCTCTGAGAGGCACTACACTGCCACCATCTGAGTTCGGCCTGGTTTTGTACTCAACAGCTGTGGAAACATGCAGCGGGGACTCTGTGTTCCTGTCAGTACATGTGCTTCCTTTGTCCTAACTGCTATTTTATACTCCGCTGGGTGAATATTCCACAATTTGTTCATCCATTCTACTACTGATGGGTTCTCAGGTCATTTCTGGTTTGGAGCTATTACCGGTTATGAACAGTCTGGTTCTTTGGGTGAACATATATAATCATATGTTGAATATATACCCAGAAGCAGAATTTTTTTCTTAAAGATTTTATTTATTTGAGACACAGCAAGAGAGGGAACACAAGCAGGGGGAGTGCGAGAGGGAGAAGCAGGCTTCCTGCTGAGCAGGGAGCTCTATGCGGGGCTCCATCCCAGGACTCTGGGATCATGACCTGAGCCGAAGGCAGACACTTAACGACTGAGCCACCCAGGCGCCCCTCCAGGAGCGGAATTGTAAGGCTATAAGTTATACACTCGTCAGCCTCAGTGTTTGCGGATCAGCCTGCAAAACAGCTTCCCTGCCAGCCGTGTGTGCAATTCAGGGTCAGGAGACTTTCAGGGTTACCACTGGCATTCTTGTTTGAAGACCCTGTGTTGTTTCTAGGTTGCCTGGCCTAACCTGTTGGCTTCCACGTGAAGCAGAGCCCGTCCAACTGTGGGACACAACCAGCATTTGTAATTGTTGTGAGCTGGGCAGCGTGCCTAGTACTTTCACATACATTAGTTCACAAGAGTTGTAAATTGTATTATGCCCATTTTACAGATCAGAAGACTTGCAACTAAGATGATCTAGTTTGTCTAAGGTCATATGTAACTGAGGACAGACCCAAATCCCGGCCTAGGCCGTTGACTCCTATGCTCTTAGCTACCATATTGGGCAGCCCTTTGCCATATTCAAGGGCTGACTAAATCCTCCTGCCTTCCAAGGATGTTGCAGTATGTGACTTCTAGATAATACGGGGGGGCCATTATTGTTATTCTTTATTCGAGCCTCAAAGGTACATAGGAACAGGTACTGTTCCTGTGGGAATAGTAAACATTGTGCTAATGTTCCAGGACTAATTTATTGTCTTATCTTCACTCACATTCTAAGTTGTTCCTAATATTCAGACAATGGCTTATTTTGTGTTGTTTGTTTTGTTTGCAGATGGGACAGTTACTTAAATACAAGTCAACTGAGTTTTATTTTTGTCAAGTTAAGAAATACCTTTAACTTATAGCAGTTCGATGGAAAATAAATATCCCATGAGCATTCTGTGTGCGTGTTTGCATGTCTAAGGTTTTCTTATTTTTTTTTTAAAGATTTTATTTATTTATTTATTAGGAAAGAGAGAGAGTGAGAGAGAGCATGAGAAGGGAGAAGGCCAGAGTGAGACGCGGACTCCCCATGGAGCTGGGAGCCCGATGTGGGACTCGATCCCGGGACTCCGGGATCATGACCTGAGCCGAAGGCAGTTGCCCAACCAACTGCGCCACCCAGGCGCCCAAAGGTTTTCTTATTTTTTAATAGAGATATAATTCACCCTTCCAAAATAGCTGTATTTTCATATCACTTCCCCATCCCTCTGAGAAAAATGAAAATCTTAATGGATTTTTTTAAAAGATTACAAACTTAATTTAAAAGCAGTATTGTTATTTACAACTTGTATTTCCTTCTTGTCCATTAGGAACATTAATTCATAATCTTCTTCTATCTTTACCATGAAAATGGCTTTAATTTTAAAAAATATGGGAGGGGCGCCCGGGAGGCTTGGTTAGTTAAGTGTCTGCCTTCAGCTCAGGTCATGGTCTCCGAGTCTGGGGTTGAGCCCCAAGTCTCCAGTCTCGGGCTCCCTGCTCAGCAGGGAATCTTCTTTTCCCTGCTTTTCCCCTTTCCCTTTGCCCCTCCCCCACCCCTGCTCTTGCTCTCTCTAATAAATAAAATCTTTAAAAAAGAATATGAGAAAAATTTATCATCTTTGCATATCATAATTCCACCATAAGCAATGTACAAATACTTCAAAAGAAATCATAGGTTTATCCATTTTAATCAATAATGTATTAAGATTCAGGGGCATCTTTTTTTTTAGATATTTGAACATGTTCCTATGGACACTGTTATCTGAGTTCCCATCAATAGCAATGGAAGCAAAACTGCTTCAACAGTAAAGGTAGATGGACTTAAAAACCACTCCCTTTTCCTAGAGATAGATTATTTTTATATTTGGGACTCGTAATTTTTGTCTTAAACCAAAGTTAAGTGTTAGGCAACGTGCCCGTCTCGTTCTGTGATTATGTAAAAATTAGCAACGAAATTCCTACCAGGATAAGTAAATCTGTAACATGTTATATGTTTCTTAAATCGAGCCACATCTACTTTTTGTTTATGAGCTATTTCAGGTCCATCCTTTACCTTTATTGTGAGTAATGAGGGTCTTACTAATATTAGAGTTTGTTTATATTTTGAGGGTTTTTTTTCTTCCTCCCTTGGAAAGCACTTGTGCTAGCAAATTACAAGGAGACCATTTATAAGCTAAATAACAGTTTTGTTACTCAGTAGTTTGGGTACCCAGTGAAATAAATGTTAGCTTTAGAATTTATCAAGGTAATAGGTACTGTTGTGCTCTCTTGAGTTATACCCGTGTTGATGCAGTTGGGTTGGAAAACATCCGTATAACATCATTTCAGATCCATACTTGGGTCTGAGGAGTCTTCCTGTATCTTAAAACACTGTGGAATTTTCAAAAACATGCATATAAGGTGTGAATAGTGAGTTGAACCACCTTCATGAGCTTTCTGGCCATTTGGATTTCTTCTGCGATGTGCCTGTTAATTTCCTTCGCCCGTGTTTTGAGCCTTGGCTTTGAAGTTCTTCTATCTTGTGTACATCTCTTGCCCTGGGGGGCTCGGGAGTCTCTCCTGCCATCCGTGCCCCTGCTGTACCTTCCTCCCTGGGCTGCTACCTGTCTCTTCCACCTCCTTCCACAAATTGCGCTGTATAATGGAGCTAAAGTGTGCCTGTGTTTGTATATAGTGTCCCCCCTCCTTACCCATGGGGGTGCGTTCGAAGACCTCCGGTGGATGCTTGAAGCTGTGGATAGTTCCAGACCCTTCCCAGTTGGCCCGTAAACCGTGCAGACACTGGGGCACTGATCCCTGCGTAACTCAACTCCTTCGAGACTTCACTACTAATAGCCTAATGTTGACTGACACCTTACCGGCAGCATAGAGAATGAACACATAGTTTGTATGTTGTACTACAGACTGTATGCTTAGAATAAAGTAATAAATGTTATTAAGAAAATTATAAGAAAAAATATGTTTATAGTGCTGCACTGTAAAAAATCCACATATAAGCAGACCCGCATGGTTCAAACACATGTTGTTCAAGGGTCAGCTGTATCTACCGTGTTTTTTCCTGTACATATGTACCTGTGATAGAGTTTAACTTAGAAATCAGACAGAGAGATTGACAACAAGGACGAATAATACAATAGAACAGTGATAACGATAATGTAGGAAAGTTACGTGAGTGTGGTCTCTCTCTCCAGATACCTTATTGGACTGCACTCACCCTTCTTCTTATGATGATGGGAGATGATGCAGTGCCTCTGTGAGGAGACGGAGGCAGGGGAGTGATGTAGGCATGTGACCTAGCATTAGGCCACTGTTGACCCTCCGATGGCAAGTGAGAAGGGGACTCTGGTTGATGGCGGATAACTGACTGCGGAAAGCAAAACTGCGGATAAGGTGGGGACTGTTGTAGAAAGAAAAGCAAATTCTTTTTTTTTTTTTAAAGATTTTTTATTTATTTTATTTGAGAGAGAGAGAGATTACAAGTAGGTAGAGAGGCAGGCAGAGAGAGAGGGGGAAGCAGGCTCCCTCCCTGCTGAGCAGAGAGCCCGATGCGGGGCTCCATTCCAGGACCATGAGATCATGGCCTGAGCTGAAGGCAGAGGCTTTAACGCACTGAGCCACGTAGGCGCCCCAAGAAAAGCAAATTCTCATGAAATAACAAGTCATTAAAAATGTGTGTGGAGGGATTTTAGTGTTGGGCACCTTTGTAGCCTACCTCCTAACATGGGAATCTAAGGAAGATGGTTAACAATTTCAGACCCGTTTCTGAAAGATAGCCATCCACATGTGAGTGAAACAAGCTCCCCCCCCCCCCGCCCTTTATTCCAGTATTTACTAAAGCAGCACAGAAAAACGTGTCATTGTTTTATGAAGTGACATGCTAGTGCTGTCCATTGCCCTTTTTTGTCTTTCCAACCACAGGTACTTGCACAGAGGTTGACTCCGTGAAGCAGTGTTCATTTCATTCCCATTTAATTTTAGAGACCAAATGCTTAGGTTGCCTTAAAGACGAGAAGTTGGTTCCTGTTCCCGTTGAAGTGATGTTTCTCAGCTGCTCAGAAATGAGAATAGTTTATCTATGTATCTGCAATGTACTAGTTTCTTGGGGCTGCTGAAACAAATTACCATAACTGGGTGGCTTAACACAACAAAAAATGATTCTCTCATAGTTCTGGAGGGCAGGAGTCTAAGTCAAGATGTTGGCAGGGCCCCACTCCCTCTGAAAGCTCCTGGGGAAGAGCTCTTATTTGCATCTTACCTTCTTCTGGTAGTTCCTGGAGTTCTCCTGCCTTGTAGATTCATCATTCCGTCCTACCTGGGTCTTCATGTGGGCTTCTCCTCTGTGTGTCTTTGTCTTTTCCTCTTCTGTCTCTTATAAGGACAAATATTATTGGATTTAGAGCCCACCTTGGGATTCAGGATGACCTTACCTCAAGATCTCTGGTTATATCTGCAAAGACCTTCCTTTCCAAACGAGGAAACACTCAGAGGGTCTGGGGATCAGGACATGAGCATATATATGGGGGGACAGGAGGTACCACCATTCAACCCACTACAGAAAGAAAGAAAACTCACATTACTAAGAAGCTGAAGGCAGGAAGGGCAATGAAATCTCACTGGCCAATTTCCTGGGAGGGCGGAGGCTTGCACCCCGGTGCTGGGTACGCAGGGAGAGCCCAGGCATGCCGTCCTTTCCTGCTTTGAAATCCAACTGCCACCCAGGTTACACTAGTCAACTAAAAGTAGGATGAAATGACCTAAAAATAGTTCCTAAGTATTCTCTGGCTTGAAAAATTGGCCCAGATTCCCATGTTACTTAAGAAGTGGGGAAAGAAAAACTTGGGAAACTATCAACTGCATAAATGGTCATTACTGAAGGATTATTCAGATTTTGGCTTTGTTTCAGGAAACATATTCATTTTGTTTTCAACTTATATTTTGTTCCGTTCCCCACCCTCCCACCCCCAAGCCCCACTGTAAGAACTTGATTATTAGCTCTACAGTGTATCAGGGTTTCAATAGCGGCTGGGCCGTACTGAGCCCACCGAGACAAAAGTGGCTTTCATTATTGAGCTTGATACAAGGTCCCTGATTGCAGCTGACTTGCACATTTCTCCAAAATTATACTTTTATGAAAAACCAACACTTCCAATGTGTGAAAATTACCACTCATTTCTTCGTGTTTGACCACTGTGGATCTTCCTAATGTTTGTTCTTCTAGGGACTAACCTTACTGGGAAGAGAAATTTTTTTTTTTTAAATTATCATTCCATTCCTGCTGATCCTTTTGTGAGCTTGATATTAAGAGGTTACGGTAACAGTACCCACTAGATAAATTAAACATTAATTCCCTCTTGATTAAGAAAATGTTTTCTCTGGGATTCAGCCACTTTCAATTCGGTTTGGGCTTTTCCTTGGCGTGGACATAGCCAACATCTTGTCTTGTGTGTTGTATTTTTAAAGGTATAAAACTTGTTACAGTGTGTATTTGGGGAGATTTTGAGTTGCCTATTCGTAGAGATTTCTATTTAAAGGGGTCTTCTGATTATATAAACCCATCTAATATAGTACACAGTTTTTGTCATGCTTTAGGTCTTCATAAAACTTTTAGTATACGTGCTGCCGAAATGAGCACTTCATAAAACCTTTATAAATACCTTTCTGAACAATAAGGTCAGATCCCAGTGCTAAGAACATCAAGTGCCATCCAGACTGCGTACGTCCATCGTTGGTCAGCAGACATCTTTAGTACGGTTCCTACGTGAGAAAGAAACGTCGATCATTCCTTGACAATTACTGCCTTTTTTTTTTTTTTTAATGTCAAGATTTTCACTGGACTGGTAAGCAAAACAGCAGTCCTGCCATAGCCTCAGAGTGAGCATAGTTCTTGTCCCTGTCTTACTGTGGAAAAACCGCTTAACTCACCTGGATGGAAGGGCTGACCGTGACGGGCCGTCCACCTGTCTGAGTACGGAGCTGTATAAGCAGGGCCGTGTTCCAGAACAATCTTGTGATAGTGGCTGGGAGTAGTGCTTGATTGACTCAGGGGAAGTTTTTGGAGGCTGTCTCACTAATCAAAGCAAACCATAATAAGCCTGAAATTCAGACAGTGGCATTGGGCGTAGGAATTGGGAACAGGCCACGGGCATATCTGCACGCCATTACTGAGTAGGAAGACGAGTTAGACATGGGTAGGGCTAGTTAGAGGATGAGTGTAAGCCAGGTGACTCCTGGTTGCGTTAAAAAAATGGGAATCAGCTCTTTGCCACTGTGGCTAAAGCACGAAGAGGTGCACGGAAAGCCAAGGAAAGAGGGCACCGCTCTGATGTGCCTGGACAGATGTTTTTGTGTCTAAAAATGTCCTGGTGCTCATTATTGCTGGCAAAACAAGACATCTTTATAGTGGCTCATCAGACCACTCAAGTGGCACGCCTGCCTGGGGACAGCTGATCCGGGGCGTGCAGGAGCCCTGGACTCCTGTGACACCTGATCTCAGCCCTGGGTTGGGAGACATGCCCAGGTCCCTAAACAAGGGGAGCAGGGAGCCCTGGCCTGGCCTTGCTGAGGGATCGAGGCCCCACAGAGAGGAGCGCCTTCCCCGGGGCTTGCACTGAGCCGGGATAGCGCCCTGCCGACCAGAACAGCTGTCTGAACTATATTTGGATTTATGGGCTAGGGAGGGGCAGAGTTATAAAATTACTGCTTCCAACTGTAATCTAGAGAAATTGTGACTTCATGTTACAGCTTGGACATATGCTCTGCATTTAATCTTACTGCTAATAAAATACACTTTAGTTGTCAGTTGGTTTTAATCAGAGTTTTGACCCCAAAGGTGATAGTTATGATTGCTGCTTTTGCCGCCTGATTTCTGTGGGATTCATGTAAGGAATATTCAGTACTGGAAAGTTTCTTGGCTCCATAAAACTCTTGACATAATGTGAAATTAAAGTCTTTGTCACAATATTTAGAAAAGACAAAACTGTAATTTGCTTTACTGATAATCTGAGTCAGGCGCCTTGGAATCCCTTGGTTTTCCATGTTGGAAGCAGTTGCCTGCTCTGCTGGAAAACAGCTTCTCCCTAGCACTTGGGCTCCGAATGGGGTTCCTTACGGCCAGGACACTGGGAATGGAGACAGGAGGCTGAAGGCCTTCCTCAGGGCATCTAGGAGGCTGGCCGTCTCCTTGAGAAGCCTTCCAACAGGCAGGGCAGCGCTCCGCCTGTTCCTGAGCCCCTGCAACCCCCGATCGATAAGTCCCTGTTTTTTAAGAACTTGCTCTTGGTTTCTCAACCTTACAGTTTATTTTTGCGTGCAGAATATGAAGCCTTAGAAGTATGTACTAGAAGAATCTCCCCGGAATCTCAAGGTGCTGGGCCACCTATAGCCCGCAGACGTGCTCGCAGAGCCCTACTTCCGCTTGGTTCCGCTCAGGGCACTCTCGCGATAGGTCACTGCCGGTCGGCCTTTCTCG
>CM052799.1:188915121-188951669 GCA_028533885.1 Nasua narica | reverse complement strand
GTGCGTACAATAGTCTACCTCTGGCCAGAGGAATCCTTGTCTAGGCTGTAGGTGAAGTCAGGAGCTCTCGCATCCACGAACCTTATTGTTTCATTTCTAACCAACTCTCTCCGGGTCTTAAGTGAGTCAGATCTTAAAGAGAAGAGCTTCCCACTTCTGCGATCTACATTAGCTCCTTCATCAAGATTTTCTAACATGATTTTTGCTTGCTGGGGTTCCAGTCAAGTAGACAATAGGGTAAATCCTTGTGTTCTTTTCTTTGCATCCTCTTCCTCCTCTTGAGGCATTTCTTTGGTCTTTTCGCCCTTTTCTTAGGTTCTAGATCTGATCATACAAAAGCCTGCACGCCACTCACCAAGCAGTAGGCAGGGCCCTGGCCATAGCTACTGCTGCACATATAGTAGCAGTAAGCTGCCTGGCTGGGACTTGCTTGTTCGGCTTCAAAGGACTATTTCGTTGGTAACAAACTGAGCCTAAATGTCAGTTTATGTGCAAGAACACGTACCTTGGAGAATTGAGAGGAGTTTTGTTTTTTTCCTTTCACCATGGCGGTAGAAGGGCTGAACATCTGAGCTATAGAGCTTAGCTGTGTTCTGTATTTCAGGCTGCTTGTCTTTTTTTTTTTTTTGTAATATTTATTTACTTCAAGCGAGAGCATGTGTGTGAGTGGGGCAGAGGGAGAGGGAGAAAGAAAGAATCCTTAAGTGGACTTCCTGCTGAGCACAGAGCCCAGCACGGGGCTTGATGCCAGGACCCTGGGATCATGACCTGAGATGAAATCAAAAGCTGGTTGCTTAACTGTCTGAGCCACCTAGGCGCCCCAGGTGGCTTGTTTTATATCTGCCGAATTATTCTGATGCTCACAGTCAAAAAAAATCTTTGTGGAACACTACTATTAAACTTCCTGAGAGGGGATGATTCAGAACCCAGTTCTGGAACCGAGGATATAAGAAACTGTATTTTTTCTTTTTTTTTAATTTAAGGTTATTTCCTTCTACCTATAAAAAACACCTAACTCCAAAAAACTTGATGCCTAAATGGTAATATATATATAGTAATTTTCAGTTTCCAGACAAAATAGCTCTTTTGATGGAAGAGCTTTATTTCTGGCTTTATTTCTATATTCTGAAACTTTTAACTGCTTTCCTTCCCTTGGGCTACTCCCAAAGATTTCTGTTTCTCCTATTTTACTTAAGAATTTTCCGTATCACTTGAAAAAATGGTTTTGTGTAGCATGTCATGTGTTCATTTAGCTACTTGAGATTAATGTGTCGTTAAGATAACTAGACCTATTTGATTTAATACCAAGAAACAATATTTAAGAAAAACTATTGGCACTTCTAGTTCAAGATGGCAGTCTGCACGCATGTTTATTTTCTCTCCTTCTCGAGCCCCCATTAAAATGACTGTATGTGAGTTAAACATCTATAGCATCAAAGAATGTAAGAGGTGGTTATCAGTGGATGAGATTGAAATCAATTTCTGGAAGATGGAAAGGAGATGGAAGGCTGATGCTGATGCAACCTAGGGGACGCGTGGAAACCTGCGACTATGGAGGGGTTGATCTCCCCAACAGAGCCCTCATGAACTCTGAACTTGGAGAGTGTCTACTGCAGAGGGCTGAAAACAGGGCCCGGCTGTACTAGTTGTCAGTATCCTCTCTCCTCTTCCCCCACTGCAGAGTGGCAGGTAGTTTTACCCCAAGCAAAATAGTCATCTGATTCTTATCTTTAAAGAAATGAAATGACCTTCTGGTGATAAGTAGGGCAGTTAGTATGACATTGATATCACAGAGTAAAGCACTCCTCATCTTGGAATTGAGGGGTCCCCAGGGTCCACTTGCGCTAAAGTTGAAACTTGTCTGTTGAAGACCCTGTATGTCACATAGAGCTCCCCGCTATTTATTTACGTATATATATATTATCTATATATAAGATATATAATATAGATGTAGATGTATACATATATTTATACACACACACCCACAACACACAGTAGACAGATCTGTTTGGAAAGGAAACATGAGGTTTTGGAATCCGAGAGCAGACCTTGTAATACAGAGATTCCTGGTGCTCCCGTTTCCATACGTTGACACAGTAAAAGGCTAATGTTACCCCTGTGTGTGTGTTTTCTAGGGCTCTAGTAACAAAGAACTACAGACCAGGTGACTTAATAACAGAAATTTATTTTCTTACAATTCTGGAAGCTAGAAGTCTGAGATCAAGGTATCTCTTGGACCGGTTCCCTCTGAAGGCTGTGAGGGAAGGCCTCTCTCCTGGGCTTGTAGATGGCCGGGTTCTCCCTGTGTCTTCACATTGTTTCCACCCCCCCGTGAGTGTCTGTGTCCAAATTTCTTATTATGAATTGGTGGTGGACACCAATCATATTTGATTAAGGCCCACCCTAAGGTCCTCATTTTAACTGAATCAACTCTTTAAAGACCCAGTCTCCAAACAAAGTCACATTCTAAGCTACTGGCGTTTATGACTTCAAAATACAAATTTTGATGTGGGGGACACAATTCTGTCCATGGTACCCTGCATATGCAGCTGGACTGTACCACAGGAAAGGAATCCCAGGATTATGAGGCTTGGAACCTCTCTGGGGTGGCTGGCATGACCTGTCCCTGCTTTTCTATGGGGGAAGAGAGAGACAGGGAGACAAAGACTGACTTTAGAAGAGTCTAAGCGAGTCTTCTCTCAGAAGAGGAGGGAAGGGGAGAAGAGGGAAGAACATGGAAGATCCCTAGGTATTTACTACCCTGGAATGCAAACAAACGGCCCCAGGGGAGATATATCTAAATCTCCCTGGAGCAATATACTGTCTATAGCTTCCAAGGAATATTTATTTTTTTTTTAAGATTTTTTTTTTTTTTTGGAGAGACAGAGAAAGTGAGAGAGAGCATGAGAGGAGAGAAGGTTAGATGAAGAAGCAGACTCCCTGCGCGGAGCTGGGAGCCCGATGTGGGACTCGATCCTGGAACTCAAGGATCATGACCTGAGCTGAAGGCAGTTGCTCAACCAACTGAGCCACCCAGGCGCCCTCCAAGGAATGTTTTCTATTCAATCACGTTGGCCAGTACTCTGATGTAAATGCCTGGACTGTGCAGAAATGTGAAAATCTTTGGAGAGTTGTCTTCTAATGTCCGTGAGTCTTTTTATTACTACAGGTTTGAATATGAATGGAAAACCAAGTATTACCAAATGTGTTATTAAAACTTATAATGAAAACGACCAAGATAAACAAGAAAAATGACTACTGGCGAAAAATAGCTGATTTAATGAAATGAATAGAATTTACAAACCTCTAATTAGGGTATACATGTGTAGTCTAGAATATTTCATCCTTAAAACAAGAATAAGATTCTTTTAAAGAGTTATAATATTGGGGCACCTGGTTGGCTCAGTCGTTAGGTGTCTGCCATTGGCTTGGGTCATGATCCCAGGGTCCTGGGATCCAGCCCTGCATTGGACTCCCTGCTCGGTGGCAAGCCTGCTTCTCCCTCTCCCACTCCCCCTGCTTGTGTCCCCTTTCTCGCTGGCTCTCTCTCTGTCAAATAAATAAATAAAATCTTAAAAAAAAAAAGCTATTGGAAATGTATGACAATCGTCAGGTAGAGTAAAGATACAGTCCAGAAAATATTCTAGGTAAGAACTAAAACTAACTTCATGTGGCCATTTAAATTTAATAAATGCTAAATTTTGAATTCAATTCCTTAGTTCCTTAGCTTCATTTCAATGACTCAATAACCATAGGTAGTTAGCAGCTATACAATTGGACGGTGGAGACTTACAGAAAATTTCTATTGCAGAAAGTTCTATTGGATAACCCTGGCAACCAATAAGAAAGAGGGAGACTAGAGAAAAAGGTGTGGGGTGTTTTTCAGATAAATAATACTTGAAGACATGGCTCTTCATGTTGAAAGGCCTTATATAAAATCAAGCAGAGTGGATTTTAAAAAAGACATACCTGGATATATCAGTGTGAAATTTTAGGGAACCAAGGATAAAGGGAATATTCTAAAAACTTCCAGAGAAGGGTAAATATAAATATCTACAAGGGAATGGGAATTGGTAGTGCTGATGTTCCAAGGTAAAATAATTTTGAGTCTAGAATTTTTTTTTTTATTAATTTCAGGTGTAAAACTTACTGATTGGACAAGTTTATATATTACACTGTGTCCACTGTCCCCGTAGCTGCCCTCTGTCTCCATTCAGCACTATTACAGTCTCATAGATTATATTCTTTATGCTGCGCCTCTTTTCCCATGATTTCTTCATTCATAACTGGAAGCCTGTATCTCCCATTGCCCTTCACCCATTTTACCCAACTCCCATCACTCCTCCCCACTGGCAACCATCAGTTTATTCTCTGTAGTTATACATCTGATTCTGCTTTTTGTTTATTCATTGGTTGTTTTTTTTTTCTCTTAGATTTCACATATGAGTGAAATCATATGGTATTCGTCTTTCTCAGTCTGATTTATTTCACTTAACATGATACCCTCCAGGTCTCGAGTTTAGAGTTTTGTTTCCATCCAAATACTCAATTGAATTTGAACGTGGGTAAAATGATTTGGGGACACTCAAAGACTCAGAAAGTTAGCTTACTGTATATCCTTTTTTAGGCAGGTACTTGAGGTTATGCTGTAGCAAAACATAAAAGGAAACCAAGAAAGACGAAAGCATCAGGTCCAGAAAATAGTGGGTCCGAGAGTCCAACCATGAAAGCATTGAAAAGCAGTCCTGAGAAGACAGTCATACAGGAGGCCTAAATTAGCCCATTCGGAATGGAACAGGAGACACCACTCCAGGAGGAAAATCTCTGAAACAAAAAGGAAATTGGTGGTGTGTGTATGTATGTGCTGCGATTGGGAGTTTCGTAAGACCTGGATATGTATACTAGTTTCCTAGAGCTGCTCTAACAAATTACCACAAACTGAGCAGCTTAAAACAACAGAAATTTATTCTGAAATCAAGGTGTTGTCAAGGGCTGTGCTCTCTCTCTCTCTGGAGGCTCTCTGGGGAGAATCCCGTCTTTGCCTCTTTCAGCTTCTGGTGATTGCTGGCTCCGTTGGCTTGTGGCCACGTCATTCCAGTCTCTACCTTCATCTTCTTGTGTATCTGTGTCTTTCCCTCTTCTATATCTTATAAAGACACTAGTCATTGACTTTAGGGTCCTCATGGGTAATCCAGCATGATCTCATTAGCAAAGAAATTTTTTAGAATAAGGTAACATTCATAGATTCCAAGAATGAGGACACACGGACATTTCTTTTGGGAGGCCACCACTCCCAATCCACTATATAATAGTATCTGTTAGAATAAAAAAAAAAAGGTATATTTTTTATTTCGAAATGAGAAACATTCTCCATTAGATGGCACAGTGAGCCCATGGAGAAGGAAATGTAATTCTAGCATACTGTTTTTATAACAAATAACATCTATGTAAGTAATACTGTCAATTATGTGTCATAACATAACAAGTCGATATGTTTCAACTTCTAAAATGAACCTATAGATAACAAACGATACAACGGCTGCTACTGAAGAGAGAGTATATGTTGTGAAATTTGGTAATGTAATGGGTGGCCGAGGGGGAAGGGAAGGGCGGTGGGAAGTTGAGCGCTGATGTGCCTCTCTCACAAGCTGAGCAGCCAGCCACAGAGGTGGTAGGTAAAGCAGTAAGTGTGGTTCGGTATGTTATCTGAAGTTTCACGGGAGTTTAGTCCAAGGACTGGCAACAGATGCATAATAAGGGAGGGGAGACGAGGTGGACGCCAGGTGAATTAAATCCTCATTGCATGAAGCCAAAGGACAACGTGTAAATTGGGCCAAGGCATGAAAACCAGTAAGGGTCTGTTGGAACCAGTTAAATAAAGCATGCTGCATTTTTGAGAGCATTTATTATATTAGTTTAGGAGCTCGGCTAGATCCCTAGGGGCTTTTTAATCATACATTTTCCATGATTAGCAGTATAGTCTGATAATTACCCGGTTGTCTTCCATGAATGGTTCGAAATTTAAAAAGAGGCATTTTGTAATTTTTTGAAAACGCAATCCTGCAGCAATATTTTCATTACATTTTCTTTTCCAGTAAGTGAGATCAAAGGAGTGATCCTGAAAATTATGCTCATGGTGGACTTAAGTAAAAAGGATTTATGCAATCAAATTTACAGATTGTTTTTTATTGATCACAACTTTTATGCTAGGGATCAATTGTAATCTACTTGGCATCTTTAATTGCTTATCCATTTAAAAAATTAACTCTGGTGGATGGAAGAACCCCTTCTAATGTGAATTGTTTTTGCTATGAGTGAAAATACGGTATTATGTCCTCTGTTAACACTCAGGGAAAAAAATTGCTGAATAGGCTTTCCCCCTTTGTAAAAAAGGAATAATGAAGGAAAGAAAGGTCTCCCTTGAGCAGCTTCACCCAACACATCCTTCAACATTTGCAGGGTCCTGGCTGCTCTGGCAAAGCATAACCACTCCTTCATTCCACAAACTTCTGAGTATCGCCAATGTCCTGAGACCTGAGCTCTGGGGAAGTACAAGTCTAAATATTCCGTCAAGAAATTTAGTCCTATTAGAAATACTTCACCCCTTTGTCAATATGCTCTATTCTGGTTTTACTCAGTTCCTTCTGAACCTCTTGAATCAGACCGGAGCTAGCACAGACAACAAAATGTAGTATCCTTTCTTCAGTTCTCAGAACATGGGAATCCTTAGACATACACTCATCAACTGATGTCTTTCTACCGAGGGGATTACTTGCAGATCTTTTCCAGTTGGGCAATATTTTACACTTTCCAGTTGAACATGGTTCTTGAAGAGCTCTCGTTGGCCTTTATACTTTCCTTAACGTCTCACCCCTCTTCCTTTTTTTACCCTCACAACACAGTTTGAGTGTAAACTCCTCATGGATTTTACCAGGCACCTGCCTTTCCCAACCTTCCACCAAACGTCTGCGTCCTCCCATATCTCTTCAGTCCTCCTTAGTGCACCATCCCCTCCCCGTTACTGGATCTCCCATTAGCACTCTTCTTAGCCACACATTTGACTATCCTTTCTCTGCTCTTCTTTTTTCCTTTTGCCTGTAAACATGCCCGATTTGTGTTTATCCTTATTAAGCCAATACTGGGCCCTTTATTGCCTCCGTTACTTCTCTTTCTCTCATTTGAGTATTTGTTCTGTATTCACCACGTAAACTTTGACTGGGAGGTAGTAACAGATTGAAACTTCCATTCCATTGCTGACCTTGTAAACTTGGATAAGCTTCCTTGTTTGTAAAATGGTATTAACGATATGTATTTATTCGTGCTGTTGTGAAAAGGTTACTAACAGTACATGACATAACGTAAAACTAGATGTAACCATTCTAGAAAATGTCATGTGATAGAACTTTACTATTTGTCCAGTTGGAGGTGAAGGAGTACAGGGTGGGGACATGGTAGTCAGGCTTGGTTCTAGGTCTCTTGAGCGGGAAGGGACTGGATGCAGGTGATTGAGTACTTGGGGGAATCAGTAAGAAGACTTGAGGTGCTGACTCTGGGCCAGCTCCAAGAATGACCTAGAAAACTGCCAGGAATGGCCAGCAATCCCTGTACCAACGGATGGAAAGATTACTCCAAACTTTGCTGTCAAAGAGAGGAGAAGGGGCGCCTGGGTGGCGCAGTTGGTTGGGCAACTGCCTTCGGCTCAGGTCATGATCCCAGAGTCCCGGGATCGAGTCACGCATCGGGCTCCCAGCTCCATGGGGAGTCTGCTTCTCACTCTGACCTTCTCCCTTCTCATGCTCTCTCTCTCTCTCTCTCTTTCCTAATAAATAAATAAATAAAATCTTTAAAGGAAAAAAAAAAAAAAAAAGAGAGAGAGGAGAAGCCAAGGGGGTCAGTGCTCAGAGATGAAGACCCTTTGCTCTTCTTTGCTCTCACCTTTATTGGTCCTTCAGGATAATCATAAATCTTTATCACTGTTTCTCAAGTATGTGATGTGTGACACGGGGTCTCCCTGGAACTCAGAGGATCTGTTTTCAGGAAAGATAGGATATGCTAATCTGCGCCTTCTACGAGTTCTGCTAAACATAGCCTAGGGGACATTGCATACAATTCTTAGATCACAGGTCGGCTTTTGGGCTTTTGGGCTAAGAAAGCTTTGGGGAAGGCACCTCCCAGTGGCATTCCTACGACAGAGTGGTCACGCAGGCCTCGGCATTCCAAAGGCCTACGCCCTTCTCCGAAACCTTCCCTGCCCCCAGCGGCCTCCGTGTTACATCTTAGCAAGCCAGGTGTGATGGCTGATTTCATGCTCTACATTAACCCCAACCGAAGTGGCCTACCCCGAGAAGGGGGAGGGGCCGGGAACCACCAGAACTGCAGACCTCAGGAATACACCGCGTGGCTGAGCCCAGGGGCAGGTCCCAGGAAGCCAGCGAGCTTGTGGCCTTGGGACACTTGATCTGGCTGCTCCCACCAGCTTGGGGACTGGATGCACAACAGCCCAAGTAGCAGGAGGTAGTGGTGGTGGGAGGGAGGGAGTGTCCCTGCCTCTTTTCCTTCCTCCTTCTAAACCTCGTGTGAGCACATCTTATTGGCAAATCGACGTCAGTTGCCTCCAAAGCCATACCTTAGGGAGTCTGGGAATGCCATTTTTTATTTTTTTCAGCCATTGCAGGACGGGAAGTCAACCTAAAGGGCAGATGGAAGGACTTAGGGTCCCAGGCCTCCGTCCCTGTTCCAATCAGTGGTCAGCAGAGGCTTCTTTAGGGATAAGTGGGATGTGGATCAAAGGCACATATTCTGGTTGCCTCGACTTTGTCCACCTTTTGCCCTGTGTGTCATTGGGCGATCAGGTCCTTCCTCCACTTCTAGCCTCTGCTCTTGGCCCCGAAGTTCAAATTCAGGAAATCGTACGCCTGGGATGCCCTTTCCTCATCCGCTGCCCAAGCAGATTTGCAGCTCCCGAGACCCCTTTCCCAGGAATGGCTTCCCACACGAGCACCCGCGTGCTTTTGTCTCATAGGAAGGGTTATGCTCGACTAGGTGTATATTCTAAGATACATTTAATGAATATTTGCATACTAAATTATAAACAGCCATGCATGGGATTGATTTGCTTGTCCCTTAAAAAGTTAAAATTGATGTCTGGTGTATTTGGAAAAAACAACTCACCAGCAACAGTAAAATGGAAATTAGGGGAATTGCCAAAAACAACACCAAATCTTACAGATCGAGAAGTAAAAAAACAAAAACAAAAACAAAAACAAAACCCAAATGACGACGACAACAACAACAATGAAAACGAACCACCGTGTGATCAGCGGAGAAGCTCTTCCTGTCCGGTGGCCGACTCTTCTTACGGGAAACCTCACTTTCTGGAACTCTAAGCGCGTGAGAAAAATAAAGAACGAGCTAGGAGTGGGAGGGAGAAAGATGAAAAGGTTCATTCATTGGAAAAAGTACTTAAATCAATAGTAGTAAAAGGTGATTATGTATTTTAAATATTGGCCCCAAAGAACTGAAATTCATCTAGGCTTGTCAAGCATCATTTCGCATGGTGGGCCGTGTAATGCAAAAACACGATTTTTGATAGGTTTCCCCTCATTGTCACTCTCATATTAAAATCGTAGCGAACAGAATGGAAATAGGTAGGATTCTCTCAATTGCCTTCAAATGCGTATACCACTTTTTATTCTAGCCCCTTGTAGTGGTTGAGTGAACTGCCCTCTCCCTTCCAGGTAGTTCCCGGTAATTGCAGTCCTCAGTGGGGTGGAGAGGATGCCCCTCACTGTACCATTCTGCTCCTTGCCCCCTCTGCCCTCCCGAGGTACGGCTTGGCAGAATGCCACATTTCGAGTTCTGTCGTCATTGTTTCGAGCTATATTGCGTCAGCGGGCGTCTCTCATCCTTGAAATGGTTCTGATTTCCAGCCTGCCGCTTGTCCCATCGTTGCCAGATCCCCATGGCTGTCGTGCGGCCTCCCCGATGTTCTGATGGAGTCCATGGATCATGGTCACAGTCACCCGTCTGTGCTCCCAGGGATGCTAGTTCTGCTCACAGGATGATGGAATCCTGGGACTGGGAGGGACCTGGGGATCCGCAAGACCCCAAGCAACACCGGGAGAACCCGAACTACTTCCTGACTTTTAACTGAATCAAGAAGTCTAACTGATTTGCAAAACGGAAAAAGCTCATCTTTTTAAAAAAAAATCACTTAGAACAATATAAATGTATGTGTGTGCACACACACATCAGAACCAAACCGATCTCAAGAATTGTTGGCACACAGGCTTTAATTATTATTTTTTTAAGATTTTATCTATTTATTTGACAGAGAGATAGGGAGAGATCACAAGCAGGGGGAATGGCAGGCAGAGGGAGAAGGAAAAGCAGGCTCTCTGCTGAGCAGGAAGCCCGATGTGGGGCTCGATCCCAGGACCCTGGGGTCACGACCTGAGCCAAAGGCAGACGCTTAACCAATTGAGCCACCCAGGCGCCCCTGTAATTATTTTTTTCGTAGGAAGCTGAAGTAATTTGAAATCTAGGCAGTGTAATTTTCAGAGTTTCATAATGGCCGATCAATTTTTTTTGTCTTAAAACAATGAAAATTTATTGTCTCAGTTCTCAAGGTTAGAAATTCAAAATCAAGGTATTGACAGGGCCCTGTACCCTCCCAAGGCTCTAAGGAAGGATCCTTTCTTGTGCCTTCCAGCTTTGTGTGGTGGCCGGCAGTCCTTGGCCTCCCTTGGCTTGTGGGTCTGTCACTCGAGTCACACGACCTCTTCTTTCTGTTCTTCACATCACCTTCCCTGTATGTGTGTGTCTGTCTCTGTGCCCAGATATCCCCTTTCTATTTTTTAATTTTTATTTGTTTATTTTTAAAAAGATTTTATTTATTTATTTGACAGAGAGGGAGAGAGATCACAAGTAGGCAGAGAGGCAGGCAGAGAGAAGGGGAAGCAGGCTCCCTGCTGAGCAGAGAGCCCAATGCGGGGCTCAATCCCAGGACCGTGAGATCATGACCTGAGCCGAAGGCAGAGGCTCTAACCCACTGAGCCACCCAGGTGCCTTTTTATAAGGATATCAGTTGAATTAGATTTGAATCTACCCTAGTGACCTCATTTTTTTTTAAAGATTTTATTTATTTATTTGACAGAGAGAGAGAGGGATCACAAGTAGGCAGAGAGGCAGGCAGAGAAAGAGGGGGAAGCAGGCTCTCCAGCCCGATGCGGGGCTCGATCCCAGGAACCTGAGATCACGACCTGAGCCAAAGGCAGAGGCTTTAACCCACTGAGCCACTCAGGCGCCCCTCGTGACCTCATTTTTAACTTCATTTTAACTTACTTCTGTGAAAACCCTACTTCCAAAAATAGTTTCGGATGTCTGAGCTCTTGGGGGCCAGGACTCTAATTTTTTTTTTAGGAGGGGGACACAATTCCATCCATAACCACCCCATAGAAGCAGTCGACGCAAGCCCAAAGTCTGTGGTAGGTGGCTCCCAACTCCCTCTTACAGGGCGTTCCGTGGTTCCTCCGTGAACTCCCTTCCGCACCAAGTTGGACAATCTCCACTCTGACTTCAGATGAGTTCCCAGTGGCCTTTGACAGCCAGGCTTTGGAAGTTCTAATGTCGTTTCAGATGGCCCTACATAGCCACCGTGATGTGTGCCCCATGCTTCGACAGACGCTGCTCTACCCAGGCCAGGCTGAGCTCAGTATTTTTTTTTTAAATACCTTATTTATTTATTTGACAGAGAGAGAGAGAGAGAGATCACAAATAGGCAGAGAGGCAGGCAGAGAGAGAGGGGGACGCAGGCTCCCTGCCGAGCAGAGAGCCCGATGTGGGGCTCGATCCCAGGACCCTGAGACCATGACCTGAGCCGAAGGCAGAGGCTCTAACCCACTGAGCCATCCAGACGCCCCTGAGCTCAGTATTAACCAGTTGGACCCTGCCCCCTCTGTGGTTTACGTAATATGATGGTTAAGAGCTTTAACAAAACAACATAACCAGCATTCAGATGGACACACCTCGGTGTCCGAGCTCAAAGTTACTGATTTCAATCTGGCTCCAGGAATAGGAGGAAAATGCTGCCCTTTACTGTTGTTTCCATTGCTGTCCTGGTTGGGCGAGTGCATGTGCGTCTGTCTTCTCTCTGCTGGGCTTGTACCCCTCACGCAGCTTCTGTCTTTGGTTCTGGCTCTTGTGAAGTCCCCGAAGGAGAAAGTCTCCATGTGGTGTAGGCAGGAGAAGACCTAGAAGAAGCAGAAATTCTGCATGAGATGCTGGAGGTGGCCTCCTCTTTGGCCTTGACCATCCCAGATGGCGTCCGGTCGTGTGGCCGGGAAGCCTGGTGAGGAGGCAAGCCGTCTGTGGGTTGTTTGCTGAGATGCCTCTTTGATGGCTTGTTAATGGGTGTTCATCAACAACTTCTACCCTAGATTTCTCTCTCCCTCTGCGCTACCAGGGAGCCTGCGGGTGGAGTGGCCCGTTAATGAGTTTCTGATACCCTGATTTTTTCCATTAAGAATCAACAATATGTTAGTACTAAGTACTTAGTACAATACTTAGTATTTAGTACCCCCACTTTTCTGTTGAGAGTTGACAGTATCTTAGTACTAAGTACAGTACCTAGTACTTAATACTTAGTATTATAATATATTTAGTATTGTATTATAGTATTATACTATACTTCGTATTATAATATCCTTGGTATTGCACTTAGTACCCCCATTTTTTCTGTTGAGAATCGACAATAATTATATTCACTGTCCTCCATCCTCCTTATTGGTATTCCAGCAAGTATGGCACCAGCGTTCTCTTTCATTTCTCCTGATGTGGTGTTCGGTACACAGAGAACCTCCAAGGACAACAAATTGAGTTTTGTCCTCTGTGGATGGGAGGGGGAAATAGCCAAATAGGCCTGGTCTACATAGTTCAAATGCAGAGAAAAATATTTATCTAGATAACACAAACAGAAAAACCCAGTTGAGTTTCATTTACACAAGTGACCCAACTGGGTGCGTCTGGCGGTAGGAGCCCGAGGAAGTAAATGCCGGAGCACGGGCCTTGCCCTGCAGCACGTGGGACACGCGGTGTCTCCCTGCTCCGTGACGAGATGCAGAAAGACAGACACATCACACATGTGATGGGCACATGTGCAGCCTGTGCACTTGAAGACCCAAGTTCACACGCACACATATTTGCAAGTCCAGAGCACCTGAAAAGATTGGATGAGTCTTCTTAAATCCTGGAAGAAAGGTAACAAATTAGTATTTGCAGTCGACATGGAAATTATCACGTTGAGTGAAGAGGCGTCCGTAATCACTGACCCAATTCCTTAGAGTGAAACGGAGGGGAGAGGGCTGGCCCAGACCTAGGTAAGTTCAGAGGGGAGAGAAGGTGGTGTGTCAGCAAAATGCAAGTAATTCTGCTTGAACACATGCGTATTACCTCCCAGACCATCCATTGATTCAGTAAATATTTACCCGGTTTTCCACTGTCTGCCTGGCCTTGTGCATCCCAAATAAACGATCCCAAATAAATAATAAGAGACGTGGTTCGGGTTGGCTTCGATTTAATTTGATCACTGTTTCACCAGTTCTAAAATATACATTTTAACACTTCTGAAATTGAGATGGATGCTACAATCCGTGGGAACTTAGATAAAAAAGCTATTAGTCACTATTATATTTGGCAGTAGTTTCAAAAGAAAGAAAGTGGGAAAAAAAGCAGAAAAGATGAAAACCTGAGTAGTTATGCCCTCGCCTATAGCACGGGTAAATCCATGAGTCATATATTAACTTATACTTGGTATTTATTATTATATAACTTATTATAATATTAACAAGTTATATAATAAGTTAGTATATTATATTATTAACTTATTATAATAAGTTAATAAAATACTTGGGTATTTTCATTTCTTTTACCCTTACTGTGAATTAAATGCTATACTTATGGATAGTTTTAAAAATATTTGCCTTTTAAATCATTATCCTGCTATGACTAAACCTAAACAGTTAGATTCTTGTCCTTTTCTTGTTCTTCCATTTTCTGGGCACTTGCCAGGTGTGGCTAATTGGCCCATATAACCATATTTTTAAAATACTATGAGCGGTACCATTCACGGTAAGGATTAGCTAGATACTACATCCGTATCTACATCTGTCTATCCCCGTTGTTGTTGATCGATTTGAGTTGGGCAAGCCTGTGTGTGTGTGGGCTGCCGACTATCACACCCACTAAGCCCATCACAAAGAAAACCACTGCAGTTGCTGTATCATTAAAAACTGTAAATTTTTTTCCAAAATCAAAAATTTATTAAAAAAAAAAAAAAACCATCAGAGGGGCCTGCCTAGCTCAGCTGGAAGAGCATGCAATTCTTGATCTCAGGATCACGAGTTGGAGCCCCAAGTTGGGTGTAGAGATTACTTAAATAAAAGTTAAAAAAAAAAGTGCATCAGGTCTGATGGATATGCTTTAAGTCTGCTTCACCCATTAGATGAGGACTGACCATTTGTCACCACCTAGTCTGCATAAAGTGGAGCAGCAATTCTGTAAATTACGTGTCTGTGGCCACGCAATTGCTCATTGGTGGGCGTGGGAAGGTGAGGACATCTGGCTTCAGCTGTCTGTGCTCATCAGTGTGGCCACCTGATGGTTCTGGTGCTTACGCTGGGGACCCTGCACCCTGCAACCATGTGTTTGTGTCTCCCCTCCTCTCCCCTCCCTCCCCTCCCTTTCCCTTCCTTTGTGTTGGTCATAATTCTTATTGTAAAGAATACATTTTCTTTTTTTTATTGTGTTATATTAGTCACCATACAGTACATCATTAGTTTTTGATGTCGTGTTCCATGATTCATTGTTTGCGTGTAACACCCAGTGCTCCAGGCAATCCGTGCCCTCCTCAATACCCACCACCAGGCTCACCCATCCCCCCACCCCCTCCCCTCCAAAATCCTCAGTTTGTTTCTCAGAGTCCACAGTCTCTCCTGGTTCGTCTCCCCCTCCGATTTCCCCCAATTCACCCTTCCTTTCCTTCTCCCAATGTCCTCCATGTTATTCCTTATGTTCCACATATGAGTGAAACCAAATGATAATTGTGTTTATTTGCTTGATTTATTTCACTCAGCATAATCTCCTGCAGTCCCATGCATGTTGATGCGAACGGTGGGTTTCATCCTTTCTGATGGCTGAGTAATATTCTATTGTCTATATGAATACATTTTCATTCTTCTTGGGTCAGCCTAGGCTTTGTGTCTTAAACCTTATGTCAGTTTTAGGATAATCACTGATTTTCTTTGTACTGAAAACTCAGCAACAGGCCTTCAGTCTATTCAGACTACATCCTTGAAGGGTGTTTTTTTTTTTTTGTATGTTTGTTTTAAACACATGCTTAAATGTCATATAAGCCATTCACAAGGGGTCCAGGAGGCGACAACGTGAGCATCCGGGTTAGAGACGTATAGAAACCTTGCTTTCATAGCATAACATTGAGGTCACGCTAGAGCAAAATGCAAACCACGACATTTGGGGAGGACGGCTCTGCAGAGCTGGCGAAGGCCGGATCTCCCAGTCGGTATTTTTTGGTGGGTTGATGGTGATCATTTTAGCCAGTTAACCGAGTGAATGAATGAATGAACACACACACATGCACGCCGGGGCATCTGGCAGTTTTGTTAGCGCACTGTTTTGAGACTTCATGGCCGTGATTCAGCAAAACCGGGGAAATACGGATGGTTGTTTTCTCTGTTCTTCCTAATCCACATGCACTTTTACTACATGCAAAAGGAAGGCAAAGCTGCAGAAGGAGAAGTGTGTCCAGCCCGCCCCTCCCCATGCCCACCTGCTTGGGATGCTGTAAGACTATAGTGAAATTAGCTTTGCCACCACCCAGATGGCCTGTGTCCCAGTTCACAACCCTTTATGCCGTAGAGTGATATGCTGCCTGGATTGTTGCCCCCGTTCTTACGGGGGGAACCATGCCTCCCCGAGTGCTACTTGGTTCATCGTCTACACGTTGCTGGAGTACCCTCATGCCCCAGACCCCGGGGCTGGCCCCAGTGTTGGCCATCAGGTCACCGCCCAGCTGCGCACCCCTCAGGTTGTGTTTATGCACCAACGTTGCTCCGCCCTTCCACTGGGCAGCCAGCCACCCGCAGCCTCCTCCTGGGTCCTCGGCGGTTTGGGCTGCCTCTCTCAGGGTGATCCAAAGGACAAAAGCCGCTTAGACCTCGACGTGGAAGACAGGAATGGCATCTAAGACCAGATGGGTGGCAAATATTTGGGGGCAAGGGATTCAGTGTAGTTGCACTCACATCCTTATGTGGGGTGATAGAATTACTAGTGATATTTTGAAAATTCCGCTAGCCCATATTGTACCTTTCTACAAGGGGCAGGGCTTTTCTTTATAGAGAAGTGGAAAGAGCTTGGATTTTGGAGTCAGACAGATCTGGGTTCAGTCCTGTCTCCGGCACCCGCTAGCTGTGTGACCTTGAACATCCGACTTGCCCTCTCTGAGCTCCAGGAGCTTCATCTGTAAAACAGAGGTGCCAGCTTCCTGAAGTGGCGTGAAGATCAGACATAACTGTCGGGTGGGAAGCCCAGAAATGCAGGGGACACGGCCACACATCCGTCCTCGGCAGTTCTCCCACCCTCCGCGCCCCCGCTCCTCTTGCCAGGGAACCCCTCTGCCAGACTGTGTGTTTCACGTGGAGGATGAACTTTTGCAAAACCTGAGCCAGGTTTTGAGTCTCTGTAACTGTCCTGAGCCCAGGGGCCCAGTCCAACTTGGTTCGTTCATTCATTCATTCATTCCTTCAACACATACTCTGTGTGGGGCCCCTCCGGTCTCTGGGTGTGCACCCCTCCCCCGCAGTTTTGCCTTGAGAAGTCTCCTCACCTGCTGCTTCCCGTCAGCTCTGTAGTGTCCCAAGCGTCGCACTACCGGCATTTCTGATTTTAGAATCAGTGCCGGGTTATAATTCACGGCAACCCCATTCTTGAGGCTTCTCAGCCTCTCCCTGTGCCCGTCGACCGGGACCAAAACGTAACTCACAGAGATGTAATCTCCAGCCAGTCTCAGGCCCACCACTGCCCGCTGTCTTCCGGAGATAGTTCCAGATTTCTGCCTCTAAGGAAAGCTGGACTCCATGCCCGTATGAGCGCTCAGCCCCAGCTACGCCATGCTAAATGGCTAAATTATCTCTTAATTGAGTACAAGCAGAATACAATGGGAAAAAAGGGGACGTGTTCAAACACTGCCGCTTCTTCAAGGGAAATTGAACAAGAGCTCTTTCACGTCTGATTTTTTAAAAGTGGGTTTAATGACACTGTTGTGCGCCTAATGCCGTGGAAACACACAGCCTCCCCCGAGGGTAGGCGCATAATAACGGTATTAAAGCCAGATCGCGGAAAAGGGCCTTCCCTGGCCGTCTTCCGTAGCATTTCTCATGTGAGTGCTTGGACAACCTAATGTAAAAATATTTTGGCTGCAGGTGTCACGAGTGACGTGCTGGACCCTCTCTCCCCAGTATGTCTGGACAAAAGTGGTTTCTTTAAGACCTGCACTTTTAATGAACCGTCTTATTGTAGACACTCAGAATCTAATAGTGGGCCTTTTGGTGAAGTTGTTGAGAATTTTAATGCATTTTAGTTCTCATTCATCACGGCCTATGTGCCCCTAGCGGGATGGTCTTTAGAAATAGGATTAACTTCTAGAGGAATGCATTAGCTATGCCACAGAAGTAGGCAATGCGCTAACTAGTCTGATAGATTGTTCCAACCTTCAAATCCTTTTGGCCGCCCCCCTCCCCGACTTTTTTCCCTTTATTGACAGCTTCTCATTGAATGGCTAGAAGCATTAGTGTGTTTAGGAGTTAGATGTTTTGTATGATCCTAGGCTGATCTCATATTCCCTTTCTGAAATTAATTCGACACTGCTTTACATGTTAATCCGCAAAGGATTGATTTGGAGAAGGTCAGAGCAGTGCAACCTCAGAAAATGGAAGAAAAGCCCCACTTAGAACAGCTCATTTCAGTTCCCAGACCTAAGCCTCGCTGTCTTTTCATTGTGGCACTTAGACAGCTGTAGGCGGCTTGGACACCTCGCAGAATACATCAAACAGTGGGGTTTGATGCGGGCTGTAGGATCGTTGGACTAATTAAGTTTAGCTTGGTTAACCAATTGCAGTTTGCAAATTGAACAATTGCGCTCTGAAAGCTTCTGACACAATAGAACACAGAATCTTCTTTTTAGGCATAAACATTCCCGATAATGGAGTGGTACTTTTTTGAAAGAAGCTTATGCCGAACACATCCACCCAATTGGGATGTCTCTAATATAAAGTTCGTTTCATTGGTAACAAAACTGCAGTCTCCTTTATTCCGGGAACTGCATGATGTCAAAGACAAGAAGGCCCGGTGCCGTGGCTGGGGAGGGCGGTGGAGGAGAGGGGCAAGGGAGAATCCCCCGTGGGTGCAGAGAAGTAGGTGAGTGTTTGAGAATTAAGAGATTTAAATTCTTCTTCTTTTTAAAAAATTTTAAATCTTGAGCCCCAGTCAAACAAATGTTGGAGAACTGATCACAACGAAGGCTCAAGATAAGTAACGGTTCTTAGGAGATGAAAACACAGTAAACCCAGAAAATCAAATTAAGGCGAATTCGGGGTCATTTGGTGAAAAGACTCAATTTTAGAGGGAAGGGCAGAGAAAGCAATGAAGTCCAGACTGAGCAAAGGCACGAATGGTAAGACCGGAGTAATTCCAAATGTGAATAGAAAGTGTCCGTGTTTGTAATCTACCTTTGTATTGGGAGATTCCACGTTAGTAGGCTTTTTTTTTATTTTGAAAATAATACGGCCTGTAACACAATCTACTGTCTAATGCTTTGTCAGTCGGTTTTCATCTAATTTTAACCTTTCTCAAATGCTTACTCTTTGCTCTGGAAAGTTCCTACAATGGCTGTGGTGGATGACAGCCAAACAAAGTTGCTCTGAATGATTGCCAGGAAGGTAGAGAACCAACTTTAATTTTTGCTGATGGACGTCTTATTGGGATCTGACCAATGGGAACAGCTGACTTCTGTGATCCTTTGCTTAAGTAATTAGTGTCATCGTCAGGCTTTAAAAAAAAGAAAAAGGTTACTGGTCACGGAAAAGGAAATGCTACCACCTAGTTCTTTCACATCTGTGAGCAGAAAGCAGAAAGCAGGGAGGGGGTGCTCAGATTACTGGCGGCTGCGGCCCGCCCGCCTCTGGCGACATCAGTGCCCTTCATGAGAATGCGGTCATGTCCTGACCCCCGTCTGCGGGCAGCCTTGCGCCCGTACTAGGCTGTCCCTTCCATCACTGTAGCTCTTCCTTGACTTCTGATGGGGTCACCTTCCGATAAACTCTGCCCTCCTTGATTTACAATGGAGTTCTGTTCCCTTAAACCCATCGTAGGTTGAAAATATCCTAAGTCCAAAATGCGTTTAAGACGCCTAACCTACCAAATGTGACAGCGTGGCCTAGCCTCCCTGAGACGTCCTCAGGTCACCTGTGTTAACCCACAGTTGGGCACAATCGCCTAACGCGAAGCCTATTTCATAACGAAGGGTTGACCAGCGCATGTAATTTACTGAAAACTGTTGAAAGTGAACAACAGAATTGTAAGCGCAGGGGTCACGTCCCCCCCGTGACTTTGTGACTGGGAGCTGTGGGTTCCTGCCCGCCGTCACAAGAGAGGATCCTAGCATGTTGTCACAAGCCCAGGAAAAGACACAGATTCCAAATGCCAAGTATGGTTCTTACGGAATGCACATACCTTTGTGCCATCGTAAAGTGGAGCCGTCATTAGCAGAGTCTTTAGAGAAAGGAACTTTGGGAAGTAGTTCTTGCTCCTCTTATTGGTGGGCGTGATGGTGATAAAACCAGTTTGCGTCTCTTACCTTCTTTTCTTCTTGGGACATAATCTCTTAACGTGCTAGTGAGAGAGCTCTCCGTCATCTGGAAAAAAGTAATTTCATTTCTGAAATGTCGGGGGAGGTCATCAGTTGGTTCTGGAATAATGAATTCTCATGGGGGGGGAATAGGATGTTTATGATAAAATAAATGTATCTGCATGCATTTAGGATTCATTGGATCAGGACTTGGTGGGCACCAACCAGAGCTGTGTATCTCTACTTTCCAGAATAATATTCGTGATAGGTTAGTATCTCTATCGATACCCTTCAGGAGCAGCATCAACTTATGTATAAACTCTGTGTGCCTGGACCTAGCTAGAGGCCTGACTTTAGGACTAGAGAAGGGGAATAGGAGAAGGTAACCTAAGGTGACTAGTCTATGATTTACCCAGGTTCCCAATGGCTTTATTGTGTCCTGAGTCAAAGGCATCAGGGACACTGTAAGAGTTTCATGGGCCTATGTCCCTGGATATAGATGTCCACCCCTGGCCCATATGATAAGCTGCTGAACCAGTAGGAAAATTTTCCTCTAAATCACTCTTGGAAAGTGGCATGGACGCTCACACTGCAGTATCTACTCTCCTGCCGACCTGCGTGTTCTGACAGTCCCCGTGCACCTGTTTCTCCGTAGTCTCCATTCATTACCTCCGAAACAGCAGCAGCCCTGCTCCCTCGCCCCCCAGAAACCAAATAAATATAAACACTTTGGAACAGGGTCCAGATCTGCAAAAAGTGCTAATGCGGGGGGGGGGGCACAACAAAACGCCCCCCTCTGCCTAATCAGGCTGTGAGAAATTTACATGTTGGGATGTTTTCTCCTAGTTAAGACCTAAAGAGAATTTAGAGAATGTCTGCCTCTTTCCTAGCCTGCATTTACACGTGGCCACAGCTACGGGTGGCCAGAGCACGGGGCCGCAGAGTCCTTGCCTCCTGAGAGCTCGACCTACGTGGGGACAGCGTCATCCGGAATATAGACACAAGCCAGACCCATTGCCGTCAGTGGCAAGAGATGTTCTTTGGCGAGCTGGGTCTCGGTGAGCCTGGACCTCCGGGTCCAGGAGGCAAAGAAGAAACAGCAGATGGTATCTGCAGCAAGTCTGTGCAGGGGAGAGACTTGGACGGCTTTCCAGACGGTTCTCAAAAGGCTGCCCCCGAGAGCCGAGCCGTGGCCAAAGCCTGGGGTCTCACGCTGGTCTTGAGGAGCACCGAATTGATGAATTCGGCACAGTGTATACCCTGTTTTTCCTGGGGGGTTTAAATGTGACGAGGCTTTTGTGCTGGATTCCTAAGCGTGCTGCTTTTGTTTCTCGACAACGATGTGAAAAGCGTGTGTGTCTGAAATTGTCCAATGCCTTTGTTTTGTGTGTGTTTTTGTTTTTTGCTTGGACGCTGTTTCTTAGTATGTATGAAGATGGTGGTTATTCCTCACAGTGGGGAATTAGAAGGGAATTTGGAAGAGACCAGATCTTTATGTTTAACCTGAACTGCCGGAAAAGCTGCTTTCATCACTGGCCTCCTTCCTCCTCACCAACTGCTTACCCACACCATTTGCATGCCCCCCACCTTGTCTAGCTGGGCTTCCAAGAGCACGATCTTTGCATCAGCATCACCTGAGAAGAGGTGAAAACTCGAGGCCCCCTGGTCCTACCAGGTCCGAGTCCACAGGTCAAATTCATAAGATCCCTGAGGGATGGGTGCACGTGGTAAAGTCTGAGAAGCACCACGTACCATTCTACTAAAGACTTTATTTTCTCCTGCTGTTTTCCCTTTCCTCACCTCTAACTTCCCTTCTCTAGTTCTTCCGGGCTGCCTTTCTCTACTTCCTGGACTTCCAGGAAGAGGTCAAGGTGTTAATTTCTCTTTCTCGGTATTATGAATATTCTGCATAGGTTTGCCAGAGAAAATAGTGTTTGGGGACCTACTTAAACGACTAAATGATCTGCTGTTTATCTAAAATTCACCTCTGGGTATCCTGTATTTTTTATTTGTGAAATCTGGCAACCCTCATTGGAAGGAAACCAAAGTATCTCCCCTTTGGAAGAAAGTGACGGTAGATAAGGCACGCAGGCAGGTTCCGAGGGGAAGCCTCGTGAGTCATCCATTCATGTCCTGCCTTTGGCCTGGCTCCTACTTTGAAAGGGATGAGATTTGGGGTTTGGAACGAGATGTCAGTGGCATGTCACCTCTGACCCACGTTGTTGGTGTGTTTTGGCGGTGAGGGTGAGGACAGGAGACATCAAGAGAAAGCTCTTTCTGAGCCTCCAAAGACTATCAAATAAATCAGGCCCTACTCTGGAAAAACCCATAGTGACCTAGAATTGAGGGCACATTTTTCCACCAGGTGGCTTTAGGTAAGGGAGCTGGCAGAGCTGAGCCACAAAATTTGGAAGAGAAAATGCCCTCCATGTGAGTGTTTTCATTTCTGGGGGGTTCGAGTTTGGGCGTATTATGTCAGATTTAACTATTAAGTTTTCTTGTTTGATGGGGGAACATGAAGCTCATTTATTTACCTCATTAGATGCAAGTACTGCAGGTGTTTCTGAAACAGCTCGTGACCCAATATTTCTTATTGTTAGGTACTTCCAGATGATGGAGTTTGACTCCAATGCCCCGAAGCAATGCAACTCAGATTTAGGGTTTCAACATTTGCCATGATTCTTTGCTTTTTATGCCACTTAATAAGTTGTACATACATATTCTAAGGGAAATTATGAGCTGCCTTATTCATTACACATTTTTCCAACTCGTAATTGCGTTGGCATCAAATGTTGGCAGCATTTGAAAGAAATTGACATATTACTTGATCATTGTAAATCTCCCAGTGCTTTTAACTGAAAATGGCATTAGAGCCATTTTCTTAAAATTTTGCTTTTTTTTTTTTTTTTTTTTTTACCTTATCCCTCTGAGGAAATCTGCAGTGTTGGTAGAATTCTTTCAGGACTCGTTCGAAAAGCTCAACCTTTCAAGAACGAGTCTGCGAGTCTTTTTGCTATTGGCATACTGACCTGAAAAGCATAAATAAGAATGCCTTCGGAGCCCAGACCTGAATGAGATTATTACAGGAAATTATGTGGTGGAAGAAATGGGAACTTGAATATTAAAACGCTGGTCGTTTGGCAGTGTGTTTGTGTTGTTTAGTATCATGAAGTAGGTTGTGTGGGGGAAATGCTGGCTAAATTTATAGTCTGGTGAAGAGATCTTCTTAGCTGCAGCAAAATTACCCGTGTCGTTTACATGTTTGCAAATACACGAAGCATAATACTGCCAGAAAACAGGAATCCAAGACTCATTGTGTATCTCATTTCGGAGATGAAAAATTTAAGAACTTCTCGTTTTCCATCTCCCCCCCCCGGTAATATTCCATTGTATAGATGGACCACATCTTCTTTATCCATTCATCTGTTGAAGGGCATCTCGGCTCTTTCTACAGTTTGGCAATTGGGGACACTGCCGCTAGGAACATTGGGGTGCATGTGGCCCTTCTTTGTACTTCATCTGCATCTTTGGGATAAATACCCAGTAGTGCAATTGCAGGGTCATAGGGTAGCTCTATTTTTAATTTCTTGAGGAATCTCCACACTGTTTTCCAAAGTGGCTGCACCAACTTGCATTCCCACCAACAGTGGAAGAGGGTTCCCCTTTCTCCACATCCTCTCCAGCATTTGTTGTTTACTGTCCTGTTAATTTTTGCCATTCTAACAGGTGAAGGTGGTATTTCAATGTGGTCTTTTTTCTTTTTTTTAAGATTTTATTTATTTATTTGACAGAGAGACAGCGAGAGAGGGAATACAAGCAGGGGGAGTGGGAGAGGGAGAAGCAGGCTTCCTGCTGAGCAGGGAGCCTGATATGGGGCTTGATCCCAGGACCAATTTCTAGTTGGATATTATTTTGATATCTGAGCCAAACATAATTTAGGGGCAGGCAGTGAGATGTTAATACTCTCAGCTGGTTTCAGGTCTGTAATTGGAAGGTGACAAGACCAGGGTGAGGAACTGGGAAAAACCTGAGCTTCTGTTGTATATGCGTGGGGGTGGGTTTATACCTCATGCATACATGCATTGTTTCAGCAAATAGATTTTTTTAAAAAGACATTTATTTATTTATTTATTTATTTATTTATTTATTTATTTGACAGATCATGAGTAGGCAGAGAGGCAGGCGGGGGGGGGGGGGGGAAGCAGGCTCCCCGCTGAGCAGAGAGCCTGATGTGGGGCTCGATCCCAGGACCTGAGATCATGACCTGAGCCGAAGGCAGAGGCTTTAAGCCACTGAGCCACCCAGGTGCCCCAGCAAATAGATTTTTTAAAAAAGGTTTTTATAAAGATCTTTAAAAAAGATCATCTCTTTGACAGAGAGAGGGAGAGACAGCGAGAGAGGAAACACAAGCAGGGGGAGTGGGAGAAGGAGAGGTAGGCTCCCCATCTAGCAAGGAGCCCGATGCAGGATCCCAGGACCCCGGGATCACGACATGAGCTAAAAGCAGATGCCTTGTGACTGAGTCACCCAGATGCCCCAGCCTTAAAAAATAGACTTTTAAAGTTTTTAAATATTGTATAAAATTAATGGCCATTCCCCAAATTATATTGATGTTGTTAAGGATGTATAATTTAAAGGGATCCTATGTTAAATATTTTCAGATTTTGGAATTCTGTCTGGCTAGCTCATCTGGCTGGGAGCCCAACTAGAGATGACAGAGAGAAATGAAGATATAAGTTGATCTCTATTGGGGTGTATGTGGAGAATGTCAGCTTTCTCTTTGTTTCCTTCCCTTCTCTTTTTGGCTCCCTGGGTTTTGCTCATTGTTGGCATCCCTGAATTCCATCCCATTGGAGTTAATGGTAGTATGTGTATTAGTTTCCCTGCTTGATTGTGAGTGGACTGAAAATGCCGTATTTGGTTAATCTTTGTATTCCCTGCTGCTCCTAAGACAACATATAGTAATTGCTCAAAAAATGTATAAGTGAATGAACGTTGGATTTAGTTAAGGAAACTTGCATCGGTTTTGTTCCCACACTTTAAGACAATGTGCATTCTTTTCAAAGCCTTCTTTGACTTGGTGAGGGAAGCCCTTATTTGTTACCAGGCTCCAGGGAACAAATCCAAACAGAGTGGATATTGATATGTGTGTGTCTATATGTGTACTATATTATGGTTTGAGGGAAATACACCTTTTTCGTTCTTCAACAGCCCATTTCAGAAGAAGAAGATGTGGCTAGGCTTGATCCTTCCATGAGTGGGTCAGGGCCATGTCCCCTCTCTTTGAATTTGGGTGGGCTGTGTGACTGCTTTGACCAATAGAATGGTAGAAGTGACAGTGTGCTCATTTCTGGGCCCAGGCCTTAAAAAATGGTGGTTTCCACTTAAAAAATGGTGGTTTCCACTTCCTGTCTCTTGGGATACTTGTTCTTGAGTCCAGTCATCATGCTGAAAGAAAGCCTGTGTAGCTCTGTGGAGAGCTGAGTTCTGGCCCAGCTTCGGCTGAACTCCCAGCTAGCACCAACCTGCTAACCATGTGCATCCGCCATCTTGGAAATAGATCCCCTGCGTCCAGTGGAGCTGGACCAGCTGACACGACTGCTTACATCTGCCCCAAATGCAGATTTGTCACCAAAATAAATAACAGGGTGATTTAAACCACTAATGTTTGGGGTGGGTTTTTTAGGGTGCACTAGATTATTGGAACTGAGACCTATGGGAGCATCACAGTTATCTGAAGTACTCGTGGGGACCAGGAGGGCATGGGTAATGGAGATTCACTAATTTGTTTACCCAACACTGACTATGCGTATGGGGACCAGGAGCTGTGCTATATCTGGCAGTGGGTGGACGTCTAGCTTTTCCTGAAGGAGATTGGATGTCTTCTCCCCCGCTGCCCCTTCGGGAGTTTGCACTCCTGAATGCTCTCCATGACAGACCCGTCATCCTGCTTATTCTACTGGTTTGTAAGAGCCTGTTTTCTCTCTCTGACTAGACTGTAGTTCCACAAAGGCTGGGATATAGCCTCGGGGTGCTTACCTCAGTATCGTAGGTCAATACATGAATTGTGAATTCATGTGAATCTTGAAATGTGAATTCATGGCACTGAAACCTCACTTTTATCCAGTGATCCCCAACAACCGTATTCTCAGAGGTGCTGTATTTTATTTTTCCAAAGGCATGGGTCAGGGAGTCACAGACCCTGGAGGGACAGGTGTTACCCACCAGTCATTCTCCTCTGCGTCACTTCCAGAGCGGAGACTGGCTATGGTTGGCTTGTCACCTAGATGCCATTTCAAGGCTGACTACAACAATCACTGGATTTCATCCCTGACTTAGAGTCAGACGTATCCAAAAGAGTGGACTAGAATTTTTTCTCCAAATTTTTATTACGGAAAAATTGAAATACACTAGAAAGTTGAAGAAGCAGTACACTGTGTACCAGTAATCCCCAACCCCTGGTTTCAGCAGCTGTTTATATTTTGTCCTTTTCTTTTTCTTTGTCTGTTGGTTGAGATACAGCATTTGAAAGTAGGTTGTAGACTTCTTTACACATCACCCCGAAAGGCTTCAACATGCATCTCTTACTAATAAAGATTTTCTGCTACAAAAGCACAATACCACTATTTCTTATACAAATACTAACTCAGTAGTATCTAGTTCATACTTAAATTTCTTCAATTGCATAAAACATGCCTTGGGTTACTGTTAATTTCTAACCAGGACCTAACTATCATTGTGCATTGCACTTGTTTGTTATGTTTCTTTTATCCCCTAAAAAATAAATGACATCAAGGTTTTGGAGAGCCCAGGGCAGTTATCTTTTTAAAAAAAAAAATATTTTATTTATTTATTTGACAGAGAGAGAGATCACAAGTAGGCAGAGAGGCAGGTAGAAAGAGAGGGGGAAGCAGGCTCTCTGCTGAGCAGAGAGCCCGATGCGGGGCTCGATCCCAGGACCCCGAGGTCACGACCTGAGCCGAAGGCAGAGTCTTTAACCCACTGAGCCACCCAGGCGCCCCAACCAGGGCAGTTATCTTAAAGAAGACCCTACATTCTGGATTTGGCTGTTTACCTCCTGGTGACTTTTTTTGTTCCTCCAGCCCCTGGATTTCTTGTAAACTGGAAGGTCTAATAATTTGGTTTGACTCAGGTTAAATATTTTGGGCAGGGATGCTTCCTAGGTGATGCTGTGTATTTCGTATCATGTCGCATCATATTGTACCTTTCTCACTGATACTAAGTTCAGCCTCTTGGTGAGGAGCTTTACTACCTGTTCTCTCCACGGTTAAGGTCTCTTTCTGTGAGTAATCTATGGAGCATCAGTCCGGCACACCACGCAATAGTCTGTTCTCTGGTACCTTTAGTGATCCTTGCTTGAACCAATTCTCTAGAAAACCGAGAGTTTTCTTACCTGTTTTTCCTTCTTCATCTATTAACTGATATTATTCTGTAAAGAACCGTTTTCAGAGCAAGAAGTTGATGTACTAGTCACTCCAGGAGCAGCAAATGAGTGATTTTCTTCTCTTTTGTTCTCTATCTTGACTCTCTCTCAGCTTGTGCTATAGACTTGTGAATTATTATCTTATAATCGATCACAGTTCTTATTCTTTATGGAATTGGTCCAGATTTGGTTCTTTTTAGTGGTGAACGATAGTTAGAAATGGAGATCTTTGACTTCTCCTTCTGAGAATGATGCATCACGAGCTTACCAGACTCCTCCCTCTCACCCCCAAAATAACTGTGCCAACTGAGCATAATACAAAAAGCAGTTACCCTACGTCACTGAGGAGTGAACAGAAGCAGGCAGGCTCTGTGGGACTCCCTCCTTGGAAAGGGAAGGACTAGAGCCAGCCAAAGTAAGCCCAGGCCAAGTGCTGGCAGTACAGTGAAGGGGTCGGAGAAGGCACCTCCAAATTTGTCTGTGTACGTCTTCAACTGTTGAACCACGCATGCGTGGAATAGACTAAAAGCCCCTCAAGTGATGACAGAAGATCGGAACTAAGACTGAAGCTGCTGTCCAGAGGGACAGAGTTGGCAATTCTGGTTCAGCCAAGATAGTTGCCAACCAAAACAAAAGAAACAACACTCAGGGGGCCCGGGTGGCTCAGTCAGTTAAACGTCTGACTCTTGGTTTTGGCTCAGGTCATGATCTCAAGGTCCTGGAATGGAGCCCTGCCTGGGGCTCTGCACTCAGCAGGGAGTCTGCTTGAGATTCTCCCTCTCCTTCTCCCTCTGCCTCTCCCCCTCGATCAAATGCACGTGTGTGCTCGCTCTCTCTCTCTCTCTCCAATAAAATAAATACATCTTTAAGAAAAAGGAAAAGAAAAAACATTCATCAAAGAAAAATAAGAAAATCCAGAATCTATGCAATTTAACATTTGTCAAGTCTAGAAGATGAAGCTAAAATACTCCATAGTTGGAGAACCCAGAAAACAGAACATCCTCTTAGGAGAAAGGAAAATCAACGGAGTCCAACCCCAAGCTGAAGCAGGTACGGGGAGGAGCAGAAGAGGATTTTGCTGGGACCGTTAGAACTGTGCACAGTGAAGTAAAACAGTATAAGCTCACCGTGAAGAAAAAGACGGGCTATCTCTGCAGAGAAATGGCAATGATACACCAAGAACCCAATGGAAATTCTAGAACTGAAAATACAGTACCTGAAATAGAATATTCACTTGTGTGGACTTCACGATCGAATGGAAATGACACAGAGAGAGCAAAGATGGGGCAGCAAAAACACGTTAGAATGAATAACGGCTTAAACGTTTCCAAATTCTATGAAAAGTAGAAATGTACAGACAGAAGCTGATTGAAGAGCGTCAGGCTGAGTGAACACGTGCTGACTTCTTCACACTGTTGAAAACCCGAGGTCAAGAGCAAACCGTAAAAGCGACAAGAGAGAAACAATACAAGGGAACCGTAGTCCAATTAATGGACGACTTCAGGAGCCACGGGCCAGGAGAGAAGGGAACAACATCTTTAAAGTGCCGAAAGACAGCAATTTTTATCTCGGAATTCTGCATCTAGTAAAAAATCCTTCAACTATCAAGGGTGAGGATGATTAAAAGATTCAAAGATGGATGGTGGTGATGATTGTACAACACCACGAATAGTTTTCATGCCGCTGAATTTTACCTTTAACAATGGATAAAATAGTAAATTTTATTACATATCTTTTTCCTCCCCTGCCCCCCCTTTTTTTTTAATCATGAAGCTGGATGTCTGGGTAGCTCACTCAGTTAAGTGTTGGACTCTTGATTTCAGCTCAGGTCTTGATCTCAGGGTCATGAGTTCAAGCCCCATGTTCAAACCTCTACTTAAAAAAAAGAAAAGAGAGAAAATCAGGACATGTTAGATAAAGAAAATGATGAGAATTCATCGCCAGCAGACCTGAATTTCAAGAAGTGCCAGAGGAATTTCTTAAAGCTGGAGGGAAATGACACCAGATCGGAACTGAGGCCCTTGGGCAGAAATGAAGAATAACCAAAATGGTAAATATTTGGGTAAATACAAAATACTATTTTTTCCTTCGTGCTTTTCTCTCTCAATTTCTTTGTCAATCTTGTAACTATTAAAAGCAAAAACTATAACTGTCTTGTGAAGCTTGTGCAGATATGGTGCCTAAAACAACCGTGAGGGTCGGCATGAACCTCTATTGTTGAGAGATTTCTGTATTTTACAGGAAGTGGTACAATATTGACTGTAAGTGGGCTATGAAAAGTTATGATGTATATTATAATCCCTGGTGCAGCCACTTAAAAAGGCAAAGAAATACAGCTAAAAAGCCAACATAAGAATTGAAATGGATATTCAAAGAATCTTTGTGAAAGGCAGGAAATGAGAAACAGGAACAAAATTTTTATTTATTTTGTGACCCATTAAATGAGTCAAAGGAAATCATTTTTAAAATTAGGTTATAATAATATGATAGTAGCCACTTAAAATTGAATTTTTTGAAGAACATTTTTTAAGACATTTATTTTGCCCTGGTTATTTTCTTTTCTCCTTCTCCTTCTTCCTCCTCTTCCTCCTCCTTCTTTTTCCTTCTCTTTCTTCTTCCTTCTTCTTCTTCTCCTCCTCCTCCTCCTTGTCCTTCTTCTCCTTCCTCTTTTTCTCCTCCTCCTTCTTCCTTCTTCTTTCTTCTTCCTCTTCTCCTTCTCCTTCTTTTTCTTCTTTTAAATTAGGCTCCACACCCAATGTGAGGCTTGAGCTTACCACACCAAGATCAAGACTTGTATGCTCTACTGAGGGAGCTGGACCCTGAAGAACATTTATCAATATGAGTAAAATGCTCCTGATGTTGTGCTAAGTGAAAAAAAGGGATACTCAGTCACCGTAATATGACCCCCCCCCAAAAAAAAAATCACACACTCACAAAATATAGAAAAAAAGGTTTAAGGAAATATACCAAAATGCTTTTTGGTAGTAGAATCCTAGGCGATGTAATATCTCAGTCTTACTTTGGTACGTTCTCCAAATTTTCTACAATGAGCATGGGTTATCACAAGATTTATTTTTTAACTGTTACGAGTACATAGTTACATGTTAACACTTGGCTTTTCTACATTCTCTGTTTTGGCTCTTTACTAAAATTTGTTTTTATTTGAGTGGCTTTTTACTAATTCCTTTAGATTTTCTAAGCATTGGTTGTGTGATGGACATATAATAGAACCATTCAGTCATGCGATCTCTTGGTGTCTTGACGCTCACCTTTATGCAACGGAGAACCCCCAGGAGCTAATTGGCACTAGTCACACAAATTGGTGGGTCCCAAGCATTGGGAATTACATATCCTGGCTCTATCCCTGCTTCCGCATCTATGGCGTAGACTCCTTGTAAGGATTAAATGTGCTGATGGGTGCAGAGTGCTGACTTGGTACTTGGCCGTCAGACTCTCTCAACAAATGTTAGTGGTTGTTACTGTGATGATATATCTCTTGCATGGAATTTCCTTCTGGAAGGGGGCGGAGCTGAGCCCTGGGAAGCAGCTACACCAGTCTGTGGGCAGCTCCCACGAAAGGAGGAGCCACAAAGAGTCCTTCTCAGGGCCGCCAGCTCTGGGCAGCCGTGCTTCAAAATGACGTCAGCCTGGTGTGTGTGTTGTTTTCTGAATATTTAAGACTCCATGCTTCGGGAGAAGATAGTCTTACTTTTGTGAGAAAGGATGTTGAGTGTGAAGATGATGATGGTAGGTCACCGTGCTGGAGGTCCACCGCGGAAGAACCCATCTCTAGGTTTATCCAAGGAACAAGGAAGGAGGAATCTCTCTGGTAAGCCGCCTTGGAGAGGGTCCCCGTGATGTCTGCGTTCTGGTAGGCAGGTCCTCTGTAAGCCCCTCCCCTTGAGTGGGGGCTGGGCCTACAGGCTCCCTTCTAACAAAGAGAATATGGCAAAAGTAACGGGCTATCACTTCAGAGAGTCGGTTATGCAGAGGATCGTGACTTCTGTCTCGCTGGCCTTCTCTCACTCCCTCTTGCAGCCATTGCTCTGGGAGAAGCAAGCGGACATGCAGTGAGTCGCCTTGTGGCGAGGCCCGCGTGGCTAGAAACTGATGTTTCATGCCGTGAGAAGCTGAGGCCTGCCGGTGGGTGTGTGAGTGAACCCGGATGTGGGCCCGCCCCCAGTCAAGCTCTGAAATGACCACAGCCCTGCTGACACCTTTCTTGCAACCTGTGGGAAATATTGAGCCAGGAGCACCCCACTGAACACCTCACAGAGGCCTGACCCTCCGAAACTGGGAGATAATATGCGTGTCTGAAGCTGCCTGGTTTGGGGTAAATTTGTTACACGGCAGCTGGTAACTAATACACTCTCTAAAGCAATGAGGTGTCTTCACCGACTTCCCTCACCTCCTTCCATCCCTTCCACTTGGTCCCTGGGAAACTGTAGCAGTTTCTCCACGGCAACCTTTTCTTTTTAAAATTTTACATCAAGGCATCAAATGCCTTTTCTGCCCATTCCTTCAACTTGCCATGTTGCATCTGGCCCAGTCGCTGCTTTTGTACTGTGTCAACCAAAAACCAGGTTGACCAATGCCGTCATTTCCTCTGTTGCTTTGGAGATCATCCCTGCTCTTTTCAAGAGTCACAGGGCGATGTGGCTTCGGTGTGGCCTAGAGCCCAGAGCAGTGGTTCACAGCCCGCCTTTTGTCCCTTTGTCACATCTCGAGGAGGATGTCACACAGGGCCACACTCAGCGTTGGTCACCGCGGGCCAGTGCAGTGACCACACATGGTCCCCAGGGTCCTCGCTCCAGGCCCTCCCCGTCGCCACCTGTTGACTTCCTGAGATAAAAGGGTGGAGAATTCTCTGACCTACGGGGCACTAAACTGAGTGGCTGGACCCCTGGATTCTGGCCCCATCCCCCCCGTGGCTTTGCCGTGTGAACCAGAACGCATCTTTCTGTCCAGTTTCTCTATCTGGAAGGCCCGGACAACAAAGGCCACCATCTCCATCTTCTCAAACAGAGCTTGAGGAAGAGATTTCCTCTAGAAGGGAGAGGAAACGAGTGTTTAATATTTTAAAGCTGAGCGCAACGATTGTACAATTTGCAGACTGTAAGAAAGGCCACCATTGTCCCTAGGCCCGTGAAGAGTTACGGGGAGAAACAGCCCACCTCCCCCAGTGAAAATCCTGGCCAATTGAAAATTAGTTTCTCGTACATTGCCCCTTTATTCTTTTTGCTCGTACTTAATAAGTGGACATTTGGTGATGGACTTCTCAGTGCTGTCCCTGTGGCCATCAGCCTATTCATACCATTCCTGGCTGCATTTAGCATCCCCAGAGCAGAGAATTAAGTCACTGTAAAAGTATACTCCGGATTTTACCAAGAGGTCACGGAGAGCCCTTCTTGCCTTGGCGGCCAGCGGCATTCTTATTACACTTCATTTATCTATTTGGGAGGACTCAGGAGGACCAGCTGGGCCCCTGTCTGCACTCATCAAGAGTTAATTTCTGAGCAAGGGGCCGCGGTCATGAACAAGTGCAGAAGGTAGCCCGGTGGTCCTGCCAGACGAGAGGGGCCCTTAATTAGCAGCAGCGTTCAATCAGGCTGCTTAACCCGCCACGGAGCCGAGGCGGTCATGTCCTTCCTGCCGCCCTCCCGTACACACACAGCCCCGGTCGGGCTCGGACGTCCGCGTGGCCTGGGATGAGGGGGACGGTGCCGATCTGGGCCCCTCACCTCAACGTTGCTTTTATTTTCGACAGAGTAGTGAGGGTTAACCACGAGGGGTTTCTTTTTTTTTTTTTTAACTTTAAAATTTGGAAGCGTCTTTTCGTCTTCACCAACTTCGTATTTCCCAAGCTGGACATCCCACCGGCTTTGCTTCTTTGTGATTCCAAACCCTCTCCTGTTGTCCCGTTTCTGGTATGGCTTTGTGTGTACGGGGCCGGCCTGTTGGGGTGGGACGTCAGCTCATCATCATCCTGCACCAGCCTGCCACCCGTGTGTCCCCGCGTCGCGCTTCGCTCCACGGCAAGATGGACACGATCGTCCCTGCCCTGCCTGGCTGGCAGAACTGTTGAGGAGATAAAAATGCAGAAACGGTTGGTAAGCTGTCAAACATCGTACCATTCTGAGGTGGAATTACTGAACGCCAGGGTTGGCTTGCGTCTCGCTGACCCCTCAGGAGAACCGGGGGCGGTGTTCCATGATCCCGTAAAGAACACCACAAACCTGGTGTTCCTGCCAGATGTCTTATATTTTGTCAGAGAGCCTACCTAATATTGCAGCATTTAATACATAAAAAAGAAATACAGATGCTTCCTCAGCTTCTGGCCAAGGGCCTCCCATGCCTGTTGAGGACCATGGCGGACAGAGGGATCGGCGTGTAGGAAGAGGGTAGGTGAGAGTTTCTTAGCTCAGTGTGCCATCCTCCTTCCTCATGAGACCCCCTCACCTGGGGAAGCTGAAGGTGGGCTCGGTCAGTTTGTGAGTTCCTAGCGCGGGCCAGGGGATTTGGGGACGGTCCACTCTAGAGGCCGTGAGCAGGCTGGCTTACCTCTGGCATCTTCTCTGACCCAGATGAATAACTGGATTTACTGCCCACAGGTGGCTTGAAGTTCTTTCTGGTGATGCCCACAGAACAAAAGTAGAGACATGCCCCTTGCGCACGTCAGTGACTCAGGATATGATTGGGCATTGGCGGTATCGCAGTCATAGCACCTCAGGATTGGGCATTGGCGGTGTCGCGGTCATAGCACCTGCTGGGAGCACTGCACTGAGCCTGGGGGACTGGCCTGGAACCAGCGGCCCTCTCGGGAGGCCGGTTCGCACCTCAGCCATGGGAGGAAGCCAACGCCGAATGGGAAGGGGTTGGTAGGACACATTCATTTCAGGTGGAGACGCTTAGCACGTTAAAGGGGACTATAAATTTTAAGCTTCGTTCTTTGCTTACCTGGCAGATCGGAGAGAGCTGTGTCTTGGTGTAATGAAGCATTATGTTGGTATAGCAAAAAGGAAACTGCCCTCCTGCAGGAATTCGGTCTCCCTAGAAGCTCAGGGTCTGGTGCGGGGCTTGCCTGGGAATGGACGTGTGTGTGTGTGTGTGTGTGTGCGCGCGCACAGGCGTTTTTCCTGATGGGGAAGTCGAGACCAAATTGCCCATTACATGGCCTGGTTCTACCTGACGGTTTCCTGAAAGGGATGTTGGAGAGCAAATCCATTCCTGTTTGCAGGCTTTTTTTTTCTTACTTACAGCTTTCTGTTTTTTCTGTTTTTTGCCTTGGAACCATGGAAGTGATTTGTGTCGAATTATTTTGATGGAGGAAAAAATAAATCGAAATTGAGAAGTAAATCAGTCACCAGGTAGTTCTGGCAGCCAAAACCCGTCAGAGCCAAAAGCTGCTGCCACATCCGGAACCTTGCTCCGGGCCTCGTGGGCATAAACTGGAACCTTGGCAAGAAAGTTGGGGACGCCGGGTCGTCCTCCGCCAGGGTTTCTGGAATCCAGATTTGATACTGCACATGCCTCCTTGTTTTGAAAGGAGAAAATCATTCCTTTAAATGTGAGGTAAATCTGTTTCATCCGAACATGGAAATATTGATGCTGGACAGAGAACACCGGGAGGAAACCGTGGAAAGTACATCGGCCCCACTCCTGGCCAACGAGTACAGACCTCATTCTCTGAGACCGTGCTTTGAACCCCTTCCCACCAGGAAGGCCATCTTGTCGATGGAGGACTAGCCACTCCCCTGATGGGCTTGGATCCCCTCGGGCCTTGAGCCCCCAGCTGTGTGTTCTGTCGGGTGTCCAAGCACCAGTCATCTCCTTGTCACCATGACAATGACATGTCATGTGACAATGTCATTCACTTTTCGTTGAAGGTGTAGGGCTGGGAATTTGATTCCGGTTGCACAGAGTTCCTCTTTCCCATCATTAATTTTCTTTTCTTTCTTTTTTTTTAAGATTGTAATTATGTACTTATTTGAGAGAGAGCAGGAGCACTAGCAGGGGGAGGGGCAGAGGGAGAGGGAGAAGCAGGCTCCCCGCTGAGCTGGGAGCCCAACCATGTGGGGCTCCGTCCCAGGACCCTGGGATCATGCCCTGCGCGAAAGGCAGACGCTTCACTGACTGAGCCGCCCAGGCGCCCCTCACATCATTAATTTTTTTTTCCTCCCCAAATATGTTTATTTTAATTTTTCAGTGTTACAAGATTGATTGTTCATGCACCACACCCAGTGCTCCATGCAACATCATTAATTTTCATTTGAATCCTACTGTTCTATATTTGTATCTGCAACTTCCCAAATAAGAACCAGAGGTCGCATTTTGGGGTAGTTGCCTTAGTAATTCCTATTTCATTCTTGAAACACTCCCTGGAATGGTCGACACACCACCTCTTCCGTGTGGGAGGCAGCCTGAACCATTCTGTCGACCCCACCCACGCGAATTGTTTTACGGGATTACAGAGCTCCGAGCCACACTGAGGGAGGAAAGACAACCCCAGTTCTGTCGGAAGTCTGTTCTATCACGGAAGCTCCGTTAGTCCGGTGTTCTCGGTGTTCGGTACGGCGCCGTGAGCCGTGGCGAGGGCTTGAGATCGGGACCCAGGGGTGGGACGTATGTCTCATCACCGCGTCGCTCATCTGCTTGGACACTCCACGACTTCTCCAAGCCTTAGTTTCTTCTTCTATAAAGTGCCATGACCACAGCAGCCTCGTAGCTTTTTCTAATGATTAGGAAAGAAGACATAACTAGAAAGTGCCCTGCAAACGTTTGTAAAATCCAAGGCAATTGTCAGTTGTCTATGTAGAGTGTGGCAGGGACTCTGTGACGTGCTTCCCGACTCTGCGTCCTGTCCCTTCCTCCCGGGCACGCATCCACCCTCTTTGCTGGGCTGGTGTCGCGTGGGCGGATGACCGACAGAATGGATACCAAGTACGCATGCTCCAGGTCTGGCCCATTAGATCCTCCCATTGCGGTTTCGGAGGTCATGCGGGAAAACGACCGAGTTATAGCTTGGAAGAGGCCTGTCCCTGAGTCACCACTTGGAGGAGAGCTGTCTAACTGGCCTTGGACTCAGGCCACTGCCCTTGGGGCTCTTTCACCCAATGTTAGCCTACCCTGAATAATCAGTCTCGGAAAAGAGTATTATTTGCCACTGTTAGCATATGAAGTACTTGT